>JALPQD010000009.1:6881075-7507075 GCA_023101885.1 Typhlomys cinereus
GGTAATCCATTATACTCCCTTGACTTGGAGAACATCACATAAACAGTATAAACCACTGTCCCTATTCTGAGCTATATTTAATGTCTCGATAAAGCCACAGAGGACAGATAAAATGGGACAGTGGTGAATAGTGGCCATGGACTGGCCCCCACTTTACACAGACTTCACCATGTGCTGCCTTTGAGTTTCAGATGCAGATTGTGGCATGTGGGTACTGGAAGTTCATAAAGGCCACACTTAGTAGTTCCAAATGGGCATTTATAAAAGCAAAGCTTTGTAGCAGAAATAGGCTCTTATGCCTTTATCTGTTATTCCCTGAGAAATTGCTGCTAGGGTTACAGAGGACTTCCACAGTTATTGCCTTTATGGGGGTGGGGAACATTCTTTATGTAGATCATGGAAAATGTATAGCACTAAAACAGACAGGTTCCAGGGACACCCAAAGAGCAATTTCTGGGTTAGTTGCAACTGCTTCAGGCTGTGCTGAATTGGACTGATATTGTGGAATCAATATACAGATATAACAAATAATTTTTTTTCTTTCCATCTTTCTGTTTCTTTTCTTCTTATTTCAGAGAGGGCTTATGTACCCAGTGCCACTTTGAACTTCCTGTGCAGTTGAGGTTGCCCTTGAGCTGCCTGCACATCCCAAGTGCTACACTTACCCTTCTCCCTCTCTCTCTCATGGTCTGTGTTGCTGAGGTGACTCAGTGTCCTAGTATCCTTCTGCTTTTGCTTCCTAAATAGCAGTGATGAAGTATACTACTATGCCCAAATATAATTTCCTTTAGATGAAGTAGCAATACTTCTGGGGTTAATTTCCCAGTAAATGAAAGCAAAGACTCTAACTACATAAGTCTAGGATAGCTAGGTCAGGACAAAAGTAAAATAACTTTTTTTGAACTTCTTTGGCCATCTTGAAAACAATGATAGTTCTGGGCATGTGCATACTTGTAGCAGAAACATAATATTACAGAGATCTGGGTCATTCTTTGTGAGAATCATGAAGTTGCTCCTCAGCTTAAAAAACCCTCCGCCAAGAGGGATGAAGCTTAGAGGGAAAATGGAAAAGTTAACACTGCTAAGGATAGGAAACACACTGAGGAAAAGGGAGATGCCAGGACATACCAGTTGCAGAGGCTGGAGCTGCTGAAGATGCCAACGGACACATTTCGGTAACTGCACTTCTGGGCATACACTCTAGGATACTATTTTTATCAGGCTTTATAATGCATGATCTTATTTTGCTTTTTAAAAAGCTGTGTTAGCACACAGATCATTTCATTGCTTTGAAAGAGGAGGAACACATATCATGATGAGAATGTCTCCTGGGCTGGATCGATGTGGGGAAACAACTTCTAATTTTGTCAAGCATTTCTTGGCTCTCAAGTAAAGATTCCCTGATGTTGCCATCAGTGGCTATCTTGACACCTATGCCTCAGAATTTATTATGTTCTCTTCTTCTCCACATCAACATAGACATAGCAACCTCCTTAAAACCAGAGCCCTGCTGGGTCCTGACCCCTAGCACTGCTTTTGCCACTGTATCAGGTGTCTGGTCTTTGCAGTGATATCACTGAGTTGGTGAGGCTCAAAAGGACAGTGGTTCCTTTTCCAAAAGACTGTGGATCTTTTGGTTGCTAATTCAACTATTTTCAGTTCACTTCCTGAAAGTCAGGACTGTTTATGAATAGTTGTTAAAACATGCTTAATGTGGAAGGTTAATAACCCTTACTCTAAACTTTCACTGTTCAGAGCATCAAGTGGAGACGTCACAGATTGTGCAGTGCCTTTTTGATTTTGGTAGTCTATCCAAAAAAGGAGTTGAAAGCTCTTATATACTGTTGCTGATGGTCTACTTATAGCCTGCCTGAAATACCATAATTTATTTTTAATGAAAAGTATCTTTAATAAAGCTGGATATAGTTTGGCTTGAAATAAAGAGAGAAATATTTCTTAACTTGGGAGCAAAACTGGGAAAACTCTTTCAACACAGTGTATAATCAATGTGGCAGAAAATACACATGATGTATTTTGACTTTCAACTTTTAACTTCACTGACACCTGGGGAATCCTTTGTTTCCATCATTTGTTCACAACCATCTGATTGTTTCACGTCCTGAAAATTCGTGTTCCACAGTAAATGATGTAATCTCTAGATTTTGTATTATTCACAGTGGTGAAACAAAGTTAAGTAGAACTATTTTTCCCTTGAAAGTTGTCCTGTATGGTAGCGATTTTCAACACTTTCTAAACCTTAACTTTTTAGTTTGTATCTCAATTCTTTAAAAAAGTACTGTAAAACAGAAATAACCTTCCTGACTTTTGACCCTTGGATCTAGTCTAGAGGAAGGATTTGTATGTTAAGTTATCCATACACGTGTTACAAGAGTGATTGGCACAGAAGAGCTACAGAATTTTGCACTGAGAAAAATTAGCCTTAGCTTTTAAGAAGACAACATGCTCATCAGCAGATGAGAATTTCTGAGTTCAGTATCCACTATTGCTTTCTCTTTTGTGATAATGACATTCAGACCACGTTCCTCCAGCACAATGGATTACCAAGTGTCTTTGCTTAATCTTTGTTCAGCCTTTCTTTGGCGTTGTAGCTGTACAATAATTATATTTCACTTGGCAGAAGTTATCTGTGAGATGAACAAGCATGCAGTGGATATCTTGCCTGTGTGTCTGTAGGCAATGAGCTAGAACATGCTAATTATTTGCTTGTGAGAATATTGCTTTTCAGATGGCCAGACATTTTAATCTAAAACTCAGTGAGCTCTGTTAAAGCCTGCTGTTTTTTTCCATTTTGAGCACCATAAATACAAACCATGCTTTTTTTCTCTCTCTCTGGAGTATTCTACACAGAATATGTCATACAAATGGATTTATAATGTTTGATCTTTTGTGGATGACTTCTTTCACTTAGTATAGTTTCAAGGGTCACTGAACTGCAGCAGACAATTGATACTTTGATTCTTTTTATATCCTGTCAATAGTTACCCTTTATGAAGATACTATATTTTATCTTTTTTTTTCTTTTGGAGGTCCTAGAGATAAAAATCAAGGGCCTCCTTGTGTTAGGTAAGTGCATTGTCACTAAACTATATTTCTCTCGTTTTGAGAATTGCTAAATTATATGTAAATCTATGTTTAACCCTTTGAAGAACTTCCAGACTGTTTTCCACAATGGCTGATTGTGGTGTGTGTGTATGTGTGTGTGTGTGTGTGTGTGCGTGCACTGGATTGTGTAATACATCTAGAAACATTGGAATTTTCTCTTCCACCACTCCACCACTTTTCCACCTTATGATTTAGAGAGAGGGTCTGTTGCTCAAAGGTCAATGCTTTGAGTAGCAAGGCCCCAAGATTCTTCTATCTTCATTGTCTGGCACTGTCTGCACTATGATTACAGTTATGCATGGCTTTCCTGACTTTTATATGGGTACTGGGGATCTGAACTTGAGTCTTCATGCTTCTGCAGCATCTGCTTTACTTACTGAGCTATTTTTCCATTTTTAATTTTTATGCCAAAATAATCGTGTAGTCCTAGAATTTATGAAATTTTGCATTTGTTTCATAACATCACAATATTTGAGTAAAATATAAACATATGGAACTTTTAGCACATATTAATTGTACAAAGAAAGAAATGGGCTGGAGAGATGGCTAAGTGGTTAAGACTGTGCCTTGCAAGCAGAAGGACCTGGGTTTGGATCCCAGATCCCATGTAAAAACATCAGGCAGAAATGACAGCGATTTGCACTTCAGGCCTTAGTGGGCCAAGCCTGGGAAATCTCAGGCGAAAGAAAAAGGAAGTAGAAGAAATCCAGGATGATTCCTGAAGTCATGCTTGATCCTCCACAGGGACACACAGTGCCCTCTGATACATACACACACACTAAAAAGAAATACAAAAAAATGAAGTAAAGAGTGTGAGATGTCCACATATGCAAATATAATCCATAGATGTCATCAAGTTTGGAAATAATAATCCAAACCTTTAAATGATATTTGGATTTTAGAACTCTACTTTCAAGGGCAGAGGCTGTGGTTCATAAAACACAATTACCTCACATTTGCAAGGTTCTGGGCTCCATCCCTGGCAACTCAGGATGCCTGGCTGCAGGTGGTATGCTTGCTACTGCCCAGCTCTCTATTCCTGGCAGGGCCCTCAAGAACCTACCTAAAAACCTGTCTTTAATATTCAAAAGTTTCTGGTAGAGAAATTCTTCCCTTGCTTCATTACATATATTATTTTGTAAGCTTAAGTTGCATATAACTTCAAAAAAATCAATTACAATATGCCTTTCGTTTTCCCAAGAGCTACTCTAATATGCTCCTTTTGCCTCTCATTAAATAAAAGACAATTCTACTTAGAAACAGGACTCAGAAACTAGCAATGGCCATTGTGATAGGTCTGTCACTCTATAGGACCTAGAATAGCCTAGGAGATAATATTGTGGCCATGCTCTGAGGAACTGTCTAGGTTAAATTAGTCTGTATACATACCTGTAGGAGATTATCTTGATGAGGTTAGTTGAGGTGGGAGACTCCTCCCACTAAGGGTGGGGAATTACCTGGGCAGGTGATCCTGGGCTGTATAAAATGAAAAAAGCAAGCTGAGTGCTAGCACAAATTCACTTTCCTTTTCTTTTTGACTTAGATGAAATGTTCAGCTGCTTCAAGCTCCTGCTGCGTTGACTTCTGGCTGTGATGGACTTAACCTGTAAGCCAGAAAAACCTTTTCCCCTTTAAGTTGCCTTTGCTGAGGTATTTTATCACAGCAACAGAAAATGAAACACATCAATAATTTAAAATTTTTACTTCCTAATTGGCATGGTTTAAATATAAATTGTCCTCCATAGGTTCATGTGTTTGTATTAGCAGGTGTTGATGTTTGGGTAAAGGTCATAGCAACTTTAGCCTTGCTAGAGGAAGGCCCATCAGAGGGGGTGGGGCTGGAGGTTGGTTAGCCCCACCTTTCTTCTGCTCTAAGGGTCTGCAGCTCACTCACTTCCAGGGTGGATGTGACTTAAACCACCTCCAGCTTCTGCTGTTTGTCATGTCTTTTCTGCCATAATGGATTATGTCTCCCTATGGAACTGTGAGCCAAATAAATCTCTTTTTCTCCCCTTAAGTTGCTTGAGTCTGAGTGGCATCTCATAAAAACAGAAAGAATAACACTAATAAAATATATAAAATTCTTGATATGTTAGTTATATATTTACCACATACATATAAGCAAACTAAACTCTAAAAATTTAAATTTCTTTTTGGACATTAGAAAATTGCATTTTAGAGCCTATGAGATGGCTCAGCAAGCAAAAAAGCTTGTGGTACGTGGTAGGATAGAACTCCTGAAAATTGCTCTCTGACCCCTACATACACACCGTGACACATGCATTCCTGCACTCATTCACACATATCATATAATAAATAAAGTAGAAACAGTACATTTTGAATTGATCTGGCTGTGTCCTAGCACCAGAAAACAAAACAAGCAAATCAGCCTTTAAATTGATCTGTGACTCAGTGCAGCCACTGCTGTTATGGTCAGGTGGTCCTCCTGAGGGGTTTTAGTGGCTCACTGGGATTTCCTCTATACCATTATTTTACACTAAAATAGTGATTTTCCAATATGGGACAAATATAGTAGGAATGAGTTCTATCTTGTGGTTTCCCCCACAAATTAACTCATCCACAGGGGAATTTAAATTAACTACTGTTCATCTTTGTAACCATTCAACACAAATTATATATATGACATTCTAGTAGCTCATGTTTTCCAGAAACATGTCTTTGACTTATTGTACTTAGTATCTGAGTGCAGAATTGCTGAAACGTCTGAGAACTTGACTTTTCACACCATTTCTGACATCATAGCAATACAACATTTTATAAAAGTGATTTCTCAATCTATCCAGTTGAATTTTTTTTAGGTTCTCAAAGAAACATAGTAATGATTTGGCCATCCAACAAACTTCAGCTTAAATCAGAGTTGTATTCTAAAGAAAATATGAAGACCCACACATTTAAGGATTGCACAGGGCACTGAGATAATCTCATAGTCAGTGTTGACTTTAAGTAGATGACAGTGAGGCAGCCTGGCATGAGCTCTCACTTCTCATTAGGAGTACGCATCTGTTCAACAGGTTTTTACTTGAACTACTGATCTGCCATTCAGTTGTAGACTTCCAGCTCAGAGAAGAGGTCCAGATTGAAAATAAATTTAAGATCATACAGGGGCAACCTATGAGATCTGCAAGTTAAAATAGCAATACCATGACAACAGGTGACCATCAGTATAATAGTGGCATGAGTATCAAGGAGACAATCAACAGCTTTCTGATCAAATTTAAGGCCTGCTTGTCAGAATGGAACACATTCCTGTTACTGTAAGCTAGAATAAGAATCTATGAAAAAGAAGAAAAGTAGGCCACAAGGAAAGAACAGACTATGAATGTTTAGCTAGGAAGACAGTACATCAAATTGTTTTGTAAATACCTATTATTATACCCACAGATTGGAAGAGCACTCAGCACTCAACCTAGAAGTGCTCTTCCATAAGAAAAGGTATTACTGTCATGGCTTGAAATGTGTCCCCCACAGTTTTATGTGTTTGGCAAAGTCATGGCACCTTGAGAGGTGGAGCCTTGCTGGAGGAAGGCAGTCACAGGGGTGGGCCTTGAGGTGGATTAGTCCCACCCTACTTCCAGGAGAAGTCTGCCTTTGCAGCAAGCAGTCTTGCAGTTCTCAGCCTCCAAGATGTTTGCAGTGATATAGCCTCCTCCAGCTGTGGCCAGCCAGCCATGCCACCTCCACTTTGAAAGACTGTTTTTCCCTTCTGGAACTGTAAGCTGAATAAATCTCCCTTTCTCCTTTAAGTTGCTTGACTTTAGGTGCTCTCTTCCAGCAATAGTTGAGAGTAATTGTTACAATTACTGAAAAGCATGACTTTCCATAATGCAGAAAATAAGTGTGAACTGGTTGTCCCTAAACAGGACATACAAGGGTCATTCACCCCTATCCCAAGGCTCATCAAAGAAGAGGTAACAGCAAGATTGTAAGAGCCTGAAGTGGAAAGATGGCGAGCCAGGCATTATCTTTTGGACATGACACAGTCACGAAATACAAGATTTATGGCAGATATGTACTTACACAAGAATTGCACAGGAAATGTCTTATCACCATCTCACTATAACATCAGAATGATCTCAAGAAGCTCCACCCTCTCTGAGAGACTGATGAGGATTAATGCTGATGAGGGGAAGTAAAGGAGGATGCTTCCCTTAGTGGTACATCTACTGATCTACAATGCTTGTTGAAGCATGAATCAATTCAGGCATGTCCTAAGAGACTAGATAAAACACAGTGGGCCTCACAACAAAAAGATTTGAGAATAAGAGGGAGTCTGGCAGAAGAGATGAAGGGTCACAAGGGGGAAAAGAGGCAGGATGGGATTTGGAGCGAAGGGTTGAAAATATTAGAGTCACTATATTCATGTATATGACATTAAATAGAATAAAAATCATTTTAAATATAAAAGCAAACAACCCAATTTTTAAATGGCCAATAATAATAATAGAGCATTTAGGGAGATTCCATTTCTGCACTTAATAAGACTACCTTCCATGGTAATATATAAAGACCTAGAACCTGAATTGTAGATCTTCCAAGATGATAAGCTGTGATAGAGAGGATTAAAATACTCTTGACAGGAGTTTTAAATATAAAGAGAAATCAGGACAGGTTGTATATACTCCAAGTAAAATATAACACACAGTGTTAGTTAAAACTGAAAAAAACTTAGACATATTTTGACATTCTCACATTTGCCCTGAGGAGACCTTGTTGGACTGGATGTTTTCCCTATCAGTCATCCCAGCAAGTTACCACTTTCTAGGCCAAGAAACAAGATACAGAGTGTAGGCCTTGTATGTGATATAGGACTTATCTGTCACTGGGGTTTTTTGGCAACTGGGCTGAGTGCAGGTGTGGAAAGGCACATGAAGGCCCTTTTGGGGGAAGGGACAAATCATTCTGTGATTTTGAACCAGGTGGAGACAGGCTCCACGAAGCTGTCTATAAACGTTCATAGAGAGGGTGAACTTGCAGACCTTGGGAATCCTTATCTAGGATCCATTCTAAGTGAATTTTGGGTGCTTCTCTTCTAAGATCCTCTCTTTTAAAAAAGTGGGGGGAGGCACTTGGTTTTATGTTGAAATGGATCAAAGTAAATAACATCGTGGGAAAATAGGTAACAATGCAAATCTCTGAAGCCAGGCAGAGGGCCAAATCCCTGCATGGCTGCTTCTCAGCTAGCTGACAATTAATGCAGGAGGCCAGTTAACTGTCTAGGTGAGAGACTGTGAGAACCAGATAATACAGAGAGTAGAAATGGGAAACAGACAGAAACAGATTGAAAGGAAAGTGAATGGGGGCTAAACAGTTCTGGGATTTCCACTTGGGACTGGGAAGTGATTTACCATCAATCAAAATAGACTAGCATATGTATAAAGACCATGTTTCAGAGGGAGGATAGGGAAGTAATGCAATGGACTAAATGTTGCAGAACTCCTGGGAGGACTGCTAATTCCCAAGGTAAGAGCATTAGGAAATGTATCCTTGATAGGTGACCAGTGCTTTTATAACAGAAGCCCCAGGAAGATCTATCCCAAGCCCTATAGAGGGATGTATCAAGTTAAGTGCTGACTATGAGGAAACAGGCCTTTTCCCTTCACACTTTAAAATGTTTGCTTTTATTTTATACTTTGCGAGAGAGAGCACTGTGTATCTGTGGAGGCCCAAGGGTGACTTCAGGAATCATCCCGGATTTCTCTATATCCTTTTTGCTTTGCTGTGTGGTTTCCTAGACTCTGCCTTTCAGGGCTGGAAATACCATCTTCACCTGGCAATTTTATGTGGAATATGGGATCTGAACTTAGGTCTTTCCAGCTGTAAGGCAGAGGCTTAACCTCTGGGCCATCTCTCCAGCCCTTCTTCTGACACTTTATCTGTGACATGGTCTTAGATTTTTCAGGCTCCAAAACTGTGAAAAATGAATTTTTAAACTACTTATATTTTTGTATTTTGTTGCAGCAGTCAAACAGACTAATAAATGATCAAATTGTGAGCACATTGAATATTTGGCAGAAGGATTCAAGATGTCAGGAATTGAGCCTGTCTAAAAGAAACCTTTTGAACACATATTCACTAACAAAATGCATTCAGTTTTCTTCTCTTGTTTGAGACTTAGGGAAATTATTTTTTTTAACACATTCACTCATGCTTGTACCTGACTATTTCTTAACTATGCATGCCCAATGTGTCTGCTTTTATTTCCACTGCCAGTTCTGTTTTCCCCAGCCTTTGTTTGGTGGCAAGTTCTCTTCATAGCCAGTGAGAAAACATTTGTCAGGGTTGTGCAAATGTAGACACAATTTGCACAAACTTAGAACTTGATACTGATTTCTTTTGTAGCTCAGAAACTCTATCTAGTATCATAGTAATTATGTACTCATTTGTCAAGCTACTTTCAGTGTCTCCTTTTCATTGTTACGTCATAGAGAAGGGAAGAATATCACAGGTGTCAGAATTGACCCAAGTTCCAGTACATAATTAAAAAATGGAAACAAGGGCATTTCCTTAGCACACTGTGTGTCTTTACCCATTTTTTCAGCATTTGCTTAAAATATGTAATCGTTAATTAACCAGAATTTTAATTTGAAATGCACATCTTTGGTCCTTTTTTTGATTCTGATTTGGAAAGTCTGAAATGGGACCCAAGAACTTCTATGGTTACAGGTGATCCTCCTGGAAGAGCATGACTGAAGGCAGAGGTACTCAGAGTCCCTAGTAGCTGAGTAAATTTTTCAGTTTCAGGTTAAAAGAAATGCCTCAAACTTCCCAGGTATCATGTAGACCCAGACAACTTAACGGTTGCACTTGCTAACACAGTCCGACAGGTGTCAGTGTTTCCCTCAAAAATTAAAGTACTCCACAGAACACGCCCACCTCCCAGAAATTCCCTACGGCTACCCTACGGCTCAGCAGCAATTTCTGAGCTACAGAAGAAAAGCAACATTTTCCTAGCCCAGCATCTAAATAAAATATCTAAATGGGTCTTGTGCGCCAAAGAGGGGTGCATGTTCATGGATTTCATGACTTTTTAATCATTGGTTGCCATTTTTTTTAATATAGAACAAGCATACCAAACAGATAAAGCAGAAAACACCTATGTGGGGACACAGTGATCGCTCCAGCACGTTTTCTTTTCGAAGGCAGCTCTGTAAGAAGAAAATACGAAACATCTTTATCTCCTGAATTATCCACAGACTGTACAGTTTATCCACCACTGCGTTGGTTAAAAGTCTGGAGTACGGTTCAATGAGGGTAGAGTTCTGCAAAGGTGGAGGCGGGCACTGTTTTTCTGTCTCAAGTTTGTTCAAGGGAAGACTGCAAAAATTCCACTCAGCAAGGCACGCCTGAAGGAACTACTTACTTCAAAACTATTGCAGATAGGTCTGTAGTGGAATTCTTGCTCCAAATTCTTGATTCAGGAAGAACGTGCATAAAATCTTTACAAGTCTTTATTTTGCAAATTACTGTAAATGGCTGAGATTCCAGAATCACAATAAGACGATCTTTAGCTTTTACTACATTGAATAACTGGATAGAATGGCACTAGAGAGTTCTAGCTTTTTCTTCTGAAGTTTTTGGATGCGGTCTTAAAACTATGCATTGTGCTTAATCCTTAGGTTTGTGTGAAGCTGTTTCTTACATAATTTAACAAGTCTGTACCTACTTATGCTACCCACAAAAGAAGTATCACTAGCAGTGTGGTCTTGAGAAACCAGTAAATTTCTTGGTGAGATTACAAGTTCTAAATTAAACATATACGTATGTATTTTAATGCATCTTTATACAGTCATCCAAACTAAAATCCTCCATTGACTGTATCAAATATACGCTTATTTCTGATTGGTTTCCCAGAATTTCAAGTCAATACTGCTCTTCCGTGTTATGGCACCCTGGAATTATTGTTAACTAAATTGACTCTGTAATTAATTTTGTAATTAAATTGATTCCTAAAACCATTGGCTTATTCTGCCTTACATCCTTACTATTCCACAGAGAAAGTAAAGCAGAGACATGTGTTTTGCTTTCTATTATCAGACACAGAATTGACACCTCCTGACCAGTCCAATAGACTGGGCAAAGCACAGTTCCGCCGAGCGCCGCTCTCTGAGCACCAGGAGCCTGGTGGCTGGTGCTCTTGGGCCGTCCGTGGTGCTCCACGGGCGCCGGAAACCTCCGGTGTGCTTCGGTGCATTTCCTTACCCGTCCCGAAGGTTACGCGGCCGTCGCTAGACTCACGTGGGACGGAACGTTTAGTTCCTGAGCTTCACAAAGGGAAAGCCGTTACCCTGAGGCCCGGCTGGGGCGGCGGCCGCCGAGCCTCGCGTCACCCCGTTACATAAGGGCGCCGCCCGTCCGGTGTGCTCGGGCATCCCCGGCCGGGCGTCACCGAGGCCGCCCTGGGGCGATCGCAGCGGCGGCAGCCCCGCGGGCCTCCGCCCTCCGTCTGAACGTGACCTTGTTTGGGCGTTGCTAGGAGACGCGGCTGCCGCGCGCCCCCTGCAGGCGCGCGACGCGCGGGAGGGGCGGGCCGCGGCCGGCGTGGCGACGAGCCGCGAGCACCGTTAGGGCGGCTGGCGCGCGGCGCCCGTCGGCGCCCCTGGACGCGGCGTCTGCGGCCCTGCGGCCGAGCAGGCCTCGCTGCTGCCCGGGGGCCGCCTTCCCCCGGCGGAGACCCGCGCAGGCCGGGAAGGGAGGCCGAGCCGGCAGGTGAGCGACCGCACCCGGGCGGGGAAGACAGACGGGCGGGGAGGAGGGTCGCTCGGCGGGAGCCCGAGGAGTCGGCGCGGCCACCGCGATCCCCCGCAGACAAAGAAGGGTCGCGGCGCCGAGGGGGCTGCGGCTGCGGGCCCCGCGTGGGCGGCTTGCGCCGCAGTGCGTGGGTCGGGCGGAGGCGGCGGCGGCCCGGGGGCTCCCTCCTTCCCCGGGCGACCTGCTTTCCAACTTCAGGGCAACAGGTGGTGCCGGCGGGCCGAGGCCGAGCCCAGCGCGGCCGCCCGGGGAGCGGCGGGCCCCCTGGCCAATGAGGGCGCGGGGACGGGGGTGGCGGGGCCGCCCCGACGCGGTGACCAATAGGGTGTGGATCACTGGGTGGGTCGCGGTGGGTGGGCGTGGCCAGGGGCCGTGGGCGTGGCCAGGGGCCGTGGCCCAGGTTCCCGGTGCCGCGGCGCCACAGCTGCGTGGAGGTCTCAGCGGGTAGGACCGGAGGCGCGGTCCCCACGCCGCGACGCGCCTGCCAATGGTTTGTCCTGTAAATTCGGACTCCAGGTCGGGAGGTGAGAGCGCTGGGCTTGGGAAGGGGAGGCCGGCGATGGCGATCTTCGGTCGGCTGTGAAACCTGCCCGCCTGGGTCCTGGAGATCGGGTTGCCGCGAGGAGTCTTGTGCCAGGAAAAGGCACTTCTGTGGTTACGCTGCCTTGGACCACACTCGGGGGCCGGCTCGTCTTCCGAATGCGCTAGCTTTCGGAGGTTTAGGGGTCGAGGGGGTAAAAGTACGCCTTTCCACGATTGAAGTAAATCAAAGCATTTCAGTGACACACGTTCTGGTGTTCGTAGTGGATTTGCCAACATTTCCTATCACATCTGGTGTGTTTATTTACAGCAAGTTTGATGAAGTTCCTCATGTTGTTCATTTTAGCAGAAATAGCACAAAACCCTTTTGAATGTGGTGTTTCACAATGATGATTTATTCATTTCCTCCCCAGCAGCCCTGCACTTGGTCACCCGGGGAGAGAAATTCTCAAGCAGTTAAGAAGAACGACGGTTCGATTTGGGACAGCATTCGCAGCTGGAAATGGGGAATGGACTGTCGGACCAGACTTCCATCCTGTCCAGCCTGCCCTCCTTTCAGTCCTTCCACATCGTCATTCTGGGTTTGGACTGCGCCGGGAAGACAACCGTCTTATACAGGTTGCAGTTCAATGAGTTTGTAAATACCGTGCCTACCAAAGGATTTAACACTGAGAAAATTAAGGTAACCTTGGGCAATTCCAAAACAGTCACTTTTCACTTCTGGGATGTAGGTGGTCAAGAGAAGTTAAGGCCCCTGTGGAAATCGTACACCAGGTGCACAGATGGTATTGTGTTTGTGGTGGACTCTGTGGATGTTGAGAGGATGGAAGAAGCCAAAACCGAACTTCATAAAATAACCAGGATATCGGAGAACCAAGGAGTCCCCGTGCTCATAGTGGCTAACAAGCAGGACCTGAGGAATTCACTGTCTCTCTCGGAGATTGAGAAGTTGTTGGCCATGGGTGAACTGAGCTCTTCCACTCCCTGGCACCTGCAGCCCACCTGTGCCATCATAGGAGACGGACTGAAGGAAGGACTGGAGAAACTCCACGATATGATAATTAAACGAAGAAAAATGTTGCGGCAACAGAAAAAGAAAAGATGAATAGCGAGGCCTTTTCTGTCGCTGTGGAAGAGGTTTTCTCTGGTCTGATGACAGTGCAAGAGTTGTGTGCAGCCTGGTTTGCTTGTCTGCCCTCCTGGATGCTATTAAAGCTTTGTTTTGTTGACCAGTCAGATGCCCGACTCTGTTGCCTTGGGGAAGATGAGTAAATGCAGTGCTTCTTAAAGTGGTCTCTTCTTTGGGTACTACCATTTTGGGAAGCCAAGCAAGGATAGTAATTGGCCAGAAAACAGTTTTGTGGAAATTTGACCTGAAGTTAGTAAAATAAAACTTTGAAGAGTGTGTGCCTAGTGTTTTGTGCTGATATATATTTTGGGGAGAAGGCCTTTAGAAAAGTACTGCAGACAGGCTCTGGATGTAAAGATAAAATGCTAAGGAGTTGAACTATTAAGATAGACTAATATATTTATATACACACAGCTAAATTGATCACCTTGGGACAAGGAGAAAAATGTTTACTTTTTTTAGGTTTTGGCCAAATGATTTTTTTTTGACATTTTCTGGAATCAACGCTATTGATTTAATTCTAGACACTGTGTAATTAAGTTGCCCTAACACTAATAAAAAATAAGGTATTTGGGATATAATCAAGTGCATGAATTAGTTTATTTGACCAGCATGTTTTGGTATGTAATTTTATTAGAAATAGCTATGCATCTTTCTACACAAGCTTAAACACTCTTTTGGATTTGAGCTATCATAGAAATAGTTTGTTGTCAGAAGCACTATCACTTGGAAGAACCTAAGAATTGACTCTTATGTAGTAAATATGGGTATGTCAACTTATGCTAAGTGCATAAGTTTGGACACATGGATTTGTAAAGACAGCAATGGTGGATTCAGTCAAGAGGGTATTAATTATATGATCTTGAAAATACTACATAAAGAATTTTGTTTTATTAATATTTGTTGGCTAGAAAGAGAAGTATGTGGTTTCTCATATATTTTTGTAGTGTTTGGGATGGAACGAAAGCTTTAAAAGCAACACTGGTGCTCTGTGGCATGAAAATGTAAGATAGAGATAGCTTGTTCTCTCTGTATGCGTTCTGAGCTTTACTTCTGTTTACCAACTGAACAGTATTACCAGAGCTGTCCAGCCTGGAGGGTAGGAAGAAGTGGTATTGCAGATAAGAAGCAGGGTTAAAGAAAATGAAGGGGAAAGTAGCAAAGCTGTTATGAGAATTGACTGGTGTTTGTTTCTGTTGTAATAAAAACAAAGTAAATTACAAGGAGGGAAGACGGTTAATTCTTATCTGCAGGAAGAGACTTATTTCCAGTAATCACGCATTAGCAAAACCAGCATATTTCCTCTGTACGAAGCCAACAGCTGTTCTGAAACACCAGAAGAAACGCACTTTGCTAGCAGGACTTGTTGGGTGTTGAGCTATTGATTTTTTTTTATCCCCCCCCCCCCAGTGGCTCAGTTGAACTTTTGAAACCTTGACTCTTATTATACACAAACTGCAGTAGCTTCCCGTGAAGCTGCCCTGTGAAATGTACCTGCACTAGTGACCGTCACTTAGAATGTTTATATTTATAGAAATGTGGATAATGGTTGCCAATAAACTACTTGAGGCCCTAGGAGAACAGTGTTTGCCTTTGAGTTTATATGTCTGTCCACTTGTGCTGAAGTCTTTCTTTAGATATGTAAAAATATCTTATACAAGCTGGGGCTAGATTAGGTTTTTATGCTCGTTTTGCTCTGTGGTGAAGTTTCCCAAGAAGGTCTTTTTCTAGGAAGAATTTTGCTGTTTTTCTCTTTTCTGTCCTTCACTGATCCTGAAGTCATGACCTGCTCTCCTTCCCTGCATCCACCATGGATAACAAGGCTGTTGGAGCTTGAATCCAGTTAGCCTGTCAACTGCCTGCAGCTTCCTCTGCTGCTGTACAGAGTGGAGCTGTGTTACTTGTCTGCTGAGGTTTCACACGGTCGCCCTTATTTCATAGCTTCAGAACTGAATCAGGGATCCATGCTTTTTGATGACCAACAGCAAAATGAGCAATTCACAAGCTTTTATCCACAATGAAATTAAAATTCATTTCCAGTTTGGTTAAATTCAAATTCTCCATTCCCTATTAAAGCTATTAATAACAAAAGCTAGTGAATCTCGATATGAATCCTGATGAGTTTAGGCAATACTTTTATGTAATTTTTGCTTTGATTAGGGCACCCCTTTCCTAATGCACATTAGTCTTTTTGCAGTGTGAAGGCTCAATCTCAGGGCCCAGGCAGGTGAGGCAAGCATTCTGCCATTGAACTAGGGCCCTAGCATGTACGGTATACCTCTAAATAGGTAATACATGTTAGAAACGTTTTGTTAATATAAAGGGCATTAAGAAAGAATTAAACTTTCTAAATTCAAATCACTATCAAAGAACAAAGTTAAAATATAAACTTTTGATAGAGATGGGGAAATGGATTAAATCGGTATTAGAAACTAAAAAGTGCAATGCTATTAGCATACATATATAGAAAGCAAAGGACTAGTTTGTAGATAAATGGTTAAAAACAGAAAAGCATGACTTTAAAATATTTTGTTGTTTGTTCGGGGTTAGGATGTGGTTGCTGTAAATGCTTGCCTGTCATGTGCCAGGTTCTGGGTTCAATTCCTAGTTCTAAAAACATTTTTGAAAGTAGTTTTGTTTGTGCAAGGCATTTGACACTGGAAGAGTTTTGTTAATTATTCATATAATGATTTTGAAGGAAATCTGGTAATTTCAATGTTCTGTTTAGTATAACAATTTTATTAATAAAAAGCAATTATCTCCAGTAATAACAAAGATGAAAAATGTTTCTTCAAAATATGGATGAGGGCTGGAGAAATGACTCAGGGCTTAAGATTTTGCTTCTAAAGTAGAAGTCCTGAGTTTAGATCTCAGGTCCTGGTAAAAATGCCAGGTGGAAACTGTAGTGGCTTATCCTTCTGGCCCTAGTGGGTGGAGCCTGGGAGATTACAGAGTTAAGCAAAAAAAGAAAAGAAAAGAAGGCAAAGTATGGATGATTAAAACCTTCACATTTAGTTAGTGCAAATAGAATCTTGGTTACATTATCTTTTGGGTTTTTTTTTCTTTAGAGTCATCTTACATATAGTCTTTTGGGACGGTGTCTCACTAAGTGCAATGCCTGAGCCTCTTCTTAAGTGTTGGCTTTAGATTTTATCTTTAAGGTTTAAATTTTGCAGAACATTCTGGAAATGGAAAGTAATGATCTGAGATGCTTCACATGAACCAATGCAGGATACCAAGTTAATATAAAATAAATATCTGAAAGTCAGTTGATAATCTCAACAGACCACAGTCATAAAGAGTATGGTTCCACTCCTGGCCTGCTAGTTAAAAATACAGTCATACATAAAGTTATATTTGGAAGAGTCATCACTGTACTGATTAAAAACATGAGCTTAAAGGTTAGATTGCTGTTGGAATCCTGGCTGTCTTCTGTTAACAAATATGGCCCCTTTAGGGACTTGAACTCTACAAAGGCTCTAGTAAAGTGAAGATTTTCAGAAGGTTGAGAGAACTGAATGAAATAACATATATAGACTAGCTCATTGCTAAGCATGTCACAAGAAGTTCATGGTATTGTTCTGATGAATGAGTAGGAACTGGTATGTGGTGAGGAACAGTGTGGTGTCACTGGTAATGGCCACACCAGCTGGTGCTTGAATGGGGAATCTGCTTATTCAGTTCATCTTGGTCAGTTTCGTACTCTGTGCCTTAGTTACTTGAAAATCATATCTACCATTAAGGTTGTCATGAAGCTGAAGACTAGACCACAGTGAGCAGTCAATGAATAGTTCTACCAGCAGGCAGAATATTTCCTAAAGTATTTGAAGGAAAGATTTTAGAGGAGGAATATGTCAGAAAGCTTTCAGTACGTTTTCCTTAGCATTTGTGTGCCACGCACACCATGGCAGGTTGGTAGAATTTAGGAAAAGCTAAACATCCTTAATTCCCTTCAAATCTGGATCATCTTAGATTGCCGAAGCACCGAATCTATTTTAGTACAATAGGATTCTTAATGTTCCCAAAAGACACAACATTTAACATTTTGGCTGTTAATTTCTGCTGTGGTTCTGAAGCAAGAGTCCCACCCTTTCCAGAAATAAAAAATCTGAAACTGTCAATGTGGTTCTTCAAAATGCCTTAAGTCAATAATTCACAAGTTATCAACAAGCAGGAGCCTGCATGCATACCTGTGGGGGCTCGCAGTGTTCATGGGCTTCCTGGCAGGTGATGGTGATGCAGGCTAGTGTTTGCTGGGCAGATGTGCCTGTTTTGAGTTCCCGGTTATTTTCAGGGTTTTTTTTTTTTTTTTTGGTTGTTGTTGCTCATTTTTGTTGTTTTTTATCTGTACTGGTACTGTACTGTTCTGGACCTCAGAACCTTGAACATGCACATGCCAGGCACGTGCTCCACTTCTGCTCTTGCTTTTCATCTTCTGTTGATGTTTCTTTTGTTGGAGTTAAGATTATCTGCCCAGGACAAGATGGTTTTACAACAGAGTCAAGTAGGAAAACCTGGATTATTAGTTCAAATGAGCCCTACTTCCTTTCTTGAACTCTCCTCATCTTCCCCCTGCTCAGTCATGAGTAAGAAATGGAAGTTTTGCTAAAATGGAAGAATTATCCGGAGTGTTGTCCCATGCCCAGAGCAGATTGCATATTCACTCTATGATTGCTTCTAACCGATTAGAACTGGTGTAAATTAACCCAGTGGTGGGCCAGAAATCTCAGTATTATCTAGGAATTTGCTCAGAGTGCAATATCTCAGGCTCTTCTCCAGGTCGAGGAATGTGAAACTCCAGGGTTGGGCCCAGCAATCTATGTTCTTACAACACCTCCAGATGGCTTCAATATTCATTAAAGTTAACCATTGTATTGACAGAAAATCCAGTCATCTATTAGGTTAAATTCATAAAGCTGGAGAAATAGCTCAGGGGCAAGGTGCATGTTGGAGATCTGTCTGTCTGCAGTCTCTGGGACTGGAAAAACAAATTCAAGATAAACTTTTTAAATACTCTATGTTATCCATGCTATATATTTCAGACCTTTTATTTTGCTTTTTTTTTTTTTTTAAGACAGGCTTTCAATCTGTAACATAGTCTCATCCCAAATTCGTCATGTAGCCTAGGCTGGCCTTTAATTTGCAATCCTCCTCCTTTCCCCTAGTGAGTCCTGGGATTGCAGGTGCGAGCAGGCACCTTTTTTTATGAAAAGCTTTTTCAGAAGTATGGTGTTTGCTATTTATTTGTTTATGAAAGAGTGTACATGGGCACACATGTGCCATGGCTTGTGTGAACATCAGAGGACAAGTTTTGGACATGTGTTCTCTCCTCGTACCATGCGGACTCTAGGGATAAACTCTGGTTGCCAGGTTTGTGCACGTAAACCTGCACCTAGTGAGCCCTCTCACAGGTCCCTGAGTCCTAGAAATTACATTCACTCAAATTTTGGTCGTAAGCATTCATGTGGGAAAAAAAAATCTCAGTATTGGAACTTGGAAAATAATAGTACTTCTTTATATCATTAATAAGCTGTATAGCATTTAAGATTTTTTTTGATAAAAGAAAAAAAAAAAAACCAAAACCAACAAACAAAAAAAGACTTGAGAACCAAGAGTCCACCCAGTTACAGTCCATGGTTGTGAAATGTCTCTACAGGACTCCTTCCTGTCTCTCTCTCTTTGCATTTGTTTTTTGTATAGTTTCCACCTCCTGGACTCTACCCAGTGAATCTCTGTGTTAGTGCCATTTAGCAGGGTTTCTTTGAGCTTTGAGTTTTCTGTGAACTCTTCCCCCCCACCCCCCCACCCCCCGCTGCTACAAGACTGTTTGATTTGAGCTTTGCTAGTGCTTTGTACTTCCAATCAGCAGTTGGTCTGTCTGGTTGTTTTTCTTTCTATAAAGGCAGCCGCTATTTGTCAGCGTGCTAACAACATTAATTGAACTGTTTGTGATGATGTGAATATTTTCTATACTGTTAAACATGGTACCCACATGTGGCTACTGAATACTTGAAATATGGCTTCCGTGAATGAAAAATAGTAATGTAATATATACACTAAGTCACAGAGCCATGTGAGGCTGTAGCAGCTATTGAATGGGACAGGGTCAGCTAGTTCGTGCATTCAATAAGAGTTGCAAAATGGTGGTATTTTTGCATTCTATATCAGTCTCTTTTTCATTATTAGCTATTTCTGTAATAATCCTCCCATGAGCACTAATTTATTTAAAATAAATTCTTAAAGTCATGATAAGAACCCATCATAGTTCCTTAGCACCCACAAAAGGTAACTGATAGAGTTTGTCTTGTTCTGAGTGATCATAATACTGCACACTTAAACATGCTAAGTGTATTTCAGTAGCTTATTATCCGTTTATGTCCAAAATATCTCATCTTTATAGGGCCAAGTCCTTTTTACACAGTCCTAGTGATCTTTGACATTTTCCTAACATCTCAAGTTCCTTTTGGTGGGAAATGGTGTTTCAATACACAGTTTAGACTGTTGTGCTGCTTATCATTTCTAGAACTTTTCGGCAGATAGGATTCTGACTTTAAAAATATTTGTTAATATGTTTGAGGGAGAGTGGAAGGAGGGAGGGAGAGGGAAAGAGAAATAGAGAAAACCAGAAATATATGTTTGCTGTGGCACATGGGTGGAAGTCAGAGGACAACTTATAAGTCAAAAGGCTTCTAGGATCAGAACTCAAGTCACCAGATTTTCTAGCAGGTATGTTCTCCCTCTCTCTCACTAATAAATAAAATAATTTTTAAAAAGTGACATTCAACTTGAGTTAATGATTTTATACACAATATTTAAGAGCTCATTTTATAAGCTGACATGCACAAGTGTATTCTTTTACAATCAAGAAAAAATTTTTAAACATTTTTTATTATTATTTCCGCTCATACAAACTTAGTAGGTACACCGGTTCCCTCCCTCCCTCCTCCTCCTCCCCTCACCCCTCACTCCCCATCCCCCAGTGCCTTCCCCCCCAATCCCCGGAGAATCCTTTAATGACAATCACGAACATTTTGGGGATTTTTTTTTTTTCTATTTCTGATTGAAACCCATCCAAGGCAAGTATCTTTTCGTGAAAATTTAAGCTCACGTAGTTTCTGTGGAAGACCTCTAAGATAGAACACGTATGTTCATGTTGCAGCTTTGCATTATGCCAACAGGTATATGAATATTCCTCTGTTTTTCCTCTATGCTTTAAGGCAGAAACTGATTAAACAAATGGCACATGGTCAGGAATCAAGGACACCCAGTGGGCCAAAGTATTTGTAATTTATCTAAACAAGAAGTTCTTGTTTTCCTTAATCCTTCAGCCGCCTGGAGATAAGCTTGTAATAAATCAGTGGCAAGATGAGTTCCCTATAACATTTTTTTTCCAAGTTGGCTGCATTTTCAAATGGCTTGAAGAGATTTTTTAATTCCCTGCCCCTTCCAAGCTTTGTGTCAGACATTTTGGGTCAAATCCTTAATGGAGGCGTACAGTGGTTGTACAGGTATTTCTATTCTAATTCTTACAACTTTTTAACACACCTAGATCAGCCAGATAGACGCCAGTGCTTTGGAATTTAAGCAGTTTGGTCCTGGGATGCCGGAGGGAATGTTTTGAATGGTAGGAAGGAAGGTATCATAAGGAAAACTGGATGAGCGAAACAGTACTTGGCTGTTCCAGATGCTTTCCTTCTGTGTAGGGGATGTATTCGTTCATTGGCTTGACGATTATGCCAGCCTGAGAACAATGCCCAAGGGATAGCTCAGATCAGCTGATGTAGGGGATGCCTGGAATCCAGGGAAAGGCTATGAAGAACGAATATGTTCCAATGCCATTCTGTACTTCCTGCATATAAGAAGTGTAAGGCTTCTCAGAAATTTACAAGTACTTCTGCTCATCTCACAAGACATGGAGAGAGAGCACATGACAGTCTAGTCAGAATGATCATCAACAGAAGCAAGGGGCAGGAGAAGTGACTCAGGGGTTAAGACTCTGCCTCACTGAAAGCAGAAGGTCCTGGGTTTGGATCCCAAGTCTCACGTAAAAACACCAGATAGAAATGGTGATGACCTGTGCTTCTGACTTCAGAGCGAAGCAAAAAGGAGGTAGAAACAATCCAGGATAATACCCAAAGTCACGCTTGGTGCTCCTTGGGGACACACAGTGCCCTTTGAACACACACACACACACACACACACACACACACACACACACACACGAGCACACACACATACACACGCACATACACAGAAATACATACAAAATAAATAAAGTTAAAAAAAAAAAAAAGAAATGGATAACCAGGCACTATTTAAAGGCCAGTGCTGGAAGAGGGGCACATCACTTTTAAAGGCATAAGGAAACATTTTATAGAGATTTTAGAAGAAGCAACACTAAAATTTGGCTTTGTCAGAGGTGAATGTTCGAGGTGCTGTGATTCAAAGGGAGAAACAGCAGTCAAGTAGAAATCCCAGGTTCTGCCTTCACTGGATGCCTCTGACCTGTGCTGTAATAGAAAGGACAGAAAGCTTGTGCTGAGTCCTGGGAGTCACCATTATTTCTAAGTGAGCAATCACGACACTTGTATTGCACAATTTGTATTGATGGCCTTGGGTTTCGCAGTTGTAGCGTAATACTAAATTGGCCATGAGCACAAACAGGATGTGATTGTCATTCCTTTCAAAGGACAGAGCAGTGATTTGGTCATGTGTGACCACCTGGAGCTGGTCCTAAGCCGAAGTAACAGGGAGAGGCAAAGTCTGTGTCTGAGTGCTCCAGAAGGTCTCCATCTCTGAATACACAAGCAGTGTATTCAGGTATATTATGATATGTACAGTAGGTTTTGTTTGGAAGAGTAACTCTTGCTTAATGTTCAATGGTGTGGGCACTGCAGGAATGCTAAATAACAACAATAATACTACCGGTAATTCAGTAGCAAGGTTCCTGGTGAGTCATCTCTTGCTGTGTGTTCATGATGCATAAGCTTGGCTGTGCAGCTGTAACACACTTCTTAAATGTAGAGTTGAGGTCACAGACCAACATTTTAATTTGTTTTCCATGTTTGAGGCTGGAACAGTTTCAAACCTGGAAAAGAGTTGAGAGAATAGTGCAATAATGCAAAGCCTTCTTCACTTAAAGACCCCAGCCAGGGTTCCAATCCATTCCACAATGTCCCCTAGGACACATAGACACAGTCTGGATCAGTTCCATACCTGTGATCTTAGTTATCCTGAACCAGCTTTCCTTGATATGTTGTTTATGAAGATTTTAAGTCAGTTGCTTTGGAAATAGTCCCTGAACTTGGACTTATCTGGTATCTTATAATTATGTGTAGGCCATCTGTTTTTGGGGATGGAATTTCATAAAAGTGATGCTCTCCTGTTAGTCTTTCATCCCATGATGCAACTTGTGGTGTCAATCTTTTTTCCATTACTGGTGACATTTGTTTTCATTTCAGCTAGAATATTTGTGACATTTCTATTGGAATCATCCTTTTTTGTTGTAATTTGTAGTTAGTGTTTTGCAAAGAGAATTTTGAGATCAAAAGATCTTTTCTTCTGAGTCTATGACTTTTACTTTAGCATCTGTTGCTGTTTTTTCCTTAATTAATTATTATTATGTTGATCGGGAAGTCCTGATTTGTCTGCCTTCATTCCTTTTATATTACTTAGTATTACACTCCCACATAGTTCTTTTATCATTGATTTCACAAATTCCTGTGATACACAGTGAGCTATAAATTCAACTTATTTTTTAATGATCAACTTATCTCATATTTCATTAGTAGAAATGAGCACTGTCAGGGTGGCTTCTGTGTATATTGTTTTGTTGGTGTTTTTTAATTTTTAAATCATTTATTATTATTATGTGTTTGTGCGTGTGTGAATGGGCAAGCATATGCAGGTGTGGAAATCAGAGGATAAATTCTGAGAGTTGGTTCTCTCTTTCTATGGTAGACTTATATAGTAAGTACCTTTACCCACTGGCCCATCTTGCTTGTCAATGCTGGTTTTTATTCAGATTTAGCAACTTTTTTGAGATAGTGTGATAGTGTCCCTTGCATCTCAGGGTGCAAGCTGGCCTGGAAGCCATATGTATGTGTCAGGGTGACCTAAAACTCTTCCCGACTATCTGCTTCCACCTTTTCCTGATCCTCTGCTTAGCCTTCCAAATTCTAGATGTTTGCTTTTTCTCAGCTGGGATTATAGGGATTATAGGATTATAGGGCCACTGTGCCTAATTTAATTTTTGTGTCCTTTTGACTTGTCTATGTCATTCTTTGAGCACTTCCTTAGTTTATGGCTTAGTAGGATGATCTAAGTTCATTTCCATGTCCCAGTATTAGAATCCATCATTTCTCTAAGAAACTCTGTTTCCTTTAGTAGAGTAGCATTCCAAAACCAATTGCTGGGTGCTACATATGCTTTCTGTTACTGAAATACCCGTAGGCCCATCTCAGTGGGAAAAACATATATATATATATATATATATATATATATATATATGTTACTGTATGTGTTCTCTATGCATCTGTGTGTTTCAAATGTATTTATATATGTATGTCTATGAGTACACACCGGCACCTCTAATTCCTGTTTCCTCTCACTGCATACTTATTGCTTTTTCTCTTGGTCAGTGTCTCTGTCACAGTAAGAATATAATGGCCTCTATTATCACAGTGTGTTAATTGCTCGATCCCCCCCCCAATACGTAGTCAATTTATCATCAAGTTTGCCTCCTACTCCTACTTGTTTTTCAGTATTTTTTTTACATTTTTTTCTTTCATTTATCTTATGTTTTTGTGTAGACGAGGGAGTGTGCATGTGTGAGTATATGGATGTAGGAGGGTGTAGGTGTACATAGGTGAGTGTGTGGATGTGGGGGTGTGCATAGGTGAGTATGTGAATGTGGGGGTGTGCATGTGTGAATGTAGGGGTGTGCATAGGTGAGTATGTGAATGTGGGGGTGTGCATGTGTGAATGTGGGGGTGTGCATAGATGAGTGTGTAAATGTGGGGGGTGTGCATATGTGGATATGGGAGTGTGTGCATAGGTGTGTATGTGGATGTGGAAGTGTGCATAGGTGAGTATTTGAATGTGGGGGTGTGCATAGGTGAGTACGTGGATGTATGGGGTCTATGTGTGTGTGAATGTGGGGGGTGTGCATGTGACAGCGTGTGCATGTGGGGGTGTGCATGTGTGAGTGTGTGGAGAACAGAGGATGATATTTAGGAATTGGTCTCTTGCTACAGTGTGGGCTCTGGAGATTGAACTCAGGTTCTCAAGCATGATGGCAAGTACTTTATCCATTAAATTATCTCTCTGGCTATCTGCTTTTCAGTAAATATTACATAAGTATAAGTTAGAATTTAGACATAGATTTTTCCAGTTGATATATAATATAAATTATATGTATAGATGTATAATATAACATGTATAAAAGTAATGTTCTGGGAATCAAGTTTATCTATCTATCTATCTGTCTGTCTGTCTGTCCATCCGTCTGTCTGTCCGTCTGTCTGTCTGTCCGTCTGTCCGTCCGTCCACCCGTCCGTCCATCCATCCATCCATCCATCCATCCATCCATCCATCCATCCATCCATCCATCTATCTATCTATCTATCTATCTATCTATCTATCTATCTATCTATCTATCTATCTATCTATCTATTACAGAGATCTCATGTAGCCCAGGCTAGGCTCAAACTTGCTAATTACTCCAAGATGGCCTGGTCTTCTGCCTCCACCTCCCAAATATTGGAATTGCAGACATGCCCTACCACACAAAGATCAACCAAATTTTTTTTTCAGATTTTAAATCTATATTGTAGCATTCTGTTTTTATTCATTTGGAACACTTAATAATGACAGGCATTAGGCATATAATGATGAATAAGACAGTCTGCAGAAAGCTCAGAATTTAGTAATGTAGGTGGATAAATTAATCCTTACAGTCACATATTAAGGGTTTTCATAGGAGAAAAACACAAAGAATTTCAGAAACAGGAAAACACAGAGAAGCATTTTTACACAAGCCACTGAATGATCCTGATGAAGTGATTTGGCTGCCTAAGTATCAGTTTAGTTGGCATTCTGAATTCTCCACTTCCTTAGGTTTCTTTATTCCTGCCCTACTCAGTCCATCGAAGGCTTGGGGAGTCAGACACAGGGAGTCAGACAGTTAGGGCCACAAAAGAACCACAGGAGATACCTCTAGTCCCTACAGGCCTCCTGCTGAGATTCTCCCAGTCCTCACATTAGGGCTTTTGGTATGGTTGGAGTGCAACCTCTATCTGAATATCATCACATTTAAAACCAGATAATCTTTGATATATCTTTTTCAGTCACGTTGTAATTGTGTGTGTGTGTGTGTGTGTGTGTGTGTGTGTGTGTGTACAAGAGAGCATTTAAGTATGTGTCTGTGGAATCCTAAGGGTGACATAGAGAATCATCCTGGATTGCTCTACCTCCTTATTGCTTTGCTCTGAGGTTTTCTAGGTTTAACCTTCCAGGGCCAGAAGTACAAGCCTCCGCCATATCTCTCTGGCATTTTTATGTGGGATCTGGAGATCTGAACTCAGGTCCTTTTGAGGCAAAGGTTTTAACTCCTGAGCCACTTCTCCAGCTCCATGTAATTTTTAAAAAATATTTATTATTATTATTATTATTTATTCAACTGTGTGTATGTGCGCACGCGCGCGCGCGTGTGGTGTGTGTGTGTGTGTGTGTGTGTGTGTGTGTGTGTGTGTGTGTCTGTGTGTGTGTGTGTCTGTGTATGTGTAGAACCACGGACGAATTCGCGAACCACCATGGATGCCTCCACCTCCTTCTGCCCCGGGATTCACCGGCTCGGCCCTACCAGGACCAGAAGAGCAGGCCGCCCCCGCTTCCGCCTGGCGTCTATACGTGGGATCTGGGATCCGAACTCGGGACCTTCCGCCTGCAAGGCGGAGGCTTAACCCATGAACCACCTCTCCAGCCCCATGCAATTTTTTTTGTACTATCAAGTTATGTCAATATTCTAGAAATGTAGCATGTTATGTATAGTTTAGGATCTTTGTAGGAAAATCATTTCTTTTTTTGCCTTTTAATTTGGTTGAAAGACTCCGTTGTATGAAGTGTTTATAAAGCATGCTTATTAGTGGAGTGTTTCACCAATGTGGAAATATGGGTTGGGTTTATCACTCTTCAATTAAAAGTTATTGCTCTATGACTTTAAGAAAGGAAGTTAGGGCGAGGAGAAATTGGACCATGATGACATGGTCCAGAAAGAATAAATAAATCTGGATTAATGACTCTCAACCTGGCTGGCTCAAAATCATCCATGGAATCAATCTAATCCCTGCTCTATTAACTTGAGTCTGAGAGTCCAGCTCAGGAAGCCACTGTGTTTTCTCTACGTGGACTCTTGACACTTGAGATGTGAGCTGGAGAGATGACTCAGGGTTGGGAGCATGCCTCACAAGCAGAAAGTCCTGAGTTTGGATCCAGGTCCCATACAAAAATGTCACATGGAAATGTGACCTGTATTTCCATCCCTGGTAGAGCAATCCCAGAGTGAAGCAAAAATGAGGTAGAAGTAATCCAGGATGATTCCTGAAGTCACCCTTGGTCCTCCATAGGGACACATAGTGCCCCCATACAAACACACATACACACACACACACACACACACACACATATTCTTTGAGAGTGCACAAAAAAGCACTAGCACTGTAATATAAAGCCAGACCTGTGCAAGCTGGTTCCAGCTCAGGGTGAGGTCTTCAGGAAAGGTCCAGTGTGATTCCATCTTGGAAAAGGCATAGGGACACTTCCCTTATGAATACAAGTTCATGGGCAATTCATGTAAACCTAAATGTGCAAAGTGACACGTGAAAAGTCATTTGTGTCTTTGAGTATGCGGTCAAAGTCTGCCATTCCTTTTCAATTCTTAAGTTGTTTGAGTTGTCTCTCAGAACTTCCTCTGGATGGAGGTGACCTCTCCACTTATCCTTCTGGAACCAGAAAGGCACCATTTAAGAGCCCAATCCCGCTTCTCCAATTTTCACTCATAACTCTGGGTTAAAAGAAAAACACCCTGGGAGGAGATAAGGCTTTTTGACCATTTGTTTTCAAAGTTTAAATCCAATAATCTTCTGCGAATTATCTTCTGCATTTATTTAGTTAACCATATTCCAAGATAAGATAGTTTTACAATTATTTCATCAAATATAATATACATCAAACTCTAATACTAACTTTGCCAAGAAGTCTCAGGAAGTAGGTCGTAGGTATTGTTTGTGTTCAGTGACAGAAACATACAGTGCTGATAGTACCGAGTGCTTTTAAAATAATGATCAAGTGCTGGCTAAACTAGTCATTTGGCCAACATTCACGGAGAGTGTTTGAGAAAACAGCAGCTGTAATGATGCAATAATAAAACAGCAAAGATGGCCTCGCCTTTAGGATTGGGGACTGTTGTGCAATGCATAATTAGCAAATCATCGAAACCACAGAATGATATCTGGGAGTCTGAAACAGGGAGACCTTTGACCTCAGGTTTATTTGCTAATAGTATTCTAATGATTTGGCAGATAATTGAATTGTTGGTCTTAAAAGGTTTGGGGCCATAGAGTAAAACTATAAAGCCTAATGAGGGTTTAGGAGAGGTACCTCTTCTTTTAAATTCCCCACATGCTCTTATCTTCTAGGGATGCCTGCTGAACCCATCTCTCAGCAAGTGAAATGCAATGCCAGGAAGAGACTTTTATTTTGAAATCCAGCAATTATACACACCTAATTGTTTAACCTTGCTGGCATGAATATTGCATTGCAGAAATAAAATTAGGAGTTGGTAAATTGTCTCACTTAACTTGACTTTATGTATCTCAAAGTTCGAGAAACATCTGAAATCACTGGTATTTTTTTATGCCAAGAGATATCTTCAGTAAATGAGAATATCTGAGTTGGTTATGGTGGCACGCAATATGTACATTGAAACTATTTCATTTTAATTCTCAGATATTCTTGGTCCACGGTATCCTTAACCTCCCGATTACTTTCTCCACGGTGGCTGTAAAAGAAATAACTTGGTGTTCTGCTATTAAGGTTATTAAGGAGTCATTTTCCATATTTTAAAAAATACTTTGTATCGATTAATTTTGTTTGTGTATGAAAGATAGAAGGGGAGGTATATATGTTAAAGCGTGCATGTAGAAGCCAAAGGACAATTTGCAAGAGTGGGTTTCCTCCTCAGCCATATGGGTTCCAGTTCAGATTATCAGGTTTGGCAGCATTGACAGCAAGTGCCTGCCTCAACCCCCAGATTTCATTAGCTCTAGATCAAAATTTATCACTAAGAGTTTTCATAGACCTGGCATATTTTGCTGTGTTTCACTCACAGTTCGGAAATGTTCTGAGATTCTCCCTGTGACTTTACAGGAACATGGTTTAGAGTTGTCTAAGGATTCTCTAGAGAATTGAAAACAATAGGAGATCTATAAAGTGGGCCAGCTCACATAATGAGAGGCTGCAAAGTCCCAGTGGCTGTCTACAGAGTCAAGGAATATGCATCTGTTCAAGAAAGGTAGAAATGACAGAGAGAGAGAGAGAGAGAGAGAGAGAGAGAGAGAGGAGGAACACATAGTTCCTGCCTAAGTCCAAATGTGTGAAAGCCACCTAGAGAGCCAATGGTACATGTGTTCAGGTCACAAAGGCCTAGAGTCTAATGTCCATGCAGGATGGCAGCATAGAACCCACTTTAGGGAATGGAAGGGAAGCGTGAGCTAGCAAGCTATTCCTCCCTACTTTCTCATCTCATCTGGCTCCCAACCTACATTCTTCACTTCATTCATCCTTTTTTATTCAATATCACAGATTTTTAGATATCAATGCAGAACAGTTCTTAATATATATTATTGAAAAGCTGGAATTTTAATTTTTTTTCTCTGCTCTACTAGTGTGTGTGTGTATGTGTGTGGGGGAGTACACATGTGTGTGGGTATAAGTGTGTGTATCAGAGGACACTGAATATGTGTGAAGGGCCAAGGAATCATCAGGAATCATCCTAAATCGCTCTTTCTCTTTACATTTTGCTTTGGGGTTTTCCAGGCTCTGCCTTCCAGGGTTGAAAGTAATGTCCACCATCTTTTCTGCCAGGCATTTTTACATGGGACCTGGGATCCAAACTCAAGTCCTTTTTGCTTATAAGGCAAAGGCTTTTAACCTTTGAGCTGTCTCTTGCCCCCATATCCCATGTATTAAAAGTGCATACATGTAGCTGGGTATGCTGGTGCAAATTTGTAATCCAACACTTCAGGAGCCAGAATTAGGAAGATTATGAATTTTCAAAGCCTAGCTGTATTATAAGATCTACTTCAAAAAACAAGCAAACATAAAGAAGCGAAGCAAACCCAGAAACAGCCAACTAGTCAAATACTACTGTATCACATACACATGCATATATATAAGGTATGTGTGTATGTGCTGTAGATGGAAAATATTTGTCTCCTACTCAGTGTAAGTACATTGAATGAGGCAATGGTGTTGTATCTTAGTGGGAGACGGGAATGCTTTCCTCCAGGCACAGGGAAGCACCTCTCCTGGGAATGTCTCTTGGCTTGTATCAAAGGAAAGAGGAAATCCTAGGTCTGTTCTACAGTCTGCTCCAGAGAAGAGGAGCTGGGTGAGGCCAGAGATCTTTCTGCTTTGGCCCTTGGGTGTACCAGTTACTTTTCTGTGCTGTGAGAGACAACGCTTAGACTTAAGTAAGTTAAAGGGAGAAGGGGAGATTTATTCAGCTTACAGTTCCAGAAAAGAGATACAATCAGTCATTTATGGAGGAAAAGGCATGGCAGGCAGCAGAAGCTGGAGGCAACTTAAGTCATGTCCATCATGAAGGCTGAGACTGCAAAACTTCAAACTGCAAGCTACTGAGCCCAGGCTCCTCTGGGAAGCAGGGTGGGACTAACTAACCTCAAGACCTACCTACCTCCAGTGAGGTTCCAACTCAAATCACGGTAATGTGTTACATGTCTTCATCTTAAAATATTCAAATGCCAATGAGATGCATTTGAGTGGTATTGTATTCCAAATCATATGCCTATCTACCATTTATGTACACACACACACACACACACACACACACACACACACACACAGTAGAGCACAGAAAAAAGTATTAAAGTCTATGCATCTATGCTTTATAACAGGGCTGGGGTGATGGCTCAGGCAGTAACATTCATGAGTTACATAGAGCCGTGCATATAGTAATGCATATCTATAATCCAACATCCATGTAATTCCTATATCTATCATTCCAGTGCTGGGGAGGTAGACATAAGAGCATTCTATCAAGGTGGTGATCTCCAGCCTTAGTAAGAGACCCTGTTTCAGGAAATAAAGCAGAGAGAGATAGAAAAAGACACCGCACATTATTAGCCTCTGACTTCTTCATATGTATTCATGTGCATGTGCACCCATGTATACACACAAACATGTGCACTGCATGCCACCACACACACACACATGCTTCAAAATTTATCATTAATGAAAAGAGTTCTTAATGGAGTTTAAAAGTTTGAAGACACTTGTCAAAGGGCTCTTGACCTTGAACTGTAATGTTTCTAATTTTAGATATATGTAGGTGGATTTTACTTTTATAAAATTGTATCTTTATAATATAGGTGAAAATGTACTTAAGTATAATGTAACTATTACTTAGTATGTATGCATTAAGTAATTTAGTTTAGTTCCAATTATCTTCTAACAGATATCAATATTAACAGGATATTAATAATAATTTTATGTGTCCCAAATATTAACAGAAATAAATATAGGAATATATTGAGAAAAAAAATCCATGCTAAAATCACTTTAAAAACATAAAGGCAGAAAATATTCCTTTTTCTTTCCTTCCCTTATCTATGGAAAGAAGATGAAACCTTTTCTCAATAAACAACAACCCACATATGTGCAGACAATACACTAAACAAACAAACAAACAAACAAAAATAAAACAGCATTAAGGAACTGGAGAGTGGCCCAGGGTACACTTACATACACATGTTTAGAGCCCTGAGTTCAGTCACTTCCACACATACACAAACATGCGCATGCACACAGTGTATTTCATCTACCCAACCTACTACATACTGAGCATCCTAGCTCAACCTGGTGTTCCTTAAAGGTGCCAAAAATATTGACAATAGCCTATAATGATGATACACCAACTAACACACAGCCTGTTTGACACTAAAGTGTTAGATACCTTGTGGAATTGTTGACCATTGCACTAAAATGGAAAACGATAGATATATTAACTGGCTTTCATCTGCTGTAAAGCCAGAATATGGTTATGAACCATGGTAAGTTAGGGATATATATATATATATACTAAAAACTATTTGTATACTAAAAACCACTTTTTGACAATCAATGAAAAACATGAATTATATCATAACAAAACTGTCTTTCAAAATAAATAAATTGCAAGTTAGAAATATTGCAGTCTTTACTTCTCTGTTTCTGAGTCTCTCTCTTCTTCTCTCTCTCTATATATATAGAGAGAGCCATATATATAACTAAATGTACATAGCTGTTAACACCTGATGACTTGTTTTTATCACTTAGTAAGTTTAGAGGGTTATCTCCAGTGGCCTGCTGGTCTAGCTTTGTTAAAGAATTTCAGTTTAGCATTTGAGAACAGCCCTGCCCAGCCCCTCGGCTCAGATATGTGAGAGGTTATCTGCTCAAGTTGTTGTTTATTGAGATAAGGTTTCCTCTTCTTTCCATAGATAAGGGAAGGAAGGAAAAAGGAATATTTCCAGTACATTTACAAGTAACCTCTCCTGGTTCCAATGGCTGCACAGTCATCCCTAGAGGAATAACATACAATTACTCATCACTTAGGTTGTTATCCATTCTTCTATTGTAAACAATTCCACTTAAATTTGTCTTTATAAAATTATATTAACTATAACTCAAGTGACTGAACCATTCTTTTTGCAGGAAATCACAAAGTTATTACCAATTCAAGTGTCTTGATTTTTTTTTCTTTTGTTTGTGGCAGTTTGAAAAACACATAGCAGGTGGGTGTGATGATCTTTCTTCTAATCCCAGTACTTGGGAGACAGACAGGAGGATCCAGAGTTGACACTGGCCAGGGCTATACCCAGAAGATCTGTTTCACACAAAACAAAGCAAAATAAGCATAACAAAACATTCTGTGAATCTAGAGAGCAGGCCGTGGAAAGAAGGTGGGAAGGTGGGTATGTGACTAGCTTTGGGGATGAAGAGGGGCCACCAGCCACAGCATGTGGGTACAGGCTCCAAAATGAATGCAAAACTACGGACCCCTGGATTTCAGCCTAGAAAGAATCTGTATCAGACTTCTGCAGAGCTCCTTGACCAGAAGAGGAAACACATCACATGCTGTGGAAGATGCTTCTGTCAGTTTTGGTGCTACTGACCCTGGAACACGAAACTAGTTTTTTTCTCCCCTTCCAGGAGAAGACAACACTCAAACAGGATGCAGCCAAGTGCAGTACAGGAACCACAAAACTGAAAACAACAACCAACCTTAATTCAAAATACCAGTGACTGTATTACAATGTTCACCTGGAACCAGAGCAGTCAAATCTCTCCTTATCCTAAAGCTCAGGGGACTTTGAGGAAGAAGAGGTGGCAAGATCGTAAGAACCTAAAGATGGGGAGGTCCACCGATGGTCAAGATACTCCACCCAAGTTTGGGCTGCGGCATCTAGGATCTCACCTGACCTGCACAATGACTGTCTTGTCAATAAGCTCCATAGATTCACAGAGATCTCAGGGGAGATCTCAGACAGTGGGCTCTTTAGAGACAAGGGATTAGACAGATATAATAGAGTTCTTATATTAGTGGGCGGCCCAAGAAGGGGCCCCAAGATATGCCACAGATTCCTGAAACCTCACTAGTGTAGATGACTCAGAGGGAACTTCAAGGCCCATATAAGCTGAAGTTCTGGAGGGTAGGAGGAAGGTGGGAAACACCAAGGGAGGGGAGGGAGGGAGGAAAGGGGGAGGGAGAAAGAGAAGTGTGGGAAAGAGAGCAGGATGGGGAGAGGAGAGGGAGGAGGGGAAGGGAGAAAGAGGGGGGCAAGGGTACCTACCCATTGAACTCATATGACTGAGTGAAAAGAAAAGAAAAAAAACCATTTTGTAAGAAACTGCTTCTTCCAGGGAGATCTATTATCACACACAGTAATAAGTGACATTTAAAAATTATACACTAAGAACTTAGATTTTAATCCACACGAGACTGTCAACTCATCGGTTGCTGTAGGGTTGATTTTTTTTTTTCGCAAAAATCTAATAAAGTTTTTTCTAACTATCCATGCATGTTTTTTTATTTTTTTTATTTTTTTATTTATTCAATTGTGCGTGTGTGTGTGTGTGTGTGTGTGTGTGTGTGTAGAACCACGGACGAATTCGGGAACCACCATGGAAGCCTCCACCTCCTTGTTTACTCTGCCCTGGGATTCACAGGCTCCGCCCTACCAGGACCAGAAACGCAGGCTGCCCCAGCTTCCGCCTGGCATCTATACGTGAGCCTAGGATCAGAACTCGGGACCTTCCGCCTGCAAGGCAGAGACTTAACCCCTGAGCCACCTCTCCAGCCCTTTTTTTATTTTTTTGATAATATAGTATGATACATAATTTTTTAACTTAACGAAGCTTTCTAAAGTAAAAATAGATCTATCATATGATATAGCTCGGGTATCATCAATGTTTCTTATAGCACTGTTCATAACAGCCAAGTAATGGAACCACCTGGATGTCCAACAACAGAAGAACAGATAATGTGAATGTGGGACGCATACACGATGGAAATAAAGAAGAACCAAGTCATGTTGCTTGCAGAAAACGGATGCATCTGGAGATAATCATATTGAGAGAATCAGGGTAGATTCTCTCAGAAAGATCAATGGCATGTTTTCTCTGACTTTTAATTTCTAAATTTATACGAATACATGAAAGCATGTACGTGTATACATGACATAAAAGTAGAAATGGACCAGTGTAGGGAATCAAACAGGAGGAGAAGAGGACATAAAGTGTGTGTTCAATGTTCAAAACATGTATGAAAATGTTCCTGTGTAAGAGCATTGTGGCACAGTGGATATATATGGTGAAAAGATTAAATTTTTTTTTTCTGAAAATTTGCTTTTAGTGTTTGGGCTTTCTAATAGTTTGAGGAAAGGTAATTTAACATATCATTTTCTTGTTTATCCTAGTAAACATTCTCCCTACCTCAAATATGTATCCTTGAAATTTAAATTCCGTAGATCCTTGATCTGTGATAGTAATCATTTTCCCCAAGAAATTCTCACACCTTCTTGGGTGGAATTGGCTACTTGTCTTCAAGCAAAACGATCTGAATGAAATTAAAAGTGAACAACTTCGAGAGAAATTTAATCTTCCTGGACTGCTTATAAGAAATTCAGATCCCTAGCTTTTTTTACTTGCCAAGGATTAGAGGATTTAAAATTGCACAACCGTTTATATACTCAATTTAAATGAGGGTTAAATTGGTGAGAGTGTGTGTGTGTGTGTGTGTGTGTGTGTGTGTCTGTTGTCTGCTGTGCATGTGTATGTGCACAAATGCATGTGTGTATATAAAACCTAAATAAAGTACAAGATTGCCACTGTTAACAGATTTTTAATTCTTCAGTTAATTTCCACCCATGGAATGTGCAAAATATCAATATTTTATTTCCAAAGCACTAAATGTCTAGTGGACATTAGTAATCAAAGCTGCTACAATTATTTCATGTTATTCAGAAATCCACAGGCTGTAAGGGAGATATTTGATCTTTCATCCTCTTTAAGAAGCCATTATCTTTGGCTGAGCATCATTGTCAGGCTTCCTTTACTAGTCTGTAACAGGGAGGTTTCTCTGGAATCAAGGGACCAGGACGAAGGGGCAGGAGGTTCAGAGGTTGTACAATGGACCCCCCCTCCCACCTTCCGGGCTCCGGGGCGTTCCCCATCGCATCTTCTGGTTAGTGTGCGCGTGTGACTGTGCACATAGGAGCTGAAGAACCCTTTCCTGTTGTACCGGGACAGACTTAAGCGGGTGGTGCAGCTTTGAAAAGCTCTGAAATCTAAGAGGCTGCTTCCTTTCCCACCGCTTTCCGCTGAGTCAGTCCCACTGACGAGTGCCCAGCAGGATCCAGCCGGCCTTTGTGTTCAGATTACTGGCTGCAAATGCCACACCCTCGCAGCGCAGAAACAGAACACTTTGTCCTTCAGGACGTCTGTACTTTGACCACACTCTGGAGTTTCAAAGCTTCCGCACAGTGGCTTGTCTATGGTGAAGTAGTATATATATGAATGTCCTCTTTTAAGTCAGTTTTACAACTAGCTCAAAGGCTCCCCTTGCTAGCAGAGGGACTACTGCTTTAAAAAGGCAAGATAAAGTATAATTTTAATGATAAGGAGAAAAATGAAATAATGATACCTTGATTTAGAAAAATCCATATTCTACATTTTTCTTCAATCCCCCCTCATTTTCATGTGTATGTGTGTGGGGTGCCTGTGCACTGTGCATGTCTGCATCATAGGGGCGTATGGGGGGGTGGTGGGAAACGCGTTTGGGGATACAGGTGTTGCTATACCTGCATGTGAGTTTGCAAGCATGTGGTGGGGGGGCGGCATGGGGCATCCTCCATCACTTTTTTTTTAAATCTAACTCTACAGAAGTCTGGCTAGTCAGTTGGCTTTGGGGATTGCCAGGCTTCACCTTCCATAGCTAGAATTAAAGGTGGGAAACCACCCAGGCCCTGTGTTTGACGTGGGAATTGGGGATCCCAACTTTACTGCTGAGCCGTCTCCTTGTCCCTACCTTGACATTTGGACAATATACATTCATTTGTAGCACATGCTCATTTCTACGTGCCAGGACAGGAAATGGCCAGTGGTCTCCATAAGCAGCCGGAGGAGACTGGTCTGCCACTAGCAACTAGAGTGTCTCAGGCTCCCTAGACCAAAGTCACCATTTCATGAGATTTTCCATCTTCTTCCTCTTCTCTTCAATTCTTTCAAAAACCCCTTGTCTAATTTCACAGGTTCCACTCAAACAGTAGAAGGGCAAGAGTATGAATTATACTAAATAGAGTAACTGATAATGATTTTTTTTCTTTTCTTGCTTTTCATTTCATTCTGGAACCTTTACGAGATTGTATCTGTGATCCTCTTCATTGGTGGAGGCAGGGAGGCCTAGAGGTGCTAATCTGGGTTTACGGCAAGACCTGATAGGTTACAGAGCTCGAAATGTTACCTAGTAAGAATGGTGGCCCCTAGCTTTGCTCTGTGTAGGAGTGTTTGGGGCTCACATGATCCACTTCCATTTAGCTGCACCGGTGAAGCATTGTTCTTCATATGCATTTTGGGGTGTGATGGGGCCTCCCTCACTTCCAATGAGCTTACTAAGGGAGTTTGAGTGCCAAATACTAGGGAAGTAGCACAGTAGGGTGGAGAGCACAGTGTGGTCTGTCTAGTGAAGGTGGAGGTTTTATAAAATGGCGGCTGTGACTAACTGGTCACTTTTGTCCACTCTGTCCTTTAAGGTCTTTTACTTGTTTTAGAAGCTCTTGATGGAAACATTTTCCTTTCTTGTTCTCCAGCTATGTGACTAGCTTGTAACTTACCATGGGCCTCTGCCCTAACCTTCTAACTTCTGTCTCATGTTCATTTAGGTGGTTTTCTTTTGGGGGGTTTCGAGAGACATATTCTGATAGATATCTTAGCCAAGCACCTTGCTGCACTGCTCAACAAGTGCTCACATCCACACCATTGGCAAAACCACTTTTGACTTTTCCATTGCTTAGCAGCCTCCCTTCAAGAACCAGCACAGGATATCATCCATGTTTGCTCTAGCTAAGCAGACCTACCTTAGTGAAGTCTCTTTCTATACAATCGTCTCCACTCTGTGTGTTACCAGAATGTAAGGTTTGTACTTCTGCTCTAAAGAAACATTGGGGGTCAGAAGACAGTGGAAAGAACAGATATATTCCAGGCCAGCTCTGAAGAAAACAGGAGACTTTTCTGTTGCAAATATCCATCTGGAGGACAAAGAGACTGGTAAAGGAATGTGGGTTTTTTTTTGTTTGTTTATTTTTGTTTTTTTAATGGGGCCTACCAGGACCATAGAGATCTTTGCCCTGAGTAAGTGTATCTTCAGTGCACGTTCATATTCTCCTTCTCTGCTTCCTTTTATCTGACATTCCGTGAGACAGGACCTCGGCCTCCGGGGACCCGCATCGGAATTTTCTTTCCTGGCAAGTACATTGCTTTTCTGTAAGGCACATAACAAGAGCTGAGCAGAGGAAGCCGTACATGTGCTGCTTTTTAGAATTTAGGTACCATGTGGAAGGGGTAAGTGGGTGTCGTGGTATGAATGTGATTGTCCTCTCACAGGTTCATGTGTTTGCATCCTTAGCTGCTGTGAATGTGTGGGAACTTTAAGGCACCTGTAAGAAGTTGAGCCTGGCTGGAAGAAGGCAGATGACAGGGAGAGGGTCTTGAGATTCAGTAGCCTGGCACTGCTTCCTCTTGGTAGCTCGTTCCCTTTGTCTTGTGATAGTTATGTGACCTGAACCAGCCTCCCGATTTTGTCACCAATCATTTCTTCTTTCTTAGGGAAGAAAGGCATAAGTAACAGTTTCTCTTGCTCTGTTAACACTGGAATGGATAGTAGCTATTATTCATCAAATTAACCCTTCTTCAGAAAGAATCTCAACAATACTATAACAGTTTTACAATTGTAAATGAGTGAAAGGAGTGAAATGAGCACAACTAGAATGGAGAGATATTTACTAAGCAAGAAGAGCCCTGCTTTCCTAGAACAAAGAGAGTAATGGATTATACTATGGAAAACACACACACACACACACACACACACACACACACAGAGAGAGAGAGAGAGAGAGAGAGAGAGAAGCATATGTAAGGCAGAGACATTCCTGTTCGGAATACACATTCCTGAGCATGTTTAATAGAGGCTTATAAATCACATTTAAAGAAGGAAAATGGACACTTCATTTGTAAGTTTTTCAGAAAATTTTAGCTGAAACAAATAGAAAGGGATTCTGAAGATTCATAGTCAGTCTTACAAAAAGGCAGCTGCAAATACAGGAGTTTGTTTGCTCTTGAAGCAATTGTCTCATTTAGCAGCCAACAAATTGTCACATATAGACAAATCCTACCAGTTTCAGTCCTTATAAAATGTGTACTCTGCCACACTCCCAGACCCATTGTTTTATAAAACTTAAAACACATTTATTTATTTATTTTTGGCTCATGTATGCTTATACTTTTGCTTTTATTTTGGAGGAAACTTTTTCAGTCAAAAATCAATACAAAATATTATTCATTCAATGAGACTTCAACAATACAAATATCTTATTACACCAAAACTAGAGAGAGAGCAAGTCTTGTCTTCTCGAACTACAGTTTTCCTAATTTCCTACCTTTTCAGTGGATGATAACACTTTTCAAATGGAAAGCAACATTCTCCCTTGGGATGGGTCTTCCTATCTAGCAATGTGTCTATTTCCATGCAATAATTATATAATTGTTAAGGAAATTCCCTTTTAGAAGCATTATTAAAGACAATTGTGCAATCTCCCCCCTTCCTCCCATCTTTAAGGAATACTTATATTATACAACCCATAAAGGATCTGTGACTTTGTTGCCATTAGAGAGACATGAATGCCATGTTTGACAGCCTGTTACTACTTGCCTTGCACCATGCTCTTTGTTTCATAGCACAATTCTTCACATGATAAATTGTTTTGGTCACTCGAAATGCCACAGTATGAAAGATGGTGTTTCTTCAGTTTCCTTACTTTCTCCCCAACTAATCCAAATCACCACTCACACTAAGTAATTGGCATGGAAGAAACAGAAAAGTTCATCATGAAACTATTTTTGTTGAAATGCCTCACAAGCAGAAGGACCTGAGTTCTGGTCCCAGGTCCCACATTAAAAAGGCCAGGTGGCAACAGTGGCAGACTGCACTCTTGGCCTGGTGGGCAGAACCTGGGAAATCCCAGGGGGAGCAAAACAGAGTAGAAGCAATCCAGGACGATTCCTAGATTCCTTGATCTTCCACAGTGGCACACAATGCCCTCCTCACACACAATAAAAAATTTTTGATTAAATCTATTTGTCATCAAAACTGATATTCCTGACAAAGATCTCTGACAGCATAGCAGAGACTATGGGCAGGATTCACATAGAGACTCCTGGTCTTTGTCTGCCTTTCCCCTTGTTTTAACAGTATTCTGATGTTGAGAAAATGCAGGGAAAGTCACTGATAACACTTTAGAATTTGTCCAGCAGAAGAGGATGCTGAATTCTTCTCAGAATGACACTGATATGCACTAACTTTGTAGTTTCAACCACTTCCCCACCTCTCTTCTTAGGTGCTGGACCCAAGTCCCCAGCTACCTTTATAAGCATGGCGATGTGTTTCATATGCATACTTGAAACCTAACCTTTTCCTCTCTTTCTCTACATCTTCATTCCCCCTTTGTTGTCTCCTCGTGTCTTCTTATTCGTGTCACAGAACTTCATTCCTCCTCCTTAACCGTCCATGTTCCTTCACTCCTCCCTGCTCCTCTTCTTACTTTTGGTGCATGCCACCAGCTCTTATTTTATACCATTCTGCTATTCCAACAGCCACTGGCCATGCTTACATGACCTGCTGACATCATTCTCCTCCAAAGACCCTAGCACCTCCTTAACAAGGCTGCCACAGATGCTCCAGTGGGTATCATTTTGAACACATTCCATACCGCCTTATGCATAAAGCTCTCACTTCCACTCTTATTCCTTCATCCCTCGTCTCCCATGCAGGCAGTCTGGCATCAACACATCCTTGGTATTGAAGTTCTCTCTTTCCTTCACTGACTCTACACACTGCTTGCTGGAAATGTCTGTTCTCTACCCTTGTATGATTATCTAAGTCCTTCTTCATGGCTCAGTTAGTGTGACCTTTCCCAGCACTTCTCTCTCCCCTTTTCTGAGTAATGCGCCTCATCTAGTTCATGATTCTCATTCAACATGGAAAGACACCGTGATGCTGGACAGGTGCAGAATACTGGAATCAGACAGACCTGGATAGGAATCATGGATAGAGCATTTACTGAATAGAAGCTCAGAAATACTAGCCTTACTATCAAAAACTTTAATTTTTGACACAGAAAATATTTGCCATATTGCTTTTTCTTTTTGTTTTGTTTGCACTTTTGAGACAAAGTCTCACTGTGTAACCCAGGCTCCTTTTGAGCCTTCAGAGAGCTGGGATCACGGATTCGCACCACCACATTGAGCTCAAGGTGAGTAAATATGTCTATAAAGATTTTAATTGGAGTAAAATAAATGGTGTGAACATCTGAGTATGGGATGATGGAGAGATGTAGCTGGATCTCCCCCAGAGCCAGGAGTGTATGCTGTTCCCTTCTTGGATGCTCAAGGCCAGGGACAAGGTTGATCGTCAGAAATGTTGCTTACCTGCCAGTGCTTGGCATTATATCTGCTTTAGAATATAGTCTTCTTTTTTTAAAAAAATCTTTTTTTTATTATTATTTATTCAATCGTGTGTGTGTATATGTGTGTGTGTGTGTGTATGTGTGTGTAGAACCACAGATGAATTTGGGAACCACCATGGACTGCCTCCACCTCCTCCTTGTTTACTCTGCCCCGGGATTCACAGGCTCCACCCTATCAGGACCAGAAACACAGGCCGCCCCCGCTTCTGCCCGGCGTCTATACGTGGGGTCTAGGATCCGAACTCAGGACCTTCCGCCTGCAAGGCAGAGGCTTAACCCCTGAGCCACCTCTCCAGCCCCTAGAATATAGTTTTCTGTCTTGAGTTACAGTTATAATCCACATGCTTGTTCCTCCATCATCCTGGCTACTCATTTTTAATATATTTTTCCTAGTTGTTCCTCATATACTTGCTGGCTTACCATCTGTCAGACTTTGTCTTCATGCTTCTTAAAGTGTGCTACACCCCCAACCCATGATACCCCCCCAAGTCTCATTATCCTCTCTCCATCCTAGAGTTTCTGAAGTGAAATGAACCAACTCAAAAGAATTACTTGCTTTCATGTTTCCAAAGACATGCAGAATAAACATTGTTTTCATTGGAGGAAGATAAGATCATAAAAATCTCTATTTAATAGAATTACTTGGAGTCCTGGAAACACAATGCATTGGAGCAGTGACTACCTTTGAAGGTTCATTCTCTCAAGTAGTATCCATTTGCTAAGGATTTTCAGATTTATGTCTCCAATTCATACCTCCGTGTTGAACTCCAGTTCACACAGCCAACAGTCTCTCTTGACATTTATTTCTCTTTAGAAGTTTCTCAGCAACATATTCCAAAGTCTTCTTTGCAGACTTCTCTAAGTGTTTCCTGTGAAGGAATCAACTTCTCACTCAAATGTTAAGTGTAAAATCAGTGTTCTCTTCCTTCTTTACTTCTAGACTACATCAAAATACATGTAATAATTCTTGAAAATTTCCAGTTCTCTCTAGCCCCACCTGCCACACCCTCCCATCTAAGCCACAGTCATCTCTGAATTTCTGTAATAGGCATCTAACTGATTCTATTAATCAGGGCTCTCTAGAGTCCAACTTCATAAGCTGTGAGTCACACAACCTTAATGTAGGAGTCGTGAAAAATTTGACAATGACACAAGGTTTCTGAATTAATTAAAAAACCTGACATATAACGAATGTGAAGTGGTTTTGGCCATGCGTCCTCAAGTTGCACCCACGACAGGTGTCACTGCAGCCCTGGCTTTGCATACACGTGCGTGCTCAGGACTGTAGACACTATCATACCATGCAGTACATAGAAGCACTGCCTGACTTGCCTGAGCTCAGATCGACAGTACTGCATGTTATGAACTGTACAGGCTTTATAGCATTCAAAGTTTTCTGCTCTTCTAGAAACAGAATAGTTTAATTGTGGAAAACAAAGACATGAATTTTTTGGTCCATCATTCCTGAGCGCATATATATATATATGTCTATCTATGTAGATAGATATAGATAGAGATATAGAATTAGTATCTGCAACTCTTTTGTGTTTGCACATTTGATTTTTAAAAATTGAGTTGCTCAAGAGGAAAGTTTGATATGCACACTGAAATCTGCTCCAGGAATGGGGGGGCACTGGGAGAAAGGGAGGGAGGGGGGAAAGGAAGGGAAAAGGGGAGAGGGAGTAAGGGGATTCAGGGGGGCTGGAGGGAGGGAGGGGAATGGGGTACCTATCAAATTTGTATGAGTAGAAAAAACAAATTAAAAAAATTTGGGAGAAAAAAATTGAGTTGCTCATTTTAGTTTCTTTTTTTTTTTTAAAAAGCAAGTTTTGACTTTAGAGTTACATAGAACAACAGCTTCTGAAATGACCCCAAACATACTTCTGTATGTCAAAGAATTGTTTTTGAAAGAACTCTGGGTGTGACTTATTATCAGTAAATGTTTGATTTACATACCTAATCTATGCACCTACTTACCCAGGGTCAGTATATTTTCTTGGCTGGAAGAAGACGAACCCGGGAAAAGTTGAAGAAGCTCTGTTCTGGAAGATCAGAATCAATGTACACATGAGTATTGGATTGCTGCACACGGTTGCGTGGCTGGAGCCTGGTGGTTCCATAATGACTGTGCTCTCACTGAAAAGACTGACAGCCCTGGGAACTGCTGATCTAAGAGTCTGGAGACCTGAGAACAAGGGAGATCAAAGCTGCAGTCTTGGGCCTATCCTACACTGAAGACCGGAAGGGTTCCAGAGAGTGGCTGATAAGCATCCACATTGAAAGTCTGGTGAGTCAGTCTGCTATCTGTTGGAAATGGCAGCATTAGTAAGCAAACACACACACTGGCTTATGAGCCATGAAGGAACGGTCAGCGCTTACCAGAGAACCAGAAAGATAACCTCTAGCATCTGGATTAGAGGTAAATCCACAAAGTCAATTAGAAAATTTGTCCTCTCAATTCTGTTTCTTTAGAACCCACTGTTGATATCTAAATCTTTATCCTCACTGATATATATATCACAAATACTTGATACAACTTTATCCTCACTATTATATGTCACAAATACCTGATATTTGTTGTGTTATATATCTCAAGTACGTCATATAAGCAACCCAAACAGGGAAAGGTATATGTAGTTGAAGATTACGGAGGTCATGAGTTCGTGATTGCTTGGTCTTCATGTGCTGAAACAGACCTTCATGGAAGTGGTACCTGTGGCTGAGAAGATTCTTTACCTCACGGTGAGGAAGAAAGGAGAAGGGAAGAGAGAAAGAGAGGCAGAGAGAAACCTCAGACAAGATACACCACCAGAAGACTACCCTTCCTCCAACTGACCTACTTCTTTCAGCAAAGTGCAGCCTCTTGAAGTTTCCACAACCTCTTAAAATAGCACTACTGATGAGGACTCATTGTTTACAACACATGAGCCAGGGAGGGACATTTCACATTCAAACCATAACACCTACCCTCGTTCCACAAGAGGTCATAATGTAGTATGGGCCCTGCAGTCTGACTGCTATGGTTCAAAATCTACATTGGTTCTGATTTTCTTTAGCCTTGGGTTCATTGTGAAATAGTACCCACATCAAGGGGTTTAAAGGGAGGCTACATAAGATCCTTAGTAAGAAGGTCTTTTTAGTGCATGGGTCACAGAAGAAAGAAACTCACAAGAAATCACTATGGTCCATTGCCACCTTTCTTCAGCCCACTGGCTTCCAATTCATGTTTCTGTGCAAGGTGGTTCACAGCATCTATGTAATATTGACCTTGCATTGTGCAGTTTGGACATGGAATGTCCCTCAAGCCACATGTGCTGATGGCTTAGTCTTCAGAGTGCCAATGTAGGACAATGAGGCCTCAGCGAAGTGTTTGGATCTTGAGGACTCTCACTTCAATGAGTTAACCCAGTAATGGATTTGTAGCTAATTGGGAGAAATGGAAATTATAGAAAGTGAGGTCTAGTCAGAAGTAGGTGTCAGAGGACCTGAGGGATGTTTAGTTTACAGATTCTCTCTCTACTCCTAACATTGTAGGCTTTTCCCTTCTTTCAATACAATTTTTCACAGTATATTTTTTATGGATTGTTTTTGGTCATTATTCCTTTCCCACTTTTTTTTGCTAATTTTTTAAACTTTATTTATTTATATATGTATGTATATATGTATGTATGGATGTATCAAAGGGCAAAATGTCCCTGTAGACACTGTGTGTGCCTGTTTTTTTTTATTTGGATCTGGGATCCTAACTTAGGTCTTTCTGTTTGCAAAGCAGAATCTCAATCCCTGAGCCATTTTTCCAGCCCATTATTGAAAATTTTATAGAGGCATTTCTCTGAAAGAAATCTCAGGATTTTTTAGGATGTTATTTGGTTGGTTTTACTTACAAAAATTACTACACATCAAATAACCAAAATGAGATTCTAGAAAATATACTGTTTGAATTGAAGATTTAAGAGACAAGAAACATATAAAGAAGTTGAGAATGATCGATACTGTGGTCATTACATTCATATTTCATGCAACATGAAAGACAAATACATTCCCAGTATGCAAGTGAAACATAAACGTTGGCCTATTCCCAATCTGGACTATTCAGAGTCAGGCAGGCCAGGTTATCAAGAGATCTTATCTCTAAAAAACAGAAACAAACAAACAAAAGAACAAAAAAGTGGGATAGGGACTGGAGAGATGGCTCAAGAGCTAAGAATCTGCTCATAAGCAGAAGGACCTGAGTTCAGATTAACAGAAAGAAATGATAGTGGTTTGTACTTCCCACACTGGAAGAGAAATCCTGGAAAATCCCAGAGCAAAGCAAAAAGGAGGTAGAAACAATCTAGGATGCTTCCCAGAAATCACCTTGGTTTTCTACAGGGACATATAGTGGCCTCTGAAACATACATACACACACACACACACACACACAAATAAATAGAATTTTCAGTCACAAGTAAGTTCCTAGACATGATACATCTCAAGACTTGCGTTAAGTCTCAGCTGCATCCCAGCTGTGGCAGACCTTTCTCATTTTTCTCCCGGACTTGTAGCAGGTCATCAGTTTGTAAGAGTCACACCCTCATCATTTTCATTCCTTGCTCCACCCTTTCACCTCCCTTCTGCTTCTCCCCCATGATGAAATAAATGGGAGAGAAACTCATTATAGTCCCACCTCTTAATTAGTTACACCCCTCACAGTGGCTGCCTGTGCCAGTACCCTTGATTTATAGCTGAGGGGAGTGGTCATAAATAGCCCACTTCTACAATGTCTATTCTCAAGTTAAACACAGAGTGTTGCTTTCCTTAAGGTTAGAAGTGTGGTTTGGTAAGGAATGTAATTCTGGTAGAATTGCTCACCAGCAACTAGCTAGAAAACATTTATGGCAACAGAATTGAACTGTACACTTCAATTACTTCTACAATGTCATAAACCTATGACATAAACCTAAAACATAGGTGTCTACCTATGGCTTCAGGGTCATTTGTTTTACACACTGTGCGCCTCTCTGTAGGGGCACTTCCTCACAGGATGTAAATATTAAGTGATGGTTTTTACCTTCTGCTGTGTCTTGAGTGTTCTATATGTTGTGGGGAGGCCGGGAATATTCTGGTTCCTGTGTTCAGGAGTCAAAGACTGAAACTAGAACACGTGTTAAGGCAGATTTTATTAGACGAGAGAAAGGATGGAACATGAGGGACAAGAGAGTCCAGAAGAACTCATGGACTCCAGACATGGAATCCATGAGGGGCAAAGGAGTCAAAGACTGCCAGCAGGGTCAGGGTTACTTGTAAACTTACACAAGCCCTGGAAAAGTGACTTTTTGACTTTTTCTCATTGGTGAGTTCTAGTTTCTGGGAACCTGATTGGTCTCTTATGGAGCCCAGCTCGGCAGGCAGGTCAGACCTCATCTCACGGGTGAGCTGAGGAATTTAGTTTATTTGCATCTGAGAGGCTCCCTTCCATCTGTATCTGTGGAGTTCATACCCATGTCCCTCCTCAAACTAAGGGTTGGGGGAAGTTGGACCTTATCTGAGCGGGGATTGGTGCCAACTTCTGTGCAGTGAGATCTTCGAGACTTTCCCAGCACGGGCCTCTTCTAAAACTGCCTAAAATATAGATGCTACCCCTCATTCTCTATGCATTTCTGAAATGAAGAAACTGTCTATGAGAGTGTTTTGATAATGTGCTAACTGTGGGGTCTGTTTTTGGAGACACTACTTGGAGAGGGGGGTTCTCCTTGTTACCTCATTGCTTATCCTGAAACAGCACAGCAGGATAACTATGTATCCAAATGGCTCATTTCAAAAATGATTTTAATCATTTTTCACATGCTACTGAAGCCCTCTCCACATAGCCTCAGTAAACTCTGGTCAGCTTGCTGTATGAGTCTACCTCTCCAACCCCCCTCTATTTTGTGAGAGATGGCCTTTTATAAAGATATTTTACCATATAAGTTCTGTTGAGATAAACATGTGTCTACCCAGGTCTGCCTTGGTCAGTAATTAAGCAGATCTCTAAGACCAACTCAATTTGCTTAATTTGATTCTCTTTAGCTGCATCAAACAACATTAACTTCATTCTTCTTTTTTTTTCTAATCTGAAGCTAACTTGCGATGTAGCAGAGGATGACTTTGAACATCTGGTCCTCCTGACCACACACACGCACACACACACACACACACACACACACACACACAAGAACTTGTGTTCTGAGATTATGATCTCCTGACTGAGCTTGCCAGAATGTTACAGGGTCTCTGGGGTCTTATGTGTCCAGATTCTTTTGCTACTCAGAACATGAGCAGAGGATTAAGGCAGAGTTTATCAGAGAAGAGAAAGAACGGAACTTACAGACATGAATCAACAAGAGGCAAGAGAACCGACAAGAACTTACAGACTCCAGACATGAGAGATAAGGACGCCGGAAAGGAACTCACAGACATGCAGGCCCAGGAAAAGTGTCTTTTCCTCATTGGTTAGCTTCAGTTTCTGCAAACATGATTGGAGCTTTTAGTCCTCTACACCTCATTAGTCTGTTTATATTAAGGCCCAATCCAGTTAATCATGTAGCCGACCTGTATATGTAGGGTTTATGTACAATGGAGAACTAATCTTCAAATCTTTTCATAAGCAAAGGATTGAGGGAAGTTGGCTTGGTGATGTATACAAACTTAATTAGATGTACACAAACTCCTCCTGTTTGCAAGACAGTATACCAATTGAGCTACACCCCCAGCCCCAGTCTCATTAAAGCTGAAAACAATTCCATTTTGTACATAGCCTAGATTTTCTTTATCCAGGCTTGTGAAAGACAAATATCTTATTGATACAGTTTTTTTGGGGGGGGGGTGTTCTTATGCTTTGGAGCCCAAAACTGAAACCAGAACACACTGAGAACTTGAAGCCTGGGAACTTACTGAAAATGAGAATAAAGGGAAGAAACTCTGGGATGCTCTGTCCAAAGAAGACAAGGAGGAAACCTATAGTCTTAAGGTGGGAGAACATTACAGGAAAGGTCATATTTTAAGATTACAGAGGACAGAGAGTGCCACCATGAGTGCATGAGAACAGTTGCCACGTAGAGCAGAATGAAAGAGTGATGGGCGGAGCCACAATCTTTTATAGTCCACTCATTACTAATGAGTGTTCCATAGGAACAAAGGAAGCGAGGTAAAGACAGGAGGGGTGGGCATGGTTTCCAGGGGAATTGCACTAGCTGTCCAATAAAACTTAAATTATCTCCATTAATATTCTTTTTCTCATTCTTAAGTAGTTTAGAACATAGCCATGCTGGAAAGTCTTTGAGGTCTTTGAAATCATCCCCTACTGTTGGAGCATTATCATGAAGGAACACACCCTACTAATCTTGAGGAACTGGTTCTAATCCTTCACAGAAAGAAGGTCTCCAATTTCCCCCAACCCTCTGCTTATAAAGGATATGGAGATGAGTTCTCCATTGCAGATAAGCTTTACCATGAGGTTGAGCATAAGATCAACTGGGTTGGGCCCCAATATGAACAGATGAATGAGTTATAGAGGACAAAAAGTTCCAATCAAGTTTGCGGAAGCTGGAGCTAACCAATGAGGAAAAGCCACTTTTCCCAGGCCTGCCTAATCCTCCTAATTGCCCTGACCCTGGCAGCCATCTTTAGTTCCCTTGCATGGAATCTACGAGTTTCTTTCTGGCTTCCTGGCCCCTTATGGATTCCATTTCTGGAGTCTGTGAGATCTTCTTGGGTGCCTTGTCCTTCACAGACTTGATGTCTGTGAGCTCCATTCTTTTTCTCCTTTAGCAAAGTTTCTTAATCCTATGCTGCTTTCCTGCTTCAATCCCACACAAGAACGCCACATTTTGGCGCAGCCCATCAGATGGCTCTCTTGCCCCTCTCGGAATCCCTATCAGTGAGTTCTATCTTTTTTCTCCTCTAATTTACTCTGACTTAATTATCTATGTGTGCTCTGGTTTCAATCTTCAACTCCTGAACACATGAGCCTGGAGACATATAAACCTCTTCCCCACAACAAGTTGATATAGATACATAAAAACATATGTAGATATAGGAAATGAAAACAGAAGCTAAACAATGTAGAGAACAAAGAAGACTAAGGAAAGGTGGATGTGTAAGAAAGGGGAAGGTATGTGTAAGGGAGAATAGGATTGACATAATATATATCTATATCTATATATATATCTTGGGTTCAACTTGACATACCTGGCATTAACATTACGGTGAGACCACCTGAACAGATAATCCAGACAGTACAAACCAGCTCTAGATCCAATTGGAACCTCCTAGATCTCAGTATCAGACCAGATAAAAGGAACCATAGAACTAGAGACTGGGAAGAGAAGAGAGACTCTCCAGGAATCCTCTATTCTTCAGCCATATGGATGGGAGTGCCTTAGCCTGCCAGCTTCAGCCGATATCCTCCTCCATGAAAGTCTGTTTCTCCCCTATGGAACTGTAAGTTGAATAAATTTCCCTTTCTCCCTTGAGTTGTTTGACTGTGGGTGTTCTCTCACAGCAATAGCTAAGAGTAACCATTTACATATAAATATTTGGGTGAAAGTGACCTTATGTAACACAATACCATGTATGAGGAATATATAAAATGAAAATAAAAATAATTGAATTGATTAAAAATACATTGGAGGAAACATCAGGTAGGTGAGTTACAACATAATAGAGAAACTCTATTATAGACCTCAGATGCTATCTAATGACATTGTTAACCTTTGATTGGTGGAAATCTGGGATCTGGTTGGACATCCAGAGAATATGGTTAACATTCATCAGAATATTAGGCCACATGCAGAAGTGGGTTATAAATGCATATTAAGGGGGCAAATGATGCCCTAAAATAATTTGGCTGTGGACCGGCAACATTCCTAAAACTCTACACATCATTGAGACTTTATAATCAGCCAATCAACCTTGCAGCAACTTCTTTCCAGGAACTTGGTTTCACACCATCATGCATCTCTGAGCATTTGGCTAGTTTATGAGACTGGCAATTGACTCAGTGTGGTTTTTCAATGTCCCCAGGTCAAAGTTCCAGTTAGAGCTTGTCTTTAATTCCTCCTTTTCTAGCAGAGTATCCAGCCAGGCAGCCAGGATGGACTGCAAATGGACAGCTTCTTGCAAGAGAGCAACTTGGGCTGCAGTTGTACCTTCCTGCATTGATATTTCTTCTTGGTATATATGAAAGAGGAGACATGTATTGTCACTTAACATCAAAACAAAACCAGTGCTTCTACTGGTAAAATCCTTGCTGAAACCCCTTGAACCAGATGTCTCCCATTTCCTTTGCTGAGGATCATTTCCTGACAGCTAGCCTTGTCTCTTTCTGAACTCTTTCACTGCAGTTTAAGAAGATGAGTTTTCTGAACACTGCCCATTGCTTGCTGACATCATCTTTGGGAGGTCGGTTCTTAGATTTTCCCTCTTGCATTCTTTGATGTGATTTAATTTCATGCCCAAATGCACTACTTTTTCTAGGTAGTTGAAGTGGTAAACTTTAACTCCTTAAAATGTGCACGATACAATTATAAACGAAAGTACATGCTCTCTTTCTTTCAGATTTTGTTTTTAAATAACAAGATTTTTATTTCAACCAGATCATTTTCTTTTCTCTGCAACTTCTAAGAGAAAAGCAAACCGATTTTTTGAAAAACTTACAAATCTGTGTCAGTTTACGATGTATATTTATTGGTGATATTTCTGGCAGTTAAGTTGAATAAAATCTGAGACACTAGGTTTCTTCCTGCTTGCCTCTCTGTCTTTGCCGCACTTCTGTCTTAATCACTTACTTGAACTCATTTCTCCTAACATTAGAAAAGCTTGTCCAGATGTCACTTTTCCAAGTCTCCTCCCATAAGGAAAATATCATCTTCCCCACCCCCATACTATCTCCGCTTCAGATTAGCTGGGAATGGATGTGATCATTAAAAACAAAAGCTAAGCCATACCACACACAGGCAGGCTGCATCTCTGGCTCCCTTCCAGGCTCCCATTAGCCAGACAATGCCCCAGCCCACACAGCCTGGGTGTGTTGGGGGAGGAAATTCTCTTGCCCCGGCCCGGGGTGTCAGGCTTCTTAAGCAGGGTCAACAGAGGTGGAGGCCAGGGAAGGGAAAGGCCCTTTGTTTTGCAAACACAGTAGGTGGCAGTGAATACTGACCAGGCTTGTGCAACTCACACTAGTATTAAAAACTGATTTGGTTTGGCAGTGTGTATTTAAAATTCATTTTACAAGTTTATTATTATTTTCCATCTTAGAACACTTCAAATAAAATGATGACCAATTTTGGAATAACTACAGCAGCAGAGCAAAAAACGGTTTAACGGGAGGATAAAAATAGATGTCTTCTTTTAGAATTTCCTTCTTGTTTATTTCCAAAAAACTTTCTACTATGCTTGAGATTAGAAAGACTAAAACTAATCATATAGCAATGGTAATTGTAAGTTTTAGCATTTTATTACGTTATCAAAGCAATTGCAGAAGTCTATTTTTGGATTTTGAATTCTTAAGCTCTCTACATTTTCTTCTAACTATAAGAGTAAGAAATTAGTGAATGTGAAGAGGACAGACATTTTAATTTATCATGAATTCACTATATTTATGCATGTAATCTTAAAAACATAAAAGAGAATACACACACACACACACACACACAAAATAAAAAACAATGAAGGCATGGAAAACATTTCAGTTTACTAAGTACTTTGACATCTGGTATTTCAGTAGCTTCTCCAAATTTCCCTTAAGAGTATCCAAAGACCACCCATGAGGGGATTGGTTTGATGATCACGGCAACCTGACAATAGACAACCTGAGAAACGTTCTCAGAGAGAAGTGGGGGAAACCACTCTCTGAAATGCATCCTTCAGCACTGGCAAACCAGACATCCCCTCCTCGCCCCGCTAGGATCTATCTCCCTTTTGTCAAACTCAAGGACCGGTTTCCTAGAGTTTGAAAGGAAAGCAACAGGGTAGGCAAGTTGTCAACCTGCAGCTGCTAGGGGGAGAGAGAGAGATCCAGAGGAAGAGAGACAGCCATGGATTTCAGCAAGGGAGGTGGGCAGACAGCAGGAGGAAGTGGATTTTTTTTGGATAAATAGTGTGACAAAGTCCTGTGTGCCAGGGAAGCCTGCTTAGGTTCTTGTTTCCCAAGAACACAGAAAGAAAGAAAAGGGAAAGTCATGCTTTTGGGATTTAGAATAGTGGAAGCTTTGTGAGCAACTGAGAGCTTTTTTAAATCAATATTAAACAGAAGAGTAAATTGAGGTTCAGATAAAAACTACTCATTCTTACCATTTTTTCTTTTGTACTTTAAAGTATGACCCTGTAAGCTTTACATGTTTCCAGTTGCATGACTTATGATTGCCTGGCCTACAATGCCTAACCACCAACTACAGATGTAAGCACAGTCTTCTTTCACTAAATGCCAATTGCTAATATGATGATTTATAACCTAGCCTTAGGATGAGGGACATTATCAGTTTAAGTGGTAATAGGCAGTTGGCTAAATCATGTGATCAACCTAATGATGAAATTTATCAACATCATATTTATGTGATATTTATCACAAAATTATGAACTCAACTATCAACAGAGAAGGACATCAAGACAATCTGGTACACACAAAGAGAGAAAACTATCCAGCCCCCAAAGGGGGATTTCATCATTTAAAACAGCACAAACTGGAAGACATTATGCTGAATGAGCCCGGCATAAATGCCATGTGTTTTTATGAATAGAACAGGACTCATAAAAACAGAGAGAGGGCTGGAGAGATGTTCAGGGGTTTAAAGCTTTGCCTCAAAAACAAAAGGACCTGAGTTCGGATTCCTAGATCCCACAAAATGCCAGGCATTTTGGTCCTGGAAAATAGAGACTGGGAAACTGCAGGTCAAATCAGTAAGGAAGTAGAGAAATCCAGGATGATTCCTGATGTCATCTTTGGGCCTCCACAGACCACACACTCAGGTGCTTTCTTCTAACCCTCTCCCATATACACTTGTTCTGGGGTTACACTTTCCTGGGGTTCTTGTGTTCTGGAGCTGAAGACTGAAATCAGAACACAATGGGAGGTACAAGTGGGGGTTTGAAAACAAGAGAAGAGGACAGATGCTCTTGAATGACATGTCCAAGGGAGGTAAGGAGATAGCCTTAAAGTGAGAGAGAATAAGAGCAAAGGAGAGAGCTGAAGTTCAGAGGGGATAGGAAGAGAGCTCCTGTGAGCAAAAGGCTGGGAGAGGACAGAGCTTGGAGTCACCATGGTGTGTACATATGGCAGTAGATCAGAAAAGGAGAGAGAGAGAGAGAGACAGAGAGACAGAGAGGTGTTGCCACAGTAACTACAGCTCATGCATTGCTAATAAGCAGACCAGGGAAACTGGGAAAGTGAGGTAAAGACTAGAGGGTGGTGAGCATGGTTCCCACAGGACTGGACAATCCTCATGGAACTAGCTGACCAATAGAAATTAAAGTGTTCACACACGCGCGCGCGCCCACACACACGCACACACACACACACACAAACTCATCCGTGGCTTCTACAGGTTAGAGTTGTTAGTGAAAGCAAACAAGTTTAGTGAAGCAGAGGAAATGAATCCTCAGCATTTGAGATGACAGACACGTTCATAAGCGAGATTCAATCATTCCAGACTGTGTACAAACATCATGGCATTGCTCTGGAGCCATAAATATAGACAGTTATGACTTGTGTGCATTTAATAAACTTAAAATAACTAGACTTTCTTTGGAAGAGCAGGGAAGGTTCTGGAAGACAGACTCATATCCTCCCAGGTAGAAAGGCGAAGCCTTCGGTGCTCGGCTGGAGCCAGGTCGTAGTGCATGACAGGAAGGAGCCCTGGTCTCTGAGGACACGCGTGGTTTTGCTCACACCTCCCTCATTGTTCCTCCCTTTGGAAGAAGCACTCATTCTTTAAGATGCGTACTTCCATCTCCCTCTTGATTTCCTTTTTTTTTTTTTTTAACTTTATCTATTTTGTGCTTGTGTGTATCCCTGTGGAGGCCCAAGGCGGGTTTTGGATTGCTCCTACCTTTTTACTTCCCTTTAGGATTTTCCAGGCTCCACCCACTTACATGTGCAGGCTGTCGCCATTTCCGCCTGACATTTTTATGTGGGACCTGGGGTCTGAACTCCGAACCTTCTGTTTGTGAAGCCGAGTCTTAACCCCTAAGCCATCTCTCCAGCCCTTCTTTTGGTTTTTAAAGAGTTCAATTTCGTGTTCAGAAAAAGGCAGAGCCCGCTGAGAGCAAGAGAAAGGGCTGACACGGAAGACTGTTTAGAGCATTGTGTGCAGTCTTGACTATCCCAAGCACGAGCACTCAAGGACACACCCCTGCAGGTGATTTTATCTGAACTTCAGCATGCAGAGGGAGGGCGGTGCTGGACATGGTACACGGGACAAGGCTGACCGCACTCTCTGTAGGTAAACTAGGATGGAACCAGGAGGGAGAACAAGAAAACAAGGATGACCCAAAGTGTCAGGCACAGGGTTCACTAGACTCTGGACTTGCAAAGGCAAGCTGTGGTGGCCTCCAAAAGAGCAAAAAGGATTGGTTTTCCTCCTCAGATCTGTGTACAGCTAGGACGAAGATGAAACTCAGTGGGTCACATCTGGGAAGAGACATAGAAATAGGCCGGAGACTGGTAGGGAAGAAGAAGGTTATAATGGGATTGGGGCTTATGGTGTGAAAAATATCACAGATTCACTGTATTCGTGTATGAAACTCCAAAAGATTAAAAAAAAAGAAAAAAAAGAATGTTTTTCTTCTGCATGGCTGCTGTTAAAGAAAATACGTTGCTTGAAAAATCTCAAAATCCTGCTGCGACATTGTTTTCCTTTCTGTCCTATTTCTGTTCTTTGACAGTTTCACATATTGCATTCTGAATACAAATAAATTACTAACTCTATTTTGAGTGCTAAGAGCAATTATAATCCTTGTCAAATTCACAGGCTAAAAAAAAAATCATGAGGTAGTTAGTGAAAAAGAGTGCTGTTTACCTTCACTTTCCCCTTCTTTTTTTTTTTTTTTTTTTTTATCAAAGGGAGACAGGCTCTTTGCCACACCCAGGAAGTCTCTTAAAAACATTGACAGAACTGTCACTGCAGACTGGCTGTCCCATCGAGAGAAATCAACACATTACCCTTGTGTTAGAGCCTCCCGTTTCATGGGAAAGGGATATTTTGTCTGAGTTCAGGAACTAGCAAAACATTAGGAAATGTACACAAAAGAATGTATTGATATGAACCATTTTAAATCACCAGCACATTAGTGTCTGATTTATCCTGCACTCAGAAACATCTGTGAGACTGGAGAGACTGTTATGACTCTCATTTTGGTGAAGTAAGAAAACTCCGGAGGTATGAAAATTATTCAAAGACAAGTATTTTTGACTCGACTTTAGAATAACGGAAATTTAAAGAAATGCATCTTTAAATTCACCCATAGTTGCTGTTTCGAAGCAAATTTTGAGGAAAAGTTTTGAATTCAGCAAAGAGAAAAAGTTAGTAATTGGTTATTAATTATCAGTCTCTATTTTAAGAGGACCAAGACAGCTGAGAACATAGATTAGTGGTAGAAAATAGACACAAGTCCCTCAGTTCTGGTACATCAGGTCTATTTAGCAAAACAACAGGCAGTAGGTCTTACTAGGTTCTATGACTTCCCCAGCTACTGGCTTTTTTTAAAAATTATTTTTTCCACTCATACAAACTTAATAGGTATCCCAGTCCCCTCCCTCCCTTCACCCCTCCCGAACTCCCGTGCTCCCCTCCCCCCCCCCCCCCCCCCGCCTCCGTTTCTCCCAGTGCTCCCTCCCTCCTTCCTGGAGCATCCTTTAGTGTGCATGTCAAACTTCCCTCTGGGTCCTCTTTTCTGATGAGGTGAAAGGACTCAGTAGCATTGCCTAGAGCCCTTTCTTGTGCTCCCCTTTAGTATAGGAACACTACTGTGGCTGTTAATCCCTTGCTTCTAAGGATCCTAGTGCCTGTGATCCGTGCTAGACTTTGGGGGGGGTCATCGATGTGTCAGTCATTGTGCAGGTCATGCAAAGTCTTATGGTTACTTTGGTCCTAACTTGCATGGAGTATCTTGCATATCGTTGCTCCTCCCCATCTTTAGGTTCTTATGGCTTTTGACTGGGTTTTTAGCACCAGGAGTAAAGTTCTTTCCTGTGAAGAGCAGCAAATCCAGCTAGTAAGTGGCTGGCTATGCCCCATACAGTTGTCTCTATTGTACCAATGGATTCATTTTTCTTGGGCGGTTGATAGTGTTGTACACAGAGTCCACAGCTGAAAAACACTGTTGGCAACAATTCTCACCATCAGCCTGCATACTATTTTCTGGCACCATGAAAACTAGCCAGCGTGGAGGAAACTTCCAGTCTAGTGCTGCTGTAGTGATGTCACTTATGTGTCCAGCAGGCCACTGGAACAGAGGAAAAGTTGCAGCTGGCATACAGAGGACTTGGCCAACCACTTACTATCATCAAGGCAAAAGAGCCTGTGTTCTTTTTTTGTGGACCAGAATTTACCCTAATTTGTGTGTGTTTGAGTTGTTTCCTCTTGTTTAAAGATATCTAGATAATTTAAATCTGATTTTCCCTGTGTCTAATATAAGATTGGCCCTTAGTGTCATCACTGCTGTAGTTATGCAAAATAAGAAGTGATATTGAGGAAGACCATTTAGCCATCTTCTTTTAATATGCTGAAGTACATTGGATATTAAAGCATAGATATATTTATAAATAACTCGAAGAATTAAAACCTTGATGGAGGTAGGTGAGATGGGCCAGCTTGTGAAAGTGCTTAGTTTAATCCCCTCCATTCACAGAGCTCATGAAAAGGTAGAAAGAGGGAAGGAGTCTAATGTCCCATGGAGTAAACAAAGACAGTATACATAAACATCTGCCAAGCTTTCCTTTTGTAGGAAGGCATGAGGACATGGGGAGTGAAACAGAAAGATTGAAGTAGTTAGGGAGAAGTAGGAGAGGAATTCCTACTAGGACCATAAAGCAAGGACTTCTCAGGGTAACTGAGATAGTCCCAACTCTTCCTATATTGAAAGTGTATAATCATGAATTAAAGATATAGAACGATGGTTTGAGGGTATAACTCAGGTACAGTGCTTATCTAGCATGCATGAAGCCCTGGGTTTGATCCCCACCACTGCCTGAACCAGACCTTGCAGTATACACTTTTAATTCTAGTACTGGGGAAATAGAGACAGGAGGATCTGAAATCTAAGGTCAGCTCTGCCTACACAGCAGATTCAGGGCCAGCCTGAGATACCTGAGACCTTGTCTCTACATAAATGGAATCATGATAATATTTTGTTCCCAAATAATATTGAATTATGCTAAATGTGATTGATTTTCATCATACAATACTTAGGCATGCTAGTTTTCTGACTAACTGAAATTTCTGGGTAAGTTCTAATACATTGGTTTGTCTTGTACAAACATTTTCTACTGGTTTTCTTACTTATTCAACTTCTAAGGTCAGGAGTGTTTTTCTCTTTGCCAAGTGTTCTTTCTAGTGGGGCTTATCTAACCTCATGACTTTGAACTTGGTTCATGCTACTGAGTTTTGCGCTTTAATCTTTGTCACTGACCTTTCCCTTGAGCCCCGAATGCATCTCCTTACTCTACATCTCTAATTCAGCATCCAATTGTCATCTCAAAATGAACATCTGTAAAGCATGGCTCTTGAATGTCACCTTCAAAATGCACTTTCCTACTTTTATTCACTTCATTGTGTAGTACTGATATTCTTTCATGAGTTGAGCTCAATAGCCAGGAATTATCCTTAGTGTTTCCTCCCTCACATAGTCCAGGCCAAGCCACTAGAGAGACTCTTGTCTATCTCCTCACTCCCCCACCCAAGCACGTTCTGAAAGGAACTACTTTCACATCTCCGGAAATTATCAACTTATCCTAATAACTGATATTTCCAGCCTGGACTACTGCATATGCTAATGGGTCATTCTTTTTTCATGTAAAGATTATTTTTCACTTATGCCATAGTTCTCACACAGCAGATTTCCAACTATTTTAAGTCCGGTCACTTTAGTTTCATTGTCATTGTTTCCAAAAACCTGCCATCATATTCAGAGTAAAAAACTAAATGATTTAGTGCTGCATAAGGTGATACCACAAGTATTTGCCTCACTGCCGAAACTGACCTTGCTTCACTTGGCTTCCATTTACCTAGGATTTCTTGTTGCTTTCAGCAGGTCCTGGAGGGATGCATCAGAATCTTTACTCTAAATAAATGTTTTGTCTATTTTGTTTATGGAAAGAGAAGAGAAGAGAATGTGCACATAGGCTTGTTATAGCATGTAATAGGAGGAGGTCTTTCTTAAAGCCCCTCTAGTCTGGATCATGTACATAGCTCAGATTGCTTCAGTGTCTTATTAAGATGTTGTTTCTCTACAACTTTCTGTTCCCTCCCTATCTTGCAGAAATTATTTGATTAAAAAAACTATTATATATCACCACTTGCCATTTTATAATTTATATGTAGGCTTCAAATTCAACACCTAGTGCATGATCTATACTTTAGGGGCTTGTGATGAATGAACAAACGAATCTCTTAGCACTGCAACTTTACTTTTAATGTTTCATATTGGCAGGCACTTGTCATAAAAATTTCATAAAACAGACATGCTAAAATTGTTTATTCAATTTACCTATTTCTTTTTCAGGATGTAATTTTCTTGGGTTTTGATTTAAAAGGAAGAGAGTCAGGATTATCCTAGTATTCTTACTTAATTACGTTTCTTTTTTTTTAAGCCTTCAGATTATTTTTTATAATTTTTTTATTATTTATTCAATTGTGCGTGTGTATATGTGTGTGTGTGCGCGTGTATGCGTATATGTGTGTGTAGAACCACGGACGAACTCGGGAACCACCATGGACGCCTCCACCTCCTTCTGCCCTGGGATTCACAGGCTCCGCCCTACCAGGACCAGAAGCGCAGGGCGCCCCTGCTTCCGCCTGGCGTCTATACGTGGGGTCTAGGATCCGAAGCTCAGGACCTTCCGCCTGCAAGGCAGAGGCTTAACCCCTGAGCCACCTCTCCAGCCCCACTTAATTACGTTTCTAAAAAAAAAATCTGTCACGTCATAGAAACAGCTGTAATAGTGCTGGTGAGATGGGTCAGCAGGTAAAGGTCCTTACCGTCTAGTCTGACCACCTGAGTTCAATTCCCAAAACCACGAGGAAGCAGACAATTGACTCCAGGTTTGTCCTGACTGCCGCATGTGTGCTGGAAATGAAAAGCTTGGCAATAATGTGTTTTCCAAACACCATGGCAGTTTCTCATCAACTCAGGTCATAAGCTTCACACACATCACACATTTGAAAAGCAAAAAGTAGATTTGGCATGCAGTTTGACAGGTCTGGCCAGGAGAGTATGTAAGGTGAAGTACGTGGGTAGACACAGAGGGAGGAAAAGAACCACGTTCATGTTTCCTAAGTTCTAAGTCAAGTTCCTTGACTTCTGTGCTTCTATTTGTACAGAAAGTTTTTTTTTTTATTTTAGAATAAATTGAGAGCAGCTTTAGCAAAGTTCATGTATTTCAAAATGAAGATTTCTTAATTCTGCTGAGGTAGATGGTTGAGAAAGAAGTTTGGGATTGGAGTCACTGTTGAAAGAAACCAATGCTGTGCAGTTTTATTTATAAAGTCTTCAATTCTCATTTATCCAGAAAGTTAAATATGAACAGATATTGAGAACAAGTAGATTTACCAGGATTTCATTTTGGAAAAGATGGCCAGATACGATCTTAATACAAGAAATCTATCATTTTGGCCTTTAACAATGCGATAATCAAAGATTTATTAATTTTAATATTTTTATGGTGTTGCCTAGGTATGTCAGGATATTTTTCTCAATGAATCAATGCTAACAGCCTCCCAAAAGTACTTGCAGTACACAGAACACTGTCTCCCTTGAACGTGCATGTTGTCATGCTTAACTAAAGGAACTTGGCAGGTATCAGTAATCTAAAGATCTTAAAGGAGTGGGTTGTTTGGGCTACTCGATGTCATCATAAGACCTTATGCAAAGGAGGTAGGAGTTGAGAGAAGGTCACAAGCCAATTGTGTAATATTGTGCTTTTTGTTAACAATTACCATACTACACATATAAAATTGTGCTAAGGATGGATTCTGTCTGAATTAGTTTCCACAGGAATGAAAACTTTATAGATTTTTGTTATGAAAATTCTGTGATGCAGCCGTTTTTACAAGAGAAATGTATAAGTTTCCCATTGTCCCTGTGAGGAATTACTATACACCCAATGGTTTAAGCAACAAACATGTTATTCCACATTTACAAACTCAAAAGCATCAAATGGGTCAAAAATGTCTACCTTCCTTTTCCTGGCTTCAGAAGACCACCTGGATTTATTTATTTATTTGTTGTTGTTTGTGTTTAGTTTTTGCCTTTTTCAGTTTCTTGAGTCCACCTGTATTTCTTGGCTGGAGTGTTACCTTGCTGGAGAGGGTAGATACCCAGATCCTGCTTCCTCTGTCTGTGCCTCCTGATGCTGCGCCTCCTGTATCTGACGTGGGATCTCCGAATAATTGAACTGCATTCCTTCTGCACCAGTAAACTAAATGATAGACCCTTTTTCCTTTAAGTTGTGTGGCTCAGACTAATTTCTCACAGCAACAGAACCATAATATTCTACAGTATGGTAATAGTGTGTGCACAAAACAAACAAACAAACAAACAAATAAACAAATAACCTGCCATAATATCATAAAGAAAATCTGCTCTTTCTTTTATTTATTTTAGCATTATAGAGAATGGGAATGGTTTACTCTGGATTAGGCTTACTGTGTAGAGAGATGTAAAATAAGTCCATGCACTTTGAGAATTGCTCTTGAGACAAAGTATTTATTGGAAAGTGACTAAGGAGGGGTGAAAGGGTAAAAACTAAACCTTTTCCCTGTCCCTTTTATTCCCACTCTGTCGTACTAATTAGCATCATTTAACGTTCATTATCTGAACCAGGTCAGATAATTCGAGAAGATTAAGCTCTTCTCTCTCGGAGACAGATACTTTAAACTGTTTGGAGACGACAAACGCACTGGAAGACTGAGGGATAACGTCCAGAAATCATGTCAAAAAGCACATAAATGCTCCCAAGAGTTATAATGCTAACTTCACGTCAGTACCAGTTGTAAACTGTCCCCAAATTAAAGCACAACGGAAACTATTTGAAAGTTTATTTGAGCCCATAATTCTGTTTTTGATAGATGCCAACGTACAAATGCTTCAGATTTCATTGATAGGAGACTATTCCTTCAAAAAGCATGATTAACATAAGCATGGTTGAATTTCTTGAGATGTTTTCAATTTGGTTTTCCTCTTTTTCTTTCTAATTATCCAGAGTTCTGCTTAGTGCGAGGATCTGGTTGCAGATAAAATCTCCAGCGTTCTTGGTTGTTTTGTGGGATCCACGTTCTATGTTAGAATGAGCAGACAGGTATTGAACCCACAGCCTGAATTCAGATGTTTGCTCTGGAGGTCAGTTCTTATACACAAAGGTTGCTGCTCTTTGTACTTCATGTGAGGCCAAGTGATTCCTCTGTAGATGGCAGGTGAACGGAATGATTACTGCTTCAGGCAAATCATTCTGAATTTATGCTGAAATTCTGTCTCCCCTACTCCCTTCTTTATCAGTAGGTATTGGTATAAGATCTGAATTCCAGTGAGGAGCACTTGCCTAGAAACTATCTAGCCCTTACAAGTTGATCTCCAGCTCATCCTAGCAAATGAATCTTTGAAGAATCTTCCTACCAGTCTAAAAGTCCCTTCAACCATTTTATTATGTCTAGAAGCTGTCTCTACAGTGTGGAACAAAGGACAGATAAGGGGCTGTTTGGAATTCACCCTTTTGGGCAGCTATAGCTATAGCTGAGAGAAGATTGACAAGCTGAAGGAACGTTCCCAGCACAGAAAATGCATGGGAAAAAAATCTGTCTGGCTGGCAGAGACACAGAGAGCCAGGTCACATGAAATCCCTGTGTCTGTTTGTTGAGGGACTCTAGACTGCAGCTGTTTCCTGTAATTCTTTCAAAGAGTGGCTGTGGGCTTAGGTCAAAGCCCATTACTCCACTCCCCTTGTTGAAAATCATTTGATGTTCCTCTGTAAGTGTATTCCAAGAATGCAAAAGTATAAGCTGTGTTTTATTGGAAGCACAACAGAATCATTGCTACTGATCCAGTTTTCTAATTCTACTTTAAAAAAAAAAAAGACCTGAATTTTTGGAAACTTTAGCTGTGTTGTCAACTTTGGGGAAAAAATATCCCAGTACATTTGTAAAGTTGGCATTGTACAGAGATTAACAGTCATATTGATCTAAAAACATTAAACTTATTTTTTCCCATTTATATAGGTATAACATACTGTATTAAATATGTAAGGTCTTATCCACGGGGGTTTGATTGCACAAATTAATAAAGTATTCTCTAAATTAAAAAAAAAGGAAGACCACATTATTTCTATGGAGAAAATGGTAGATGACTGTCAGCCATTTTTTCCTTTGAAACATGATGGAAAGGAATGTAGCATGCAATCTTGTGCTGGAATTTAAACGCCGATACAATTCAAGTGATGTGTTTGGAGATAAATCTAAAGACTATCAATAAATACAATGAACTTGAATAGTTCACTAGCAACAAGACCAACCTCTCATTCCTGGCACTGTTGATATATATATATATATATATATATATATATATATATATGTAAAACAAAGTGTAGCAAGAATAGCCAAGAAGCTGCTAGAATGGAAGGAATGAAACTGGAGGGCTCGGCAAGATTGCTCAGCAGATAAAATGACTGCTTGCAAACCTGGCAACCTGAGCTCCATCCCTGGAAGTTTTCCTCTAATCTCCACCCTTACACTGTGGTAATACAAGTATCTCTCTTTCTCTTTCTCTCCCTCCTCTCTCTCAAACAAATGAATTAAAGAAAAAAAGAAACTGTAATATGCAGAAGAAACAAAAGTGAGTTTAGCATATTTCATTTGACGCAAGACAACTGTTTTAGTGTCATAACTCACTGCTGAAATAAATACCTGTGCAAAAAAGAGAGAGAGAGAGAGAGAGAGAGAGAGAGAGAAAGGGGTTTTATTCCAACTCACAAATCCAGATTACAATCTATCATGGCAAGGAAGTCACAGTGACAGGAACTGAGACGTTACATCTACAGTCAAGGGTAGAAAGCAATGGCTAAATGCCTGCTTGCTTGATTGCTCTTCTTTGTACAACCCACATATCTGTGTACAACATTCCCTAGGAAATGATGCCCATGAGCAAGTCTTCCCATCTTAACTTAAACAGTCAAGATAATTTCCTACAGAATTGTTCAGAGGCCTGCTTTAGCTAATTCCTCACAGGTGTGGCCGGAGGCCTATCTCCCTCCTACTGTCAAGCTGACAGCAGAAACTGTCACAATATGCATGAAAATTAAAATAAAAAATATGGTAACCATTAAGAAATAGGTGTCATAATTTTGGTAAAAAGTTTTAGTAGCCACTTGGGTAAACAGAATTGTTTTTGAGTTTGTGGTTCCACTGAAAATTAAGCACTATGCTTATTAAAAGATTTTTGCTTATTTTTATATTTTATTTATTTATTTGAGGGAGATAGAATGGGGGGGGAGAGGGAGAGAGAATAACACACTGTTAAGCTCAGAGGGTACCTTTCATGGAACACATAAAAGTGCAATTGTTTAAATTTTTTCTATCCACACTACATTTCAGTCATTAGGAAATTTAGATGGTAGAGTTAGTGAGATAGCTTGGCAAGTAAAGGCATTTGTTGCAAAAATCTGACAGTCTGAACTTATTTGGTCTCTGAAACCCATGTAAACATAGAAGGGAAGAACCAATTCTTCGAAATTGTCCTCTGAACCTCACACATGTACACCATGACATGTGTGTGTATCCCATACACATGACACATACACACATGGACTCATAATAAATAAAACTTTAAAAGCAAAGTTTTAAAAGTATTTATTAAAAAAGAAAGAAATTTCTCAACCCAAATTAGTAAAGTATGTAGATATAATGGAGAACAGTTGTGCTGAAAAATCAATGAACAAATTAGTGTGACCAAATATTGTCAATGTCTTCTGCATAGATCACGTATATGTGAGACTTTCACTAGTATAATTGTCACAGAAACAGCTACTTCGCTCCAGAGAAAGCCAAAGCCACAGCTCAGTTCTACCAAAGTTGCCATGGGAAGTCAATGAGTTTTTTGGGTCTATTTACAGAACCTGGGGAAAGGGGTTACTTACAGAAGTGCGGGTGACCTCAGAGCAACCACATTACTATCAGGGCTGTCTGTAGTGTACGTGATGACGTCTGCATAGTGGCATAGATGGAGTTTCCCTTCAGTTACGCTTCCGTTCTCCCTATGCTGTGGCACCCCTGCAGAGCAGGAGGCAGCACAGAAATACACACTGCTGGCTGGAAGGTGTGCTAGGGAGTGGCTGAGATAGATCATAGGTGAGGGCCAATGGCACTCACTCCCCACCCTTTCCTTCTATGAAGGAACATAAATAGGCATCAGTCTGTTCTCCAGCATCTCTTGCTCCAGGGTCAGGAGCTCTGACGACAAGCAATGATTGTTGTGGTCAGAAGATAGCATCTGTAGCGATATATTTTAAGTATTATAACTTCTAAAATGTAGCCTCTCTTGTAAGGGACATATCAGACTACCCGACTATTTCTGATTAGTTGGGGTTTATCTCCTCATGAATAAGTCGCTTCAAATGCCACCGCTGCATTACCAATGCTATTCTACAAGCAGGGCAAAGGCAGCTTGCAAAGGACATGCTTTAAAAAGTCGTCATTAGCCCAGTTGCTTCAGAATAGCACAAGAAATGAAGTCATTGACCTCCATAAGCAGCTCACCTCACATCACCTTTTTCTCCAGAAATGAGCTCCGTGAATCGTTAGAGGACACACTGAGCTTCATCACTGAAAAAAGCAAAGCAGAGAGTGCACCCTCCCAGGAACACCCTGGACAGCGTAAACTCTGATCTCACGCTCAGAGTTTAAATTTGGGGTCCTATAGCTTTTTTTAAAAAAATTTTAAATCAGTTTTTATTTTTCCATTTCTGTGTGTGCGTGTGTGTTCGTGTGTGTGCGTGTGCGTGTGTGTTCGTGTGTGTGTGTGTGCGTGTGTGTGCGCGCGTGCGCACTCGCATGCTTGTGTGTATGCATGATTACATGTGTTGGGTGTGTGTGCATGAACATGTGAGCATGCATAAGTGTGTATCGGGAGCATCCGAGGTTGACAGGGTATGTATCTGGTCTCTAACATTTAGCTTCTGGAAATTTCTTCCTGTCTCTTTGCCTCTGGCATCTCCTGAAAATAAAATTACAGTGCCCAGATCAAGGCATTATTGTGAAAACTACAGGGAATAGCATATGCAGGATTAGGGAGTCTATCCTTGCATTATCTCCATGGAATCCTGTGCTTCTAGAAAAAATTCTTCTACTTTGTAGTTTAATAATTGTAAAGTTACTTCTCCCTTATTTTCCCCTTATGTTCTTTATAGAGACACATGTTTCATAAAAGAAAGAGCCATATTGCTCTTATTTACATGGTGGGAACCCTCCCGCTACACCACCACCAATATATACATATCCAGCATATTCTTGAATAATGGGGATGGATGGAAAGAGCAGTACGTGCCATAAACCACACTATTAATGAGCCCTGGAACCTTCTGGTTTCCCTTTCCTGACTCTGTTCCTCTGTGAATTTGGGGGGGAATTTCTGAGCTTCTCTTAGGACATACAATGCTATTGGCCCAAAGCCATGTGGTACCACCTTTCCCCCTAGTCACAACCCTGGGAAGTCGTGCTTCCTGAGCTCCTCTCATAGGGAACTACGTCATCAAACTCTTCCTGAGCCAAAATGTAGTCCCTACTGCTTAAATCTCCATTTCAAATGGGCTTTTCTCCTGAGTTGTTTCTTGCAGATGACAAAGTGATTTCTGGGTGTGTTTATATTATTTTGGAAACATTTCTTTCATTTTCATCTCAGTTGCTAGGATAAAGGCAGATGATCTGTTTGGCTTTCTCCATTTCATCATGGATGCACTCAGAAGCCTAACCATTCCTGCTGTACACAGGCAAAGACAGAAGGCTGCCGCCCAAGCCATTGTTTTCCCATTATGCTTGTTTTCATGTGGCCTGACCTCTTTATGAATATGGTAATTATTTCTGGATTTCTGCAAGCCCGTGGCTGAGCCGCAATAGATCACAGCGTCAGGCTTGTGCTCTGCTTACCAGATGAACTGCTCACTTCCAAGAGGGGAGTTTCCATGGAAACTCGGACAAAGGCAGCGCTAAGGAATTCTTCCAGGCATGCAAGAGGAGTCCACCTTTCTTTTCGTTTGCAGTGCTGTGTCCCCCAGCAAGTCGGGTCAGTCCTCACTGCCCTGGTGTTCTAGGAATCCCTGCTTAAAATTTACATATGACATTATAAATGTTAGAAATCCCCAAAATAGGATTTGAGAGTATGGCTAAACAATTACTTCTCAAGAAGGCTCAGAGCAGAGGTTTTTTTATGATAAGATTCACAAGAATGAAAGCAGGTATTTAAAGAGCCACTGAATTTATGTGTCTTGAATTGCTTTTCGAATGATAAAATTCTTGAAGTAGGTCTAAGGAGAGTTTTAGGACAGGATAAAGGAATTTATAATTAGAAGATATGTGGCATTTTAAGACAGTCTCTTAGCTGAGAGCAAAGATAGGTCAAACGAGTTCTGATTAATTTATGGGTCATATATCTAGAGCGAAAGGACAGCATGGGGTTCATATGAATTCCTTTGGAAAATGATGTCTCTCCATCGGCTTTCAGGCTTCTCAAAATAGTCCAACAGCCTCATTTATCCTCGTATCTTTCATAGCTCCAGCACAGCACTCTGAGGCTGTCTGAGAGGCAGGACCCACACAGTGAAGACCCACCATCTTTTGCAGAGTTCTTCTGAGCCAGAGTCACAAGCAGAATACAGTTTCCTTGGGAAGCTTTTGACACCTTAATACGTTTATGGCACAATGCATGTGATGCTGACTTTTCTTTGCACTTAGGTTCAATCATGCTTAAAAATATTATTCTTTGATATATTGCTTCAGCCAATAGATTCTGGACAGAATTCTGGAGCCATAGACACATCAGAAGGAGTCCATAAAGGACTTCTAGGTTTAAAAGTGAGTCAAAACAAACAAAAAGACACAAAGAGGAAAACATGACAGTTACTGTGCATTGTCAGATGTCATAATGTTGAGGCTCGTTCATGTATGTCTACAGCGGGGGCATGTCACTTAGCTTGATGGCGACTGTCATGTATTGAGTAGCTCAGATAAGACATTGAAAATGAGACATATTTATTCTGAATCCTCAAGGATGTGACATGTGAATAAAGCAGACAAGTGGAGAAACACATTCAGAGAGAGGAAACATATGTAAAAACACAAGGATTTGGAAGAAGGCCAATGTCTCAGGCACCGATCATCAGTCGTAAGGTAGACAGTAATGGAAATGAACATGAAACAGGCAGGACCACTGGTGGCTTTATTTGAAGCTAAGGAATAAGAATTCTGCTTAAATGTGTAGCAGAAGAATGAAATATTAAATCTGTCCAGTCATCTTGGTACAAGTGTCTGGGAGGGAAAAGAAAATCAGAAGTGTCAGGGGGAAATATCGATGGAAAACAGTCAGGGCCCAAACCAGGACTAATGGAGGTGGAAGCCGACAGGGTATGAGATCTGGAGGATCAGTGCTCTTAGGAGCCTCTTGCTTGGGTAGGTTCATTAACGAGAAGGACTGGGGTTGTGTTGCCAGTACCAGTACAGAGAAATGGCAGCATCATCAAGTGAAATTAGTAAGCTGGGGTTTGGAAATGCCACCCAGCCATCCATGTTAAAAGCTTGGTCATCAGCCTCAAAGAGGCTTAAGACCTTTTAGGAAGGTGGGGTCTACTGGAATGACCATGGGGGGGTGCATTTAAAGAAGAGGCTTCCCATCTCTCCCTCTCCGTCTCTCTCTCTTGTGTCCTAGCCACTTAGTTGGCCGGATCCTTCAGCGCGTGCTCCACCATGGTGAACCATCTCATCATAGGCCCAGAGCTTCTCAACATCTTGTCTCACGAGCAGAGACAAGCCACTGTGACTGAAATCTCAAAAACCACGCACCAGCATAAACCTCTTCTCTTTTTAAGTTATCTCAGGTGCTGCGGCAGTGACAGAAAGCTAACCCCTGGTGTAAGAGGTGAAACAAAGCAGGTGAAAGATTGTGCTCGCCTCAGCGGAACGCACACCAAAAAGATTAAGGATTCAGCTTTTCTGTGCTGCTTGACTCTCACATGAGCTCAGGCAAATTTCTTAACCCTTTGAATTCTAGCTCCTTGAGATGATCGCGTGGGATTGTTTAGAAGATAAATGAACGAATGCTTATAAAATGTTCACACATTTGCTTAAGCTGTATTTTTTTGGAGCATTTAGTACTATGACCAAGATTAGGGATTCAGAGGTCCAGAAGGCCATGTTCTGATCCCTGGGGAACTTCTATTGAATGTGTGGAGAGATTGCTATAAGAACGATAAGAATGTCCAATGCATTATTGACCCCACAAAGTCTAGCATGGACTCAAGGCACTAGGATCCTTGGAGGCTAGGGACTGACAGTCACAGTAGTGCTCCTAAGCTTAAGGGGAACACAGGAAAGGGTTCTGGGAAATGCTCCTGGGTTCTTGCACCTCATAGGAGAGGAGGACCCAGAGGAGAGTTTGGCATGTACATTAAAGGATGCTCTGGGGATTGGGGGGGAGGCACTGGGGGACGGGGAGGGAGGGAAGAGGGGAGGGGGGAGCAGGGGAGTCGGGGGGAGGTGGAGGGAGGGAGGGGACCCGTGTACCTGTTAAGTTTGTATGAGCAGAAATAATAATAATAAAAAAATGATAAGAAATAAATGAGCAAACTTAGAAGAATGCTTTAGAAGAAATAGATTGGACTGACAATTGTAGTATTTAGAGGACTTTTAAAAAATATTTATTTATTCATTATGAGAGAGAGAGAAAGGGAAAGACAGAAATGCATGCCATGGTTCTTTCTAGAATGTGGGCTCTTGGGGGCTGGAGAGATGGCTCAGGGGTTAAGCCTCTGCCTTGCAGGCAGAAGATCCTGAGTTCGGATCCTAGACCCCACGTATAGACGCCAGCCGGAAGCGGGGGCGGTCTACGTTTCTGGTCCTGGTAGGGCCGAGCCTGTGAATCCCGGGGCAGAGTAAACAAGGAGGAGGTGGAGGCGTCCATGGTGGTTCCCGAATTCGCCCGTGGTTCTACACACACACACACACACACACACACACACATGCGCGCACACACGCATACATGCACAATTGAATAAATAATAAATTAAAAAAATTAATAAAAAAAAGTCAAGAGGAAATGGTGGTAGTCAGGGTGATTCCCAAAGTTATTCCTGGACCTCCTCAGGCATACACAGTGCCCTCTGACACACACACACACACACACACACACACACACACACACACACACACACACACACACAATTTAAAAAAAAAAAAAAAGAAGGTGGGCTCTTGGACATTGAACTTAGGTCACCAGGTGCCTAACCCACTAAGCTATCTTGCTGGCCTGTGAGGTCTATTTTTTGATGAGTAGCTTGAGAAAACCGAACCTTGTGAGGCAGCCAGAGTCAGCTATTCAGAGATAAGGGAACAGTTTCAAGGCCGAGGCCAAGACAGCAAGTGCAAAGTTGTGAAGCTGAGTGAAGCCTGAAGGCATGGATGCTTACTTAGCAGCTTCTCAAATACAATAAACACACAAAACATATACGCATGATGCTGGTGTCACCTACTCAGCGGCACACTAGCTTCACGAAGTACCACTTTCATTTATTTAGAGAGTTGTCAGAACATTTAAAATTGCCAGATGCATTATCATAGTTAAGAATGTAAATAGATTGCAGATGAGGGAAGGTGGACTCTTCAGAGTAATGTGAGATTGTTTTTGGCCAGGAGTCCTCACAGGGCGGTTTGCAATTCACACATCCTGCAGATTTCTGGAAGTACATCTGTTGTTTCTTACTCTGTAGTTAATTTTGTGTATCCCTTTTCCCCTTGGTTTGAACTAAATGAAGATAGCATCTTGATAGCAGAAAGGCCTTCAAATATTAAAAACTGTTTATGTAACTTTCTTAGGTCTGAGATATGTGTAGTGATATACAGAATTCTGTTAACCTTCATGCTTTTAGCAAAGATCTCTATTATTAGTTGCTTGCACATTTTTTTCTGTGTAGTAATAAATATGCATCACTTGATTAGACATATCTAACGTGAAGTCCACGGGCCATGTGTATCTCAGGATAGCTACAAATGTAGCCCAACATTTTTGTAGCTGAGATGTTATATCCCAGTGTGGAAAGGTTGGACAGTCCTTAATGAGGGATGAGAATATAGATTTACCATACAAATAGATCTGGTTTTGATAGCCCTATATCAAAAAGAAGGAAAGGGAGGAGGAAGAGAAGAATAAGGAGGAGGAGATGGAAGAGGAGAAGCAGGGAGCTGGAAGAGGAGGAAGAGGAAGAGGAGGATAGGGAAGAGGGGGAAGAAGAGGAAGAGGACAAAGAGGGGAGGGAGGAGAAGAAAAAGGAGGAGAGCTTTCATTTAATATAGACCTTGGTTAAATATTTTTTAAAAAGTACATATTAGACTGGGGCTACAGTTCAGCCTACAGTGCTTGACTAGGTCTTCAATTGAACAGCTACTTGGTATTGAACAAATCTCTTAACTTTTAAGAACTCTATTGCAGATATAACATTTGGACATATGATACACATAATAAATACTAGCTTTTATCCTTTTGCAATAAATCTCTTGGTTTCATTGTAAAATACTTTTTCATAAATAAAAACGAGACAACTGGTACCAAAAACAAACCTAGGGATTTGGAGAACTAGTGAGCAGGTTTAAGGATTGGGCTTTGCCCAGGCCTTCAAGGACATTTATTGGGAAATTGATTTCTACTACCCTAAAAATATTACATAGGGAAATTATTAAATATCTACCTTTATGTCATTTCCAAGAGCTTACTGTATTACAGGCAAAGGGACAGTCACAACTTCTGCAACACATCTACAAAGACATTTGAATCTGACATGAATCCTAACCAACGGATCGACTTGTCATCTTAGAATATATAGTATGTGAATCTTATTTATGTATGTGGTAGTTATAGATCAATGGTTGAAAATAAAGAAACATAGATTTATTTTTTACTAATATATTTAATCAGGTTGCTAATTAAATCAAAACTTCAAATATCAAGCATCAACCAAAAATGAAATAGTTAAGTAGACATGAGAATACACAAAGCCAGAATACATCCATGGAGTTAGGTGAATGACAGGTTCCACATTTGCACAGAGTGAATTCTGAATAAAGAGTTAATGAAGATAAACAGTCTAAGTGTGGCTAGAAAATTCCCCTTCAACCAGCAGCTGGCACGACTGTTTTCATCCAAAGGGCTTTAAGTAAATGTAGCATAATTGAGTCATTGAGAAGCAGAGATGACAGTGACCCACATTCTCATTATCACTTTTTTGAAAATTCTTCCTTGGGCTGTAAAACAGGTGATGCTTTATACTCATATTAAGCTAAAGAAAAAAAAACATAAGATGCCGATGTTTAAGCAGGGCTTGGTTCTTTATTGGTGATTCTGCAGGGAGTTTGACTAGGGTGCTTACGTGCTAACAATTTCCATGAAATTGCACTGACAGGACCCTGAAACACCATGTTTACAAAATGAGAGAGAGACAGATGTCACCTGAGACGATGGGGGACCCCAGTCTACTACAACATCTGTCATATCCTGGTACACACTGTGCCTTCGAAGTTCTCTTCCTGCCTTCGAGTAACTAGGGAAGCCGATCTTCACATTTTAAAAAGAACCCCACGTCGGCAAACTGTTCTTTGCCAGAACCGAAGCCTAGTTTACCTCTGGCTTTCATCCAGTTTTTATTGCTCTTATTCATTTATTAGTTGGCGTCTTCTAGCCAGACACAGTCATTGACCTTTGTTTTGGGCCCTTGATTACATCTTTGCCTCTTCTATCCAATTTAACTCTGTTTCTTTGGAATTAACTGCTCAGCTCTGCCTGGTTTTAGCCTTGGGTGCGTCCTGCCCTCGGGCCAGAGAATTACAGGTGTACCATGAAATACCACTGCAAGAAAAAGAATTTGAATAATAAAGATTCGACTGCCAAATCTCACACATCTCTTAGCAATGAACAGAAGCAGATCATTTCAACATTTCAAGATTAACATTTTAAGTTAAAAACCATCCACAGCAGATTCTTAGAATTGTAATGACCACCTAGATTTGAGTCCGGTGATAGAACCATTTAACTACTTTGTAGGAGGCAAAGTTCAGGAACTCCATCAAGACAACCAAAGAGATTGTTCCAAATGCCATGTGAACCCTTCTGTAATACTCATTATAGACTGACATCAATCAAAAACCAGAAAAACGAAAAGTTAATTTGCAAACATCACCCTAAATGAATGAATAGAAACATTCAAATATTAACTATTGAAAATTTCACTGGTGATTCTGAAGATGATCTTTGTTATCCACCAGAGCATGTGCAATGACATCTTGGATACTGGAGTGTGACTAGAAGGAGAAATCTGAGTCCTTGCATTTTTGCTTGAGTCACGCATCAAGTGTATCCAGCAGTGGACAGTGCTGTGTTCCCTCAGATGGCCTAAGATCTCTTTTGCTAGAGCTGGACACTAGACCCCAGTTTGGTGACCAGTTCGCTACTAAAAGTTGTTCCTTGCAGCCCTCTTTCAGTACTATTTTTGGGATACTGAGCTTTTTTTCTCAGTAGCTAGCAGTCACGGTCAATCAAGTCTGTTTTTAGAATGGCCCAGGTCAGTGTGCATAGCCATGGAAGTTAAGGTCCACGGTGAGACCATCTCTTCTGATTGTAAGACTGAACCACAGCCAAGTGATTCGAGAAGCTTACTTCTTATATTTTTATGTTTGAAATGGGTGCATCTTACTGTTGTACCTGGAACGGTAGTTCTTTTTCTTAGTTCTTTCTTAACGCATACAAGGACCTTCCTGATGGTTGACAGTGAATTAGAGCTAATGAAATTATGACCTCTGAAAGAGAGAACAAATACTGCTGGAAAACACTAAGAAGGAATGAACCCATATCTATGCTGGTAACAGGATGTCAAAGAACTAAGGAAGGTCACCCTGCTGAGAAGACAATGTGCCAGGAAATTAAGGCTAATCATACTATAGGCATGAATTGGGCCTTTATTGCATATTTGCCCCAGAATTACATATTTATCTTCAAATAACTCTTCTATTCTCACAGTAACCTGTTGGACAGGAGGTGATGTGTCAGTAAATTTTCCGTAGAAAATTTCATCCTGACCCTAACACATGTTTAGGAATTATTGTATTGCTTGATGTCTGGATGATTTTACAGCTGTGATTTTTGATTTTTATTTTCCCAGAAGTCAGATCTCAACTGTAAGAGGGAAAATCAGTAATTTTGGAGAAGGGCGATTTCAGTTTAAGCTGAAGGTCTTCAATTGAACAGCTACTTGGTGTTGAACAAATCTCTTAACTTTAAAGAACTCTATTGCAGATATAACATTTGGACATATGATACACATAATAGATACTAGCTTTTATCCTTTTGCGATAAATCTCTTGGTTTCATTGTAAAATACTTTTTCATAAATAAAAACAAGACAACTGGTACCAAAAACAAACCTAGGATTTGGAGAACTAGTGAGCAGGTTTAAGGATTGGGCTTTGCCCAGGCCTTCAAGGACATTTATTGGGAAATCAATGCTCACCAAGAATTGGCCCACACACCACTGGCCTCTTATCTTCATCCATTGCAGAGAGATGTAGTAGTAATAGGGAGCCAGAAGATCATTCCAGGGTCTCTAATATGTTCTTCACATCATACTCTAATTTTTTAAAATTAAATGTAGCATTTGAAGGTTTTTCAAAGCAAATAATGTGTAATCCTAACGGGTTCCCTCATTTTTATTCCTCAGACCATCAACCAGAGTACTAAGAGGTATAGAGTTGTGGAGGTTACTATTTTGCGTTGATGTAACTCTTCCATTCTGTCCTATATCTCCTCTTTCTCCCAAACAGTTTTTATTCCCTTTCTGTGTCCAAGGAGCAAGTAGCTAGAGGGATGCAGAAGGGGCACTACTGTGCTCTCTTTTGAGGCATTTGCTTTCATGGGCAAAAGCCAGAGGCATCCCAACATTTTGACCTGGAAGCTAGATGAGGGTATTGTAGGGTCTCAAAGGAGGGCTTCCTTTACTTCCTTTATGGCAGGAACTATTTCTCAGCAAAAATAAAGTAAAATAAAATAATACATGAAGTGAAATGTAAAAAATTATAGTAGAAATGGACCTAATGAAATACAGTTCTATCCAAGTGAAGACAGGGAAGTAGCAAAAATGAGAAATTTGAGGCAGGAAGAATACTAGAGAGCAAGCTGTCTAGCTGTGAGCATATGCACGTGCACATGTGTGTACATGTTGTGTGTTGTGTATGTGTATGTGCACACAAAGGCCAGAGAATATTGTGTCTTTCTCTATTGCTATTATAGTTATCTTTCTTTCTGTTGCTGTGAGCTAATGCTCATACACAACTAAAGGAGAAAGGGAGATTCATTTGGCTTAGTGTTCCAAATAGGAGATATAGTCAATTACCATGGGAAAGGCATGGCAGGAGGCAGAAGATGGAATAGGCCAGTTCATGTCTCAGTTCATGAGAGAGAACAAACAAGAACAAATTGAATCAGGGTGGAGCTACCAAACCTCAGGACCCAACCCCAATGACCCACCTTTCTCCAGCAAGGTTCTCCTTCCTAAAATGGCTTCACAAACATTAGCATCAGCTAAATATTCAAACGCATAAGCCTGTTTGGGATTGCACACATTCAAACCATGATTTATTTCTTCCTTTTTTCCCCTCTTATTTAGAAAGAGTGGTAGTTTCATCTTCCCATTGCTGGACATAACAAGACCCAAACAGAGGGTAATAAGGGTTTTTGTTTCTGTTAAACTATTCTTGGTTCAATTTATAGTCTAACTTTGCAGGATAGTTTGTACTGACATCAAGAGCCAAGGGAATTGGCCATACCATATGTCATGGTTAGACACAGAGGACAACTCGACAATTAAGGGTTTGAGTTCTGGGCATATTTGTGGAGAATCGGTAGTTGAATTAAGCCAGAGTGAACCTAAAGGAGATTGTCTAGTTGATGGGGCAGACCCAGACCCTGGTGGGTGGGATTAGGCCCTGGAATAAATTATGGAGGGCTGGTTGAGAGAGTCGACATCCTTTTGTATACTTGGCCAGATGTGCTGGTCTGGCAAGTAAGGATCGTCCCTCTCTCAGCTATTATGTAGAGATGGTGTGACCAGTTTCCTCAGCCCTGGTGTTGGCGCATGCTCACTTATCAAGCTGGACTACAGACTGTAACCGGGCTATCAGTAACAAAATAAACCCCTTGTTTCCTTAAGATGTCTGATGGTGATTTATCAGCAATCATGCAGGTGAACTGCAATACCATATCTCCACAAATCTTAGAGAGGGACATAATCTCTCACTTGTCATACTGTCTTCCTGACAAAATTCCAAAATAGGCCAACTTGCTGAATTAGCCTTCTCTATCTTGTCTATTTGCCTGGTTTCACCTACCACTGGCTAGGTCTTTCTACATTAAGTAGAGTATCTCTGGCAGACTTACCTCAATGATTAATTCTTCAGAAATGTGCCGAAAGCCTCAGCCTTCAGTTGTCAAGTTGACACAAGTGTATCTGACTGACCCAAAAGGCATGGGCACACATGCCATCACTCACTGGTGGAGATCAGAGGTAATATTCACAAGTCAGTTCTTTCCTTCCACTCTGTGAGCTTTAGGTTGTCAGAAACAAGAAGCCAGTGCTCTACTGTTGTGTTATCTTACTGGCATCTGTTTGCCTTATTCATTTGAGACAGGGTCTTTCTTTTTTTTTTTTTATTTTGGCTCATACAAACTTATTAGGTATACCAGTTCCCTCCCTTCCTCCTCCTCCCCCCGTACCCCCTGCTCCCCCTCCCCACCCCTCTCCCTCCCCATCCCCCAGTGCCTCCTATCCCAATTCCCAGAGAGTCCTTTCTTGTGCATGTCTGATTTTCCTCTGGGCCCTCCTCTTCGATGACATACAAGGACCCAGTAACCTTTCCCTGAACCCTTTCCCATGTTCCCCTTAGGTATAGGAACACTGCTGTGGCTGCCAATCCTTTGCCTCCAAGGATCTTGGTGCCTTTAGCAGATGCTAGACTTTGTGAGGTCAACAGTGTGTTGGACAATGCGCAGGGCATGCAAAGTCCAATTATGACTGCTTCAGCCCTAAATAGTATAGAGTATCTTACACATCATTGCTCCTCCCATCCTTTTGCTCCTACACTCTTACCGCCCCCTCTTCCGCAAATTTCCCTGAGCTTCAAGATGGGGAGAGACTAAGCTGGCCTAGTTCTAGGTGGTTGATATAGAGTCTCTGAAGTTCTGGATTGTGGTTTGTTGATTTTCTTTTGCAGTTTTGCTGCTCCTGCATGCCCTTCACTCCATCCTGGTGGGCATTGTATGTTACCCCCTGGCCAGACACAAAAAGCTGTTAGAGTCTTGTGATAAAAGCACATTCAAAGGTAGATGTAATAAAAGTGGGAAACCACAGTAAGGGAGGGGTCTATCACCCAATTGCAAAATGGTTACTTTTTATCTGCCAGACTATATGCCCTCCTCTTCTGGTGAGATCACACCCCCTCAGTAGTAAATAATCAGGAACAAAAGTCTGTGAACTTAATCAGATGTCTCATTACTTATTTGGGTCCTTGGTGGAGGCCTATTTTCCCTGCTGTAACATGGTCCCTTCTCTCCTTGTTTCTGGTGTGGCCCTCCTACCCCATCCCTCCTGTTCATAATCCTTGGAATTATTGTGAGACAGGGTCTTTCAAGGAACCTGACTGACCATATAGGTTAGCGTGGCTGGCCAGCAAGTTTCTAGGATACGTTTGTTTCTATCTCTCACTACTGGGACTAGTGGCACATGTGTACTTGTTTAGTTTCTACACAGACGCTTGAGTTCAAACTGGGGTCCTCATAGTGGCACAGCAAGTGTCTTACCCATTGGCTGTTGCCCCCACCCTCTGGGGTGCTTTTTGAGTTCAGATATTGAGGCTGGGAACATGTCCAGCTAAAACAAAGGGATTTGTTCTTGTCAGTCTGTTTGGCTACTTCAGCAAACACGGAGTTCCTTCCGATAGGCTTTGTTCTATAAACAGAACACATGAAAGGCTCCTTTCTACAATGTGCTCTGTGGTGTATATCAGTGAGAACCAACACATGTTGTTTCAATATATCAAACTTCAAATAATGCTATACTGACTCTCGACATGAATATAATTTAAAAGTGACCAAATGCCATGTCTGAGTAGCTCTGTACACACACAGTGCTAAATTGGGAACCTTATCACAGCAGGGACCTGAGTGTACATTTAGAAGACACTCCTCTGATCTTGGAATTTTCACTCTGAAGTACCTTCGGTGGATAAACAACGCTTACGATAATAATAGGTGCTTGCTTTTTTAAATTTTGTTTTAATTAAAGAAACTGGCACTGAGTAATTGTATTAAATTATATTACTATTTCTAGTAATGTTGTAGCAGTTCACCTGCATGGTTGCTGATAAATTACCAAACAGATTAAGGGAAAAGGGGATTTATTCTCTTACTATAGTCCGGTTACAATTCTTAATCTCTTTTGTCAGGAATGCTCATACCAACATCAAGGCCAAAGGAAATGGTCACACCATCTTCACATAACGGCTGAGAGAGCAGCAATCCTTATTTGCCAGACCAGCATGTCTGGCCAAGTATACACAAGGATGCCAACTTCCTCAACCAACTTTCCCCCTTCCCAACTCCCCCATCAATTAGACAATCTCCTGCTTAACTCTAGCTTAAGTCAACTACTAATTTTCTACAAATGTACTCAGAGTTCAAACCCATAACCATCAATTTGGCATCTATATTTAACCATGACAATTGTGGTGACCCAACATATGTATATCATCTAATAATCAAGTTGCAACACTTATCGTATATAATTATTTTGTCTTTGCTGTGAGAACATTCAAAATTTCTCTTCTAGCTACTTTGAAAGACATATCGATATTATATGCATCCTATACTGTGTGCCTGTAGCTTGGGAACACTGAGTAAGAACATGATAGCATAAGAAATACTTTTCACCAACTAGTAAGATAAGGAGAAGAATAAAGGCAATGCAATGAGTAGAGATAATTAGTTGCTATGTAAAGAAATAGAAAGAACAATCTGTTTCTTAAAACAAGTGACAACAGCTTGAATTGTAGCTCTTCTGCTTAACACCTAAATTGTCCTAAAATCTCTGAGACTCAGTTTCCTAATAGGCCAATATTGCTACTTGTACTTCCAGGCTAAGTGGAGCAGCATAGAGCACTAAGTATTATATGCTTAGGACAATGTGACAGTTAGGACAACAGGCTCCTTGCTTTGCCTGGCATCTCCTGACTCCTTTCCTGCATCCCACCTACTGGGACACCAGCAGCTCCAGAACTGATAAAGAATGGGAATTAAAGGGAACAGAAGAGCTGAGCAGAGAAGAGGGACCAGAGTTTCCACACAACATTTCTTAGGATGGCTCCCCAGATACTTCACAGAATTTTAGTTACATGTGAATATATTTTCATCATTTAGACAAGTGGCAACAGTGTAAATACTTACACATAAATATGCAAATATGGCTTATATATTCTTACTTTAATGAATCTGTATTAAAGGAACAACAAGATTATACTGTGGGGGCTGGAGAGGTGGCTCAAGGGTTAAGCCTCTGCCTCGCAGCGGAAGGTCCTGAGTTCCGATCCAAGGCCCCACGTATAGACGCCAAACGACGCCAAACGGAAGCTGGGGCGGCCTGCGTTTCTGGTCCTGGTAGGGCGGAGCCTGTGAATCCTGGGGCAGAGTAAACAAGGAGGAGGTGGAGGCGCCCATGGTAGTTCCCGAATTCGCCCGTGGTTCTACACACACACACATACACGGGCACACATACACACACACACACACACACACACACACACACACACACGCGCGCGCGCGCGAGAGAGAGAGAGAGAGAGAGAGAGAGAGAGAGAGAGAGAGAGAGAGAGAGAGAAGAGAGAGAGCGCACACGCACAATTGAATAAACAATAAAAAAATTTTGATCAATTTTGATGAACTTTCTTTTTTAATTAATTATTTATTTATTTTCCCAATCATACAAACTGTTTTGGGGGGGGGATCTTTTTTATTTATTTATTTTTCCCACTCATACAAACTTAATAGGTACCACAGTCCCTTCTGTCCCTCCACCCCTATCCATCCCCCTTGCTTCCTCTCCCCTTTTCCCCTTCCTTTCACCACTTCCCTCCCTTTCTCCCATGCCCCCCTCCCCCCAAATGTTCCCCCTGGAGCATCCTTTAGTGTGAATGTCAAACTTCCCTCTCATCCTCCACTCTAATGAGATGTAAGGACTCAGTAGTGTTGCCTAGAGCCCTTTCTTGTGCTCCCCCTTAGTATGGGAACACTATTGTGACTGTTAATCCCTTACCTCTAAGGATACTAGTGCCTATGATCCATGCTAGACTTTGGGGGGTCATTGATGTGTCAGTCATTGTGCAGGTCATGCAAAGTCCTATTATGGTTACTTCGGCCCTAATTTGTTTGGAGTATCTTGCATATCATTGCTCCTCCCCATCTTTAGACTCTTACAATCTTATCGCCCTTTCTTCTGCAAATTTCCCTGAGCTTTAGGATGGGGAGAGATTAGGCTGGTCTGGTTCCAGGTGATTTATGTAGGGTCTCTGATGTTCTGAATTATGGCTTGTCTTTGTTTTCAGTTTTGCTGTTCCTGCACCGCCCTTGTCTCCATTCTGATTGGTACTGGATGATTAACTTTCTTGAGGACTTATTAGCTGGCAGGCTGTATACTTAGTGCTTCAGAGCTCAAGTACGTCATAATTAGGACACACTTCTTGGGTTCAACTATGACTCACTGGAAACAAGAATTGCTGACTCGTGGGACATGGGAGACAACATGCATAGAACTAGTTAAACATTCACCAGCATGGTTGTAAATACAATTTCAACATAGAGATGAGATAGGCAAGGTATTATTTCTGACCAGGACGACAGGAAACCCCTTGGAAGTGACAGGTTTTAGAAATACATATAGAGAGGTTTAATGCTATAGGAAATTCCTGTCATAGTTAGCAGTATTATTTTGATTTTGTAGAAAAAAAATCTCCCCTTATCTCATTAGCCTGGATTTGACACTGGCTCTTAAGTAGGGTGCAAATTTTGCCTGATGGGGGTAGGAGAAATGGCTCAGGGGTTAAGACTCTGTCTCTCAAGCAGAAGGTCTCTGAGTTCAGCTCCCAGGTCCCACCTAGAAACACCAGGCAGAAAAAGCATCCGCCAGCACTTCTGACCCTGGCGGCAGAGCCTGGGAAATCCTAGGGCAAAGCAAGAAAGAAGGTAGCAACAATCCAAGATGATTTCCGAAGTCACCCTTGGTCCCCCACTGGGACTTACACACACACACATATAAAATAAATAAATAAAATATATATTTCTAAAAATTTTGTCCGATGGGCCTATAATTATATACATTATATAGTATATACATATGTACACACATATATATATATATATACAGCATATATATTCTCCAAACCTGTCTTCCTCTCTCTCGTGTATATGTATATAATCAGAAGTCTGAAAGTTCTATTTCTTTTTACATCAGGAAAGAAAAATAAAAACATAGTAACTGGGCTCTACTGTCCTGCCATTGTCTTACAAAGAAGCAATGCAGTTGACTGGGAAAGAAACCGAAGTGTTCCTCACTTCTGTGTGAGTATTCCCTTTCCCAGGGGTCTCAGTGGGGAGCACAGGAATTCTTAGAGTTTACTGTTAACAGGAGCCCTAATGTTCATCTTTAATTGTTTTCTGAGTTTCTCCTCCACTTGCAAAACATTATTCCCTAGAGCTATTTTCAAAAAATGGTGTCCTTTAAATTGATCTCAAATTCAAAGGGGCCAGTGCAAAGCACATTTAAAGTAGGCAATGTGCCTACTCAATAGGAATGGCAAATCCACTGGGGCCCATTAAACCAACAAGGATCCCTTTGTAAGAAATCATTGTCATTCTATCAATATTTATTGTTTAGTTTTAATTAGAAGCTGCCCCCAAAGCTTCAGTTCTCTTCAGAGCAAGAAATGGAAAAATGACCACAAACATAGGTGGGGGTTTTATTTATCTAACGTTCAGCTGTCTGCACCTGCCTTCCCATTTCCATGCCAATACTGTTCTCTTGGAGACCTCTTGCTGGTTCGACAATTATTAAATGTCACTCCACAGTGACTCTGTCCCCTTGGCTTGTCTGGCTTTTATCTGTTGGCAGTTGGGAACAGGGCAGGAGGGGTGGCGAGTGAACAGAGAGCAGTGATAGAATCTTTGGGCCTGTGACTGAATGCCACAGTTCTTTTCGGCCTCTCTCCAGGGTTGCTGGAATCTTCTGGCTCCTCTCCAGGCACCCATCACTAAACAGATGGTTTGGCAGCAATGGGAAGGATCAGAAAATAAGGTGAGAATTCAAAGTTCAGCAGAAAGGCTCCTTTTTCTGTGTTGTAGCTCCTAGATTCTTGAGGTGAGGATCTAAGGTCTCTGGCTACTGGCAGGGTTTGAGGAGTTCATTTTTATTGTAAGGGCTAGAGTCAGCCTTCTTACTAAGTACTCACATTCTAAAGGATTTTATGAAGCCTGTGCTATTTCTATATTAATGGGCAAGCATCTTTAGATGGCATTTCTGAAAGAGAGGCAGGACTTTCTGGGTTGTAGGTGACTCAGGCCCATAAAACACATTTCCCTGCTTACGTGTTTAGGGTGTGTGTCTCCGTTTGGTCAGTAAGTCCTCCAAACCATGACAAGCCCTTTCAGGCAATATGCAGCTGTGATGCTTCTTCCCTCAGAGGACTCGCTAGAGATTCACATTGTGCTCCTAAGAGGTTATACTCTTTAGCTTTTTTGCTGCGTAGAATTAGCATTATTTTTTGCCTTTTTGATTATTCATGGACATAATTAACAAGCTGCTCCATTGGTCCATGGGATATTCTAGTGTTTCCAGGCTCCACATTTTAATATGCAACAGAGTTATCATAATAACATATGAGCAAAGCAATAAAGCAGGAAATATTGTAACATATTTTTGCAAGGAAGGCTTTGAATGGAAAAAGTTCCCAGATCTCTTTATTATAGTGCCAACTGATAGTGTAATTCTCAGTTTTCATTTACACACACACACACACACACAGCTGCGGACCTATGATTCTGCAGAATAAAATTGTATAGAATGATTCATAGGAAGCATATTTTTTGTTTTGCCAGCCCTTGCTTCTGTTACTCACATGAATAATTTGATTGAGTTTTGCTTTATCTCCAACTGGCAGCAGAGTCATAAATCTATCCGCGAGGTTCCTAACGCAGAATAAAATGTTATTTTTCCTCAGTGTGGTCTCATTTGATTACAATTGCAGCCGGGCCTGGCCACATTCCATCCATAATTAATCGTCACTTTGGTTTCCAGTTGCAGTGAGGCCTGGGCTGCTGAGCCCCCATCTTTAGATAACGGTTTTCCATGCCAGCTGGCAAGTGAATGGAGACCTTTCACACTGCGTCTAATGGGTCAGGGCTGCATCTCTGTCAGGGGCTGTGTCTCTGTCAGGGGCAGCTCTTTCAGTGTTCCTGGGTTCAGCTCTCTGTGGTTGACAGTCTTTCTGGCATGTCGTCCCTCTGTGCAAACACCATATGCAGAGGGGTTTCCTATTGCCAGTTCATTTTAGTATCTCTCATTTCCTGAGAGAAAGCACTGTGGAAGGCAACAAGAAGGCGAATTCTTCTAAGGCTTTTCTGCGGGGTCAGAGCATCCTTGCTTGTACGGAACGGTCATTTCATTGCTGTTAGTGACTGCTGTTTATCACAATATAGATTCTTGTTTTCTATTTTATTTATTTTTTTACTTCTTGGCATGTAGTTTAACAGTTTTCTTACTGAAGGAAATGCAAGTACACTGCACAAAAACGAGAGAATTATTGAGTCCTTTTCAATAGTGAGATTTATTTTTCAGCAAGAGCAAGCTTCTACTGAGTTACTGGTACAAGACACAGAATTTTTTTTTTTTTTTTTTTTTGCGAGTCAGGATTTTGCTTCACAATTCTAGCTGGTCTGGAACCCATAGCAATCCTCCTGCCTCGACCTCTTCAGTGACTGCAGGTGTTGTGGCCAAGCCCCACAAGATGTCATTTTAAATAATACATTTTATAACTATTCACTTTCTGCAGCATTGTCTTAAAAAACTAATATGGGATAATATGATTAGGTATAGATTTTTTAAAAATTTATTATTATTATTATTATTTATTCAACTGTGCGCATGTGCGTGTGTTTGTGTGCGCGCGCGTGTGTCTGTGTCTGTGTATGTGTAGAACCACGGATGAATTCGCGAACCATCATGGCCGCCTCCACCTCCTTCTGCCCCGGGATTCACAGGCTCCGCCCTACCCGGACCAGAAGCGCAGGCCGCCCCCGCTTCCGCCTGGCGTCTATACGTGGGATCTGGGATCTGAACTCAGGACCTTCCGCCTGCAAGGCTTAACCCCTGAGCCACCTCTCCAGCCCCAGATATGGATTTTTAGATAGCAGTATATTTAAAAAGTACCTGAACTTAAACCCATTTCTGATGACCTGAATGGAAACTTAGCAAGATTTTGAAACTCAGATACCTCTGGCAGCTAGTCAGATGAGTCTGAGTAAGATGGACCAAGGGTGGCAATTTTGAGACTCTGGACAAATACAAAGGTCAGTCATAGAAGGGGCAGTTTTCACACATCATTGGTGTGGAGAAACACAGGAGACATTAGAAGACAACTTTCTTCCAAAGAAGGCAGATAGCTGGATTTTTATCTGATGCCTTACTTTTATGACTCAAAACTGTAAAAAGTTAAATCAAAAAATTTTAGTGAGACAGACAGGGTAGCTCACATCTGCAATCAAATAGTGTAGAAGGCGATTTTGTAGGATTCCTGTGAGTTCTGGACCGGTTTGGGTTGTGTAGCAGATTCTGCCTCAAAAACCAAAGCAAACAAACCAAAAATCTAAAAATACTGAAAAAAAAATCATGTGCATGAGATCTAATGTGCAAATGAAAAAAGTATTTAAAATAGTACTGACTGAATTAAACAGATTAACATGACATAGATATCCTCTCAACACAATTATCACCCGAAATTCTATCTTCTGTCACTGAAGGGATATTACAGTTGGTTTGGAAGCAGACCAAGTGTGTTTTTTGATGAGTTGCATAATTTTCTTACATCTTTCCTAGTTTGTAGCTTCTGCTCCACACCATGAAATGCCTGATCAAGAGGGAACTCTTCTTGCAGTATTGTTTATTATAAATTTATAGCACCACATATCCCACTACACACTATATAATATTACAAAATTAGAGTTTAACAATCAATAAGAAAATATAATGTTGCTAACTTAACAGTATGTCTTGTGGTGTAATCACAGTAAAAACCTGGATTTGGAATTCTACCGATGTACTGCTTTTATGTCATTATAAGGAAAATTTTAGTCAAAGGCTTATGGGAGAGCATATAGAGAAAGATTCTCTATGAAGCCTAAGTGTAATGAGACTGTAAATCCTATAGATCATTTGCAGATCTATAGATCATCGTTCTTTACTTTTTTTCTGAGATAAGATTTCACCCTTCGGCCCACACTTGCCTAGAACTCATTGTGTAGCTTGAGGTGGCCTTAAATTTGTGGCAATCTTCCTGCCTCAACCTTCAAATTCTGATATTACAGATGTGAACCACTATGTCTACCATGTTATTTCTTTTTAGGAGCTTAGAAAATAAAGATACAATTTCAGAATTTGATATTCTACAGAGAAAAGATGACATAGAGAATGTGGGTGTGGAATATTGCTCAGAAGGACATGCAATCAAATGCCTAACTCCCCTCCCTCGCTCCCTCCCTCCCTCCCTCGCTCCCTCCCTCCCTCCTTCCCTCCTTCCCTCCCTCTCTCCCTCCTTCCCTTCTTCTGTTCCTTTCCTAAGAGTGTGCATGTGCTTGTGTTTATCTGGGTGCTGTCTGTGTGTGTCTGTGGAGGCCTGAGGGTGATTTTGGGAATTGTCCATGATTACTCTGCCACCTTCTTGCTTTGCCCCAGCAGTTTCTCAGTACTTTTTTAAAAAAATTTATTTATTGATTGATTGATTATGTGTGTGCGTGTGTGTGTGTGTGTGTGTAATTAATTGCTCTACCTTCTTTCTGCTTTGCTCTGGAGTTTCCCAGGCTCTGCCTTCCAGGACTGGAAGTACAGCCATTGTCATTTCCTCCTGGCATCTTTACTTGGGATCTGGGATCTGAACTCAAGACTTTCTGCTTGCAAAGCATAGGCTAAACCCCTGAGCCATCTCTCCGTCCCAGGCTACTTTTTTAAGAAAATAGATTTAATTTGATGACAAACTCTGTCTTCAAAGCAAAAGAGTCACGTACCAAGTGTTGAACATATTTGCATACAAACATTTACTTGAGTACTGTGAACTGTAAGAGTGCCTCCAAGTATGTATGTTTACATCTGTGTGGTGTGTACTTGTGTGTATATGAGTATAGGTCTGAATGTGTGTGTGTGTATCGTATGAGTATATGTGAGTTTACGTGTGTATATGTATGAGTGTATGTGTATGATTGCATGTGTATAAGGATGAACCTGGCATCTCCATGCATGCATGTGGATGCTGGAGAGTAACCTCAGGTGTTACACCTTGATGTCTCTGACAGGCCTGGATTTCTCCTACTAGGCTTGGTTGACCAGCCAGTGAGCTACTGGTAGCTTCCTGTCTGTGCTTACGTAACTGTGGGATTACAAGTGTGTGCACGATTTACAACATTTTAAAAAATATTTATTCCTTAATGTGATGTTTCAGTTTGTCTGCATATTACTGATAAATTCATGACCAAACAGCTTAAGGGGGGTAGGTCTTATGTTTGCTCAGAATTCTCCATCATGGTTCATAATCCATCTTGGCAGGAAGTTCATACTAACACCAGGAGCCAAGGAAACTGACCACACCACAGCCACAGAGATTGCCAAGAAGGGCAAATATAATTCTAGACTGCAAGGCTGCAATATATACCAAAGAACGTCAAACTTACTGAAGTAGCTCCCTCCATCTTATCCAGCCTGCCCGGGGAATGGCCCCTCCCACTTGGAGCTGTGTACATCATCAGTCTCCTGCAGACTTGCTTCAGGGCTCGCCTGGACTAACTCTTTACAAATGTGCCCGTCATGTTTACAAGGCCAACACTTTCCTGACTCAGCTCTTCTTCCTGCCTCTAACTTTTTAATGGAAGACGGACGCTCTCTATCGGCATGTGCAAAGGAAGGACTGACAAGCAGACTGGTTGAGGATATTGACAAGTAACACAATGATGAGAGCTGCTTAGTGCTGTTTCAGGACGGTGTTGACAAAATAAGCATTTTAAAGAAGGGGGTGTGATTGATGGCAAATAAGCCACATTTTTTATTTTTTAATTTTTATTAATAATTTTCCCCTAGTTTTACAAGCATACTGAGTACTTATCCTTGCTTCCCTTGGTTACCCTTCCCTTCCATCCCCTTTCCTTCTTTTTTTCCTTCCCTCTTGCCTGGCTGTCTATGGACATCAGGGTTCCCCCTGGCTTGTCTACTCTTGTGGAGGTCAGGCCTCTGTGACATATCTACTTGCTCCTACTCAGACCACCCCACTGATAGGGGCATTTCCCTTCGCTCATCTGGCTCTAGTCTGCAAGGAAGAAACCATTTTCTGAGGAGAGCAGTTGCAGGAATGATGTGGATGAAAATCAGGGCCCACGCAGGCCTCTGGATGGGGACCACTGGTAAACTGTCTGACACATAACGGCTGAGCATCATTCCTACTTCAGGAGCAGCAGCACCATGCAGGAAGGCATTTCACAGCAGACTGGTCTCTGCGAAGGGTCCAGCCACACAAAGGGCAGTGCAAGGTGGGAGACTGCTCCCAGCTGGGGATGCTGTAGGGTGATCATAGTCCTTTCCTTGGTTAAAAACTGATTGAAGGTATTTTGTAATAACTACAAAGTAGAGACATTATCAGGAATATTGGATACATTTGTGCTAATTATAGCCTCAGGATTGAAGAAGTGTAGTTTATTCAGGCAAAACAGCAAACAAACAAACAAAACCTCCACTGTAGGAAGATTCATTCTGCAAAGTTTAGAGATAGAATGTTCAGCATGTTATGCCTGTATTCAAATGGTGTGGCAAAAGAGGACAGGTAAGATTTTCATACCCTTGAATGCAACGAAAGGAACATATTTATTATTACCTTCTTTTTAAAATGAAGAAGGGGGCTGGAGAGGTGGCTCAGGGGTTAAGCCTCCGCCTTGCAGGCGGAAGGTCCTGAGTTCGGATCCCAGATCCCACGTATAGACGCCAGGCAGAAGCGGGGGCAGCCTGCGCTTCTGGTCCTGGTAGGGCGGAGCCTGTGAATCCCGGGGCAGAAGGAGGTGGAGGCGTCCATGGTGGTTCGCGAATTCGTCCGTGGTTCTACACACACACAGACACACACACGCGCGCGCACATACACACGCACATGCGCACAGTTGAATAAATAATAATAATAATAAAAAATTTAAAAAAAAATGAAGAAGGACTGGAGAGATGGCTCAGGGGTTAAGACTTTGCCTCACAAGCAGAAGGTCCTGACTTTGGATGCCAGGTCCCATGGAAAAATGCCAGGCACAAATAGTGACCTGCACTTCCAGCCCTGGTGGGCGGAGCCTGGAAAATTCTACAGCAAAGCAAAAAGGAGGTAGAAACAATCCTGGATGATTCCCGAAGTCACCCTGGTCCCCCATAGGGACACACAGTGCCCTCTGACACACACACACACACACACACACACACACACACACACACACACACACAAACAAATAAATAGATAAATAAAGCTAAAAAATGAGTAAGTAACATCTCCCACAAGCAGGTGCGAGGGAAGTCAGTATACCAGCGCGCATGGGTGTACCTGCTTCCTCTTATGACTGACAGAATGGTAACGGAATGACGTGGATTGGGGGAGGGGCACACAGCTGTGGCTGATCTCCATGGAGTTCTGGAGTCACAGCTCTAGTGAAAAAGGAATGTTTGACGAAGCGTTCGCGCCGAGGGGTGTGCAAGCAGTTCACTTTCTCTGCTGATTTGAGGAATAAATGGCAGGAAAGAATCAAAGTATTTGCAAAGCAGAATCTTATTTTTTATAGTATTAGTCAAGCGGCAAAGAGCAAAAGAGGGAGGGAATCAATCCATGCAGGGAGGAGAGATCCGGAGCAGGACTCCATTGTCTGGTCGGTGGTATAGAACCTTTATTGGGAGGTTCCTTTTTTAATTTGAATTTTTATTCTTTTGGATTTTCATGCCTGAATACAGTAAATTAATGATATTTTCATATCTTAATTCCCGATCCTATTCCTTTGCCTCTTCCCATTACAACCCTTCTTTTTCCTTGTTAGTCTCCCTTTTATTTTCATGTCCTTTCATATGTGGGAGACCCACTGAGTTTCATCTGGGTTGCTTGATGACATATATCTGAGCACTTACTGGAACATAAGTGGACACATCAATGAGGAAAGCATCTTCCCTTCCCCTATTTTTTTGGGGGGGGTTCTAAAGGTCTGTGCTACCCCATCTCATTTGCCTAGACTGGAGGACTAGAGCCGAGCCAATTCCTATTATAATTTTTTTAAAGATAAAAGTGTCAGATTTGGATTGGAATGCACACCTCTAAATATATTGAGAAGGGAATTCCCAAGATGACAATTACACAGATTTGTATAATAATTAGTCCATACTAGAGAGGAGGGATGGAAAGAGTTCTTGGAGGATTTGTCTAGAAAAACAGAAGTTTAATAACCAAATAGAAACATATACTTGGGAAAAAAAATCTAATGATCTGCAGAATTTAATTAGGGAGCTCAGGAAAAGCCATGGAGTTGAATTTAATGTGAAATGCATTCATTTCCCCACGGAACAGCCTGGTGTGCAGTCCTAGCATGCTGCTGGAATGCAAAAGCTGCCTGATACTGTTAACACTGCATGTTCAACTTCAGCGGATAATGCTACAAATAGGAAACACATGAAACTGAGAAAGATTGAGAAGCAGAAAGAAACTGTTGAGAAATGAAGATAGGTGGTCTAGTGACGCTCAGAGGGAATACTCTTCCCTGTGCTGTGCAGAAATGAGAGGGATCCTGGGAGATGTTTAGTAAAATAATCCCCAGTTCTGATGTGTGTGCTTGTATAAGAGTGCAAATATGTGTTTTCCATTGTGTGTGCTTGTGTGTGTGTGTCCAATTGTGTATTTACAAATGTGTGTGATCAGAGGCCATCCTTGAGAGTTGGTCCTTGCCTTCCACCTTGAGTCTTTCTCTCTTCTGCAGCTTGGCACCGTGTGCCAGGCTAGCTGGGCTGTGAGCTTCCAGGGATTCTCTTGTCTCTACCTCCCATTTCTCTGTAGTAACCCTGAAATGATAGATGTGAGTATTGTGTATAGAACCCATATAGTAGCATATGGGTTGTAGGGATTCAAATTCAGGTCCTCACTCTTGCATGTCAAATACTTTACCCACTGAGCTATATCTCCAGTCCTAACTCTCAGTTCTTACAGAAATTAATGGAAAATGTCTAAACTTTTAATGATAAGAATAGGAAAACAAACTGGGTTAAATCAAGTCCTTGAAAATACATAATCCAAAACCCTCTAATGTGGCTTTATAATTTGGAAGCAGAGATCTGGCAAATGAAATCAGTTAAGTTAAAACGATACATTGTATTACTATGGACACTGAATCAAAGATTTCTTTAGAGGGAGACCATGTGGGAATTCAGACCCAGAAGACACACCAGAGGCGTCCGTCTAGGAAGATGGAGTCAGATTGGAGTGATGGAATTCGATCAGGAGAGGCACAAAGACAGATCTTTTCCTTAGACCTTGGAGTGAGATGTGATACTGGGAACACCTTGAATTCAGGCCTCTGACCTCCAAAACTGCACTAGAACGTGCTTCTGCTCTCATGCCCTCATTTGTGGTAATTTGTTCTGAAGGTTCTAATTAAAAAAAAAAAAAGATAGGAAAGCAACTATAGGAAGGAAACAAATCTAGTCAAAAGTTGTCAGTAGGCATAGCGGCGCGTCTGTAATCGCAGTTCTTGGGAGGGGGAGGCAGAAGCATCAGGAGTTCAAGGCCAGGCTGGGCTGCATGACAAGAGCTGCCTAGGCTGCCTGAGATCTGTCCCAAAATAATGAAACAAAACAAAAATTCCACACAAAAGTGTTTACCACTGGAGACGGGACTTAGAAGAAATAATCCAACAGATTTCTCTTGCTTTACTTTATAAAATTATGTGGTAGTTTGGGAGATGGCTTCATTGCAAATGCCCCACCCCATACACATGCACACATACACATATGAATATGTACACACATATATACACAAAGTATCTGTTTTAAAAATTTAACTAACTAGAAAAATCACTTCATACCTATGGAAGGACACCTGCAGGTACATGTGTATGTACCTGTCTGAGAAGGCCAGAGGTTGAATTCAGGCACCATTGTTTAGCTGTCATTCATCTTATTTGCTTTGAGACAGGGTCTCTCATTAGCCTTGTATTTGCCAAGTAGGCTAGTCTGGCTGTTGGGATGTCAAGTTATGGTACCATGCCTGATTTATATAAATATATAGAAACCAGGTCTCCATACTGACTGAGTTATTACCTCCGTCTTAGAAAAAAACTGAAATAACTAAACTAAGAATCTTCCTGGTCAAACATACATGAGTCAAGTATATAATTAGGTAGGGAGTTCAGATGACTGAAAAATAGGGCAATTCCAATATGAGCATCACGCTGTGAATGTGTAATGGGTCTGGGTGTCTCCAAGGACTGAGATCACACGCAGATTTACTAGCTAAGTTGAATTGCTCCAATTTAAAGACTCTTTCATTAAAATGAAAGGAATTTTGACCTTAAAGTGTATGGTATGTTTCTCTTTGAGGGATAAATGACAGACCAAAGGCTCCAAGGGGATTTTCTTGCCCCAGTGGAGGATCCTTGTGGGGGAACAAGAAGGAGTTGTGGGTAAGAGCAGGATGAGCAGGCTTTGATATTTAGGAACACTCATCTTGGTACCTTTGTTGATTGAAGAGTGTGTGGAGGTTGTAACCTCCTTTCTAAAACTTTCTTCCCCCTGGTTTTGCTTCACTTTGACATATTTCTAATGCTTTAAGAAATATCACAAGCTTGAGCTTGTGGTTGTTTGATATTAAGCAAGAAATGCATGACTGTATGTATGTATGCATGTATGTGTATGTATAAAGTTAATAGCAGATAGATGTTGAAGAAGATACAATCACTCACTGGTTCTGATTGTAACTCTGAGTATCACTAGAGACTGTGAGTTAAATGGTGTGGGATGGAGACTGAGATTCTGTTTTGAGGTCTTTTCAGACTTCTATTTTATTTTAATTAATCTTATTAATTCGGTGTGTATAGTGCACGTATGTGTACAGTACATGTTTGGAGTGTCTGCATGTGCAAGTATGCATGTTTATGTGTGCTCATGGAGGACAGGAAAGTGTGTGTCCTGTTCTAGCATATGCTGCCTTATTTCCTTTGGCCTGGGTCCTTCCTTGAATCTGGAGCGAGACTGGAGGGAAGTAAGCTCTAGTGGTCCTCCTGTCTCCATCCTCCACAGTGCTGGAATCACAGAAGCATTGGCCCATCCCTGACTTTTTATGTGGGTCCTGGGGATTTGAACTCAAGTCCTCATACTTGTGCAGCAAGTGTAATTTTACCTGCCGAATCATTTCTCTGGCCAATGTGTTTAAGGTTGTGTGTGTGTGTGTGTGTGTGTGTGTGTGTGTGTGTGTGTGTGTCCCTGGGGATCAAATGCACATACGGGATCTTGTGTCTACTAGGCAAGTGCTTTAATACTGAATTACCCCATGAGCCCAGAAATCTGCTTTTAAAACGTTGCCCTTCCCAAGTTCTTGAAATAGACTGAATGTTTGGCTCTGCCCCACACTCACCATGGAATAGGCTTTAATTCAGTCCTGACCTGGTCGTCCTGCCATTCACCTCTCGGTTTCAGTTCCTTCCCTTTGCTTACTTCTTCCCAGTGTGACATGAACTGGCTTTTTCCTCCGTTAGGAGAAAGGGATGCTTCCCTTAGCAAGTGAGACTTTCAACTTTGTCCTAAAGGTGGTGGAGGGGACACCACCTCTTCCTTTGACACTTGCCAAGGGATTCTGACTGCTGCCATCATAAGTTTTTCCACATTTTTTTCCAGAGCTGAGCTACAGTTTCGAATCACCTTGGCAGATAGTCACCGGCGTCCAGCCAGCTTTCCTTTCCTTGTCCAGTTCTGGGAACTTCCTATTGTAGCAGTGGTTCTGGGCTGGTCTTGGCATGAGCCTCTCTATGTAGCAAAGTTTTATTAGTGTATGAGAAATGGGGGAAACAAAAGCAATATTCATAAACCCAGCTGAGGGTTACTGAAGTAAATGAAGTGGTGCTTAGAGTATGTCATGCGTGGCGCTATCTTCTGGAACTATTGATGCAAGGTGTTGAAAGGTAAGTATGGATTAGGAAACCAGGCTGTGTTGAAAGAAGATGTTTCATCCTTGAAGTATAACTTCAGCTTGTACACTGCACACATTATGGTTTGGATGTATGTCTCTTAAAGATGCATGTTTTAAAAGCTTGGTCAAGACTTTTATACCCAAGAACTCAATGAGGCCATGTCTGCTTCCATTAGACTCCTATGATACCACGTGTGTCAACATTTTGCCATGGAGCAGGGAAGATCCCATGAGCTACAACCTTACTTTGAGAGACTGCATGAGACTGGTGCTAGTCGGGAGAGAGGAGAAACCTCTATGCTGCACTGTTTACCCACAGATGGATCATTCATGCCCTGGTGGGTGCCCAGACACGGCCTAATGCAGGACCCAGTGCTCACTCATCCAGGGGGATGTGGAAGTGTGAGGATAGATGGCTGGAGGGGATACTGGGTGAGGAGGAATGGGATGGGGATGGGGGTAGGTAGTGGGTAGTGAAAACACATAAATTCATTGTTAATATAATTAAAAGTAAAAATATGAAATACAGAAAACAAATGAATAAGGGCTTGATCTCGAGCTCATAGTTCTCTTAGGAAGTACTGGAATTTTTAAGAGGTGATGTTTAGTTGGAAAAATGAGATCACCACTGGTTTGCCACTTGTTCTTGAAAGGGCCTCTCTTGTCTCTCAGCTTCCTGGCTGTCTTGTTATGAGCAGCCTTCCTTTGCTGTGAGGTCTTGCCAGATAGAAAGTAACAGAGCTAAATATCCATGGACTGGACATTCTGAAGCCATGAACCATAGCAAACTTTCCTTCCTTTTAAGTTGATTGTTTTATATATTTTATCATAGTAAGAGAAACTAACAAAGTACAGGAAATAGAGAAAGCACCGGCTGTAGTGATCTATACCTGTAATCCCAGCACATGGTAGCTCACATCTATATTAGGCAATGTATTAGGGTAGGAATATTACTGAGAGTAGGGCAGCCTGGGCTACATAGTAAGTTCTAAGACAGCCTAGGCTATAGAATGAGACCTTGCTTCAACCCAGCCCTTAAAAAAGAAAAATAAAACCATCCAAAAACATATTAGAATAATTGTTCTGTGAAAAACCCTGTTAAGAGAATGAAATGACAAACTGCAGACTGATAGAAAATTATATTTGACGAAGGATTTATATCTAGAATATGCAATTTATAGATGTCATTAAAATTCAACATTAGAGAAAAAGCTCATAATCCATTTAGGAAATGAACATGAGACAGGAATGGACATTCTTTCAGAGGATTTACAAACAAGTATGCCTCTGAACTCTTCCTCATTAGCCATTAAGGAAGCCTGTCCAAAAACCACAGGGAAGCATAGCCATACTTAGGAGAAGAGTTACAATGAAGAGTAGTCATGGCAAATGCTGTGAGACCGTGGAGCATCCAGCTCACTAGGCATTACTGTCCGTCATTATCGATAACACATCTACTTGGAGAAATAGTCTGACAAGAACTTTTAAGATGAAAATGATCTGAGCTACAGAAACAAAAACTTACATAAGAGACTGGAGAGATGGCTCAGGGGTTAAACTCTGCCTCACAAGTAGAGGAGCCTGAGTTGTGATTCCAGGTCCCACCTGAAAGTGCCAGGTGGAAATAGTGGCAGCCTGCACTTCCGGTCCTGGTGGGTGGAGCCTGGGAAATTCCAGAGCAAAGCAAGGAGATGGAAGTAATCCAGAATGATTCCTAAAGTTGCCTTTGGTTCTCCACAGCGACACATAGTACTCTCTGACACACACACACACACACATACACACACACAGAATAAACAAAAATTTAAAAAAACTTGCGTATTTACTAAAACACACATGAATGTTTAATCAGTCTTACTTATATTAGCCAAATATCCTTTAGTGGGCCGAATGGTTAAGTAAACCATTATGTAATCTCACGTCAGAGTCATAAATTTAAATAAATAGGTTATTGATATACATAATAATTTTGTGAGCTTTGAGGAAATCATATTAAATGAAATAAGTGAATGTCAAATGATTGTGTCCTGACCTATGCTAAACAATAAATTCTCTCTAAGACTGAAACTGGAAAGTCAGATGTGGTGGCACTTGCCTGTAATTTGAATTCTCAGCAGTGGGAGCAAGAGGATTATGAGTTCAAGGCTAGCCTCAGTGGCATAGGAAGACCTTGTCTCAAACACCTAAGGGCTGGCTTGTGGCTCCTTGGGAGAGAGCTTGACTGGCACGCACAAATCCCTCAGTAAGGTCCACAGGAAGTGTTAGATAGAGATCAGGCCATAAATCAATTTTACAGCTTTCGTCTTTGCTTAAAATGGAGTTTAAAATATACTTGCTGTTTAGAATACCCAAAACGGGAAAGCTCTGCTCTAGTACATGTAAAACACAATTAAAGATAAAATATTTAATAGACATTTCAGAAATACATCTGTCTGTTGAATGAACAGGGTACAGTTGGGTTTGAATTTTATTTTCGTGCATATGGAACTTGCTAGAAAGGAAGGATAATTAACTTTCACATAGAGAGGTGAGCAGGTCCAAAGGGTATATATTTTCCTGTTCTTCCTGATGTTTTGAGTTAGAATTTCTAACATTGGTTTTTGAGAGCCAAGTCAGAATTGGCTAGAGAGCAATCTGGCAGATTTTCTAGCACGGTCTTGAGTTTCATTTGGCAAATGTAAGTGATTTCTCATTCACAATTAAAATGTCATAGATAATAAATTGATTAACAAGGGAGCTCAGGGAGATGGCGGTGGCACATGGAAAGTGTGTGCTGCCCAGGCGTGAGGACCAGAGCTTGGCTCGTCTGAACTCACATTAAAAAGCTGGGTGTGCTGGTGCGGGCCTGTAATTCCAGCACTGGGGAGACAGGGGCAGGTGGGTGCCTGGGGCTTGCTGGCCAGGAAATCTAGTTGCGTCAGCATACCCCAGGTTCAGTGAGAGAGCTTCAAAACCTAAGATGGAGGGCTGGGAAGATGGCTCAGGGGTCAGAGTCTTTGCCTGAAAAGCAAAAAGAGGTGAATTCAGACCCCTGGATCCCATGTAAAGAATGCCAGCTGTATAAGGTGGTGGCCTGCAATTCTGACCTCACCCATGTGCACATATGTATGTATTTATACACACACACATACACACACACACACACACACACACACACACACACACACACACACACAAAGGGAATGCAGATATATCCCAAAGAATCTCTAGTTTACATGGTGCATGTGTCTTTACAAAAACAAGATTCCTTTGAAATATAAATAAAAGTTTAAATAGAAAGCTAACTTTCCAATTTTTGAAAAATTTCCCAATTATGAAAAGATTGGCATACATTCATTTTGAAGAAGTGGTTTGCCCATTTTCCCAAGGCATTTGTCAGGCTGGAGGAGGCGCTCATAGTCATGACTGGTCTCTCTGAAAGCGTCAGAAGCTACCTCAGTGCTGGTTCCTAGCCAGGCCTTTCCAGGAAGCCACTCGCCAGAGCCTGTGCTTTGGCTCCTCTGTCACATAGTGCAACCAACAGGTGCACTGGCAGAACCGCACATTTTCCCGCCCTTCTCCTTCACTTCCTCTGCATAGAAAGCATATATTATCATTTAACCAGTATGTTCTTAAAAAAGTGCCTCAGTCTCCTCAATAGATTGACAATTATTTGCAGAATGCATTAAAATGACAAAATTTACCTCTTGAGTTAATGTGTCAAGCAACATGCAGATTGATTTATTTGCATGCATCTCAGACCTAGAAAACCATCCCGGCCTACACCCAACAGAAGAATGTTGTGTTTCCTTTTTCTCTTTCGGTGTTTTGAGCCTCACATAGCCAACTTGCTACATAGCCATCTTCCAAGTGCTAAAACCAAAGAGATGTTTTTTCAGTGCTTGGGGTTAAACCTAGTTCCTTGCTGTTCCTTGCTGGTGTGAGGCCAGTGCTCCGCCATGGTGCTGTATCTATTCCTTCATTTTCATCGTACTTTCAACCGCTGTGCAGTCAGCGTGCTTGGTATTTTCTATTCTGGAGTTGAAAGGGCCTATGATTGCGGATTGGCTCTGGGTGTGGGGAGGGGCCTGCGTGTTTTCCCACAGATAAACTCCACAGCCAGATGTCTTCAGATGAGAGTGGGATTAGAAAGGGGGATGGTTATTTGGAAAGCACAGTTATTGAAAACTCTGAAAATTTCTTGGAAATTATTTAATGACTCAATCCTGTGCCTTTGGAGGTCTTTTGAGGTCACTGTAAATGCTGTGGCAGACTCAACTCACCTAGCCGTGGGACAGGCCATTTGTACTAGGAAGGGGATCATTTCAAGGTGAAGCCGTAGACTTAGCTCAGTTTCATCAGGTGCTTGCTGAAGGATGTGCTTCTAGTCCTGCTACGTGGAAGGAAATTTAAATGTTGCACGACAGATTACTTCAGAGGTACCTATTAATGTTAATGTGTATTGTATCATATCCAGGCTTGAAACCCACTGTTTTACAGAATTATTGTTTAACTCTGAGTAATGTAAAACATGTTCATTATTTAGAGAAAACATATAAATAAAGCCACTTTGTCTTATTATGTGAAAATGTCAAAAATTTTAAGATTTCTTCCTTGGATGCCTGAGGGCAGAAAACGACAGGGCGGGCGCTGATGTTTAATTTTCTAGCCATGATTTACTAGTTGTCCGTCCTTTGCAGCTGAGGTGAATGTCATTGTCCATAACTTACAGGCGACTAAGCCTCAGGCAAACAGAGAAGGTGGGGTTCAACAGGCGTGCCTGCTGCTAAGGTCCACCAACTTTCCTCCACAGGGTGTGAGAGCACAGAGACCACCAAGTAGACATTGGGAGCCATGTTTGGTTTTTGGATCTGGTACTGACTGGAGAGGTCATTAAAGAATGATTGCAGGTATTGTTTTGTCTTTAGCAGCACAAGGGCTGCCAAGCGTAGTTCATACTGTGAGTGTCACAAGCAAATGCACGCGATGGGGCTGTTCAACCCAACACTAAAGGAGCTCTGCATTGTCATTTTGAAATCTTCAGCCTAGCTCAGCAGTTCACCAGATCAAAGGCTTTCCACAAAAATAAAACAGGTGTTTATGGGAAGCACCTTTGTAATTTTATTCTATTTAAAGTACGCAGTTTTCTTTTGATCGGCACTATTACTCTTTGAACTTAATTATGGGATTAATGACAACTAATCACAGAAAACAGAAGAAATGTAGAAGAGGAAGGGGCATATGGTCATTTGCTAAAACAATGTTTAGAGAAAGTGCTCTTCAAATCTCACTGTTTCTTTCCAAAAAGAGCCATGTGTTTCTAGTGCAAAGGTATCTTGATTTTTTTTTTCTAGATAATTACTATAGATGACACATGCCAATGCAAGTGAGTGTTCTTCCTCAGGTCTCCAAACAAGTCACACCACAAGCTCACAAACTCACATTTACTGGACACACACCCCAACTTAAGTTCACTCATCACTCACAAATCCTTGGATAGCCCAGGCCTATCTGTGTCACGTCACACACCAAGTATGCTGAAACACACAGGTTACCCTCGCTCTCCCACGCACACCATTCTGGACACCACACATTCATAATTCACATATACTTGAAATACACACACACACACACACACACACACACACGCATGCATGCACACACACATGACTCAAAGATACCATCTACACACACTTACCACTTCGCAAAGTACACTGACCTCATCTATCACTTATATATCACAAATGCATACTCTATTCCACATAGAGCCCACCACTCACACCCCTACCCCATCCATATACACAATACCACATACTCATGCTTTAGGCACCCAAAGACTCAGGAATAAGATTGTCTGCTTAAGTTAAAGTATTTAGCCTCTGTTTAATATGATAGAGTGGAGAGATTGTGCTGCCCTAAATCCTTTTTTCTAGCAAGGGGAAAATTCTCAGGCAGAGCCTGAGGCACTTATTTAAAACACTGTCACCATTGAAAGTCCTGAATTTTTGGAGTAAATGCACCTGCTAGACTCCTTTTTTGTTGTTCTCCCCATCTGTACTGGGAATGAACCTAAGCCCTTGCACATAGCAGGCAAGTAGTTTACTACCCAACTATTTCCCTAATGTACTAGTTACTCTTGTGCATTGCTGTGAGAAAGCACTCAAAGTCAAATAACTTAAGGGAGAAAGGAAGATTTATTCAGCTTATGGTTCCAGAGGAGAGATATAGTCTTTCAAGGTGGACGAGGCATGGCTGGAGGCAGAAGCTGGAGACAGGCTAATTCACGGCAGACATCTTGGAGGCTGAGAGCTGCCAGACTTGTGCTGCAAAAGCAGACTTCTACAGGAGTGAGGATGGGACTCATCCACCGCAAGGCCCACCCCTTGTGACCACCTTCCTCCAGCAAGGCTCCACCTCTCAAAAGTGCCATGACTTTCCCAAACACACGAGACTGTGGGGGACAAATTCTAAACCATGACACCCAGCCACCCTTTTATTTCTTTATTTTGAAAATGGGTTTCACTAACTTGTCCAGGCTGTCCCTTCATGGTCTTCTTGCCTCAGCCTCCTGAGCGGCTGGGATGCCGGTCTTCTGTGTAATGTCTGTAGAAATGCCTTGGAAAAACAGCTGGAACCCCACATGCTTATTATGTGTCAGGGCCCAAATTCCTGGGCAATGTAGGGTGGTTGGCATAAGCATGAGTCATATTACCTCAACCTTGGCATTCCATCTAAACTGAGTGAGGTCAGTCTTGGGTTAGAAGGTGGGGGTCTCAGCTCCTGTCTCCTCAGCCCTGTGCCCACTTGCAGGACCATGAGCAGTAAGCTGGCTCTGGATACCTGGTAGCACATCAGTGCTGATCTTGACCACTGAGAAAAGATCTGGAGCAGAGGCTGCACCCTGACTTGAAGGAGGACATATGTCAGTCTTGCCAACTGACTCCCTGCAGGACTTCATGCAGAGGTGAATAGGGTGGGATATTTGGAGTAGCAGGGGTCTGGAAAATGGCAACTAAGGGTTGGGTGTCTCGAGGGGGCCCACTCCCATCTGCTCTGGAAGGGAGCAAGTCACTGGCCTTCTCCCCTCTCCCCTCCCATTCCTTTCTCTCCCCCCTCCTTTCCCCTCCCCTCCCCCTTCTCCCCTCCCCTCCTTTCTTCTCCTCCCCTCCTCTCTCCTCCCCTCCCCTTCCTTCTTCTCCCTTCCCCTCCCTTCTTCTCCTCTCCCCTCCCTTCTTCTCCCTTCCCCTCCCTTCTTCTCCTCTCCCCTCCCTTCTTCTCCCTTCCCCTCCCTTCTTCTCCTCTCCCCTCCCCTCTTCCCTCCCCTCCCTTCTTCTCCCTTCCTCTCCCTTCTTCTCCCCTCCCCTCCCCTCTTCCCTCCCCTACTTTCTTCTTCCCTCCCCTCTTCCCTCCATCCCCCTTCTTCCCTCCCTCTCTCTCCCCTCCCCTCTTCCTTCCCTTTCTCTCCCTTCCCCTCTCCTCCTCTCCCCTCCTCTCCACTCCTATCCCTTCCCATCCCCTCCTTTCCTTTCCTTTCTTCCCCTCCCTCTTCTCCTCTTCTCTACCCTCACCTTCCCTTCTCTGCCCCCTCCTTTCTCTTCCTTTCTTCTTTCCCTTCTCTTTTTTTTTAATTTCCTTCCTTCATTTTCTCTTCTTTTTTATTTTATTCCTTTCTTCTCTTATTTATTTTATTTTTGAGAAGAATCTCATGCAACCTCAACTGTTCTTGAACTCCTGATCCTGGGAAGACATGTGTGGCATACATTTGAGATAGAACTCATGGAAACCTCTAGAATGATTTTTTTTGGATGTGCTATGGTAAGCAAAAGAAATCTATCTTTCTATTCTCTGTATAAGTTGATATTGAAAAATCATAGTCATAGGAGGAAGATATTAAAGAACCTTAGTAAAAATTCTAGTGACTCAGGCAGTTAATTGTTATTAATAGTCTACAAGGTAATTCCTAGATCTTGTGACGCATTGGTGTTCCACTCATTTCTAAATATTTGCACAAGCTTGTCAATAAATAATCACTCCTATATTTAATTTTTATTCACTTTTTTTCAGAGAGACTTTTAGATTACATAAACTCAAGTACCAACTAAACCGGGACTTGTTCTTGGAATTGCAGAAAAGGAATAATCACACAGTCATTGCCAAATTCCAATAAAGAAGTCTTTATTCAGGAAAGGTAGGGTCTTGCCCAGTTAGCTGACTTCTGAGAAACATCTAATGTGTAGATAGAGGCTCATGTCAAACTGAGCCAGAGTCCACTGAGCGTCCAAATAATATTCTTCATTCATCTGGCAGCTGCCTGCTGACTGGGAGCATCAGCGGCCTTGCAGTGTTCAAGTAGCTTTCCAGGGAAGAGAGGGGTACCAGCTAGTCCAGTGGCATCTGATCTCATTGGCAGACCCATACTACATATTCTCTCTCTCTCTCTCTCTCTCTCACTAGCTCTCTCTCTCACTCTCTCTCTCTGTATTTGTGTTATTGGGAGTGAAACACTCATGGACTTTTTTTTTTTTTTTAATCTGGAAAGGCTACTGAGGGACAGATCTGGGTTGTGGTGCATGCCCTGGGGCATAAACAACTTACGGAGAAACCTATCTGTAGCCACCTGGCAGAATGTGAGGAATGACCCATTCCAATAAAAACTGTTCCTAAACACAATTTGAACTTTTTCATGCAAGGATTTATTTCCTTCTAGTATTTGATGGGAACGGAAAGTCTTTTTATCAAGGAAATTGCTTCAGGATTTAGTTTGGTGCTGAGTATTGAACTTAGGAACTGCATTTTCATTCAGTACGTGATGTACCACTAAGCCACATACACCTTTAACTTCTCTATTGGTGACTTTGAAAGAAAAGTTGAGTATTGCTCTTGCTATTATCTTCATAAACTTAGGAGGCTAGCATACCTTTAAGGATTCTTGTGACAATATGTGTATAATAGCTAGGGATTTATTTTACAGAGGCACTTTGTTTCCGTATATATATATATTTTATTTACTTTTATTTTTTTAAACTTTATTTTTCTTTTTTAAAATTTTATTGAGAGAGAGAGAGAGAGAAAGAGAGAGAGAGAGATTATCAGAAAGCACTGTGGAGGCCCAAGAGTGACTTTGGGAATCATCCAGATTGTTTCTACCTCCTTTTCTCTTTGCTCTGGGATTTCCCAGGCTCCACTCACCAGGGCCAGAGATGCAGACCACTGTCATGTAGTGTATGCTTGGTGTTTTTATATGGGACCTGGGATCCTGAACTCAGGACCTTCTGTTTGTGAGGCAGAGTCTTAACCACTGAGCTCTCTCCAGCCCTATTTTTTGCTCTCAGATTATGGAAAGGTGTCAGAAGCTAGAAAGGTCATTTTGAAATAAGCACATTTATTTCCAAATACTATGGTATTTGTTCTTATCTGTTTTTAAAAATCATCAGGCCTTGGAATTAAAGGACATCTACTAAATAAAAGTGTGGAATTGCATATAGCATTAGAAGGGAATGGATCCATTGGATTTTTCAAATTAATTCAGGTGTCGTTATTCCATTCCAAATTTGACCAAAACCCACCTACTTTACCACCACCATAGCCACCGCTACCATTTTTACCTCTACCACCTCTATCGCCATGATGCAGAGACTGTGAAATTCTTTGAGACTCTGATTTTTCTCTCATGGTAATAGGCACAGAGCTTTCCCTCTCTGCCCTGCCCTGCCCTGCCTAACCAACATCCCAGGAGTAGCTTTGTTACACGTAACAAAGAAACTGCACTAGAATTCAGATACCTTATAGGACACCAGGTCGAAGTCTAAATGTGTCCAAAGAAGATGACTATTTCAGTGTTCTCAAGGTGACTCAGAGATAAGTCCCTAAGAATGATTTTAAAGTTCAAAGGTCCAGAGATAAGGTTCTCTGCAACTTGTCATTCATGGCCTTAAGGAAATTAGATTACTATAGATTTTTTTGGGGGGGGGCAGAACTTCACATTGTAACCCTGGCTGACTTGAAAGTAACTATATATATGCTAGGCTGTCTTTGAACTCTTGACAGTCTTCCTGCCTCAGTATCTTGAGTGCTGGGATTACAGGTAAAGCACTTGTTTAAAACAATGTCAGTCCTCTCTCTGAATTTGGATGGTAGTGTTTGAAAAAGTTATTAAGGTAGTTATTCCAGTGTTTAAATTTATTTATGGTCTGCTCTGAATAGTTTCTGACGCATCCATTTAGACATCCTAATTTAACTATGGAGGTACTCGAAGACGTTTAATTCAAAAAAAGAATGTTGAATTTTAATGTTCTCTTCTACCCCAAATAAGAGAAATCCCCTGTGACTGCATCATAATGGTCTGTAATGGATGTTACTGTGTGTTCTAAGGTATCTGTTATTCTTGGGAAAATTTAACGTGATTGAAAAAATAAAACCTAAGGATTGAGATGTGGTTTAGGGGTGCAATACCTGGGCTTGGTCCCCAGCATTGCAACAAACAAACAAACAAATAAACAAATACCTGTAATGTCCACATTCGCAGAAAGGCAGCTATGGAGAAGTAACATTTCTGTGGCTTTGTGGATAAAAGTCCCATTAGTTTCTGCTCCACGGGCTAAGAAAACAGGAGCAAACAAAGCATTAAACTATCCCCATTTGGTCACAGCATGCTCAGCTGCTGGCCAACTTCCTGCTACCTCTCTTATGTTGAAATGGTTTTTGTCTTTTTCCAAAGACTCTGTTGTTAATAACAGTGAGAATAATGACATTTTCCTTTAGGCAAATTGTGTAAATCGCCAAAACCCTTCTATGGCTTATTTAAATTTGTGAAAATCATGACCAATCTGTTGCATATGTGCCAATTGAGAAGTTCAGCAAATGTGACCTGGTTTTTACTTACAGTGCTGATTAGAAGCCTTTGAGGCTCTTGAGACCCAAATCTGATGGCGAAATTTCTCTCAAAATACTTTTCAACAGAAGACAGGAATTGATCCATTTATCTAAATGTAATGGCCAGTTAGAACTTGATTGGTACCAATTTTTTTCTTATCTTTAAAGTACATTTTTAAAGAGGCGAGAGAAGACTTTCTAGCTTATGTTTCATCAAAAACAGAATTATTTTATCAACTATACAGCACTACAAATTTTGTGAAATATCTAAGCAGATAAAAAAAGCTTTAAACAATATGAAATATACTTATCTCACTAAAATAGTATATACCAAAGGGTAATAAACTAACAACTGGACAAAGGTCCCATCAGATAGTTTAAAAATGTTTTCTTTTACTTTAAGGGATATAACATCTGTTATCCAAACACATGCCATGAAATGATTGTAGCCATTATTATATTTAAATCATTAAAATGCCAGTAATAGAAATCATAGTTCTCTGAGGCAAAATAGTCCAAAAAAAAAAAAAAAGGCCAACATATTTGGAATTTGACACGGACTTTTACAATGTAAGCGTAAAAAATGTGACAGCCTTGGAAAGTATTTCCGATGAGATGACCTTTGCTTGGGGAAATCACTTTCTAACACGTTTCAACTCTCTGCATCTTGATTCTGGCTTCCTTCTGGGGCCTTGTATCTTTGCCTTCCATTTGCTCATTTATTTGCTTCCAGTTTGAGGATTGGCTCCCAGAGTTGTTCGGGCTGTGATCCCTTATAATTGCAGCAGTTCCTTTTGAATTAACATTTAATATATATGCTTTCTTGGGGCTCTTCCCCAGGGAGTTGATCCTCCCCTTCTCCGGCCTCTCTGTCCTGTGCACAAATATCTGGCTGTTGGCTAACAAAGCAGCTTTAACTGAGTGGGGTCCAGACTCCCCAGTTTTTGCTCTAAATTCAGAAGACACCTCTTTCTTCCATAATCCTTGCTCCATTTCCATTGCCTTGTCTTATTTTTCTTGACTATTGATGGAGTTTGGTTATTTACATATTGACATGTTTCTAATGAAATAGGTAAAGACAGAAGAAGGGGGCCATGTGCTTGTATATTTATTTTGTGTGAACAATTACATAAGTCAGTCATTTCAAAGAATCCTGTCTTTCTGTCAGTTACCATCTACTTCCTACTCCAGTTTAAAAACCCATGAAACTATTCAAACATAAATAGTAGGGCACTAAGATAAGAAGAATCATAGAAACAGAGTTTGTCGATTTCGGAGAATGTAATGAGGCAATCATTGTTATATGCATGATATATGTATGTTAATCATATTGAATTTGTTGAATGCATTACTTATTTTCCATTTATTTAATACTCTTTATTGCATTTTAATCAAGCAGATTTTTTTCTATTTTTCCCTTTAATATTTTTATTCCTTTAGTGTTTCACACATGATTATAGTTGATAGATCTGGAACCAGACCTCAAAACCAGAGACCCTCACCTGACAAGTTTCTGCTAGAGATCCCACTTCATAGGATAATAGGATAGCCAGAGATCCCACTGATAACTGGTCAATCCCCAATCCCTTCTTGTACTCCAACTATAAAAGCGTGCACCCCTGGCTCCAAGTGAGCAGCCACTTCCATTTGGACCATGCTCCCTTTTTTGGAATAAACTTCAGTCTACATGGATGAAGCTTGGGTTCATGTTCCATCTCCCACCCCTGCTCCTCATTCTTCTTTCTTCTTCCTCTTTTCCTAATAATAGTGAGCTTATATTATTGACTTTTTTATTTTTATGGAATTATAATAATTAAACACTGATAAAGCAGAGAGGAGGCGAGGTGATTTATTCTGACCTCCAACCCTAGGCTCTGAGTTAGTCCTCATGGATGCATTACTTTTTAAAACGATATGCTTAATATAACAAAGAAAATGATATTTACTGTACAAAGAGATACACTTAAATGCCATAGAAGTAAAAATTAGGACTTCTTAAATCTGAACACAACTTTCTCACTTTACCGATTATGTCATGGTAGGTTAAGTGATATTATCAGAATCTTCCACATAATTTGTGGTAAAGTGATAGCTAAAATACTATGTTCCTGACTTCGATTGGTGCTTTATCATCAAAACATATGTTCTCTCATATGTAATCATAAATAAATATTGCCTAGTGTTGCATATTATGATGATTGCATGTGGATTTTTAGATGGGCTATTTTAAATCTCTTTATAGTCCAGATATTTACAATCATTTTATTTCAGAACCATATAGTAATTTAATATTTTGGTTTGGGTTTTTATTGAGAAAGTATCTCATGCAGCCTAGGTTGGTCTCAGACTTGATATGTAGTTGGGACAAGCCTTGAATTGTGTTGATCTTCTTGTCTTCATCTCCCAAGTGCTATTACCAAAGGCTTGCAGGTATGGACAAGTGATGGTGAATGTTGGCATTACCTAATAGAGACTCTATACTATACTTTGTAAAATATAGTATAGATACTTTATAAAAATGCTCTAATTACAGTATCTTTTATTTGTTAGTTATGAATTAAGTCATTCATGGATGGCAAAGAGCATAAACTGCTCAGAAGAGTTTCTGAATATACCCAAAGTTCAATTTGTCTACTGGTGGGTAATTTTTTGTTGCTAAAGAACAAAAGCCATTCTGTTCTAAGCTTTTTATCCAGTAAGCTGCCTGAAATGGTCTCATAGTTCAAGCAGGGAAACCTAGCTAACTATGGAGAACTTTCACAAATCAGTCCTGTAGAATCCTGTGTGGAAATTGAAGAAGCCAGGAGAATAGCTGGCCTTGTGATAACTGGAATTTGAGCCAAAAATAAAAACACTGCTGCCCATTCCCTATTGGACAGGGTGTGCCTGCCCAGCCTTGGAAGTTATTTCTTTGTGCTCTGTTTTTAGAGATTCCCAGCTCCACCCTGAAAACCCCCTGAATGCCTGAGTGGGACCCTGAGCCTGCTCTCTTTCTTCTAGTCAGTTCCAGGTGCCTCTGAGAAAATGATTGGCATTTGGAGGTTTTTTTGCTTGTGAGGTGGTTGCTTGCTTGCAGATGTCCTAAAGCAAGGAAGGACTCACTCACATTTGGGTTCCATGTTTGTTCTCTATGAAAAATAGTCCCCAGAGGGGAACAGCACATTCCCCCTGTGACTTCCTGTGAAATCATTATATGGGCCTTGACTCACTGACTCAACACTTGCTATCAAGATCTAAATTCTGAGAACAGTCTCCTCTCTGGGGTGGGCCTGGCCAAATTTCACTATGACAGCAGGTATTACCAGAAGAGTCACCTGCCTTCAGGGAAATGGGTCATGAGCCTGTAGTCAAATTGCCTGCGGTGTGCTGCAGCCTCATGCAGGTGGGGAGGATGGCTACGTGGAATGCACGTGAAATGATTAGGGCTGAGGCAGGATGTCAGTATAGATCATTGGGAAGGTGGAAACCTCAGGGCGAAGTCCACAGACACTAAAAAGTGTATTGCTGGCTATAACAGTTAGCTTGCATGGTTGCTGATAAATCACCATCAGATGGCTTAAGGGAACAAAAGGTTTATTCTCTTATGATTGTGATTGTCCGGTTATAGTTCTCAGGCCATCTTGACAGGACAGCTCACACCAATCCCAGAGCCGAGGGAACCGGCCACACCATCTCTACATAACAGCGAACAGAAGGACAATTCTTACTTGCCAGATCAGCATGTTTGGCCAAGTATATACAAGAATGTCTACTCTCTCAAGCAGCTCTCTGTATTTTGTTCCAGGGCCTAATCCCACCCACCATGGATTGGGCCTTCCCCATCAGCTACACAATCTCCTGAGGTTTGTTCTGGGCTTAACTCAATCATTAATTCCTTACAAATGTGTCCAAAGCTCAAACCCTCAACTGTCAAGTTGACACCTATGCCCAACTATGACACTGGCTTAAAAGGGCAGGCAGAGTGGGAAGACTCCAAGGACTGAGTTCAGTCTCTTGTACTTCTTAGCCATCAAGCCCTTTCTAAGGACTTCACTTCCTTTTTCTCCAGGAGTCTTCCTTTAATATTCCTCCGGTAGACATTAGACCCTAGGTAACTCCTTCATTATTACCTGGCCTGTCCTCTACCATAAAAAGATTTAACTGTCTTGGGTAGAAGCAGTCAAATAAAGAAGTTAACAAGAAACTGTGCAAGATGAACGAGCTGTATAATCAAATGGCGCTGGGCTCAGAGTCACCTTGTATTTCCTGTCGGTCTGGTACAATACATTTCAATGATCTGAGTTAAAACTCTTTTTAAAACATAGATAAGAATTTATAACTCATAGAATTATTGTGAAGATCAGACGGAAGAAGACACGTGGAGGAACGTTTATTCGAAAGGACTAGTTATCTTTTCAATTTATAGATAATCACTTATGGACGATCAGGCATTCTAAACCAGTGAAGTAAAGGTGGTAGAAATTCTGAGAATGAAAGACATCAGTGAAGTGAAGATTTCTAGAGAAAACTCCTTTGGGAAAGTTTTTCAACTTACGCATGTGTGTGCGTCTGTGTGCTAAGAATCACATACAGGTGTGGACATGTGACGGTGAATGTTGGCATTACGTAGTAGAAATGCCATCTGTCTAGCCTACCCTTTGCCCCAGGAAGTTGACTCATCTATCAACTTTATCTGCCAGCTCTTGTGCCTTCTGCCTGCCCTCTGGCTTTCAGTAGATGTAGCCATTGGAAACCACTCTATGTGACCAAGATGTAATTATTTTCCTCCATCGTTTGGGGTTGTGGAAGGTGGTCTGTTGATTGGGAGTAGAGGCTGCTCTGCTGTCAAGCAATCCTGTTGAGTGACTTCTCTGTTAGACCACACAGGGCTTCTGTGCGCCCTCAGAAGGGCATTCTTCAAGGTGTTTGTCACTGGAGGACCACCTCGCTCCAGTTCTAGTAACCACTTGTCTTTGCAGACCTGGGCGAGACATCTCCAGCTCTACATTCTTGCCCTACCCGTTGTGATTTTCCTATACTTCTATCTCTGCAGACAGATTTTTGTAAATAAGTCCTCCTCCAACTGTCCTAATTTGAGCACGCATCTGTGTTTGGAGTTGTGGTCCACACACCATGCCAGCAGGGTGGAACTGGAGAAGTGTGCTAATCCTATCACACATGTTCATGAGGTGAGTGTATCAAGCTTCTGATACTGACTGTTCTGTCGAATAGCTTTGATTCCAAGTGTGTGAATGGGACCATTTTTATTGAAACCTCTCCTATGACCTTGGGTTACTTGGAAAGCAGAATGTCAAACTCCAAGAGAAAGATGAGGACCAGCTAGAGGAAGGGTACAGATGTGTGGAGTACACTGTCATGAAGATAGGAAAACAGACCAGTGGAAGTAAATTCAGTTTCCTTACAATTGTGTCCCTTTCTCCTGATGATTTCACCCCTCAGTCTCTCTGAGCAGCATTAGGGCGAACAGCTCCTCATGGCCCTTATGCTGGATCTTTGAAAAGTCCCACCTGGGACCATGGGGAAACTTATGTAAATACTGTTAAGAAAGCATTCACAGTGGATCCTGCCCTCCCATTGGATCTAGTTTCTTTCAATTTGTTTCTGGAGAGATTTGATGGGACATTAAATATAGAAAGAAATTAAATGAATTTTAGGAGCTTGAAATGATGGTTTTTATTAGGTCTAAACTGAAAAAAAAACCCCTAACATTCAGACAGATTTGTTTTACTTATTTATTTTTTTGTGTGTGGTCATACCCAGAAGAGTGTACTTCAGTACGTGTGCCTGTGGAGGTTCAGGAATGATATTTGGGATTCATTTTGGGTTACTCTTCCTCCTTATTGCTTTGTTTTGCGGTTTCCCAGGCTCTGACATCTAGGGCCAGAATTGCACCATTTCTGCTGGCATTTTTGCATGAGATATGAACTCAGGTCCTTTAGCTTTCAAGACAAAGGCTTTAACCCCCAGTCATCTCCCCAGCCTCAGATTTGTTTTAAATAAAGAAGCTCTTATTGGGCTAGAGAGAAGCCTTTTGCCTCCAACCGTCTTTTTAAAAAGGACTCAAGGATGTGGCTGGAAACCTTGATAGAAACCCTGTTCTATCTCCTGTTACTCATTTGACAGCGATTGTTCTAAGAGATGGGCTGCTCTCTCCTAGTGACTGTCCTTTTTTCTAATATAATAGTCTTAATTCATTGCCAGTTTCAAGGAGAACTGGCAACATTTCAGAGATCTGCCTTTTTATTGGCATCAAGTGCTGCCTGTACTCATTAAACTTGGTACTTTTTCAGGGCAAATAATGTAGTTATGCCATGCTGTGAACCCAGAAGGAGCGGAGCAAGCCAAACTTACAGTGTGGCAAGTAATACAAGATAGTCCAAATGGAAAAGATTGGTTTCCACACGACTGCTCAGAATTGTTCATTATATAAGATGACATAATATCCATTAAAATGGGATAGTTGGTCGCCATTTCTTCTACTAAATATCTATCTTCCTGGAGGTTTTTTTACACATTCTTATGAGAAGAGTTTCTGTTTCATATTTGCTGGAGAAGAGTTAAATTTTTTTCCCTTGCTTAACTTTCTTTTTTAAAGCCTCATTCTTCTTTTATGGAGACATATGGTTGTCTAAAACACATTGTATTTAGATGTTTAAAAATCCTATAACACAATCTTCTTTCTTTCTTCCCTCCTTTCCGTCCTTCCTTTAAGAAATAATTAAATTTTTTTGCATGTGTGTTTGTATGGTGCTCATACATGTGTATATATGTGCTTGCATGTGTGGGGTACACATGTGGGGACATGTGTGCTTGTGTATATTTGGAACTCCTATGCACTATCCATTGGACAACAGAGCCACCTGCTTGTTGTATTTTTTTAAATAAACAAATAAAAAATTTAACTGGAAAGAAATATGGATACTATTCATATGTGCATTTTGCATAAAGCACCACTGGATAAAGTTTGAAAACAAACTTCTAAATAATCACTTCAAAACCAGTTTAATATAGTAAATTTACCAAAACCAGTTTAATATAGTAAATTTACCATGTGACCCAATTCTGCTTGTTGGGTTTAAAGACTAAAGTTGATACTTGTGTCTTTCTTGATCACTCCACTTTGTACACTGAGACAAGTTCTCTCAATTGAACCCAAAGTTCAGCAATTGGCTAGTCTAGCACGCCAGTTTGTCCTGGGAACTCCCTATATCTTGTTCTGAGTACAGATTACAGGTGCCCTCTGGGCCTCCTCAGCTTTTACACTGGTTCTGGTGAATTGAACACAAGAATGCATGACAAGCACATTTATCTACTAAACCTTCTCCTAGCCTTTTTTTTTTTTTTTTTTAATTAGAACAAAAATCTCACGTATTCCAGGATGGCCTTGAGTTCATCATGTAGGATGACTTCAAACTTAAAAATAAATGATTTATTTTGCATGTGTGCATATATGTATGTGTGGGGAGAGAGTGAAAGAGTGAGAGTGAGAGAGAGAGAAAGAGAGAGAGAAGAGAGAGAGAGCATGCCTGAGGGTACTGATGCCATGGCATGAGGGTGGCAACCAGAAGACAATCTTGATTTAGTGCTCGCTCCACCTTGTTTGTGGAGTAGGGTCTCCCACATTCTCTCCAGTTTCTATCACTGTTCAGTGTCCTCCAGGGGAGCTAGCCTGCAATCAGTTCTGCTGCCTTTGACTCCACTTACCACAGGAATGCCCAGATTGCGGAAGGGCGTCGCTGCACCCTGCTTTTTGCACACCTCCCCGGGGATTGAACTCATCTGGTCCCGGTGCTTGTGTAGCTAGTGCCAATTCATCTTCCTAGAACCAACTTTGATCTTTTCATTTCTTGCCTGCACCTCTCCAATACTGGGATTTCCTTATATGTCATCATGCATTTTTTTTCCTGACCATTCTCATGTCATGGCATCTCAAGTCTCTAGCAGTAAGTGATAATGGATGTCTGTTCATATCCATAGACTGTTGTATATATTTTTGTGATAATGTCCATTAAAATGACTTTTCAATTTTAATTACTTTTAATTGTCTTTCTTTACTGATTTACTAATTTTCTGAGTACTAGAGTCTTAGCAGTACATATTTATTTATTTATTTTAAAAATATTTTTTATTTATTGTGTGTGTGTGTGTGTGTGTGTGTGTTTGTGTCAGAGAATACTGTGTCTATGTGGAAGACCAAGGGTGACTTCGGGAATCATTGTGGATCGCTTCTACCTTCTTGCTTCGCTTTGGGATTTCCCAGACTCCGCCCACCAGAGCCAGAAGTGCGGGCTACCTTTTCCACCTGGCATTTTTACATAGGATTTGGGATCTAAACTCAGGACTTTCTGCTTGTAAGGCAGTCTTAATCCCTGAGCCATCTCTCCAGTCTTTAGCAGTACATATTTGCAAATATTTTTCTTACTTGACATTTCATTTTGTCCTTCAGATATCTTATGTGGTAATGGACTTTTTAAATTTGATAAAGTCCAGTTTATATACTATCTCTATCACATTTGCTTTTGATGATATTTATAGTTTTAGCATGAAGATTTCTAATTTTAACTAATTCTTTTTCATTTTTAAATTCATTCCTAATCTTTTAAAGTTTAGTCACTGAATACAGTGAATTCATATCACTTTCATCCCTAGCACCCCATGCAATCCCTCCTTCTTCTCTCGCTGCAAATCTCCTGCCCTATCAGTCTCCCTCCTAATTTCACATCTTTCTGCATGTGTTTCCCCTGACCTGTCTTTAATGGCATGTGCTTGTGCATTTGCTGGAGCAATGTGATATATTAATAGCACAAGGTAAGGCATTTCATTATGGCATTTCTATTCAAGTCTTAATGCATTTCGATCAAACCATTCTCTCTGTTACTCCTTTTTTAAAAATATTAAAATATTTTATTTATCATTATATGTATGTGTCTCTGTGTGTGTATGTGTCTGAGAGAGACAGAGAAACAGAGAGACAGAGAGACAGAGACAGAGAGAGACAGAGAGAGAGACATGTGAATGCCAGAGTGCTCATGTGAAGGTCAGAGACAACTCTGTGGTGTTCGTTTTCTCCTTCCATCTTTAAGTGGTACTTGGAATTGAACTCACAATGTCAGGTCTACATGGCACACTGCAATTATCTGCTCTCTCTCTCACCCTTTTCCCCTTCTTCTTATCCCAGATCCATAGTAGTTCCCCTTTTATGTCTTTGTTTTTCTTTTTTTCTAACATCTTTTAAAAGAGAAATAGTAAGTGAATTTTTTCTATTTTTGATACTTATATAAAACTGAAGGACCATCTGATGCTAAATTTTACAGCAAGAGCATAGTGACACTTTACATGATTAAAATTTGATTATTGAATGATTTAAAGAAAGATCATAGTGACACTGACACGATGTAAAATTAACTACTGAATGAAGCATATAACTGCAATTTAATAGATATAAGTTGAAGAGAATTCAGTGTAAGTCATTAATGGACAGCGCATTGAAAAGGACTTAGTCGATAATTTTTGGTGAAGCAATTCCATGTACATGACATTATGTTTGAAGACATCAGATATTACTCTTCGAGTCACTGAAGGTTATTCTCTGAGAATTATGTATTCAAGTCCAGTTGTCTGCATGGATTCCAGATGGCCACCAGAGAACATGTAGACATTACAAAACAATCCATCATAAATCTACTTGGCCTTTGCCTGCCAAGCATTTCAGTCCTAAATAGATATTCTTTCAGTTATTGACTCAGTATTTAAATAGAGTTGAGTGCATGCATGTATACACAATGAACACACACACACACACACACACACACACACAACACATCTCTCCTTTTTTGTTTATCTAGTCATTTTATTCCTACTTATTTATTCTGGACTGAGTCATGATGCTTTCAACTGCTTTTATATCCATCACGGGAGAGATTTAGCTGTAATTTGTTTTCCTTGGCAGTCTCAGAGGCCGGACAAGGTAGAGTTGGAGATTACACTTAAGATCAATGGATAGGAAGCAAGGTGGGCTTTGTGTTCCCTTCAGCAACCTTGTTACACTTTCTTTTCACACTGCAGAGTTATTTTTAGTTATTAAGTCCTTTCCCAGGATGTTGACTTGCTTATTTAAGAAAAAGAAGTCAGAAAACTCTAGGGATGGAATTAGTCTTGATGAGTCAGCACTACTTATGGGAAGTAGTGAAGCAAAAAAAAAAAAAAAAAAAAGAAGCAAGATGGCTTTTAAAATGATTAAAATTAATTACAACCTCTGGCAAGAGTTTAGCTTTGAACTGCGGAGACTTCTGTGCAGCTCAGCTTGCCAAGAGTTTCCAACTCAACTCTCCCTGTGTTCTGCCCTTTCGTCCCTAGCTCTGCTCCTATTTTCCCTAGGTGGTCTGCCCTGTTGCTCCCTGGGGACCCTTTTGCCCCTCCTCAGCACTCCTTGTTCTTTTCCAGGTGCCGGGAAGTCACTTTAGTTCTGTTCTGTGTACAAAATACTTTCTAGTTTTTCAGACTCAGATTTTCTCAGTTGTGAACACTGATCTGGAGCAGGAGGGGCGGGGAGAGGGGGGGTAGGGGGGCCCTGACAAGTTCTTGGGAGAATTATTTCAGGGCGGGTGAAGCTGCTGTCCTTGGAGAAGCCAGCCTCTGGTGAATAAAGCCTGGTAAACTAAGAGCTTAACCATCTACAAGTTGTTCATCAGTCTTGATGATTTCAGCTAAAGGTTTGGAACAAAATTGCTGAGAAACGTTTGCACTTGTGGAAACAAGTCTTTCAAGAGGAGAAATATTAAGGCGCTGTCCTCGTGTGGTCCGACACAATACTCATGTCATCCTCCACCCTGTGTTCTGTTCTCATTCTAGGTGGCTTTGTAATATCAACTTTCTCCAGTGGGACACTTGTATTTAGAAACCATGTTAGTGATGAGTGTCTCAGAAGACAGCGTTTCAATGGTGTCCTAACAATACTATGGCAGCTGTTTCTCCAAGAAATGCATAAATAATATTCCTATATGCATACCGACAGGTGAAGTCTCTTTCTTCTGGATTCCACACCCGCTCCATAAGAGTGGCGTTGTACAACAACATATCTGGCGGTGTAACCCTGGTTAAAAAAAAAAAAAAAAAACATGGTTGGGAAGGTCATAGATCCTAGGTGGAAGCTCCTGAAGTTGTTTTGCTGAGGGACCGTGACGTAATAATCAAATTGCCTTCATATAGATTGGCGATGCCATCAGTTTTGGTCAGAGAAATTCCCTTTTATAGTGGGTAGCAGAAGCTGGTCAAAGTGCTGAGTTCTGAATAAAAATAACAAAAGAAAGCCTACCCATACTATCATAAGTAGAGATGTTGAGGAAGACATATAAGCTAAGATGGAGAAAGATAGTTAGTGCTAGTTGCACATTCTTTCTATGGGGGCTCTTGGGAAAGCCCCCCTCTACCTCGGAAAGATCAGGGATCAAGCAAGAAAGAGGACCAAATAGACAAGCAGCATGCAGCATCGTTGTCTCACAAATAGTCATAAGGGGAGGGGGTAGAGAATCTAGTTTCTGGAGTTTCTTATTGGACATGAACATGTACTGGGATGGAAAGGGGGCTCACCCTGGGGTGGGTGAAAGTTCTTGGATGAATGTGCCAGTTTATCTTAATTGCAGGTGGACTGAGGGCTGTGGAGAAGTTGTAGACAGGGTAGGGGTTGTGTAGTTGTCGTGGGGGTTGCGACGTGTTCTTTGTCTGAACACATACATGAGAGTGAGAGAGGGCGGGCAGCTAGAGTCATTTTAAGTTTAATATGCCTGACATCTAACACCTTTTTTAAAGATTCCTTACCTTGCTAAAAGTTGAGTTTTTTTTTTATTAGTAGGTGGCAGTTTTAATGTATTATTTTCTCATGCTGATAATTTTATCATTTTTGTCTTTCATGTCAGATAATTTCATTTTAACCTACAGGAAAGCAAGAGACACCCATTAAAAAACTATCTTATAACATATATTCATGGAGAAGTTAGAAGGTTGAAGAAAATCTTAGTTTTAATGTGGAGAACTGTTTGAGCTTAATATATTGTATATGACAAAGTAAAGATAAGTTGGTCTTAGGTGAACTGAAATTCCTTGCATTTGGTTCTTTCTTCTTATGCCTTCTTTTACATCCAGATAAGACATGATTACTGTCAACATGTTTTTAAGGGAGCTTCCCAATGTCTACGCTAATCTCTAGAACTTTTGGCTTATTTGGAGATTGTGTTTTTGAATAAAAATGGCCATTTGCTGTTCTTGTGTGTGTGTGTGTGTGTGTGCTTTACAGATGGTTTGAGTATGTAAGCATCCATCTATCAAACATTCAGGATGTCCATAAACCGTGTTAAAAACAATCAGGGTTTTATCCAATCCCATAGCATTTGTTTCTGTCCCCTCAGCACAGTTAAGAATAAAAATAGATGAATGAAATGCTCAAAATTTGCTTTTTAAAACCTTTTTTATTTTGTCAAGTGTGAAATAGAGTTCTCCAAAGGAGAAACAGTAAATTGCATTATTTGTGATAATCATGTTATTCTCACATGACAATGAACAGTCTAGAGACATATTAAAAAACACAGAAAAGCTTCCATATATGCATGCGCTGTGTCAGTGAATACTTTAGTTACATCGTATTAGCTTGGCCTAAGTGATATTACTGCTTACTACTTGCAACTAACTGTCAGGCCTCCTGTCCAGAGACAATAATTGCAATTGTTTCATAGTTAGGAAATTAATATTGTCTCCTAGATGCTACCTTCTTAGTCTTGGATAAGGATACATTGTATATATTATATGTTAGATACATATATACATGTATACATGTGCATATTTAACCATTGTACTTTATAAGAACTTTAGTCTAGATCCAGAGATTGATTTTAGTCCCAAGTATGACACATAGAATATTTTAGTGGCATTTTAAAGTGTTAAACATTTCTGTATAAATTAATGGATAAATAAGTATATAAAAAGCTATTATCTAGAAAACTTTAGAACTAGTATAAAATGTCCTTTCCATATGTAAGAAATAATTCCAAAGGAATTTGTTATCACCTGAATTTTAAAAATGTATATGAATTTTAAATTACTGTAGTCAAGTTATTTTTAAACCCCAGTCTCCAAATTTAGCAGAGCATCAGTTTTGGATCTAGGTTCACACTTGCTGTTATCTCCAGAAATAAGGTTAATAGCATCAATGGTGTGCGCCCTTACCCCAGGGCCAGTGTGAACAGCCATAGGTTTCAAGATCCAATGAGCAATTTGCAGCTGCCATGCTAGCATGCAATCAGTATGGAAGCCTGCATTACCTACTGCATGATCTTATATCACATGGCTACACTGATAACATGAACTGTTTTGGATCAAGAGCTTTCTTTTCAGTTACCTCTGTTGAATGGTACCACTCTCAATGTCTTTTCAGTGTTGCCACAGAATGCAGTGCAGTGATGTGTGTTGATTTGCCATCAGAAATGCATGCAGAGAAGCTAGAATGTCTCAATGGTGAGACATACAAATTCTGTGAATGTGTTTTGTGCCACACTTTCCTTTTACTAATGTTAAGGTCTCAGAAGTGTTTCCATATTGGAAATTATTTCATGCATACTTTCTCAGTTGGAGGGTGCATGAGAAATAGCTTCTGTAAGTGCAAAGCCTGATTTCACAGTTGAATGAAAAGGTAGTAAAAGCCATACATTCATTTTGGTACTAACATTAAAAATATGATTATTTAAATGCATGAACATTTTCTTTCTTTATGTGGGCTTTATATCTGAATGGTTCTCCAAAATACTAGGGGCAGAATAGGATGGAAATTGAAGTTATGAATTATTTAATTAATGAAAGCAAAGCCTTGTAGTTATGCTGAAAATGCCCCTGAATTAATTTTTTTTAATTGCAAATAAAGTGCAACCGTGGTGCTGACATATTCTCTTCCTGTCCCTTCCCTAATGCTGCTCTTACCTCAGACTCTTTGGATCTTCTTAGTCTATTGCAAGTTCATATTTGGAGACCTAAAAATCCTCAAAAAAAGTCAACTTGTGATCATTTTTCACTAGGGTTATAACTTGTATCTAACTTTTACCTGGAAAGCTTTAAAAAAATATTTTGTCTATTGTGTGTTTGTGCAAGCACATGTGTGTGTGTGTGTGTGTGTGTGTGTGTGTGTGTGTATGTGTGTGTGTAGATGAGAGGACAAGCTTATGGAGTGGATTCTCTCCATCCTCCTCCTTCACAAGGGTTCTGTAAATTTGCATCAAGTGGTCAGGCTTCTGTGGCAAATGCTTTTACCAACTGTACCATCTGACTGTTTCCGCACTCCCAAAGGTATTTTTCTCTGAAATGATAAATTAATAAACTGTTTTCATTATGCTGATATTTTGCTATTAAAATTTTTTAACATCAAGAACTATTTTAAATAAAACAAAGTTAATTACAGAATTGTAGGCTCAATTCCTAGTGCAAAACCTGTCCAGATCTATTTTTTTAAAATTTTAATAGTTTGGCAAAACAACATGGATTTATCTTTGTTGTCATTTGTTTATGTAGTGAGGCATGATAAAGTAAATTAAAAAGGCTTTTAAATAATAGTTTTTGATGCAGTTTGCCTGCATGGTTGCTGATAAATGACTATCAAGTGGCTTAAGGGAACAAGGAATTTATTTTCTTACTGATAGTCTGGTTAAAGTTCTCATTCCGGCTTGACGGGAGAGCATGTATCAACACCAGGTCAAGGGAACTGGCCACACTATCTCAACATAATGACTGAGAGATGGACAATCCTTACTTGCCAGAGCAGCATGTCTTTGTGTACAGAAGGGTGCCAACTCTTTCAACCAGCTCTCTGTATTTTATTCCAGGGCCTAATTGCACCCACCATGGGCTGGGCCTTCCCCATCAGCTAGACAATCTCCTACAGGTTTGCTCTGGGCCTAACCAACCACTAATTCTCTACAAATGTTCCCAGAGCTCAAACCCTCAAATGTCAAGTTGACACCTGTGCCCAACTACGACAGTTTTACCCAGAATAAATACACACACACACACACACACACACACACACACACGCACATATGCATGCGCACACACATACACGCACACCAATTGTGAATACCCAGGGAAAAAGCATGTAAATGATTGGCTACGAACAAACTATTTGTGAGGAATTGGCCACTAAAGCTTTCTTTCCTCTCATATTTTTTTTTCTAGTATCCTTGCATGTTTCACATGACCCAGACAAAGATATCTTTGGGTAGTGTTGACAATGGATCAAGACAGTGAGACTAATAATGGAGGTACACAGTAGAGTGAAGTCAAATCACTCAAATGTGGGACGCTGGAAATCACGACATAAGGAATTATATATTTTATAGGAATATAAAATCTATTTCTAGTTTTAGGTGTATAGAGATACAGATACTGGTTTTTAAGTGAAAATATCAATGAAATATAGCATATCTCACAAAGAGAAATGTTTTGACACCATAATTCAGACTTAGAGTGGTGTAGCCAACTAATATGCACTACAACTGAACATACTGAACTTTGCCTGCTTATGTGTGGTCGGTGCTTTTATGATTTACAAAGCTCTTTCGCTTATTTTCTCAAGTAGCATTAAAAAATAATATTTAGTCTTCCTTTCCAAATGGGAATTCACAGACTCTGGGCAGTTGCATGAATCCTCTGGGGTAACTCACTAAATAAATGTGGCCCAGTTGGCTAACCCCCAAAGTTTTTGATCTTTCATTTAGCCCATGCTGACTCCGCTTGCTGAGTAGTTAAGTCACGACTAATGACTTGGCTGTTAAATGATTGGCAGGGATTCTGACTCCTGAGAGGTTATTTCGTCCTTTTCATCTTTTCTCTGTAGCCACTTTGCCCTTGCACCGTCTTACCTGGGGATTTTGATCTGGATATTACTGGAGTCCGTAGAGGAAGATGGGCCATGAAGTTCATTCAAGGTTTTGGTTATTAGATTTATACAGAAAGGGAAAAGCCATGAGTGGGGCTCAGGACAGGACATGTACCATGTAGAATTTGGAATTTTAGCCATTCCCAGAACTTATAGGGCTCGAGGATTTTTTTTTCTAGTTTTCTTCAAGAACGAGAGCAAGTGGTGCTGAGTGGAAGGCTGGGGGTGGAGAGATGCAGGGTCTTGGTGTGAAAGTCAGCACAGGGCAGCAGTAGAGGTGACCAGGGACTCTGGATTCCACCTCGTCCTCACTCTCTGCTTTCTGACTCTAAGATTTTGAAGTTATTCAGTGCCTCAGTAATTTTCTCCACCTGCAGGATGGGGATGTTCATAGTAACACTTCGTAAAACCCTTACTGGAACAGATGAACGTTTACCAGGGCATCTGGCACACCTGTGTGAAGTACAGGTATCACTTGGCATTGATGAGTTTTTTCCTGAAATTAATAAACAGTGCCTATAGTCATCTTTATGACGCTAAAGACAAAGTAAATAGCATAGCAGAAGCATATTGCTTGGACTGGGATCATATTATCATGTATAAATCAGAAACACAGACACTGTATACTATATGACATTCCTAGGGATATCTTTTGCAAGGTCTGACATCTTACCTAGGAATTGTGGAGTGAATAATTTACTAATATCCTATTGAACTAAAACATCTCAACTTTAATAAGTGCATCAACAATTTTTTTTCCGTTCATGAGTTTCAAATGATTATTAAATCTTTCATGCTTTTATCAACCAGAAAAAATATGTTTTTGGTGATATACAGATGCTTTCTGCCAAAGTGTAAATGAAATTGTGGTGGTAGAGACAAGTCTTCTAACAAAAATCCTAATCCTGTGTGCTTCTCTTTACTCAGCAATCTGAGAGTCATATGAGAGAAAATGAGGCGTGATGAATGCTGCCTGTGAAAGGTCGTGGCTTGTCTTTGGCCCTGAGCTTCAACCACGGTCTGCCAACTACAAGCTGAACAGGCTTAGATATTCTGTCTTTCTCCACACTCTTTTTCCTTCCATGCAAAAGAACCATGAGGACAGTAGGACATGCTTCGTGGAGTTGTTTAAAGAACTAACTGGAACAATCCCTGTGAGGAGCCATCTGTATATAGCACAGTTTGGTTCTTGTAAAGTAGTTGCTTAATTTCTCGGGTGGAGAGCAGACGCTTTCAGATTCATTTGAAAGTTCATATGTGTGTGTGTGTGTTCGTATGTGTGTGTTCATATGTGTGTGTGTTCATGTGTGTGTGTATTCATATATGTGAGTGCTCATGTGTGCACAGGTTTGACTGGTATCTTCCTCAATCACTCTGCACGTTATTTATTGAGGTAGAGTCTCTAAAATGGACCCTGAGCTTGTTGGGCTAGTCTGGTTAGACAGTCTGCCCTGGGGATCCCCATCTCTGCCTCCCTAGTTCTGGGGTTACAAACAGCCATAGCACCTGCCTGACTTTCATGTGGACTCCGGGCATGCGAACTGTCCCCACACTGGCCAGCAAGCACCTTATCCAACCCAAAGGCATAAACACACACACATGCCGCCTTTCCCCCACACAGGCATGCAACAAAGTTCATGTAGTAACGATAATCCATGATTATCTTTTAAATATAGATATTTAAAAATTATTATGAAAGTAATTAAAATTTACAGAAATTTGGAAAATGGAAAAGATTAAAAACAAAATGTGTCACAAGCCCCACCTCTTGAAAATAGTTATTATTTGTTATATGTTGGTATTATACATTCGTTATTAATTTGAGGCCTTTTCCATTCGCATGGAGGGGATGGGGAATATTCAATCTGTGCCTCAAATCCTTACACTGAAGCTGAATTCCTGTCTCATAGTTCTTGCATGCTAACTTCTCCCTGTGCATGCCACACAGACATTTCCACTGGCTTGTCCACTAGTAGACTCATTACCATCCTTCCCAAAACACGTCTCTCCTCCTAGGCTTGCCTATCTTCCTGCTGTTCCCAAGACAACAGATGTAAGCATCATGCTAGATTTGTTTGTCCCTCTTACACCAGCCCTCATTACAGTCATTTATTACACTGTGGATCTTGTCAATTGCTTCCTCATCTAATTCAAAACTGATGGGGATTTCCAGTAATTTCCTACCTGTTCTTCCTTCCAAATAATATATACTGTAAAACTTGTAGGACTATCTTCAAGATTATTTTTAAAGATTGTGTTTCAATAATTTTAGTAGGCTACTGAGATAGCTCAGGGGTTAAGATTCTGCCTGGCAAGCAGAAGATCCTGAGTTTGGATTTCAGATCCCAATGTAACAATGACCTGTACTTCTGGCCTTCATGAGTGGACCTGGGAAATTCCAGAGCAAATTAAAATGGAGGTAGAAGCAATCCAGGATGATTTCTGAAGTCACCCTTGGAGGGTCATATACAGACATACAGACACACAGACACACAGACACACACACTACACATACGCACACACACACATATGTGTGCAAAATAAAAATAAAGTTAAATAAACATAGTGCCACTCCAGTGCCTAACGTGTCATAGCCACTAAATGCTCACACCCTCGTACACACACCCACGTCTCCCACACTTTTTAAAATGAGCAATGTAAAATGAGATTGTACTTCTCATCCCTATCATTACTCTTTAAAATATAAAATCAATTATTTGACTTTCTAGTTAAACTATTTTTGCATTTTCTATTAGTAGTGGTAGAGACAAATTAAGTCTTCTAACAAAAATCCTAATCCTGTGTGCTTCTCTTTACTCAGCCATCTGAGAGTCATGTGAGAGACAATGAGGTGTGATGAATGCTGCCTGTGAAAGGCCGTGGCTTATCTTTGGCCCTGAGCTTCAACCCCACTCTGCCAACTACAAGCCTCTCACAGCTGCTGCTGAAAATCATTGGCGCCGCAGAATTAGCCCAGGAACCTTGTGTTAAACATATCTGAAGTTGACTGCTCTCAAATTTGTCATGGCAGGAACAGGTTGGGAGGTGGAGGCAGGACGATCAAGGCCAGACTCATGCTACATAGTGAGTCCAAGGCCAGTTTGGGCTACACGACAGTCTGTCTCAAAACAAAGCAAAGCAAATCAAACCAAGCAAGAATAAAAAGGGAGACACTATCCCACGGAGAAGTTTCTTGCCTTTCTTACAAGTGCTCTTTATTCTCTGTGTCATTCCATGCACAATGCCATAATGACGGAAGTGAATGAGCATTCAGTTCTTTTCTTGGTGGAACTTTCTTAAAGTGAATTTATGATAAATACCATAAATTTGTGTTGTGGGCTAATGAGATAGCTCAGGGGTTAAGATTCTGCCTGGCAAGCAGAAGATCCTGAGTTTATGATATTTTTACCCCTTAATCCTCAATCCCATCCTCCCTTATAACCCTTCATCTCCCCTGCCAGACTCCTTCCTATTTTCAAGTCTTTTCACTTGTGCGACCCATTGTGTTTCATCTAGTTTGTCTTTGATGACATATGACTGACATGATTCATGCTCCAGCGAGCATCATAGATCAGTGGGTAACCACTGAAGAAAGCATCCCCCTTTTCTTCCCTATCGGTCCTCATCAGTCTCTCAGGGAGGCGTGGAGCTCACCTTTCACGGTGAGACATTGGTAGGACAGTTCCTGTGTGTATATCTGCCTTGAGATGATGGATACCACATCCTGTCCTGTCCAGGACACACTGTCTGGTCCATCACTAGCATCTTCAGGCTCTTACAGTCTTACCGTCCCCCCTTCCAAGATGCTCCTGAGTCTTGGGGTGGGTGTGGGTGTGGCTTAGATGTCCTCTTTAAGGCCAAGCAGTCTTCAGTCACTTATTTCTGCACTTTGGCCAATTGTGCTTTTCTGTAGCAAACACCTGTTGAAGAAGGAGGCTTGAGTACGGAATGCTCTTCCAATCTATGGATACAAAATAGGTGTTTAAAGGCAGTTGGATGTAGTGTCTTCATAGTTAAACATTCACAGTCTGCCCTTCCCCTGGGGCCTATGCCTTCCCCTTTCATCATTCTTGTTTTATATTACAATAACAGGAATGTGTTCTCTTCTGACAAGCACGTCTTGAATCTGATCAGAAAGCTGCTGGTTGCCTCCTGAATATTCAGTCCTGTATTGGCTCTTTTCTCCTTTCTTCACCTGATTAAGTTCTGTTTTCATTTAGTTGAAACGATCTCATGATAAGAATTAGAGTGTTTGTCAGTCTCTTCTCTCTTCCACTGTGAAATTGTAGATGCTCTGGACAACTGGTCTTCTCTATTTTTTAATTTTTTATCTGAGTAACCACAGAACTGTAAGATTACTGACTTTTCTTCTAAGGGAGGAGGAGGCTTTGAGGACAATTTGGAATAAGTGAAAGCACCTGGTGTAATGCTGGCAGCTGTGTTAGAGAGGGGGCAGGAAACTCTGGCTGAACACCCTGCTTTCCTGAAAAGTGTCTGCACCAGGAAAGAGTAAAATTTACAACATGTCATTTTTATTGTGGCCTTGAGGTCATGATGCTCATGCATACATTTTTAATGTACTTTTTAAAGTGGCTCACTTCTTAATAAAACTCCATTTTCAAAAGAGTCACGGAGTGCAAATCATTCTATTTAAAATTTTTGATAGAATTCTACAAATTTCAAGACCATATCTTTTCAATTTTATCAGTTTGCTGAAGCAAATCATAACTACTTTGTCATAGTCGTGAATAAAGTTACTATTTAAAAATGTATTTATTTAATTTTATTTATTGTGTGTGTTTGTGTGTGTGTGTGTGTGTCTCAGAGGGCACTGTGTGTCCCTATGGAGGACTAAGGGTGATTTTGGGAATCATCCTGGATTGCTTCTACCTCCTTCTCTTCGTTCTGGGGTCTTCCAGGCTCTGCCTCCCAAGGCCAGAAGTACAGGCCATCAACGTTTTCTGCCTGGTGTTTTTACATGGGACTTGGAATCCGAACTCAAGACCTGAGGGAGAGTCTTAACCCTTGAGCCATCTCTTCGGCCCTAAGCTTTTATATTAAGTAAATGGAAAGATACTCAGAAGAACTAAATATACTTCTTTCTGCCAAGACTCACTCACAGATCAGTATCCTTTTCATAAATGCAGTAATTAGCTCTGATCAAGCTCTTGATAACTCTTTCAAACTGGATGAATTTTATCTGAGAATATATTAATTTTAAAGCAATGTGCCTCTACTGGTAGGAGGCTTACCTATCCACAACTCTTAAATATAATTTATAAGTGTACATATTGTATAATTCCCACACAGATCAATAACCAATATGAGTTCTCTCCAGCATCTACTTTGGAAGGTCTCACTATATCTGTCTTCATGCCAATTTCCAAGGGCAGCCATTATTATCCCTTGTCACGGTGAGTTAAAATTTCTTGTACCTGAATTTAATGTAAATGGAGTTATAATGGCTAGGTAATGTAGACCAATGGGAATATTTGCCTAGTATCTTATGAGTTCGCCCTAGGTTCAATCCTCAGTCTCTCTTTCTTTCTTTCTCTTCTCTCTTACACACACACATACAGACACATACACACTCACAGGCACAGACATACACACAGACACAGACACACACACACACAAAGCTACATTAAAAATTTAATTTGAGTAGTAACTCAGGAAATGTATAAAAAAATACCCAAAGGGAAAGATGGATACAAGAAGACCAACTGTGTTTTGTTTAGAAGTGGGAATTTTGTGAGTTTAGAAAAAAATGAAGACTATCAAACATATGTGATGTTTGTATTATTATTCATAGAAGAGCAAATTTTATGTCACAAGATAAATAAAATTGTGCATTATTTCTCTTGTGAAACTTTGCCACACCCAGACATTATATCTGTGTAATTTAGTTAATTAAGTTGTTGTGGGTAGAAATACACTGTTTGTTTTTCATAAGACTCACCTTAAAGATTCCATAGTTTATCAATTTGTAGTTGTTGGATATTGACATCCAACTCAGTCTGGATAATTATAATAAACACAGCTTCTGTATACATTTTTGTGTATATCATTACATTGAGAAAAAGATTCATTATTTTTTTATTATTTATTCAATTGTGCGTATGTGTGTGTGCGCGTGTGTATGTATGTGTGTGTGTGTAGAACCACGGGCGAATTCGGGAACCACCATGGACACCTCCACCTCCTCCTTGTTTACTCTGCCCAGAAACGCAGGCCGCCCCCTGCTTCCGCCTGGCGTCTATACGTGGGGTCTAGGATCCGAACTCAGGACCTTCCGCCTGCAAGGCAGAGGCTTAACCCCTGAGCCACCTCTCTAGCCCAAAAAGATTCATTATTAAGTGTACTCCAGCATTAGTGTTGGCCCACAGCATGTTTAGTTTAAGCATGCAATTCCAAACCATTTTCAAAACCATTTTCAGCAGTCATTCCTACCACTTTTGTATTTAACTTTCAGTTGCTCTATACCTTCACTGTTGCTATGTGTTGCAGGTTGTTTTCTTGTTATATTTCTGTTTGTGGAGTTAAACAAAAGAACAGAAAATACAACCTGAGTTTCAGTAGTTTTTTTTTCAATTCGAAAGAATTGAGCAAAATTAATATGAATATCTTCGCTATGACAAGTACAACCAGAGAGACAACTGACTTGACTTTGTTCCCTGACATACACATGGTGACATTAAATCAGGTTCCAAGTCTTGTCAGGTGTTGCATTGGTTTTACTACTACCATGACTAAATGCTCATTAAAAGGGAGATATAAAGCACACCCCACATTAAATGTATTCAAGCAGAAACTGATGGCCATCTGTAGAGAGTAAGAATGAAGCTTGGAATCTAAGTGTGCAATGGACTAGTTTATATTAAATTGCCTTTAAACAATGAGGCCACTTCATTTTTGAACATGAGAATTCCTCTTCATGCTCCAAAATATCAGTTACTTCCTTTAAAAAGGTGGCTTAGTGTTTATTACTTCAGATCTCAATACAACTGTGGACATTAAACTATAAAATTTTCATTTTTATTTTATGGATAGAACTGTTCCATCTGGCTGGTTTATAAAGTGGCAGAGTCTGGACGAACACAATGTTTCCTTGGCATTGGTCTTGAGTCTCAGTTACTGCCTCTTAGGAGGTGGGATTTGTATTCCCAGGGAACAGGTCAGGCAAATAGGCATCCAGCTGCAGGTGCGAGGGCCTGCTCAGATGCTGGTATTGTGCATGATGTGTGTGTGATGTCTATGCATGTAAGTATATGTATATATGTGTGTGTATGTATGTGCATGTGTACATGCATATGTTTATGTGTGATGCATATGTGCCTATGTAAACACATGTACATATGTGCATGTTCATGTGCATGAATGTATAAAATGTGTACATATAAATATATTCTTATTGCATAAAAGCATGTGTTCATACAAGTATACACATGTATACATAAATGTGTATGCGTAAATATATAATTATGTGTATGTGCATATGTATGTGTATGTTTTATCTAAATGTATACATGCATATACATGTATATATGTATATACATGTACATATGTGTATGTGTTTAGGAAGTTTTATATATATTCTATATGACATGTGTGTATATATGTGTGCGTGTGCATGTATATATGCATGAGTACGTGTATATATAAATGTAGATGTATATATATGTGTGTTGGTGTATTTGTGTAGGTGTATGCATATAGGGCTATGTTTTATGTTTTCTGTTTAATAATAAATCTGAATTTGCCCCCGAGAAACTCTTTGTACTTGCCTGCATATGTTGAAACCCAGATGGAAAATCCTGCCCATGTTTTATAGTGTGAAGCCAAGCTGATGTTTTATCTCTTGCCAGCCCACAGCCACCTGTGGCCAGTCTTGGCAACTCTGTGCTCACCGTGCCAGACATTATGTTCACAGGAAGGGCTTTCTGAAGCAGTGCTAAAAAGCAAATGTCTCACATGACCGACGTTCGGATATTAAGTCTTTGCTGAATGCATAATTGGATGTGTTTTGCTTTGAGCAGACACACTGCCCAGTGCTTTTGTTGGCCCTACTGCCAAAGCCTTTTGCACACAAACAATTAGCTGCGAGTCATTTGATTTTCCACACAGGAAACCAATGCAGAACAGACAGTCCTCTACGGATACATCTTCTCTTTTCCTGTTGTTTACCTTTTGTTAAATTTTAGCCAGTTACATGTTACTGGACCAATAACGGTGCCTGGGATCCTTAGGTGAGTAATATTTACAATCCCAAGCCTTCTCCAAAGGTACCCAAAGACTTTTCATTGTAATCTAAGATATAGGATGTTGACTCAACAAATGATTGACCAAACATGTGGAGATGACTTGATTAGCTCTTGTAGATGATTCTAATACCTTACTTATATATTTGTATGTGTGTGTATGTATGTGTTTTGTATGTGCTTGGACACAAGCATCCTTACAGAGGGAAGCAGGAAAGTCAGAGGGGACACAAGTGAGACTCTTATACTGCAGCTAATACCTGGAAAGATGGAGGAAGAAGACACAGACAGAAATCTTTGGGATTTCAGGAAAAGGTGCGAAAGCAGATCCCCATGGCTTCCAGATGCATGTGGCCCTGCTATTGCGTCCATGTCAGTTCACCGAGGTCATTTAGGCCCTCTGGTCTCCAGATTGTGAGATGACAAATCTGTATTGCTTTAGGCCATTAGAAAAACCACACAGGCACCTACATGCTGTCTAATTATGTGTGAACAATCCTGAAGTGCTGATGCTGTAGTTTCCTTCCTCATTCTTTTCCCTCCTTTCCTCCCCTACTTCTTAGAGGATAGAGCAGTGCCGTCCTTCAAGTCTTCTGCCACTGGAAGGGATACGGAGCAATGGTGAGGCAGAATTCAATTTTCATTGCAGCCTTGGAGAGCTATGAAATAATTGAATGCACAGCATAGCACAATAGATTGGAAAACTATGGAAATAATACAGAATATTTAATCTAAAATTTAAAATATATTTAACTGCTAAAAAAGGCTATGTTATTTTTCTTAATGAAGTAACAGTAAAATTAGGTCGTGACATGTGAGCAAAAGCTCTAAGTAATCTAGCAGAAGGAAATAGTCCTCATGATGATTTAAGGGCAGGAAAAATTTTACTTGATGCTAAGACCCAAGAGTCTTGCTTTGCGATGGTTCATCTGCCTGGTTCACTTTGTGAGGCTTGAACCTTCAGAAATGTAATCAGAGAGATATGAAGATAAGTTAATGAAGGAGATGACAATATTAATACCTTAACCTAGTTCAGCAGCGATGGTGGAAATAATCAGACTCTGGATGTGATCTCTAAGGAAGTCCTAGACAGAGAATATAGACTGGGAAGGGGATGATAATAGCTTGTCTGAATCAGAAAATGAGAGCTGGAGAACAATTAGTCAGTCTTAAACATGTTAATTTTTCCATAGTAGAAGAACGCCAAGCCACCAAACACAAAGAAAACAGTTTCACAGGAGAAAGACATACTATATGTGACTGACATGAATATTTCAATTGATTATTAAATTAATTTCTATTCCTTTAAACCAATAATCCAAAAAAATTTCTCTCTTTTTCTCTCTCTCTCTTTCTCTCATCCTAAGAAAGAATAAAAGTATCTTATTCCTCTAAGCTCTTTTGCTGTGAATTTAAGAGCAACACACAGGCAAATGGTGACAGGTAGGCATCTTGTGCCACTCACAGCTTGCCCCGGAGAATTAATTGCTCTGCTTCTCGAGTCTGATCTATGAAAGATTCTTTTTCATGTCCCATACTGAGCTTATCTGCTACTTACAACAACTCCAAGAGACACATGCTATTATTATAATTGTTTCACTGATGAGGAACTGAGAGACACAGAGGTCAAATTACTAAATATCATAGCTTTGGATCATGGATGATCTGGCTGGACTTGAACACAGGATGCTGCTTTTAAAGTCCATTGCTAAACTAAGCTGAAGTACTGTGGGACAGCCAATTCCCCATGGAGATTAGTCAGGTAAACATCTCTCTAACAGTGCCTACTTGTTTTCATTTCCTTGTCTATATCTTTAGCCTTTTGTCAAATGATCTTTAAAGATAGAAGGGGAAAAAGTCTTCTTTTGTTCACTTATACACTGTACTAATTTCTCCTCATGTTTTCCAAGATCTAGCTGTGCACCATGATTTTTCCCTATCAGGGTTTATCAACTTCCACTATTGGCTTCTAGATGGTTCTTTGTGGAGGGTCCTGTGCTGGCTTGACAGGGTGCTCAGCAGAATCTCAGCCTGAGAGCTACTAGAGGTTTCTTCCCTTTAGGGACTCTATCGGGGTACATGGTCACCCTTTTTTCAAGAAGTGTCGTTGCTCTCAAGCAAGAAAAGTGTATCTGATTTGAAAATTACTGATTGTATTACAAAACTAGTTGGATACAAGTTGCTCTTTTAAAATTAAGTGTGTATGTGTGTGTGTGTACCTGTGTACACATATGTGTAAAACCTAGAGGAGTAAAATCTAGAGAACCTTGAGTATTATTCCTAAGAGCCTTCTACCTTAGTTTTTGTGACATAGTCTCTCGCTAACATAGAACTTGTTGAGTAGGTTGACTGGCTGGCCAGTGAGCCCTAGGATTCACTTGTCTCTGACTTCCCAGTGTTAAAATTACAAGTACATGCCACCATGGCTAGGTTTTAAAAAGAGGGTTCTGGGAATCAAACTCAAGTCTTTGTGTTTTCATTCCATGCACTTTACTGACTGAGCTATTTCCTTAGCTTTGCTCATCATTAGTTTTTTTTCCAAAATCATATCCTTATCATGTGTTGAAATAACAATAATCTTATAAGTTCAACTCGACTTTTACTACTTGGGGGAGGAAATTGTTAAAATATCCCTTATGTTATTATTAGATTAGCAATTGCTTTTCATTTTGTGCTTGGACAATAGGACTGCTTTGAATAGGATGAAGTCTAGCAAAGTGATCTGGATATTAAGAATTGGAAATGTAGTAGGCCATCTTGTACTGTTTTGGAGTTAATAAGAAGAGAGCTATGAATGGAATCTACATAGTCTCTTTGTTTTACAGCCATTGTGTTATGAAGAAAGAATGAATATAGAGCCAATGGGGAATGGGCTTTGATTTGCTAGGAATAATACAGAATTTATTTCTAATTACTGTAGTTGCCCTCTCCTTTCAACATAGTACCTGAGTTACTGGGAAAGGAGAGTAGTCCAGGTTCAGGGCTGTATAGTATTCCTTCCTGGATCAGGGTTTTAGAGTGCACTTGTATAGAAACACATTGGATTGGAGTCTTTTGGAAAGAGCTGGCAAGTTCTTCTTCCTTTCAATGACAAAGAATATGTTTTACTACAAAGTTCTATTACAAACTGCAACTATACTCAAAGGGCCATACAAGAAAAAGGAAAGATGGTTCAAATGTATGTATGACAATGGAAATCTAGCATATATAGTTGGGGAACGATTGTCTCAAGAACAGAAAGAACAGATCTGTAGGTCTGTTCATCTCTAGAAACTTGCACCAGTCACCATACTAGCCATATATCTGGCATGAGAAGGCATGTATTAAGACTGCACATACATGAAAAGCTCAGTCTCTACTAATTATTATTTAGTGAGGTGTCATTTCTGGAATTTTAGATGGTTATTTTGCAGAAAATGACGAGTCAACAAAACCTGAAGTGGAATCTAAGGATCAGAGAGAATGTGTCTGAAGAAAACCAAATGATAGGTCCACAAAATAAGAAAAAGAAATAAAAGCAGAACTTGATAGCAGCTGGGGCCTTTGAGGATGGAGATAGCAAAAAGTCTAACACAGGAACACAGTGACTTTAGAAAACAAATATGGCATGTGTAGATACAAAGGAAAGGAAGACAGGAGAATTTTGGGGGGTAAGAAGGCCATCCTTAATTGTTTTATTCATTAATGACAAGCAAAGAAGAACTTAAAACTCATCCATTTCCAAAGGGGAGGATTTGAATATGGAGATGACTTAATATTTACACTAGCCCTCTTTGAAATAGCCTTGTGGAAAGTAATTTTGGGTGACCTTCCATCCAAGCTCTGTGATTATGAACAAAGGATTTCTGGGAAGCATAAGAGTTGAAAGGATTAGTGATTTGGTTTATTAGTCCTACACGGACTTAATGAGTTCATAGTCTTTTGGTGGTGTTAGCCGGGTCAGCGGGTCTCATTCCTGAGGAAAATCTGCTGAAAGGCGCCAAGCAATTACAGTCAGGCCTCAAATACCACAGGAACTCGCAAAGGCTTGAAATGTCAGCTGACATGGTCCTCACTGCCAGTGGGTGATTTCAAGGGCTCAGGTGTCACGTGGAATCTTTAATGTCAGAAAGGAATATATCATGAAATGTCCCTCATTCACTTTATAAGTGAGACAGCTGCAGAGTAATTTCAAATGAAGTATTCAAAATGACATACATTTCAATACTGCTCATACCCTTTTTGGAAGAGTTCAATTTCTCTTATTTCCCCAAAGGGCATCTGAAAAGAAGCCATGCTGATTCTCTTTTTCAGATAATACTCCAATCAGTTGTATTGTCACTATGAATGCAGCTTGCCACAAAACAGAAAACTTGTAGCAACTGAGTATGAAATTTTCCTATTTATAAAGTCTATTTTGTGACTAGGTAATAATGAGCTAGAACCTGTACTAAACAGGTAAACATTTTCTATGCTAGTTTGAAAATGTGTGTGATGTATACAGCACATTAATAAGATTTTTGCTGTGTAAAATACAGAAAGTATGCGGCATGCACTCTATCCCTAAACTTGTTAGGCTTTATATGTATTGTTCAAGAGTTATTACTCCTGTAATGAAATATGCTATGTGAAACCTTTGTGGAGGTATTTCCTGTTGCATAGGATGGCACTGTTCACCTCTGCAGGGAAGTTATTACCATGTAACTGTATTTGGTGATGTTCAGTACTGGTTTCTGCATTACAGCTTCGTTTGGAAACTGCTAGCATCTCAAGCTATAAGACTTACTGATTCCCACCAGAATCATTTGCTGAAATGGCTCCAAAATCAGTAATCTTAAGAATGGCATAGACTTCCAACCATTTCACAGAAGTGTATCCCAAATTAGTAAACATAGAAATTGTATAGTGCACTGCTTTTTTAAACTTTCAGAACCAACTCAGATACCAGAACCAAAAATTATGCTGGTCAAAACTTGCCTTAGTTCAGCTCTCTGGCAGAAGCTTCTACAAAGAACTCCCAAGTGGCAAGATTAGCAATCAAAACACATTTTGGTTTTTTCAAAATGCCTTATCAAATTCTTCAGGGAGGTAGTTGGGCACGGGATGATCTCATCTGAGAACAACAAAATCACGAGCTTGTCTGGCAGGTCTTGCCAACACACTGTCTTCAAGTATAGAGCGCTATCTTCTCAGCCTAATCAGCCCTTTGAGATCTGACAGTGACATCTTGGACAAGATACCTTTCCATGAGTACCTGTAATTCAGAGGAGATAAATATCAACCATTATCTGAAAGGAAAGCGCTTAAGTACGTGAAAATCATTGTACTTTGTCGTAGGAGAGGTCTGAGATGGGATCATTTTGAAATGGGCTATAATCAAGAAGTTCTTAGAACATTTCAAAAACTGAACATCATTCTGGTAGATGCTGTACTTTATTTTAAAAGCTTTAATACAGTAATGAGACATAGTAGGGATAATTTCTAATCTCCTTTCACAAAGAATTGCTTAGTATGCTGATAAAAATAGCCAACTTAATGTCAATAGAACTTCAAAGAGTTCCATAAACATTATCCATTTTGGAAACATCAGCATCTTGTTAATGGATTGACTTCTTAGATCAAATGTATTGCTCGCTCAGCTTATAAACATTCTTAGTCTATTCATACAGACCATAAGTCTCTGTTTCCATATAATATGTTATATTATATATTCAGTGATATATAATTTGAGTACCAAGCACATAAAATACAAATAAATATGATAAATATGAAATGTAGACATCTAGTCTACATTTATAAAGAATATAACAATTATTTCTAAAAGAATAAATTTAATCTATATTAATCACATAAAAATTATATCTGGGTAAATAATTTGCATATTATATATAGAAAGGAAAAATTATGGAAGTTGGGGTAAAAGTATGAAAGTAGTAATAATTTGTATCTTTGAGAGATGGTATGGATTATGAATTGGACTTGCACTTTTTTAAAATATCAAAGCTATTATTTCAAAAGTTTTAAAATAGGAGGACACTTTACAAAAAGTTGTGTGGGAAATAAAATTCCCAAACCACAAGAAGAAATGCAATGCGCTTGTAGTAGAGTAGAAATGAACTTACACTTTTTAACACTTACACAGTATATTTTATGAACAATTGTTACTCCTGTGATTAAATATAAATATAAATATATATGTCTTATATAGAGTAACTATTTACATTTTGCTGAATTAATGCATCAGTTTTAATGTTCTATTGTTCTATACCCTTTTTGGTGTGAATATAAAAGGTGCAGTGGTAGCTTTTAAAAATTGCTGGAAGAAAGAGTGCAAAATCAAGGATGAAGTATCCAAATCAAATGCATTCTTATCAGTCAAAACCTGTCAATTTACAGGATGAAATGACAGAACAGGAAATGTATACAGGCATATGCAGGGTTTTAGACCAGTTCCTTCTTTCCAACAGAGGTTCGGCAAACTCCAAGAAGCTCTTCAAAAGGGTGTGAATTTTTTTGTGTTCCGGGAATCATCCTGGATTGCTTTTACCTCTTTTTGGCTTAGCTCTGGGAGTTCCCAAGCTCTGCCCACCAGAACGGGAAATGCAGCCTGTGGCAGGTTCTGCCTGGTGTTTTTGCATGGGACTTGGGATCCGGACTTTGGATCTTCTGTTTGTCAGGCAGAATCTTAGCCTCTGAGCCATCTCTCCAGGCCCCCAAAATATATATTTTTAGTATGGTTAGCATCTCAAGACTTACACATGCTTTTAGAGAGATCCTTGTAGAAATCATGCCAGTGTTAATTTCATTATCTTTGCCTTTTCTCATCCCAGACTTGTGGACCAGTCTTATCTTTGCCTATAATTCTAATATTTGGAGGCTGAGGCAGAAGGATTTTGAGTTCAAGGTACATACTGGGCTACATAGTGAGTTTGAGTTCAGACCCAGATATACATATTGAGAGCTTGTCTCAAAACCAAAACAAACAGAAAAAAAAAAGCTGATATAGAATGTCCTTGTGATTAAATCTTTGTGTCACTTTCTAATTAATTCTTTGGGATAGATTTCTGGATTCAGAACTCCTGGGTCAGAATTATGAAAAATTTATTCTTTTTGTTGCTCTGTGCTGTTCTTCAAAAATAATGTACTAATTTAATTTTCCTATAAGCTACAGCTAGGCATATAGTACAAAGGTAGTTCTTTCCTAATGTGTGAGGTCTTGGATTTTATCCCTAGTACTGCAAAAGGAAAAACCAAAAGCTTACTAGGTGCTGCAGGTTAGTTTTCCACTTTTCTAAGAGAAAGCTGCCGGCAGCAGACTGAGGGTGCTCCCTGCATTCTGGGAGGACTCACTTTTGCTTCTATACTTCCTAAGAAAATACAGTGATATTATGAATGTTCAGATGAGACTACAGTCACATATGACCCTGCTTTGGTTGAGGGTGGACGGCATATTTGACAGTGGAGCCACAGTGAAACCCAGAAGTCCCTGGCACCTTCAGAAGTCACCACAGTGTGGTGAAGCACTGCACATGGTTGGAGCTGGCTGGCACGAACCAAACTCTCCTGCTGTCACTTACACTTAAACTTATACATGTGATCATGTGGGCCTCACACCCGATAATAATTTTTATTGGCTTATGAATTATCATCCCATACGTTTAATTGTTATTTCAAGGTGTAATCATCTCTATAAAGAAGCCTTTATTATAGACTAGGGATGGCAGCAGCCTTGTTCATACACCTCATGTTCACAAAGGCCCTGTCAGAGTGACTGATTCCTATAGATTGTGTAAGCAAGTGCACTCTAGAATGTTCACCCTGTGATGAAGGCACCCACCGACTCACTTCTTCTCCCTTGGTTAAGGAATGCACGAGTGTATATGTAAACATGCGTGTGCATCTCATCAGTGTGTCTGTCCGGGCTCCCTCTATGCTTTCAGCTTCTGACATTGTTCCAGAACCTGCATCACTGTCATCACACAGACCTTCTGCAGACAGCTGTGCTATCCGGTTGAGACTGTCTGTGGCTGCTTGGATGCCCTTGCCTGGACCAAGCTTTTCGTTGACTGCTCAGTGCCTATTTCAAATCCATTTCCTTGGCAGAGACTTATAGCACCCCTCCTCCCTCAGCCCCTCCGACTCAACCTCTCCCTGCTCTCTCGAAGACCCCACAGTGCTTTTCCTCCGCCTGGGTATGGATCCTCTAGGTGTCTCCACAACCAGAGTGAGCTTTACCAAGTGACAAAAAATAAAGAATTCATGTTCATATTGATGACATTGTCTAGCCAAGCTTTGTAATGTAATAAATGCTCAATAAGTACAAACTCAAGTGACAGGAATGAATAAATAATAATCTGCCGGACAGAATCCATCCCTCAGGTTTGTAGGCCTTGGTAAATTGCTGCTCGTTGTATCATAAGGTGAGCAAGGGAACAGGCGTTGGCTGAGGGAGGAATAATTTACACAGGGAAATGAAACTTGAGTTAGTGTCGAGTTCCATGTTCTTCCCACCTGCCGTAGAGAGCATGCGCGAGATGGGCAGAGCAGCACGACAGCCTGCGGTGTGTGTTCTCGTGAACCAACTTCACTCTCGCTTCAGCCGCACTCATTGGTAGCGCAGTTCTGAGGATCATCTGTGGGATGATACACGGCTAGTGTGGCACCAGGCAGTCTAGACTTGGGGTGCCGCCTGCTAACAAGTCATTGGGGGCATGGCAGCTCTCCACAACAGGATGTGTGGGTGTTCTGTCCATTCGTGCTGGATGAGGGATACATTGGTACCTTGCTAAGCTGTCTTGGTACAGTCTTCCACTTGGGGTCTGGAAAGAAGCACTCATTTCTCTTCTCACTATCCAGAGATACTGCTTGTATGGGCTACCTGGTAACCACATCCAACTATTTCCCCCTGAAGTATTTTTTTCGATATACCTTTTAATCTTTTGTTTGCACTTTTATGACATCAGTGTCCAGTAAACATCTAAGTGCTATTGAGTGTTGGGTGCTGGGATACATGAAAGGGGAAATAAAAATACTAGTCAAGGTGCTTACTATCTCTGAAGATCTGTTCTAAAATAATTGGTTATTAAACTAGTTCTGGAATGATGTATAATCCTATCTCAGGCAAAATTTTTAACTTTTCAATAGTAGTTTATTATAGTCAGTTTAACACACTGCATAAAGGCAGTTGTAGATGAAATAAATGAGCAAGTATTAATTGAGATAAACTGCCATCTTTATTAAAACAATCCCTCTTTCTTGTAATCTTTGTTTCTTTATTATTATTATTATTTATTATTTATTCAATTGTGCATGTATGCGTGTGTGCGTATGTGTGTATGTATGTGTGTGTATGTATGTATGTGTGTAAAACCACGGAGGAATTCAGGAACTACCATGGACCACCTCCACCTCCTCCTTGTTGACTCTGCTCTGGGACTCAGGCTCCACCCTACCAGGACCAGAAACGCAGCCTGTCCCTGCTTCCGCCTGGCATCTATACATGGGGTCTAAGATCTGAACTCAGGACCTTCCGCCTGCAAGGCAGAGGCTTAACCCCTGCCTCTCCAGCTCCATAATCTTTGTTTCTTAATTGAGAAGGATTCTGCTTTTAAACTTCATCTAAAGACCCTCTTTATATATTCATGGGAATCATATGGATATGTGTGTGTGTGTGTGTGTGTGTGTGTGTGTGTGTGTGTGTGTGTGTGTATTGCTTCTAACCTCCTTTTTGCTTCATTTTAGGATTTCCCAGGCTCTGCCTTCCCAGGTCAGAAATATAAGTCACCTCCATTTCTGCCTGGTGTTTTTATGTGAGTTCTGGGTCCAAACTCAGGTCCTTCTGCTTAGGAGTCTTAACCCCTGAGCCATCCCTCCAGCCCTTTCTTTGGATTTCTAAGAGTTAAATGCATCAGATGCCCAAGGAAATTTATTTACATCAATAAAACATGATCTGCTAGCAGGGATCCCAAGGACGAGCTTTCACCATGATTGTGCTGAAATGCATGCCTGGTCCTGATGCTTAGTTCTCACTGTGGGTCTGATCACCCTAGGCCACTTAGCTCTGTCCCCAAAACTCTGAGACAAATGAGATATGAAGGGTCCCTGCTGTCAACCTCTAGAGTTATAGTGGGGCTCAAGTCGATCTTGAACTTCTCCGGGCAGGACACATAGACCCTTTTCTTTGGGATATAACAGACAGATTAATCCTCAAGTGGACTTGCTAAAATCCTACTGAACATCACTCAGACACTCTTAAGGAAAACAAAGCAGTAATCCACACAAGAGTCTGATGGTGAAGAGGCGGAGGGCAGGCTAACGGCACGTATTAGTCAGAGCTTTTATTTAAAGCACTCAGCATTTGTGACCTATTTTATACCTTTTCTCTTAGGAATGAATGGATAACCTACTTTGAGACTGTCCCTCAAATTCACCTTCCAGTATTTTTTTAGCATTTTTGGATGACTTTGAAAAACATCGTCCACTGTTGCTGTAATTCCCTATGCACGTGAGAGAAACCGCCAGAACTGGAAAACCAGGGCAGCGCTATTACCTTTGACGTACTTTTACACTCCTCACACAATAGGGTTTCTGAAGATGTAAAACAGAGTGGGAAATTGTTCTGAGATTAGGACAACTTGTAGTCGAATCTGCTGCTCAAACATATTCTTCATATTTTTAAGACTTTTTTTTGTACTTGGGTTGAGTCATTGAAATACAAGAGGAAGCACAGTAAATCCACTGCATCCTTATTCAGAAAGTACAGTTTGGGTGGGAAGAGCAGTCCAGCCTGTGAATCAGTTGCATACTGTTGTGGATTTTAGAAACCTGTGAAATTTGGTGTTATACATTGGAGGACGCCTGAGTCCCCTGTTTCCTGAACAGCCACAAGTCAGTCTGGGACTCTAAATGCAAACAAAGTTGCTCAGAGTACAGAGTCTGGAGTCAGATAAACATCTTTAGCTGGCAGAGCGTTCTTAGCCTGTTGAATGTTCCGCACCTTAATAATTTCAGGGATAAAACATCTGTATCACAGAATCTTTGCTACACTAATGTCAATTTGTTCCTTAACATAGTTTTTGCTTATAATGTTCAAGAAATAGAAAGTGCTATATTACATTATGATTGAACTCTAGTTGAGTCACAAAGTATAAGTGACAAGTAGTAGTTTGTAAAATGTTCCAGTAAGTCAGGGACAATTGAGTTCTTATCACCTCTGGTAAGACTCAGAACTTGCTACTTTTAAAGCACAATCCATCAGTTTTATATAAAATATTAAAGCGGCAATAAAAACTTCTTTACAATACAATGCTTTTATCTGAATTCTCATGGGTAAATGATTGAAAGTTAGAAACGATGCCTTCTATCACCCACCCTCCTCCCCTGATTTCTGCTTTCTCTTTTCCTCTCTTCTGTTCAAGGTAAGGTGTTGGTGGGAATTGGGGAGGGATTTAAAGAGAAAGGGTTACCCTGGAGATTGGTAGGATGCAATGCTACCCTGAGAGAATGTGTGGGACAGATGCTGGACAGGAGTGTTAGCCTCTCTTAGCCCACTGGTGGGCTATCTCACCTTTTCGGTTGCCCAGGTACTAGCTAGGGCAGGACTCCTAGATGGAATCCAGTGCATCTCTCATGTGGGGAGACATGGGAGAGGGAGGGAAACTGGCTGGAGGGGAGAATGAGTAGCAAGAGATGGGATGGGTTTTCCGGGTTGGTAGTGGATAATGAAAACACATTCATTGTGAATATAATTAAAAATAAATAATTAATAAAAAGAGATGAGGGAAGAGTAGCTTAGATAGTGGATGGTCCTATTTTAAAGGTGTAGAGATGAGAACTATTTTCCAAAGCACAAATCACTCCAATTTGACTATACTTCAAAGTACCCAAGAATAAAAAAACAGTTAAGATGCAAAGAAAAAAGTATGCCAAGGGGTCAGGTGATGGTGGACTTTAATGCCAAGAAGTGATTGCTGTCACCTAGAGTCAAAAGGTGTAGAAACTGTTATTCCATCTAAAGAATATGGCACCATTGACCTTGGAACAGAAATGTGAAAAGGACTCACTATAGTTTTATGGCAAGAATTAGTCTAATACTATCTACATCAGGAAAAGAATGTGTGTAATTACAGATAGCAAACCATCTGTGACAGAATTTTCTCTAATAATTATTCATTTTTACCATTTAAATAATTTCTTATAACTTACTATTGTAGAATCTAGGCAATGCTGTTATTTACATTAAATATCATCTGATGGACAACCAAATTTTATGACTGGACAAATCTCCAAAATATAATAGACATAGGACCTTAGGTACTGGATTTTAAACTTCGAAAAGAATCATGTTGACTACATGTCAGGCAGACTGAGCAAATTTATTAATCATTTTAACATCAGCTTTTCTTAACAGTTACTTTTCCATTTGTTGCTGTGAGAAAGCACTCATACACAATTTAAAGGAGAAGGGAGATTTATTTGGCTTATGGCTTCAGGAGTAATATAGTCCATTATGGCAGGACTCACATCACATAAGGCATGGTTAAAAGCAGAAACAGGTGGCTGGTTCGATCACCACAAAGATGAGCAAGAACAAGAGCAAGTTGAAGAGGCGGGGCTGGGATATCAAAACCCCTGTGGCCTGCCCTTCTCCACCTCCTAAAGGTGCCAGGACCTCCCAAACATTAACACCAGCTGAGGATGCAAATGCATGACCCCCTGGACAGTGGGGCGGGAGGATAACTCACAGACAAGCCATGGCATTTTGTTAACTTACTAATCAAATTATTTCATGTTAGAATCAAAAATTTCACTGTTTTAAAGTATTTGATAATTAGCAGTTTATAAGAGAATAAAAAATAGTGATTAATTTGCATCACTGTGGTAAGTTACAAGCTAAGCTACATTTCAGAAAAAAGGTAATATTCAGGATTTATAACAAATTATAACCATCTTTGGAAGATGAAGAATAAGAACTGGGATCATCAAGAAATAATGCTTGACCTCTATGTACTTGTAAAAGTTTGCCTACATTGCTGCCAATAAATTCATAATCAAATGACTTAAGGGAACAAGGCTTTATTTTCTCTTGATTGTCTGTTTACAATTTATTGTCCACCTTGGCAGGAGAGCACATGCCGGAACCAAGCGCTGAGGGAACTGTCCATACTGTATGCACAAGACCGCTGAGAGGGACAATCCTCACTTGCCAGGCCAGCATGTCTGGCCAAACATACTACATATGTTGACTTTCTTAACCAGCTACTTGTCCCCTTCTCCCCCTCCCCCCATCTCATTTGCCTGCTCAGGGTCTAGTCTCACCCACTATGGGCTGAGTTGTCACCATTAGCTAGAAAATATCCTGAATGGTTACTTAGCATTTAACTCAACTACTAATTCTCTACAAATGTGCTCAGAGCTCAAACCCTCAACCACCAAGTTGACATTTTCATCTAACTAAGTACTCAGATATCCTATCAATCTTACAAATCGTAGTGCTTAACCATCAATGTCATTTAATATAATACTTTTTTTTAAATAATTGCACTGTAGCAGCCAAAGATTGTATAGAAATTGTACAAAGGACTAAGGATGTAGTTCAATGCAGAGCACTTGCCTAACATATTCATGGCTCTACATTCAATTCCCATCATACAACAACAACAACAAAAAAGGCTAGAAACCACGAAATGACAAATTGGCATAAGGATGATGATATAATCTTTAAACATAATTTTTATAATCCTTAGATTGCTACAATTATTCCTAAAATCCTCAAATATGGTCTGTGTTTTGTGGTATTTGTGTGATTCAGTTTTAGCAACTGTCATCATTAATAGATTTGCTCTGACAAAAATGCCTCCAAAACAAAGCAAAATTTGTAGGTTATTTCTAGGATATAAATTCTCTCTGGCATTCTTTTGTAACATACATTGGACACATTATATTAATGCCCTGTCGTATGGAAATTACATAAAGCCCTTCTCAAGAGATGCCTAATAATGAGGCATAGAACCTGGTAAACAAGTCACATCCATTGAAAGAGCTTATTTGTAGCACTTACTTTCTGTGTTTTGGAATGACTGACACTGGGTTTCGTCTTTTTTTAAGCAACTTCATCTGACATATCTTTTGTACACATCATTAATGTGCAGTAGCATACCAGCATTGTTTCAGTCCAGGGAAGTGTGCATATATGTCTCTGTACAATATTTTATTTTGTAGAAACTATAGGACATTTTCTTAAAATGTTCAAAATAGGTAGGTTAATGAAGAATATAAACAAATTTTCTCAGGTCAAGTTATGAAGTCAAATTTTATTCATTTAAAAGCATGGTAATCAGTTCATTAAGGCATGATTGATAGATAAGAAAACATTTAAGTGTACAGCTTGATATGTTTTGACATAAGCGTGTAACCTTGAAAATCTCAATTAAGATGATGAACATGACCTTTACCCCAAAGTTTCCTTGGCCTGTCTTTCAATAACCTTTCATTGCCCTTCTATACTAAAGCATGTTTTTATTAATAGACTTTTATATAAATGTAATCATATATTATTCCTTTCTGTCTTTCATCTTTTCTTCAATAAGTTATGGGAAATTCATCAGTGTAGAATCAATCTTTTTTAATTAATGGATGATATTCCACTCTATGGATGAGTCACAGCCTATCTATCCACTTTTTTGGTAGGCATCTAAGCAGTGTATAACTTTTGAGTTATTATAAATTAAGTTGGTATGAATGTTTATATCACCATTTTCAGACCTGAAATTTCTTGATGAAATGACAGCTAGATTGTAAGTATATTTTAAGAAACAGCTACACTTTTCTGGAGAAAACATTCTATTTTACAATGCTCTCAATATTCATAAGAATTGTGTATGGGCTGGAGAGATGGCTCAGGGGTTAAGACTCTGCTTCACAAGCAGAAGGTTCTGTGTTTGGATCCTGGATTTCACATAAAAATGCCAGGCAGAAATGGCTGCAGACTGTGTATCCCATCCTGGAAAGAGGAGCCTGGGAAATTCCAGAGCAAAGCAAACAGGACGCAGAAGCAATAAGCAATACAGGGTGATTCCCGAAGTCATCCTTGGACCTCCACAGGTACACACAGAAACCTCTGAGACACACACACACACACACACACACACACACACACACACACACACAGACATATACAGATATGCTCACAGAGGTAATAAAATAAAAATAAAAAATCTTAAAAAAGAATTGTATACATTATTGATTTTATAGAGATAACTTTAATTTGCATCTCAACTTTTTCAATGTTAAACACAATTATACATTTTTAAATGCCCTTGTGTATTAACCCTAACATTCATGCCAGCTTTGTTAAATTTTGTATTTTCTTATTCTCATTTCTTGGAAAATCTAGGGGCAGGTACGATGGTGCATAACTATTATCCCAAAACCTGGGAGATGGAGGCAAGAAGATCATGAGTTCGAGGTCATCCTTGGGTATGTAAGGTCATCTGGGCTATATGACATCTTGTCTCAAAACAAAGAAAGGTTAAAAAAACCCCAAACATAAGCCAACAAACAAATCCAAATACTAGGAAATTTTCTTTTTCTATGCTGAAGTTGTATTTATTTCTAGAGAATATTGTTCTGAACAGTTAATTTAGTTAGAAATGAGTCTATGTATGTGTGTGTGTGTGTGTGTGTGTGTGTGTGTGTGTGTGTGTCTGTGTGTATCTGTGTCTGTGTCTGTGTCTGCATGAATATGTGCCATGAGTTACAAATAGAAATCAAAGGAAAATTTTCTGACGTTTGTTTTCTCCCTCCACCATGTTGAGGCAGGATCTCCCTTGTTTCTCCAGCCTCTTAACTTTTGGGAGATTTGTATTGGGGATTCAAATGTGAGCCAATGCATTTATTATTATTATTTATTATTTATTTTTCTTGGGTTCTGGTGGTTTAACTCTAGTTGTTTAGCTTGGGTGGCAAGAACTTTTACTTGCTGGGTCATCTTGCCAGTTCTGAGATGAGCTGATCCTTTAGAGTCTTGTTTTAATCTCTTAGGTGGGATAACCATAGCACTGTTGCTGAGACAAGCTCAAGACAATGCTGCTCTCCTAAGGTCTTCTTGGGGCGGAATCTATCCATTCTGGGAGAAGGGAGAGAAGTATTTTGTGTTCTGCTCCTTTGAGCGACTTGTCTTTCCTTCTCCCTTATCTTTGGACCATTTGTTTTTGCACACTTCTTGTTCAATGTTCAATTGAATACCCAGGAGAGAGAAGAGTGATTTCTTTTTAGCCTCTGTACACTTTTAGTGATATTTAAAATAGCATCAACATATCCTACTACAAGTTATCAGACTCATGCATGAGATCTTTCATCAGTGCTCACACCATTAGCAGTATGTGAGACTCTGGATAACCACTAGACTATAACCAGAGGGACTTGATTCTTCTATTTGCTTTATTATTTTAGCAGCTTTCCTCCCACCCATGTTTAGATGAAAAATTAAAGGGAAGCTCACCTTCAATAAGCATAAACTTGGGATTTAATTCATAGCTATTTATCAAAGTGAGAAATAGTTGATAGTTATTGTATGGCAAAAGAAGAAAGCAAATGAATGTGCTATTGGCAGTCTAATATAAAGCCCAAATCCAATTTACTTCTGCATTTTATTTGCTCTGTAACTGGGAAATCCTAAATCTGAGCAGCAGAATTCCTCAGAGGCAACGGCTTATACTAGTGCAGATGTTCTGGTAGATTTGCCTTCAGGTAGGCCCTAATCTTTGCTGAAAAGTGTCTATCTATGCCGTAAGAACAGTCTGAAAGTATTCTGCTAAGCAGGAGAATGTGCTGTGACCTGCCAGGAGGGGCATCTAGCTGGGGATGCCCTTCACTAGCTGAAGGGTGAAGAGAAGGTATTTTAGAGGTGAGTGCTAGACTCTACTCTTCTCACTTTTTTTATACCATGATTAAACTTCCATGGTTCACTAACACTTAGCTTTGAGTGGAAAACTCAGAGATATTCATACACATAGCAAACCTAGGCAGATAATGCGGTAAGCTGATACCTGGGAATCATCAACCATATTTATTTATTTATTTATTTATTTATTTATTTATTTATTTATTTATTTATTTATTTAATATCAATTTGTCTGTCAACTTGGCTTTCAGACTACACATAAATTTTAAAGAACAGTTATACTCTTTGCCCTCAAAGCTAATTTTATTACAGTATTGGGTGCGAAAATATTTTTTAACATGATGCTTATATATATATAAAATTATATATATACATAATATACATAAATATATATTAATTTTTCTATTTTTATAAGCATATTGAATATTCATACCAGCTTCCTACCTCTCCCATCCCTTCCATCCCTTTCTTTCCTTTCACCATTCTCTCCTACTCCATCCCACCCTTCTGCCTGTGTGTTTCTATGGTGGGTGCTAAAATCTTTTAATTAGTAAATGTTTAATTGAAAGAAATTGATGAGTATATTTTTCTTTTGTTGCAATTCTTTATTATTTGGCTAAAGTGCTCTGAAAATCTATCTCATAACGATGTGTATGTTACACAAAAATTTTAGATATTTCAGAGCTTGTCTTTAATAGACTTTCAGCACATTGGAAATTGTTCTGTTTTGCATGCTGTGATGTTTAACTGTCATTGTTAATTGGACTGCATTTGGAATCACCTAGGAGAGAAATGATGTCCATGAGGGTATTTCCAGACAAGGCTGTCACAACGGGAAGATCCATGCTGAGTAGCCCATCCTATGGACTGGTACCTCAGGCTGAGTAAGAGTAGATGAAGAAGGAAGGCAGTAGATCATTGGCATTCCTTTCTCCTTCATGACTGGGAACTCATGCTTTCTCACCATGCTTTTTTTACTGTGATGGTCGCATCCCTTTGAGCCCTTTTTTTTGTAGTTCATCTTCATGTGGCTGATAAATTAACAACCAAACAACTTAGGGAAGGTTTTTATTCTTGCTTACTATTCTCAATCACAGTTCATAGTCCAGCTTGGCTGGAAAATTCATACCCATACCAGGAGTGGAAGGTCTATCTACATTGTATCTACAGGGTTTGCTGGGAGAAGGACAAATCTCACTTGATAGATTGAGAGTTTGCCAAAATATGCCAAAGTACTGAACCCACTCTTCCCATTATATCACTAGTACAGAGCTGGGTCTTCCCATTATATACTCTCTTGCAGACTTGCTGAGGGCTTGTCACAACTGTTAAATCTTCACAGGTGTGCCCAGAGTTCAAACTTCAATTATGAAGTTGGTACCCATAACTAACTAGCACACCTTCCTTGAATTTCTTTAGTTTTGAATTTTCTCACAGCAGTGAGAAAAGTAACATTCACATGTTGTTTGTTTTTCATTTTTTTATTATTTACAGTACAAGTCAAAATCACTATAGCTTTTAGTCTATCTTCATAAGACAATACATACATGTTCTTATGCCTGGAGTTAACATGTTTGGTAATGAAGATAAAGAAATTACATACAATGTAGACATTTAGATAATATGTGCTTCATCATCAGATAAATGCAGTTCCTTATTTCATTTGGTACATTTGGACTGGCTTTTCACTTCCTAAATGACCAGTGACATTTAGTCTGAAAAATCCAATTCTGGAACTCATGACTCACAGCAACCTCAGAGAAGCCCACACTTTATGACTGAGACGTTCTTAAATGGATAAATTATATATCATTAGCAACACTTTTGAAAGCGGCTTTGGTAGAATTAGTTCTTTTCTGTACAACACATAATTTATATTTAACCGCATTACTAAATGAAATGGTGGCCCATTTTTAGTATCAAGAAGGATTATTTCATTTGGCTGAGAAAATATTGGGAATGTCTTAAATAAAAAAAATTCAGCAAACAATTCATTTGAGATCGTATCAGAACTTTCAACTTGCTGTTATCTCAGACTCATGAGGCAGATGCCTGTGTTCAATTTCTGCTGATTATTATTCCACGAAGTGAGCACATTTTGAGCCACACCTGGTGTTCACTTAAGCACTGCGAACATTCTGTGCATTTGGTTTGCTTCTGTCAGGCTGCAAGCCTGAGCTTGCATTACAGAGAAAAAGCTATTGCAGTTCAGCAACGTTTCACTTCACGCAAAATTAAGCAACTTTCATATATGTGCAAGTTGAAAGCAAATTATTTATTACCATTTTCATTAGAAAGAAGTATTCCAATAGACATTATAAGTTTTGAGATGGTGGTCACCAGGGTATTACTTTTTTTGAATTATATTATCTACATATGATTTTTCATTAATGCTTAAAGATATGATTTATTTAAACAAAGAAATTCAAATGTCAACATAGAAACCCTGAGATTACTTTTTATGGATTCCTTGGAATTTTAAGGAAAAAATAAAATTTTTAAAAATTGCAGTGTTGGGCCTAGCACATGGAAGGGAAGTATTCTGTTCCTGAGGCCCAGCTTCAGTCTTAGGAACACAAGTCTATATTTATAGAACTGAGTGATGGCCAAGGCCTATCATGAGCTACCTTTCCAAATCTCTCTGTTTCCTGGGAGTGAGCAGAAGGGAAGGCATTTTGCTTAAATGTCAATGTATTAGTTTTCCCCTAAGGTCGAAAAGTAAGCATAGAAACATATTGTAGTTTTAGCCATATTCTGAATAATTTAAAAAATATTTGATTAAATTGTACCTGACTCTACAGTTCCTTATCTGCAACTTACCTTTCCAGTGATAATATCAAGATTTTTGATGTAGGTCTTCATTATTCTGTCCTTAATAATTTAACTTTCGGGGCTGGAGAGGTGGCTCAGGGGTTAAGTCCTCTGCCTTGCAGGTGGAAGGTCCTGAGTTCGGATCCTAGACCCCACGTATAGACGCCTGCGGAAGGGGAGGCGGCCTGCGTTTCTGGTTCTGGTAGGCCGGAGCCTGTGAATCCGGGGCAGAGTAAACAAGGAGGAGGTGGAGGCATCCATGGTGGTTCCTGAATTCGTCCGTGGTTCTACACACACACATACACACACATACATACACACACATACATACACACACACCTATACACACACACATCCACAATTGAATAAATAATAAAAAAATTAAAAAAAAATAACAACTTTCATAAGGCCGATTTAGAGGGCATTGTTTACTAAGCAGCAACTCACACTGCAGTCAAAGTTGGCTATTACAGTTATTATGTCTATGGTTTTGTATCTTTGGCACATTAAAGAGATGCTCTGGGGCTAATTCCCTTGAGGGTGGATGATGGTTCTGGGTGATGTAGGGTCATCTAATGGACATCCCTATGATTAAGGGAAGATTCCATATAGCAAGCAGTTCCTAATTAAATGTGGCCTAATATTAAGTGGAGTGAAACATGAAGAGAACTTCAATAAATTCTTGCTTAACTATTTTTTCCCTGTAATTCCTTTGGCAGAAGATATATTCAGTGTTCCCTTGGGACCACTTCAACTGGTATATCTGCAGAACAGGCCTACCCTTCCTGGAGGCAACTCTGTCTAGCTTGCTCTTTTGCTATTCTGCTCCATCTGGAAGCTTCTACAGGCCCACAGGCATGTGAACCTGAGTCAAGTTTCTGAAATTGTCTGTCTTTGGACTCAGTTCTTTTTACTGTTTCTTTATGTAATTACTTCTACTTAAAAGCGTGAAGCCAACATTGTATTGCAGAACTTTCCTGAAGGCTTAGAGCAATGGAAAGTGTGATCACAAACATCATAACCAGTAGAACTGGAAAATTGGAACTATCAAAAGTAAAGGTATGCACACTTTGATGTAGCAATTACAATTGGAGCTTATCCTACAAAACTATTGGCACATATATTGCTTTTTTAACATTATTCATTGTAGCACCCTGTAAATTGCAAAAGACCGGGCATGAGTGGCATCTCCATCTATCAAAAACTGCTGAGTAAATTGCATTGTGTCTATTAAGTGAAATAAGAGGCTGCTGTTTAATGAAAAGACAGGAAGTTGTTTACCAGTCAGTATGGAAGTTTCCATGATGCATCTATGATGCAAAAAAAAAAAAAACTCAATTGAATATAATTTCCATGCTATGGCATCTTTTATATAAAAGGGGAAATGACATATTTAATTTGCTTGAAATATCTCTAGAAGGAACCTAAGGCTTACAAATCTGGCTGTAACATTGGATACCGAGTTGATCTTATACTAGTGTGAGATTGTTCTGGCTTTCAGCTATATAAATCAATACTTATTCAAAAGCTAAACATGTACGTAAGGTATCATTATTATAAACTCTCAGAGAACTTCTCACTAGGACCATGTTTTTTTCTTTCTCCTTATCCTTCCTTTCCCACGTCTTCTGTTTCTAGACCTGCTCATAGCATCTATCATTCTATTCCACAAGTCCTTTAATTTTTATCTTTCAAATTTCTCACATAAATTTGAAATTTTATCTCTGGGATTGTATACAGATTTTGTTTCTGTTTGCTTCATCTTCAGAAAACCAGAATATTCTAGAGACTGAATTCTCTCTCAAACAAAAGATCCGTGGGAATATCCCATAAAGGATGTCATTGCTTCTTTATGGAAAAGCATTCTCTGTCTGGTCTTCAGAACTTCCAGTATTACTAAGCTGATATTCCTTTCCCTTTAGTTGCCATAAAAAGTTGATACAAACATAAAAAGCATTGTGAGAGTCTATTTCCATTGTTTTCATTAATCTTTTCAATAAGCACAGATTCTTCTCTTGTATTACAGGCTCTGGTAAAATGCTTTGGATTTGACAAAGTTCCACTCCCTCATTACCCTTTTGGAATTGACTATAATCATGTATCTGCTTGTAAAACTTACTTAGTACTGATCTTACTAAATGACAGCATTGAGCATGTCATTTCCGGATTTCATGGAAAGGGAGAGATGGGAGGCCCTGACTGTGAAGGTGCGGGGTGGGGAGAGGACTGTCTTTTGCTTGAACATCTGAAAACAACCAAGCAAACGTTAACTTCCTGCTGGTCGTGGAAGGCACAGTAAGTGAATTAGGACATCTCAGTTGCTCTTACTGCCGTTCTAAGTGGATTATTAGCATCCTCCGGCACTAAAGGAACCACGGCTCAAAGCTGCAATTTTCCCAAGGCCACAGATTCTTGGGGCAGAAGCGAGCTTCAGACCCATCCTCAGACTGGATCAGCTCATCCCCCATAATTTTTCCTTGATCACAGACCCTGAGATCAAACAGGGCAGGTCACCTCCACGGAAGGAAGACAATGGCACGCTTTCAAAGTTAAACATGAAGCAATTATTTGAGGAAAAAATAATGAGATGAATTTTCTGCAGTTTCTTTTTTTTGCAGGACTCTTGCCACTTCCTCTCAACATCCACGTACTCAATACTCAGGTTTGTTCTCTTTTAGAACATATCAAATATTTCATCCTATTCTGTTCTTCAGATGGGACCTCAAACACTGACCAGCAGCTATGCCTCTGGAAGGGAGGTTGGAGGAAGGCCACTTCTGGTTTCTGGAGAAGTTTTGGACATCTCCTGGTTCTTGAAATGTCACTGTACTAGAAAGGAAACACAAAGCCATCATGGCCTTAAATTCTTGATGCACACACATGATTAATGGGAAATGAGAACCAAGTTAAAGATCATAAATATAACTTCATTTTTTTTGAAAAATAAGTAATAAAATAGCCAGCTGCTTTTTAAGGTACTACTAGTCTCTGGACAGATGTGGAAGAGATGTAGTGGGCACATGGACCACATTGTGCCCAGTTAGTACTATTGAGAAAAAGCTGCTTTTCACCTCCATGTCTTCTAAAATATTTGTTTTGGTGCATGTACACCTACATTTACTTTCAAATTTCACTTTGACATTTCTTAAATGTGAACTGCTAAGAACATTAACATAACATTGCATTCTTTTTTCAAAGTAAGGCACAGAGGATGTGAGGGGGAGCTGGGGGCGGGGGCATCTAGCACAGCATAGAAGGCCAGGGTTGATTCAGCTGACCTGACTGGCAGGGTAGGTGGACACCCCCCTCTCCCAAAGCATCCCTCCCCAGCAGTGCACTGGGTGGAAGGGGAGAACCTTCCATGACAAAGGAACACAATTCTTCAGTTAAGGATTTAAGAGCAGTTGCACTCCCCTGCTAGACCTCCAAAAAGGCTCTAAAAATAAGTTGGAGCATCTGCAGCCTTTTAAGGGACATGAGTCCTTCACATTAGAACAGGTGATGAATCTGGCAAGAAACAAACAGAGCGAAGGAAAGTTACTAGGAAAAATTGATTTTACTTATTATTTCAAGAATCACAGGTCTATGTGTATATGAGGAGAATGTTGCTAAATAAAAGATGTTCTGTGGGACAAGAAGTGCTTTGGCATCTGAAGCACATCCTTATTTAGTTGTAGTATGGCTAATGGCTTGCATCATAGGCACAGAGTCTGAAGACTGTAGATATTAATATATATGAGTGGGATAGCATCTTAGATCATGCTAAAATGTGTGCAGGACTAAACTTAAGATATGGAGCAAATCTTAACAAATGTGTGAGGTCCATGAACAGAATTTTAAAATGCCTTAGAAATCTGCTCTCCACGTGCCATTTCCTGTCTTTTTATTCCTGCCTGGTATTTTAACACAGGAAAGTAACAAACCAGTTTTCTTTAAGGGGAATATTTATATTGACTTGCTTTTTGGCAAGGGCTTGGTTGTGTGCATTCTCTCATCCAGATTACAATGCATTTACTCCTTCTTTGTTCTTGCTCAGATACAAGGAGCATGCTCAGCACTTGATTCTGTTGATGACAGAGGTAAGATAAATTGTGCCAGTATTTCTGTGATGATACATTTTTTTGAAGAACCTTTGACAATTTCATACATGAATACAATGAATGTAAGTAATTTCCACCCCTATTGTCCAATCTTACCCCCTCCTTTTCTCACTGGAAACCTTCTTCTTCCTAACTAGTCTCCCTCTTGTTTTTCATATATTTTTCATATATATTTTGCAGGAGTGAACTTTATCTGGGTTGCTTTTGATGGAATGTGCCTGAGTACTTGCTGGAGTGTGGTTGGTATACCAGGGGGTATATCACTGAGGAAAGTAGCTCACCTTCACATCCCCAAATCTGGAATTAATTCTTAGTTTCTGGGGAGATATGGTGGCTCTTAAAATCTTTCCCTTTGTATAGTGAAATGTTGACAGGTCAAGTCATTTGCAGGACTCAAGGAAATAGACATAGCCGCAGTGAGTTCACAGCTGTAGCAGCCTTGTCAGGTTTGGAAGATAATGAACAGCAGCACCTCTTTGCACACCCCTCATTCTTGCATTCTTATCATGCCCTCGTTAGCAATGTTCCCTTAACCTTGGAGTTGAGGGCGATTTAGATGTCCTATTTAGGGTTGAGCAGCCCACAGTGGTAACATGTTTTTATTTCTCTTATAATTATATCTGAATTGTACAGTGTTGCCCTGGGTTTGGAAATCATGCATCACCAAGAATAAAAGAACATGGTATTTCCATTCAGAAACACCTAGAAGCTGTTTTGATACTTCATCCTATTCAATTATTCTTTTTTCCTCTTATTTTTCTCATTTTCTGTTGCTGGCAGGAAATTTTCCTTATGCTTTAGCTTAGCTTTTAATTTTGACCAATATTCTCTATGCATTCTAAAGTTCATAGTAGCAAATATTTTACTTTACATATGTTTTGGGGTTCCATGTTACTCTTTGAAGGAATTCTCTTCTGAATCATGTCATTACTTATTTTGGTTTTCACCCTTTATCTAGGTCATATCTAGTAACCCTCTAGTCTGTTATTCCTGCTGCCTGTGCACTAGAAGCACACACACAATGAGTTTCTTTTTTTCCTTTGTGATGATGTTTATTTGCTCTGCCACTTTAACAATTACCATAGTAGAAAGTACTGTTTACACTTGGATTAGCAGGTGGATGATAGCTTCCCCTTCACTGAGGAAGGACACAGCTTGGCTGGGAAACAGTATGCAAAGCGGGGGAAGTGGGGAAGGATTGTTTGAACATCCTTGGTGATACGTCGCGAAAGTTTTTTTGGGAACTTACTCTGCAAAATCTGAGGTCAGCATCGGTAGACTTATTCTCTGAGGGAGAGACAACCTCACAGCAACTGCCGGTGGGAAGACAGCTGGACAGAGTGACCAGAGAATACCTGCGCCTGTCTTGAGGAGACATTTACTACTCGATCTCCTAACTAACCCTTGGTCACAGGGACTACTGTTTCTACTCTGGGACACGGCTCAGCAGACACGCGGCCTTTGTCTTTTGGCTGGGCATCATTTCTCCTCACCTCCAGGCTTGTGTCTCTCTCCAGTGACATTTGCAGTCATGACTTGCCTGATAAATGATTATTCATAACCTTTGCTGCAAACCCTTTACCTCACCCACAAAGTAAATAATGTAAATAAGACTGTGTAAATTTACTAATGGAAATTGAAAATGCAAATAAGACTAATAAGCAGTCATGAATAACCTCTGCAGATTCCTAAGAAAAGGTGTCTTATTTTCAATCTTGTCCTTAAATGAGATGAGATAATCTCTTTGATTTTCTGAAATTATATTTATATCATAGATTTTACTAAGGGAAACACTTTAAATCTTGCACACGTTTTTCTAATTGTGTATAAGATTTGAAGCATTACTTCATTTAGTTGAAGGTTTAAAAATTGTGGTATAATAGAGACTTTTCAATAATTACCAGTCAATGTAAATTCCAAAATTAATATTTTCTTTTGATCAACTAAATTGCTTGGTGATAAAGTAATAAGTATCCTGTAGTTCTCTATGAGTTAAGTTTTAGTCTATTTAACAACTAAGTATTAAATCTACATTTCTCTTATCTGCTTCCACCTACCCCTTATTCTTTGATATCTCAACAGTATATTGCAAGCTTGAAGGAAAATAGCTGCTACTTTTTAATGCTAAATTTCAAGTGCATCACAATATATTAAGATAAGATTTAATGTTCAATGCAGTCAATAACTCAGCATCATTCTTTCTTTAGTGTTGCAGGTACATTCATGGCTGTGAGGAAGTATTCAGATTCAAGCAGCTCAGGAGAAGAAATAGGTATTTATCTGGCTTATGGTTCCAGAGGGAGAATAGTCCATTATGGGAATCACACAGCAGAAGGCGTAGCCGTAGGCAGAAGAAGAATGCAGGTTCGCTGTCAGCACAGTCATCAGGAGGAAGAAAGAGCAAGAAAGTGAGAGGAATCAGGTAGGGTCCAGCACCAAGTCTATCGAGCTGTGAAGTGCTTTCATACAGTGAGGCTCCACCTCTTAAAGGCGTTATCACCTCCACAAACACTGACACCAGTTAAGGATTCAAACGCGTGGGCAACTCACATTGAAACAATGCTATTCCTGTATCTGCTGCAGGGCCTGAATGCAGCCTAAATGGCCTGACGGACGGAATTGCTCACATGGGGGTCACTCCTGTGCCTGAACTTAGATGCATCACCAAGTAACATCAACACGGATCTCTGGGCAGCTACTGTCCATTCGGTACAGTCAAGTGAAGTGAAGGTCATGAGCCATTCTGGGTGCTACAGATAAAAGTCAGTTTTGGAAAAGAATTCTCCACTGACGTTTCCTAACAGCATTGACTCCCTTCCCTATGTGACTGGAATATTACAGTGAATGTTCAGTCTTGCCTCTTCCTCCCAAATATGAGTATGAGAATATGAAATAATTTCAGAGACCTCTTGTTAACATTATCTACATCCTCCCCTTTGGAGCGATAGTGGGGCCGTGTGGATCAGGAGAATGAACTGAACAGCAGTTACTGAGAGCTGAGCAAGGTCAGGTTCGCTCATTGATTTCATTTCTTCGGAGGGCGAGCCCATGCGGCGCATTCAGCAAGCGGCTAATACACATCTTTAAGAGATTGACTAGCAGTGATCTGAGACTTGCTCTTAACAAGCCTGTTAGTTTCTCATGTGCAGCCATTCCATGTCCCAATACACTGCTCTAACTTGCAAGTGATTTTTTTTAATCCAGGCTGAGATGATATTGAAGAATATTTTGGCATATAATCAGCTAGTTAATTACATGAATGAAAGCCAAGTGTTATTTTCACTACATGATTATCTTTCTGGATATGAGTCGACACAGATCTGACTGAACAAGTAGAATTTTCTTTATCTTAGTTCATGTGGAATCTTTTTCAAATGATTCCAAAGAACTGCACTTTTAAAAACACTGGACTACTCCCTCCCTCCCCCAGAACCATTGATTCTGATAGATTGCTGACTTCATTGCCAGTGGCTGCTTTTGAAGGGACTCTGCCATTGTGCCGCTTCTAGCTTTCTGGTTTAAAATAATTAAAACAAGCATCGAATCGTGATGATACACTGAATCATCCAGCACATTCTTGCTTTTATAAATGAAAAAACCCTTGACTCATCCATATTTCCAAAGAAATGACATGTTATCTAAATAATTAGAAGCCATGTCAATTGGAGATAAGTCTCAGTGAGTAATCTCCTTAGAAAAATCATGATAATTTCTTTATGACCTTAATCTTTAATTGGGGTTCTACAGACCTTTGTACCCTTAAAATAGACTCACACTGAAATTCACTTTTTAATGTCTACATATGTTCAATCTGTTCTTTGCATAGGGAGCAAAAGGGCAAAAGAGGAAAATTGTGCTTCTTACTGTTACATTCTATTTCCTATTACTGTGCTCTCTCATTGGTTGGGGATAATGGTGACAATGAATTGGTGGCCCAGTACATTCTGAAGAGCAGAAGCAAGTTGGAGGAAAGTCTTTTGTCATAAGGGGAGACTAGTCTGTTTTGAAGTTTCTAATTTTAAGGTTTTTGGCTGCCATCTTTCCCTAACTCTTAAAAGGGCCATTAACAGAGAGCTCAGACAGCCCCAGGTTCTGAATCAAACAGAGGAAGTTGATGAATCCTCTTAAATGTTAGCAGGAAGAAAATCAGGGAACAGTGGACTAGTTAAGTATGGCTGACATATCATTTTCATGCCATGGATACTAAAATGCACTTTATAAACTTAGCAACATTATGTTCCTTTTTCTAATCTTTTGAACTAACTTTTTGTAAGCATGGATGGATAATATAAGCATGTATGTATGTATTTGTTGCTTGGGGTTAAACCTGGGGTTTTATAGATGCTAAGCACTGCTTTATTATTGAGCTACATCCTCAGTCCAGTTATTTATCATTGTTCATTTCTTCGAAAAGCTCCCCAGGGAGAAATTGTAGTAGTTTCAGCCTTTGGAAGGTGAATGGGTGGGTCATGGAAGCAAGTGGGTTAATGCCCTTAAGGCAGAGAGCCCCATGGAGCTCTTTCCCCAGTTCCCAGGGAAGGACACAGTCAAACAAAGCCAAATGTCAATCAGAGATGAAGCCCCCATTGGATTTTACATCTTTTGGTACCTTGACCTTGGACTTCTCATACTCAGAACTGTGAGAAGGTTCTGTTGCTGATAAGATACTCAGTTCTCTTAATTTCCTTATAGTTACCTATATAACATAACTACTTAAATGGTATTTTTTATGCAATTTGATTAAAAAGTTCATTATATCTGTTATAGCTATTATTTAAGTCTTCTGGATATTTTTGTAAACAATAAAATATAAAATATGATCATTTACCAGTGATCATAACCATTTTGCATGAAATAATAAAAATATACCCAATGACACGGAAAGAGGGTCTTGGAGCTCACCTACAAAGGTTCACTGTAAAAGCTGCTGCTATCATATTTTGTTCTAGCCTTATTAAAAAATTTTTTTTGAAACGAGGCATTAAATCTCAAATCTATCCTTTTTGAAGTTGAGTGGGGGAAATGTATGGAATTAGTGCAAATCACACTCATGAACAAAGTTTTTAAAATAATCTGTTAAAAAATCATGATCGACAGTTATTTCTAATGAAATTCAGTCTAATTGAAATTCATGTTTCCCCAGGCTATGAGCTAGGGGATAAATCTCTGCAGCTACTAATGACCGCCTTCGTGTTCTCTGAGCAGTCTTTTGGTCTTTATGTATCAGATGCAGGGAAGGGCAGCTAACTCTGTTCATTAGGGACACTGGATGACCACATGGCTCATTGTTTCTCTACACTGGAGAAATGTTTGGAATAAGTATTGTATTAAATACTGTATGTCACATTCAATGTTAGGTGCTGAACGTGGAAGGGTGAACCCCAAAGATACGATCACTACCTTCCTGCTTCTACTGAGGCCCCGTTGGGGATGATTTTGTCTGGGCATGATTTGGGGTCCCCTAGCAGAACTCTGAGCTCTGGTCCCCACTGCTCTGCTGTTGCCATGACTATCTGAACATCAACATAAAATGGCTACCTGGCTTAGGTTCTTAGTCTGTGTTGCTTATGACTTAATTTGTTGAGTTAATAAATACTACATTTTTAGTCAAATATGCTTTGATTTAACATATTAATATGAAATTACAGTCTTGCTAATGATAAATATAACCTTTACAATCTGTTCCTGGTAGAGCAGGCAATAATCTAATTAAGTAGTAAATGTCTTCACAATTGAGCTATGATAGTGCCCGCTGACTATTTCTGTTTTCTCTTAAGGTTGCTAATTGGGAATTCTCATCCTAAATATTGTCTTGTGTTGCTTAATTGACACCAATTCACCCCAATGAAACAAATGTCTAATTGGCTAGATTTTCTGACTCACTGAGAAGTAACTGTGATTAATGAACATGGGCTTCCTAATTACATGAAAATCTTAATAGGACAATGATCAAGAAAATGTCTTTTTAGTAGATAAGTGTGATGTTTAAGAAGCAAAGCATCTGCATATCATGATCACGACATCAAAGTGAAGGATAACCAAATTAGGCAAAGTTCTCTGTTGTCTGATCTGTGAATTTTTATGTGTTTGGTAAATCAGTCAGAACTGCTATAATTCAGACACGATGATGGCTAGGAAGCTGATAGAGAAACTATAGTGCCCATATAAGGTTCTTCAGTGTTGCAGGGTATATAGAGAGGCAGACTTTTGGAGCTCATTGGCCAGCAAGTCTAGCCAAAAACAACAACCTTTAGATTCACTGAGAGCATTTAAAAGAAAAAAAAAGTGGAAAGCAATCAAGGAAGTGACCCATTGACCTTTGGCCTCTGTTGGTACACACATAGGTGTACGCACACTGTCCCCACGCACATGCATGAACATATACACATATCTCGTTTCATATTTCTTTTTTCTTTCTGGTCCCTCATGTTCTAGGCAAATTCCCTGCAACTAGCCATAGTCTTAAATCCCATAGTTAATATTTCCACCTCTTCATTAGGTAAAGAGTTTGTCCAGAACATGGTTTGTATGTCCTTGTTGGACATAGCATGATGTCCGGCATTCCGCCTGGTGTGATGATGTTCCTACTACATGTGCTTCTAAATTCAGAGCAAGGTTGAATATACAAGGAGACAGGTCAACTCACAGAGGATCTTCCAGATAGCCTGGAGATGGGACATGTCATGCCAAAACCATGTCTTTAACTCTCCCACTGATGGTTTAGCTAATTGTGTTTTTTTTTTTTTTTTGGTGAATTCTTTTGCCCCATCAAATGCTGTTCCATGTCTCTACCATTTACGTGGAGAGAATGCCTCTTATTAAATGTCTTCCATGACTCACATCTTATATATCTTCTGTGACTCAGGTTTTTGGGTCAAGTCTGAGGATTGGCACTTGTGTTCAGAGCACATTTTCCTTACAGTTTAAGGTGAGCTAGATGAGTAAAAACAAGTTGGCTATTGTTCAAAGAAACCAAGATACAAGATACTGAGAAATCCCAAAGTTTCCACTGAATGATAATTTGTCACTCTTTCTAAATGTTCAACTCAAACTGTCAGGGAAGTTCTGCTATTTAGACTTGCTCACTTGATCACTAAAATGTATGAGAAAACTCATGAGGAGACAGATGAAAAGTTGCTATTTGAATATGCAAAGCATATTTGGTCCTGAGGTGGATAAATGACTCAATGGTGTGCACTTTTTAAAATTTATTTTTAAATCTGTATATAATGAATTATTTTAGTTTTCTTAAGGAGTGGCTTCATAGACCCTCCATATGCTGCCAATTCTAGATTACTTGTGTCAGGGCAGAAGGAAAGGATATGAAGACAAGTTCTGAGCATGGAAGAGAAGGTGGACACCTCTTGCTTATAACATGTCTTATTTTTGTATAGTTTCTTTTTTTTAAATTTTTTTATTATTATTTATTCAACTGTGCGCATGTGCGTGTGTATGTGCGCGCGTGTGTGTCTGTGTGTGTAGACCCACGGACGAATTCGCGAACCACATGGACGCCTCCACCTCCTTCTGCCCGGGGATTCACAGGCTCCGCCCTACCAGGACCAGAAGCTCAGGCCGCCCCCGCTTCCGCCTGGCGTCTATACGTGGGATCTGGGAACGGAACTCAGGACCTTTCGCTTGCAAGGCGGAGGCTTAACCCCTGAGCCACCTCTCCAGTCCCTCTTGTATAGTTTCATGTAGAGAGAATTTAAATTGTCCAAGGTTGCAAATCTGTGACGAAGTGTAGTATCTTTATTACAGAGACTGTCCATCCACACAATAATATATATGTAAGCTGTCAGGATCACTCACCTGACTGACTCTGTGAGGTGGTCTTAAAGTTGGTTAGTTTTTGAATTGTTGGACAAGATGCCATCTTTGGACCTGTATCTGAGAATGTGTTGGAGTCCAATAGCCTGGAACATACATGAAGAATTTTACCACTCTGCTGAATTTTCTTACAAATTTGATCATCAGTTAACATGCCTTTACTTTTCAGGTACAACAAAGTGTTCTGAGTTAAAATGCTGACCTTCCTTTAGTTGATTGTTAGACAAAACACATGTGCAAGAGGAATCTCATGTTGAACCAGTGCGTATGTTCCAGGACACAGCAATAGGCAAGTGGGAGAAATCCTACTTCAGGTTCTAATTAAGGCTTTAGTGGATTCAATGAATCCACTAAAGTAATTTAAAATCTTAAACAGCTAGCTTCAAATTCAGAACATCTTTTCAATAGCTAGTGAGTTGGGGGTATTTCCAGATCATATTCAATATATTTTTAAAAATTTATTGATTCGATTTGTTCTTTGACAATTTCATGTATGTGTATCATGTGTTCTAATTACTATCATTCCTCCCTTTCTTATTTCTCTCCCACCTAGTAAATACTACCTTTTTCCAAAATTCCATTTCACACATTCATGTCTTTTTGTTTTATTTTGTGAACCTGTTAGTTTCACCAGTGTCCTTTGTATAAGAATGGGTTTGGAACTGACCATTAGAAACTATTGGGCCCACAGTGGGTACATAGGACACATTCATTAGTCTTTATGGAATAAGTTAATTTAGTTTAATATAAACTCCAATACATTTGTTTAAGGAATAAAAGTACTGAATTATAGTAAAAGCAATGTTGCATAGTTCACTTAGTCTCTCTTTCTATATTAAATTTGTTTTTAATCTTTTAGAGTTTAATACATCAATATAATGAATTTATTTCATTTTCTTCCTTATTATTCTATTCTACACCCCCTTCCTTTCCCACTGCAAACTTTCTTCTTCCTGACCAATCTCCCTTTTACTTTCATTTTGTGTGTGTGGCCCACTGGATCTGGATCGTCTGCAGAGCCTGAGTGCTTGCTGGAGCATGGATGATATGGCAGTGGGATGATGTATCATTGAGGAAAGCAGCTGCCCTTCCCAATCCAGCATTAACCACAGTAGCCTTTCAGGAAGGTGTGGGTCCTTCTGAGATTGTCTCTTCTCCATGATGAACTGCTCATAGGTCAAATTTTGTGTAGATCTTCTAGAAGCAATTTTCTAGAAGCAGTGTACAATTTTTAATCTTTTATTTTTTTAATTTGATTAATTTATTTATTTACTTTTGTGTTATATCAGAGGGCACATGTGTCCCTATGGGGACCCAAGGGTGACTTTGGGAATCATCCTGGATTGCTTCCACCTCCTTCTTGCTTCTCTCTGGGATTTCTCAGGTTCCACCCACCAGGCCGGAAGTGCAGCCACTGCAGTTTCTGGTTGGCTGTTTTAACGTGGGACCTGGGATCCGAACTCAGGATGTTCTGCTTTTGTGGCAGAGTCTTAACCTCTGAGCCATCTCTCCAGCCCCAATTTTTTAATCTTTTCGCTAAGTTAGTCTCCGTGAATTTTATGTATTTTTAAAAGGAATCATTTCAGAAACTCTTGTAATTTCTACAACAGCTTACAACCTTATGAGTTTTAAAATATATTTCCCTGTCCTATTGCTTGTTCCTCATTCTCCAACTCCTGTGAACTTACCTTTTCATAGGACTAAATGTTTTCTTTGCTTTTCTTGGTAATTGCTTTATTATTATTATTATATTATTATTTACTTCTTTTAGGGTCTCTCATCCTTTTCAATACTTCTATACACTTAATTTTGAATGGTCTAGTCAATTTAATTTAATATTTAAGCGATGTCTCTACAAGGCTAAAAAGATGCCGAAGAGCAGGCTACAAACTATTTCATTGTGACTTCCATCACTGCTGCTCCTATCAGAAGTGTGCTTTCTGCTCCAAATGCCGTTTAAGCATGAACTAAAACAACACAAATAGAATGGAGGAAGCATGTGGCCTCTAAGTTTATTCTTTCCTGAAACTAATGTTAATAAAGTATCTTTGAGAAAAACCTTCTGTGGGTTCCCCCATTTCTGTTTTATAATGACTCTTTAAGGAAAGACTTAGGGGCAGAAGGAATATGGTCCCCCTTGAAGGAGAATTGGATGAATAGCCCATACCCCACGCCATTCCCATACCATGGATGGATTGGCTCCTTTCTTGTGCATATCCAACCCTAGGACAGCAGATTTATTCTAGGGGGAAAATCAATCAGAAGGTAGTGAGTAACATGAATTTTTCAATTATTATAGTTTGTGAGAGAGAAAGAGAAGACATGTCACATAAACGGAGACAAGAGAAAACTCTGGAAAGTGCGGGGCAGGCACTGTAGCTGCTGAAATATCTTGCAAGCCCCAGCAGGCATACTTGAAGGAGAAGTAGCTTGAGAAAACCTGGGCAGTCTTCGGTGCTCCATAGTATCCTTTGCTTGGCTGTGAAATGTTAAGTTGGATGAGCAAAGTCTTGTGGGTGTGGTTGTGGAGGTGTGGCTGGCGGATAGTTTCCAACAAACTTTTGCAGCCTACCTTCAGGAAGGATCAGTTGACTTGCAAAGGATTGTGGGCGGGGTGGGAGGTAATCTCCCTCTGACAGTAGTTACATAGCACCACTTTTCACATCCTGGGCTGGTTGCTGAAAACCACCCAGTGAACCTACTTACAAGCTGTTTATGCCATGTTCTGCTTGAGAAAAGTAAATGAATGATTCTTAAAATATGTATTTTTCAAGTGCCAGGTTCTTGTCCATGCTCTGGGAATACTCTCCCACTGAGCTTTGTTCGGAACTTAAACGACACTTAAAATTTATTGATGTGTTTATGCTGGGACAGTTTTTTTTTTCTCCTAGAATTGGTCTCAAGAGTTTGTAATTATCAAGAATTATTGCTACAACAGCTTCAAGTGATTCGATTAAAAGCAACAGCAGCTACCCTGACAGCTTTCTGACTTGCAGCGAGCGCTTCTGTTCCCATATTATTGGTGTGCAGCAAACCTTTCAAAAAATGGTACTTGTGGAGTGGCTATAAACTTTAGGGTACTCTGGAGATAAATGAAATGAATAGATTCTTAATATTTAGATAGCGAAAAAGTTCCAAATATTATCGCAGAAATAGGTTTCCATTTTTTAAGTAAACAGTTCTATCTTACATAGTTCAGAAATGTTGCTACAGCTTACCACTAACATTTTTGCTTTGGACAAAATTTTTCATTTATGGAAATGTTTGGCATCATGTTTAAGATCTTAAAAAAATTCTACAGGAATTCCAAATGGGAAAATATAATTTATTTTATATTTGTATACTAACTGCATCCAAAATAAACATGAATTAGTTCATTCTGAAAGACACTCATTAAATGATATTTAAAATATGTAAGAAGAAGGGACTGCAGCCATACTTTATTGTACACAAAAGTGTTTCTGATTATTCAGAAGGGGAGAAGAAAGGGGTAAATAAAGCAAAGAGAGATGTATAGCAGGTTTTGTAATTGCTTTTTCAAGCTAAAGAATGTTAACCAGCTCTCTCCATCTTATCTACCTTCCCAGGGAGTGAGCCCATGCACTACGGGTGGGGTCTTCACATATATTAGCAACTAGACAGTACAGTTGGCTGGAGGCCTGGCTTAAGTAATTACTCACAGGAGCGTCCACAGGCCTACTCGGAAATGTTGAGTTCACAGCTAAAGCTATTGCAGTCTTCTATAGGACATGTTCGTATTGAATCATATTTTCAAAAAAAGTTCAAAGGCAAACTTACCACTTAAAAATGCTACTGCTATTAAACAACAAATACATTTTTTTTCTGCAAAGGATTAAACTGATGACTTTTTAATATGAGCATAAGATTCAAAACCATGGACAAGCATGTAACTTGATGTCCTGCTAGACAATTCTTTCCCCTAAATGTGACTTTCTTCCTCAGGCATAGCCAGAGAGGAAAAATCAGTGTAAGACCATGCTGTCAGTCCACAGGCACTGTCTGTATGTGTGTGTGTGTGTGTGTGTGTGTGTGTGTGTGTGTGTAGACCCCTCTCCCCCCTCTTGTCGGGATCAAGCAATTGCCTTTGACTGACATTACATTCTCACTTTCATCTGCTGCCAGCCATTCCCTCGTGGCTGGGAGCATCTCACTTCACCTTGGATGATGGCAGAGCCCTGCTGAATATCTGCTAATGGTCTCCCCAGACTCACTGGAAAGAAAATTCTTTACGGCTTCTGCTTCCTCTCCAGGGTCAGTTCTCATGCTTGGTCTTCCATCACTTCAAAGTTGAGGCTTCTTCTACCATGCATTTGTGTGTGCAAATTCCTGGCCTAATTAATTCCCTCTGCAGGGTCTCACTGTCTTTTATTCTTTTAAAGATGTGCATTCTTCAAGAAGATGTCTTTAACTTCCTCCACTTGGTCCCTCTGCAAACTCCTAACACCATGTCTGTTGGTATCTTATTTGTGGCACAGTTTTGCTAATGAAATGCTTTCCTAACCAATATCCCAGCTAGAGCATACACCATTAGGAATGGACCCTTCATCTTCCTCTCTGCAGCTTGAACCCAGTCAGTACCATTAAAGGAACACAGGGGGAACTGGGTCTCGTGGTCCAAGAGGCATCAACTATGGATGAGAATTTTCTGAGGTTAGTCAGGCAAGAACTGTCCCCGTCAGGGTTATAGCCCTGGGAGCTTTGACCCTGGAGTTGCAGGAGCCATCTGAGTTATGCTGAAGTTATCTTGAAGGAGCCACCTGAGTTATGCTGGGACTTTCATCGTCCACAGCTACAGTCCCATAGTCATGTTCTGTCGTGAATTCCTTCCTTCCAGCATCATAAGTACAAGTGCTGCTGGATTAGAGCACTCATTGCCCCTATTCTGGAACTTTAAGATTGTATGGAACAGGACAGGCCTGGGTGGAATGGGGATTCTCCGCATCAGCTGCAGGACTTGCAAGGACACATTCTGTAGTTTTTGCTGGGTAAGTAGAGGGTTTGGAGCCACGGGAAGATACCTGTCAGGAGCTAGAGGAGTATTGGAACCAAGTTCTCAGAGACAAGTATGGGTAAAGTCAAGCTTTTGGCTCCTGCAGAACAGTCGCAGGGCTGTGGATTGGGGATGAGATCTTTAGGTCTGCCAAAGTGAGGAGACTGCTGCAAGGTATAGAGGTGCTGATAGCAGCATTCTTTTTTTTTTTAATTTTTTTTATTATTTATTCAATTGTGCGTGTGTGGGTATGTATGTGCGCGCGCGCGCGCGCGCGCGTGTGTGTGTGTGTGTGTGTGTGTGTGTGTGTGTGTAGAACCACGGACGAATTCGGGAACCACCATGGACTCCTCCACTTCCTTGTTTACTCTGTCCCGGGATTCACAGGCTCCGCCCTACCAGGACCAGAAGCGCAGGCTGCCCCTGCTTCTGCCTGGCGTCTATACGTGGGGTCTAGGATCCGAACTCAGGACCTTCCGCCTGCAAGGCAGAGGCTTAACCCCTGAGCCACCTCTCCAGCCCCATGATAGCAGCATTCTTGATGTGGCACACATAGGTAAGTGTGGGACTTTGAACCAGAAGCTACAGTCTCAATAATGCCCTCGTCTGGGGAGGAGCCGCCCCCCAAATTCCTTGCAGCAAGCAAGTTCCAGCAAGTAAGTACTAGCTTGTGGCTGCTGGAGTCGCTGTGTTGAAGGTTTTCCCCGCGTTGTCTTTCTCCCCCTCCCTGCTACTTAGGACTCCTGACTCTTCCTTACCCATCTCCTAAGCTCTTCTTCCTTAGTCCCTTTCTCTCACACACCTTTGTTGACTGTGATCCTTTGTTGCCCTGGTTCTTCTCCCACGTGGGGCAACTTCATCCAGCAGTTCTGGCCTTCTCGGTAAATGCACGATTGTTACTTATCTTCACAGTAAAGCAGAAAGTCCATCTGTGAGTTGCCAAGCCCCGCGTTGTCCTGGTTAAGCTACTTGAGAGTGTTCAGTTGGGACACCCACGGTGAGGGCAGTGGGGAAAACCAGCAGGTTAGACAGAGCCCAGGCGCAAGGGGCCATCATGATTCCCACGCAGACCCTGGCAGCAAAGGCTCCTCGTTCCTTCCCACGCACAGCTCAGGCATCAAGGGTCCACATGCTCCCCAGTGAGAGCTCAGGTGCAAGGGATCCTCATGCTCCCCACGCAAAGTTCATGCACAAGAGTCCACGCTCAGGATTCCTCATCTTCTCCGTGCAGAGAATGACCTGTTGCCAGCAGCGCAGACGCCTGCTTGGTTGGTGACCTCATCTCGGAGCCTGTTGCAAAGTGACAACGTTTTGACAAGTGCTTCTAAAACTTTCTTTTTGCTGCATGTCCTGTCTACTGAGGAATGGAAGACTGACAACTATTTGACTGTAGGGAAAACATATGATTTTTAGGCTGGAGAGATGGTTCAGGGGTTAAGAAGGTCCTGAGTTCAGATCCCAAGACCTAGTAAAAACATTAGGCAGAAATGGCCACAGCCTGCACTTCCGGTCTTGGTGGGCTGAGCCTGAGAACTCCCAGAGCTAAGCCAAAAGGAGGTAGAAGCAATCCAGGATGATTCCTGAAGTAACCCTTGTAGACCTACACAGGGACATATAGTGCCCCTCTGACATGCATGTGCACATGCACACATGCACGCATGCACACAGGCACAGACACATACATACTGAATAAATAAAATAAAAAAAAAGTGGTTTGTCAAGAATGCATCTTTTCGTAATATGCTCTGGAATATAATATTTCTATTTGTCATCCTATGAACAAGTTAGAACAATCAAACTGGGATTTTTATGATAATTTTAAAAAAATTATTCATTTTTAGTTTTACAAGCATATTGAGTACTAATCCCTGTTTCCCTTTATTCCCCTCCTTCTCATCTCCCTCCCATCTACTTCCTTTCTCTTCATTAATTCATTCCACTCCCTTCCTCCTGCCTGACCTCTTCTATGGACCCCAGGATCCCCTGTGGCTTGTCTAATTTTGTGAGGGTTCAGGCCTCTGTGGCATATCAAGTTGCTCTTCCTGGGAGCAACCCATTGATAGAGTTGGTTCTGAACCTTCACTCATCCAACTCTAGTCCCTAAGGCTTCCCCTGTGTGTTCTTCTCTCTCTTCAGTTTCTCGTAGTCTATGAAGACATGATAATATTTTAGTCATTATTCAGGTCTGGTAAGGACAAATCTCTTGCAGTGAGTTTCCAGAAGCAGCAGTCCTGTCTTAAAAGGAGTGTCTTGTCCAACGGTGACCTTCCCATCTTTAGGTTCTTACAATCTTACCATCCCCTCTTCCATGAGGTTCCCCAACCCTTAGGATGGGGAGAGATTAGGATGGCCTGATTCTGGGTTATCATTGCTGGGTTGCCGGTAATCTGCATTATGGCTGGGCATTGTTATTCACTTCACTGCTCTTCTACTGGCCCAGGCTCCATCCTGTTAGGGTGCTGAGATTGTCTACTTCTTTTGTAGAAGATTTCTAGGTTGAGTGCTAAGTGCTTTTCAAGTCTATGAGTACAATAGCTATTTACAGAGCACTTTAGTGTACTGTCTTCCTTCCTATAGGTTCTTATTCTAGTTTATAGTAACAGAAATGTGTTTTGTTCTGGCAAGTGGGTCTTGAGTTCAATCAGAAAGCTGTTAATTGTCCCTTTGATATTCATGCCACTATTACATTGATGCTCATTTGTTGCCATGGTGATTTTTATTACAACTTAGAGATCTCATGAGTTGATGAGGTCTGTGATTGTTTTTCTCCTCTAGTAGCTTCTACAGTATTCCTTGGTACTGTGTAAGCTATCCAGCAAGGAAGAAGTTCTCAGACCAGTTCCATTCATTTTATTTTTCCCATATCCTGTGATTCATTTGTGTTGCATTTTTAGTAATAGGCTCTTAATGACTTTTTTTTTTTAAAGAGCAACAAAGAGCAATGGCAAAAGCCTATATTGTTTGGGGGCCTTTAAGACCTCTCTGACCAACATTTTATCAGGAAACGCCACATTCTTGTTAATTCTAGTATATCTCTGATTGTCACTGGCCACTAAGTGGATCAGCTAAGGGCTTTTTTTTCCTGCCCTGTTTTCCTCACTCTGTGCTCTTCTGCATAGAGGCTTCCCATTATTGTTCCTTTCTTTAAAAGACTTTTTGATATATTATTATCATATGGGGTTACTTCCCATAATCTTAGGGAGTCCTTCTATAAGTCCCTCTGTCTCTTCTATATTCTAACCCCTCATTCCTCCCTAGATATTTTTCCCAATTATTTCCTCCCTCACTTTACTTGCTGTGCACTTTATCATAATTTAAACTCCATTTATTAAATTTCACAGAGTCAACTTCTCATATGTCTGGTTTACAACACTGGCAAACAAAACAATGAGATTATATAAAAGTGACATTTTAGAAATACATAGACCATCTGTCCCATAGACAGATTATTCGCTAATTTAGAAAGTATCTAGGATATACATGTGAATTACTATCTGGGCAGGAAGTCTATAAATTGTACTTATGCCATAAAGTTTTTTTAAACTATGAAAAATGCCAAAAATTTAAGCTGATGTGTATGACACATGTGTATAAGTATGTAGATTTTAAGGTTGAATGTGTTCATTTTTACTTTAAATAAACGTTACCATGCAGTGAAACATTTTCATGAAAAAACTGTAGAATTAGGAGATAACACCATTTAATTGGAGAAATCAAACATGAAATAATAATGCTAAGTATAATGATTTTTTTGGTCTTTGTATAATTACCACCATAGCTTGCATTCTTTACTTTTATGATTTAACCACATGGAAGAAGTTTGGGACATACTACCTTTATTTGAAATTGTATTAATAACTTTTCCTATATAGATTACTATGGTAGGAAATAAGTACCTTAATTATAAAAGCAAAAATCCTTTTTCAGGATGTTAAAATGGTGATACAAAGAATTCTGGCACATTTTTATATATGGATACATGTTTTTCAATTAAGAGCATCTTCTTTTTTTGGTTTGGGGAGCAATGCCTCTTAGAGAAAGGAACATGGCAGTGTTTGTTGGGAGAGTTTGGTGTGATGGTTGAGTGTCAACTCACCCCCATAGGCTCATGTGTTAAACCTTTAATTAGTGACAATGTTTGAGAAGTTATTACACCTTTAAGAGGTGGAGCCTTGTGGAAGGAAGGCAAGTCACGGGGGAGGACCTGAGGTTTGGTGATGCAGTCCTGTATGATAGCTAAATTCAGATATGGACTTGACTGTTGCACGCTGTTTGAGGACACAGCTGTGAAGAATAAATGGCCAGGACAATCCCTTGAGTAATAAATAGGGAGCCACACTGAATCTGAGCTGCATTTTACATTTTTCTCTCTTTCATTTCTGCTCCAACAAGAGGAATTTGTGGATGGGTTATGGATGCCTAGGCATGGAGTATCCCTCCTACAGATGAAGGTGAAACTTCCTGAGTTCTGCTGTGATTCCTAGACTGTCATCGGGGACAGCAAGTACAAGACTGTCAGAAGATGACTGTATGGAATCCTCGCTTGGCCCTGTCTGGAAGAAAAGCAGCCTTAAATGTTCTAACTAGGACTTGGCTGTGTTTGAGAAGAAAATTTTGACATTTTTAAAAGAGTAACTTGGTCCAATTTTAAAAGGCAAACGAATAATAAACTATTTGGGCTGTTTCATCGAGGTAGATCATCTTTATTTCTTTTGGCCACCCAGAAGCATAAACAGACTCATCGCACTGGTTTTCTTGTATCATGTATGTAAATACAATTCTTCCTCCAAGTGGGCTTGGCCCCAACAGCAGCCCTTAACCGTGGTAGAAAGCAAGATTTAATTATTTTTCTAGAAACATATTAGGAAACTAGTTTTCTCAAAAGAAAAACTATTGTGTAAGGGAGCTATTGAAGTGAAAGTCAGAATCAGAGATGAGGAACCGACTTGCCTGTATTCATAAAGGTTGTAAATTCTGTTCCAGTTAATTTAGGAGTTTTAAAAAATGGCACTGTTAATTGAGTAATTTCAGAGGTGGTTTTGGGTTGCAGAGGTAATTTTAAAATACTACAGTTATTGATATTTAGTAATTCATACACATACTTCTCTTTTTACTGCTTCTCCTGCTTTATCAAACATACCATGGTTTCATGAGCTAATATCAAACTAGCAAGGAACTTCGATGAAATACTCTTGTGCCCACAAATAAACCTATAGTGGTATTTCAATCACAAATCCTACCCCTTAGTTTTCAAGTAGTTGAACACTGCCTGACAATTGATTCTATTTGACGCTACTGCCAATGAAGGTACAATCTTGATCCAAAGAAATAACTCTTTCATATGTGTATATACATGTATGTGTGTATGTGTAAATGGATATGTTTACTGGTATGCATGTATAATCAGATAGTATTATTATGTCTCTTACTCAATATTGTCTTTGTCTTTTTTTTTTTTAAAGCATCTTTCACTGAATCTGGGGTTCAGTTAGACTGGCTAGCCAGTGAACTTGGGGATCTGTCAATCTCTACCCATAGTACAAGGGCTATAGGTACATGACATCATACTTAGGTTTATTATGTGGGTTGCTGGGGATCCAAATGCATGTCTTCAGGTTTGTGAAGGAGGCATTTTACCTACCAAGCCTTCTTTGCAGGATTCCAATGAAATAGCTTAATTTTGCAAAAATTTTTGTGAAAATAAAATAATCACAAAGTTAGGATCCATTAAATCCTATGTAGTTATTTCTTTATCTCAGGGAGAAGCTGTCTTGATGAGCTGTTCATGCCAGTCTTTATGCGATAACCATATTCTGAGATAGTTACATGCACTGGGGCATCTTTTAGAGTCAAAGAAAAGATGTTGATAAACATGCTGACTTATCCTAGGCAACCGTTTTAGTGACCTTTCTCATCCCTGTGAGCAAATCCTTGACAAGAAGCAACTTGCAGGGGGAAGGACTGATTCTGTCTCATGGTTTGAGGGTACAAGTCCATCATGGTGGGGAAGGCATGCCTACAGGAGCAACTCATTATTGTGTTGTGTTGGATGGAGTGTGGGCTTCTTGCTCCATCTGGGTGAGTCAGGAAGCAGGGAGCAGACCAGAAGCAGGGCTGGGCTGTCCTCCTGTAGACCCATCCCAAGTCACCAGCTTCCTGCAGTCAAGGATTCACCTCCTAAAGATTCCACAGCCTCTCCAAATAGGGACAACAGCTGAGGACCAAATGTTTGAACACATGAGCCCGTGGGGGTTACTCTATATTCACTTACAATAGAAACTAAATGAAATGCATGTTTATATTGTGTTCAGATGGAAATGAGCTATTTCTCTTATTCTGTCTCTATGAACACCTTTCATAACATATTTTCTGGTTCCAGTAATTAAAGGTTATTGCCATATTTATTAACTAAACTAGCTTCTAGGATGTTTCTAGAATGGAAACATTTTAGGCTTGTAGAGCAAATTGAAACAAATAATTTATGATTTTTTTTTGGTGAACTTTTGCCTGGTCTAAATTATTTTTTTCAAGCTTTCACACTTCTGTAGTTTTATCTTGTTACACATTCACACCCAGATGTGAAGTTACACAACTCAGGGTAAAGAACTAAGCTGTTGAAGGTCCAAATATTCTTTGTTCAAATCTTCAGGGTCAGTCTCTAGCTAGGAGGCCTTGAGTAAAGCACAGTGCTTGGTTTTAAGTCTCTCTTCCCTCACCAGTAAAAGTGTGGCAAAATACAACTTGCATTGTGAAAATCATTTCTGGGCTGGATCTATGCAACTTACTATAATCAAAGGGAATATTGAATAGCGTTGATTAAAGATTTGCTTAAAACTATTAGACTGAAAATATTTTTCAGATTTTATTTATTTACTTTCTTTAGTTTTTAAAATTTTCATGCACAAATACAATGGATTTAGGTGTTTTGTCACCTCATCTACCCACACCACATTGCTCTCCCACATTCCCTCCCTTTCTCCATTCCAGTTCTCCCTCCTGCTCTCACATTCCCACATCCAGCCCCCCCCCCCAATGTGGTCCATTGGGTCCCGTCTGGCAAGTGCTGGGGTACCCGCTGTGGCACCAATGACCCACCACTGGGCAAACCGATGAGTGGAAAAGCTCCCCTTCTTCTGTATGGCAGCAGTCCCAAACATTCTCTTTGTGTGTTGCTGTATCTGCGGAGATTTCTTGTCTGTTGGGAAATGTTGGCTGCCTATTGTGTAGGTCGGATGGAAGTAGGTCGGGTGGAAGTAGACCCGGCTGAATTGTGTTCCCAGTATGGCAGCACTGTTGCCAGCAGCGTACAGTCACTGACTGCACCACTCCCCACCTGTAGGCTGTTACCATCTTACTGCCCACTCTTCCTCAAGATTTCCTAAGCTTTGGGATGGAGTGGGGGTTATTTTTCAGATTTTAATGCAATAATCTCATTTGGAAGGTGCCAGTATTCGAAAGATAGGAGACCAGCTATATTCTTCAAAGATGTTTATGCCAAGTGAATCTGAAAGCTTATACCAAATTTGAAAATTGTTCTTCTGAATGTCACAGTTGCTTGACAGATGGCTTCAGCAATGACCATGCTTAAGTATAAGCCATCCTCTGTCAGTCTGACAGAACTGAAAATATAATAACAGAGCTGGTTGGAGAAAACATACCATCTTTATCACATTATCAAAACAAGCTCTGTCCTTATGAAATAGACCATCTCTTTGAAAATGGCAAAAAGGAATAGAATGGAGAGGAGCTAATTGGGTTTTTGTACAAGCTCAACATTTGTTGTTTGTGCAGAAACAGTCTCCTAGTGGTTACAAGACACTGTTTGGATGCAGAGTAGCACACAAATTCCTTAACTCAGTCAGGGCAGCTGGCACAAAACTGCTATGTATGCTTATACTTAAAGCTGGAAAAGAGATAAGTTTCCTAACATGGAAAATGGAGTATTGCTGCCTGACTTTGAAAAGATTTGAGATATTATTTTGTGTTTTCTTTTTGCTATTAAAGAGACATGTGATTGTGCATTTGACTGATTGATCCATGAGCTCTTCAAGAGGGAATGAAAAATGTTCTGTAATTAGGCTCCTATGTGCTGTGCTTGGAAGTTCTATGTGATCCAAGGGCAGACTTGGCACACAGAAGATTTCAGATGTAGAAAATTACCTCTGGGGCTGATTGTAACAAGCTGTTCATCAAATGTTGCTGAAATGTTCGTGTACACAAATGTGAAAGAATGAAGGAGTGAAATCTATCCAAAGTACTAAACATTAAGTAGGTGATCTAGGAAGTTTAGCTACAAATTACTGAAGACAGAATAGATGATAGGTATACGTCTTTGTGATCACAGATTAGGTAGTGATTTCTTTGAAATGTTGCAAGACACAAATAGCCCAAGAAATAAACAGACAGATCAAATAATATGAGAATTTAAAATATTTGTTCATCAAAGGACACTATTTGAGGATACTATTATGCGATATGAAAAGATAACTTGTTCTACAACCTAGAACAGATTTTTGGCAGCCATAAACCTAACAAAAGATTAGTTCCAGATAAAAATAACAACCATGGCTCATTAATAATAAGGTAACACAGTTAAAATTCAGAATCCTGACAAATAAAACTAGTAGCTACAGGACAGAACAGTCAAAATGCATGAAGAAGAAAAGATCGGAGTCCCAGTTCATATCAAGGCAAGTGATTTAGTAAAGGTAAAGTGATTTAGTAAGATTGATAAATGGATTTTAGGATTCCTTTTACTAACATTATTGTATGTTTTCAAAAACAAATACAGATTTCATTTAAAATTTATTATATTTATGTACTGAAACTGCCAAAATATAAAAATAAATAATAAATAAAAGAATGTCTTGAATTGTTTAGGGTTATTTTGAAGTTTTGATAGTTGGAAGGTGACTTCAACTTATCTGTAAGCTATGGCATTGAAATGATAATTATTTTCTCAACTTCTGTATAGAAAATATTCATATTTATTAAACCATGAGCTATCAATCTTTACTAAATCACTTTATATTAGTGAAAATATAATCATACTGTTTATGTATGTAGTACCTTTTTAAAAAGTTTATTCTTTCTTAACTTATTGCCTAGTATTATTTTTTATTTGCATCTATACAATAAAGAGTAAATAACTTTGATACATATTCTAGCATTTTTTTAAAAAGTAGCAAAGTAGCATCATGAATATTCATTGCAGGAGATCCAGCACATGTTGTCAATATTTAGGCTTCTCCAGGTTGCTTTGATTCAGCTGTTGCCTTCTTCTTCAGCCCTATAAATAGAAGCCCACCCACTTCATTCTTAACAAATCCACAGTTTACAGCAGTTTGCATTGTGTTCATCAACAATTTTCCAGCTGTTCAGTGCAGGGAAGGAGTAGAAATAAAGTGTAGTCGGGTGGTACAGACAGGAACTCAGACAGAGACAAAAGTCCTGAGAACATGGGGTGCAGCTAAGGTACCTCTCAAATCTTGCACGGAAGGACCCTGAGGGTAGCGCTGCAGCTTGCAGGCTCAAGGAAGTGGGCATGTTACCACAGAAACCAAACCAACCTGCTCCAATCCTGGTTGTATCAGCCCTGCCCTCTGCTTTAGGAACCCTTTGTCTTTGGGTTAGCGAAGTCTGGCAACACTCAGTCCAGCCGGCTCAGATAAGCGCTGATGAGAGAACCCACTCAAAGTGATGTCTGATCTGCCCACTTTCTACCATCACCTGTTTCCTGCCACATAGATCTGTGTGATGCATTTACTTGTCTGTTCCTGATTTGGCTTTTGCATGCATTTCTTTCTTTCCTTTTTTTTTTTTTTTTACCTATTTTGTATAGTTGTTTACATCAGAGTAGTTTCTTTGGACTCACCCTAAAGGCATACCCTTGAATCCATTGTCCTGTATGCTTTGCCCTGGACTCTCCAAAGGACATATAGTTCTTTACATATCAAAAGCAGTTTGTTGTGGCAGTTAGTTGCAGATGCCAACTTGATAATTGATGGCTCAGCCTTTGGACACATCTGTGAAGAATTACTAGCTAAGGCTAGTGCTCAGCAACACTATGGGAGATTATCTAATTCATGTGGAAAGAGCAAGTCCATGACAGGTTGAACTACTCTTTGGACAGATGAGTAAGATGGAGAAAGTTGGTTTAGTGTTACATATGTGCCCTTCTCTGTTCTTCCTGTGACTGTGGTGTGGTCGGTTCCCTTGACTCCTGATGTTGGTATGAACTCTCCTGCCATGATGATGAACCTGTAACCAAGAATCACAGGCAAGAACAAAACCCCTCGTTTCCCTTAATTATTTGGTTATGCTTCATATCAGCAACAGAAGAGCAGTCAGGAGCCCTTGACCTCTTCCTTTATGTGAACAGGATCTGTTCTGAATCTTCAGTCTGGTCCAAACCCATGGCATTGATCCTACTGGAGGAAACACCCAATTCTTTTGGCTGGTGGAGTTTCTGGTTGTATCAAAACTTCTGAGACATCAGTGTGTTAGTGCTGCTTGATATAGCCTGCATCATATAGGCTTTAACTAGCCTTGGACAGAGGCAGCAGGATGGCCCCTTATCCCAGTCTCTGTACGTGGCCACCCAATTCTTACACAGGGACTTCACCGACTCAGCATATGGCAAGAGTAAACTCTTCCTGTCACCCTTATGGGAACAAGACTTTACTTCACTCTGTTCTCTGGAATGACATTTTCAAAGACAGCCTACAAGAATCAGTTGTCTCGGGTCTTGCTTTAAAGATACCTCAAAGAAGATGTAGATGTTACTTTTAACTACCTTTTGATTCATTTTTGCCTTGATATTTAAATTTTGACATTCATATTTTTAATTTCTTTTTTTTTTTTACTGCTGTTCTGCCCCTTATGACTTCTGGATATATTACCCAGATATGCCTTAATTATTATTTGTACACACTTGGTTTAATCTGGGTGTAAGGAACTTCCATGCAATCTCTATTGGGACTAAGAAACCTCCAGTGGCACTATCTACCATGTGCAGCTAATTTGACCTTGCCCATAGATAGTTTGGACTGGTCAAACATATCTTGGTGTAGCCTGCAGTGTCTGAGAAGCTATGCTGAAGCTTTAAGAACATTTAAAGTACATTGAGAAGAAGAAGATGGTCATAGTAGACCAAAGTAAGTTCAGGATGAGTTTGTTGTGAATGGAGAAAAACAATAAAGTAGATCACTTCCTGTGAGTCGCAGAGTCGATCTGCTCAGCTCTGCTCCTGATTTGCCTCTGTAGCTTGATCTCTTTTCCTCAGTTCCAAATGTTGGGACAATTACACTTCAATTTGATACTACAGACTCTAGTGTCAGCTTTTCATCATTGATTGTAGACAGATTGAATATCCTTCGTCTTCCTTTACTATAAAAACGTCAGGTATGTTACAGGACTTATTTTCCTAAGGGAATGGTTCGGAATCAAGACAAACACGCAATTTTACTTGCTATTTTTCCAGTTTTTTAAATATAAGTAAACAAACCACTGATTCCTTACAGTGGATTTCATTTTGAATTGTGTGATTTTCTTAACTCATGATTTTCTTAACTCATAATATTGTATAATTATTTGAGTTTTTTCTTTTCTGTATAAGGAAGATTAAAAGATGATGCTCACTGAGATAAATTAAGTATAATTACTTAGCTTAAGTCTATGTTTTTTAAAACTGTTTTATATATTACCAGAAATTCTTTTAGGCCTCTGCTACTGGTTTTGGTTAACTTATAAATCCACAGATAACCATTTTGCAAATGTGAGAAATATTTATTACCTGCTTTTAACTTATTGTCCAAATCTGAATCTGTTACCATTTATCATTTAGTCCAATTCTCTTCTGCGTTGTATCTGATTAATCAAGGAAGAGAAAATAATATGAAGATTTCCTTTTTCTTTTTAAAAGTTTTACATTTATTTTTAATTGACATACAAAACCTTCCATATTTATGGTTACTATAAGATGTTTTGTTACACACACACACACACACACACACACACACACACGAAAGTTTAAATCAGAGCAGTACATCGATCTCAGTTTTCATTTAAAAATACTTTATTATTATTAGTTTTTTAGTGTCTTGCACACGAACATAGTGAACTTACAATATTTTCAACCTCAATCTCTAATCCATCCCTCCCTCCTCCTATTATAACTTTTCTCTCTTCCAGATTTTGTCCTATTTTCAAATCTTTATGCATGTGTGTCCCCTGTTTTCGCCTTTGATGTCATGTGCCTGAGTACTTTATGGAGCATGGATATTTTTATCAGTTGGTATACCACTGAGGAAAGCATGTTGCAACTAAACTCATTTCTTCATCCATCCATCCATCCATCCATCCATCCATCCATCCATCCATCCATCCATCATCTCTCTAGCCACACATTCATTTATCCATGCACGGAATGAAATTTTGCTGAAAACCTGCTGCTATATATTATGCTCTGTACTGACCTTGAAACTTCAGTGAGAACAATTTAGGACCAAACAGGCAGCAGAAACAACATGACATACATACAGTATATTGCAACACTGCAGAGTGCAGGTCAATCAAAGTGCCGTAGGCAACAAAACATGGTCTACCATCTGAAATTTGATTAAAAAATGAGCTGGATGAAGAATGAAAATGAGGAGGATCAGAGAAAAGTTAATAGATGGAGTAGTTTACATACATGTGCAGTCCAGTTTCTCCTTTATTGCTGATAGAAATATATGATCAAAACCAACTTAGAGGAACATGGGATTTATTTCAGCTTGGTCACAATTCATCATCATGGCAGGAGGGTTCATATGAACATTAGGAGCTGTGGGAACTGGCTACGACACATTTCTCAGGAAGAGCCGAGTGGGGCACACTTTCCTACTAGCCAGCCTGTGTGCTTACACGTCAATTCCAAGCAGCTTATGCTCTATCTTGTCCACCTGCCTAGGTTATGGTCCCACCACTGTGATCTGAGTCTTCCCTCATCAGTTAAATAATATCTTACAGGCTTGCTCAGGGCTTTGCCTTATTAAAATAACTATTCACAGATACACCCAAAGGCTCATCCTTTAAGTGTCAAATTGTCACCTGTACCTAACCATTACAATACATGCAATTACAAAAAATAAAAAATTCTTAAAAATGAATGAAATTATTTTTCAAAAGTAAGTGTATTTGGACCTTTTAGGAAGATTTTACAAGAGAAAATGGGGTTCGGATATCTGGAATGTTATTAGGAAGCTATAGCTCATAGTCAATAGGTGGTCCCAAAGTACAGACTTCATGTACTTCTCATATGACTCTGTGAAGAATCTTAACTTTGCCCTAAAATAGGGTCAATGGAATTTTCTCATAATGAATAAATTCAAATTCACTTATTACAATTTTATCTGTAAGTGAAGAATGATAAGACTAATTGTTAATGAAAGTCCATTGGTGAAATATGACCCATCATGTCTTGGTCTTGATTTCCTTAACATAATCTTCTTCGTCTTATTTCTAAGGAGTATTAAAATTTTCTCTTCCATATTTTTCTTTATAATTGAAAGCTATTCTATTTTCTAGAATTTTCGAGGAAGCCAGGAGAAAATTATGTGCAGTTTCAAGGATACTTATTTCCCCAGTCAACAAACTGAGTTATTTGTAAAATCAATAATTTAGCATTTGGTACTTTAATGTTCTTAAAAAATGTGTATGTTCTAACCTGCTAGCTCAGTTAGTACAAGATCAAAAGCAATTGTTTCCTCCCTCTGGGCTAAGGATTAAACCCAGGGTCTTGCGTATCCTAGGTGGTCACTGAGCTTCAATCTCAACCCTAGAGACATAACTTCTATGCAAGGATCTTCCAAACCACATATAATGAATTAAGCTGACAATTAGAAATGATTTTCATTTTTCCCCAAGAAGCAACACATTACATTATTGAGGTAGGTCCAACAATGTAAAGATTCTTTATTCTTCTATTTCATATAATGTAATGAAACCCCAAAGAAAATATTCTCAAAAGATGACTTTCTTAAATGTAATTTATTACTGATGATGTAAATATTTGAGGATGATGCTTTTGCAAATTCCAATGGCTGAGACATGGCCCAGATGTTAAGCACTGGTAAGCAGAAAGCCCGGCGCTTGGATCCCTGGATCCCACCTGAAATGTCAGGATCTCCCCATCAATCCTTCCCTTTTCGGCCTCCCTCTAATTTCCTTTTCTTAATTCTTTTCTCCTTTTCCTTAGTTTTTTTTCAACTTGGCAAAGAGAAGGGACTTCTATATTCTTATTTATAGTGTAAAATTTATGGCAGCTATGTGTTTATAAATAAGTATATAATTATTCATAAGAATTGCATATTTAAGTCTCTTTGGAGGTCCATGGGTACAACTTTATATTCTCTTTCAATAATTCCTAGAAGTGATACATGCAGTGAGCTCTTCATCCTCCCATAGCTTATAACTTGACATAAATTTGTATGCTTACTGCCCATGCAATATTTCACTTAATATTATATAATGTAGTTTTTAATAGATATATAATTCTAATGGTCAATCTTGTTAACTTGATTGAAATGAATAATGCCTAGAGGATCAGTGAAGTACTTCTGAGCATGTCTGTGAGGATATATTCAAAGGGAATTAGCCAGAAGTGGGAGAGACTCACTCAGTGTGGGTAGCACAGACAGTCCTGCTCTCTGTTTTCTGGCCCCTGTGAGGTGAGCTGCTCTGTTCTACTATGCCCTTCCTACCTGCATGCTCTACAATCTATGGACCTCAGCAAAATAATCCCTCCTCCATCATCAGGTATTTTATCACAGCAGTGAAAAGTCTGACTGACACAGGGTCAAATGAATCTTAAAATATTTAAAATTCTGCCTTCTCAACAAAACTCTGAGAGACTTATTAAATTTTTTTCTACATTTAATTTTCAATATGCTGTTGTTTTTCTTAATGTTCATGATTTTGGAAATTTTAACCTTGTATTTATTTGTTAGTTGCCCTCATTTGATACATTGAGGGGATTCCAGTAGTTTTAGACTTCCACTATTTACATGGGGATGGGACTCATGCAGATTGGGACCGCTAACTCACTGTAGAACTGCAGGAGCCATTGGTAAACACAGCCATCCTATTTGATAGATAAAGTAATTCCCCAGGTTTTCCTCATAGAGGAAAAGGTCAGCTTTCAAACCCTGGTTCACTGCCTGATCAATTACTTTGTAGTTCTTGAGGTTGGTTATGATCAACCTGTCTTTCCAGTCCCTCCCTTCACCAATACCTTGTATAATAATAATCACATCCATTACAGCCATATAAATCAGTGGATCAGATATGCTTGTACACATGAGTATATATTTCTTTATAAAATATGCAAAAATTTGCATGCAAATCATACATGTTCATTTCTAAGTTAAAAAAAACAGCCAACGCAAGGTCTGTCCTGGTTCCTGTGGCATGGAAAGTAGGGCTGTGGAGGAAAATTGAGGGATATCCAGGGATTACATCAGAGAACCAAATGGATGAAATTAGGTAACTATAGTATAGAGTACCAAGAGCACAGAACACCAAAATATGTAATGCCCTTTCCAAGTGGCTATTTGGGCATATTCATCAGTATTTTCATGGTTGGAAAACTTACCATCTTCCAGTGTAGAAATTCCATTTTGGGGTACCACATTGGAACACTTCTTGAAGCTTAATTTGATTATTGCCTTAAATTTTCCATCTCTGTGCCCTTGAAGCTAAAGATTACACCATGCTTCCTCTCAGTACAAACTTTTGAATAGCTAAAAAAAATCACAATCTCTCATTTTATTCTCAAATTTAGCACCTTGACTTCCATAAGTATAATTTCTTTTTTTACTCCTTGGTACATTCCTCTTGGAGCTCATTCTTTAAGTGTGTGTGTGTGTGTGTGTGTGTGTGTGTGCGTGTGCATCAGAGAGCACTGTGTGTCTTTGTGGAGGACCAAGGGTAACTTTGGGAATCAGGTATTTTATCACAGCAATGAAAAGTCTGACACAATGTCAAATGGATTTTAAAATATTTAAAATTCTGCCTTCTCAACAAAACTCTGGTCTGTCTAGCCAATCAGCAACCTGGATTGCTTCGACCTCCTTTTTGCTTTGCTCTGGGATTTCCTAGGTTCTGCCCACCAGAGTGGGAAGTGCAGACTGCCACCAGTTGGGCCTGTAGTCTTTCTATTGGACCTGGGATCTGAACTCAAGATTTTCTGCTTGTGAGGCAGAGTTTTAATCTCTGCGCCATCTCTCCAGCTCCTCTTGAAGCACATTCTTATTGTGTATGCTTTCATGTGGCCCCCAGATCCCAATGCAGACTTTCTCTGATCGTTCTGAATACAGTGTGTCTCACGAAGCCTAAACGCAAGACAGCTTGTTTTATGTTTAGGTACAGAATTGCCGGACTCACTGCAGAGTGAAAAAATGAAGAGTTTAATTGGCATAAAACACCACACACACACACACACACACACACACACACACACACACACACACACGAGAGAGAGAGAGAGAGAGAGAGAGAGAGAGAGAGAGAGAGAGAGAGAGAGAGATGTCTTTTGTCTTTCTTTTCCTTCATTGCTTTGATGAAAAAAATGCTTTTATTTCCTAAAGAATATGCTGGTTACAGTGGTGAATCAGAAAGCAGTCAGAGAGGGCTGGCAGAGGGCTCAGGAATAAAGGACTGTGTGCAAACCTGAGCACCTTAGTTCCATCTCTAGTGCCTATGTGGTGGAAGGAGAGAACCAACTTTTGAAAGTTATTCTCTGACTTTCATGAGCGTACTTGCACCCACTTCTGAAATAAATAGATAAATAGATAAACAAACAAACAAACAAACATTTTAATGAGGAAAGCCAGCAGAAAGTACAGGGTCAGGTAGATAGGAAGGCGAGACTGAAAGACCCAAGGACAGGAATGTGCTGTTTTATGAAATGAGGACGTGAAGGGTAAGTAGGAGTTAAGAACCTTGTGAGGTAGCAGTGTGCTGCAGCCAGCAACGGTTTGGCACTGAAGATATTAAGCAATTGTGGACAGGTGAATGGAGGAAAAGAAACAGGGAGTTTCAGCTGTGCGGCCGAGGAGTGCTCCGGAGGCTACTGCGTTTCCGGTCCTGGTAGGGCGGAGCCTGTGAATCCTGGGGCAGAGTAAACAAGGAGGAGGTGGAGGCGTCCATGGTGGTTCCTGAATTCGTCCGTGGTTTTACACACACATACACACATACACGCACGCACGCACGCGCACAATTGAATAAATAATAATAATAAAAAAGAACCCCTGCACTGGGGAAGCAGAGAAGGGATACCCACGGCTCACTGGCTAGTCTGTCTAGCCAATCAGCAAGCTCCAAGTTAGTGAGAGCCCTTGTCTCAGAAGGCAAGGTAGACAGTGATTGAGGAAGACATTTGATGTTGATCTCTGTCCTCCACATACATGTGCACACGTACCCACATATATACACACACGAATATACACACATGTGAACACACAAGCACAAAGATACATTACTGGGGAGTATTGTCTAAATAATGATATCTAAGAAATATTAGTAAGGGAATTAAGTTACATTGAATTAATATGGATCCCTGTTTTTATGACTTTAATATTCCTTTAGGATCCAGACAGGATGGTTGAGGTTTCTAAAAATTCTACATGTGTTTAAATGATGTGTGTTTAAGGGCACTGTCTTATAATTCATCATAACATCAGAAAGATCTCATGAAGCTCCACACCTCTCTGAGCGACTGATGAAGAGTAATGCTGATGGGGAAGTAAAGGAGGATGCTTTCTCTCCTCAATTGGAATATCCATGATCTAGGATGCTTGCTGGAGCATGAATCAGGTTAAGCATAAGTCATCACAGACCAGATGAAATACAGTGGGCCTCACAAGTAAAAAGATTTGAAAATAAGAGGAAGTCTGGGAGGGGAGATGAAAGGTTGTAAGGAGAGAAGGAGGGGGTTAAGATTGGGACAAAAGGTTGAAAACATTATAAAATCACTATATTCATATATATAACATTAAATAAATAAATAAATAAATAAATGATGTCTGCTTAGAACATTGCAAAAATGTACAAATATATTTGAACAAGAAGGTTAAATTATTCTTCTGAATGCACACAGTTTAGTTGTAATCCCACTGAGAAAACACGGGCCAACGGTGGAGTAACTGCATGTCGGGAATAATACCTGAGCTCCATTTCTAATCCCTGAAACCAACCCGAGGAAAGCAGGGAGAAGCTCTCTGCCCACACAATTTGCTAAACTTTCTAGCCATGGCTCAATGTGAAAAAAAAGACTCTTTCCATAGTCTCAGTCCTCTAGGATTTCCAGACTTTTAATAGACCTGTGTTTTAACAGATGTGAATTGGATGAGAAAATGCCCTGGCAAATATGATTATTGCAAGAATATATCTATGTTTGGAATTTTTTATCTGTCAAGCTGACCTTCCTTCAGTTTTTCATAGCTTCTTGATGAGCTTGTGAGTAGAGCGAGCATGGCGCATTTAACATATGAATGGATACGAGATTGGTTTAAACTTGGAATATAGTACATGATGTGTATATGACATCATGATGAATGCAGTGATTTTCATTAAGTGCTTTGAGGCATTTCTCTGAAAGGAAGTGGGAAACTGGCAAGCTGGTTTTCATCTACACAAAGACTTCTAAGAAGTTTCATTCTCAGAGATGAGCAAAGGCAACAGAGTTTCATGAAAAAAGTCTGACCTCATCTTCATTTACTACTCAGGTCTCTAGCTCTTGATTGATCAGAGGGTTTCTATGGGTGCAGACAAGCACCGAGAGGGGATCAGTGTTCTCCTAAGCTTTGGGCATGCAGAGTTCATGTCTGAATTGACTACGCAGGATTCAGCAGCGTCAGCTGAGCCCGGTGCTTAGGAGCCTTCTTATTTGAGAACACCTGTTTTACAAACATCTTGTGGTATAGGGGTGCATGTCTGTCATCCCAGCCCATGGGAGGCTAGGTTAGGAGCATCATAAATGTGAGCATAGCCCATTGAAGGCCAGCCTTGGGATACATTGTGAGGTTCTGTTTCCAAAGTCCCAAACCAAGATAGACCAAACTAAAGAGACCCGTGTTTACGGGTGAATTGATTAAAATGATTCAGCTACTACAAGTCAAGCTATAATGAAGTTTAGGATTTATGATGCTGCTTGCTCATTGAATTATTTATCAGCTATTTATTATGTATCACTATATGTGGAAGCATAGGACATAAAAGATAAATAAAATATGTCTTCAGGAAGCTGGAAAGACAAGGCAGTAGTAAATATGCAAGTGTGATACAGAATGGTAAACTGGAGGACACGGCTGGTGTACACTATGGAAACCAAGGGAGAATGGCCACACCCTGTGGAGCGGCCTTGATGGATTCCCAAGGATGCAAGTGTCAGCAGCGGCAAGAGAACAGAGGACTGAACAGGAGTTGTATAGCTTGCATGTGCGAGTGAGATGTGGACTACTGTGTGACTGTAAGTTGTCAGGCGCTGGGAATAGCATAGACACAGGGCTGGGACTAAGAGGGGACTTTGGACAACTGAATACGACTGAACCATAAAGTTTAGGGTGAGACATAGTAAAAGATACGGCCAGAGGTAATTAAGATCCTTGACTTTTATGGAGGCCCTGCAGCCACTTTAGAAGGCTTAGATTTTACTCTATATATAGTTGGTTAAAAATAGAAATATTGTCAGCAGGAAGGATCTGATCAGAACACACTAGTCAGGTCTCTGGTGATACAGTCTTGAATTGATTATATAGATGGTGATCACAGAATCCCAGATAAGCTAGGATGTAATTGTAGCAATTAGAGAATAAGAAAGATACAAAGAAAAATTCCACTGATAAATAAAAGAAGTAATAGAGTTGACCTGATATGGAATGCTTGAGTCGAAGAACATTTTTCAGCTCTTTTTTTTTTTGGTATGAGAAATGATATATTTTTCTGAATTGATTTCTACTTCCATGTTCTCTCCTAATCCAATCTCCTTCTATCTGGATGTCTGGAAGAGTAAAAAGTGGTCTCTTCAAGTCCACTTTCCCCTCTTATCCATGACTGTTCAGTCATGGAGACCTTTTCAAAAATAATATCTTGTCTTTTCAGTACCTATCAACACCTAACTCTTCAACAGGTTCGTGAACACAGTATCTCAAAATGCCTAGCAAGTTTACAAAGGTATTTTACATGCATGTCTGTGTCTGTGTGTATCAGAGGGTACTGTGTGTGCCTGTGGAGGACCAAGGATGACTACAGGATTCATCCTGGTTTGATCTACCTTCTTATTGCTTTCCATAGGCATTTTATTTTCCGAATGAAAATGCATCCTTATCTCCCTTCCTTTCATTTAACAAGATTTAGTCACAAGAACCTCCATCAGTTCCTAAAATAGACCATAGTTCCTTTGACCTTAATCTGGCTCGAACTTTACATGATCTTCAAGGAGAAACTTGTGGTAGTTCTTAGCTGTAGAGTCTCAATTCTTAAGCTTTACTGAAGTATGTTCAGAATTGACTCTTACAGTTTTGTATTCATTTCCTGGGGCTGGTAAGATGGTTCAGTGTGGAAGGTGACTGATGTAAACTTGGTGGAAGGAGAGAACTGATTTCTGAAAGTTGTCTTCTCATCTCCAATGCTACTCTCCAAGGCATATTCTCTCTCTCTCTCTCTCTCCCCCTCTCCCCTCTCTCCCTTTCTCTCTACTTCTACCTCTACCTCTCTCTCTCTTCTTTCTCTTTCTCTCAAATAGATAAATATTAAAATGAACCCTTTACTTCTTGATAAGAAACAAGATGTCAAGGCCTCTAATGATGCCATCCATTTCAGCAACACATAAACTACTAGACGATATTCTTCTTTTTAAATTTAAAGACTTTTTAACTTGCTCACCATCTTTGAACATACGTTTCAATTATGAGGAAATGTTTTCTTTTCAGTAATATAACCAAACAATGGGATTCATGAAAAACAAGAATTCAACTTCAAAATTATTTCTGAAAAAAAATCCACTTTTTCTCTCTCGCTTATTAATATTTTTGCTTAGATTCCTGGTTTTTAAAGCATGAATTAATGTATGAAACACTGCTCTAAGGACTGGGAGATGGCTCAGTGAATAAAGTACTTGCTGTGCAAGTGTGGGGCTCTGAGTTCGGATCCTCAGAACCCATGTGAAGCCTGGCATGGTAGTGTGCTTCTGCAATCCCTGAGCTCCTATGTCAACATGGGAGACAAAGACCAGAGAATCCCCAGAATCTCCTGGGCCAACTAGTCTGCATATACAGTAGTGACTAACAACAACAAATAAATAAATAACCAGATAGGTAGATAGATAAAAAGATAAGCTTGTTTCAAGCAAAGTGGAAGGTACATGGATTGTCTTCCATGTACATCATTCCATGCATAACATATGTTTGTGCATACACATATCATACATAAAAAAGGTTAAATATTGCACACACTGAAGCAGCAAGATGATTCAGAGGTTTGTACTGTAAGTGCCCATTCTATGGGTATAATAATAGCTACCTACAGAACATTTTGATGGTAGGTAGGTCTTTCTTCTTATATGTTTATTGGCTGTCTTCCCTATTGATCCCCTCCCCCTTTTAATAGGTTCTTGTGCTACTTTACAATAACAGGGATGTGTACCATTCTGACAAGCAGGTCTTGAATCCAACAGAAAGTTGTTGGTTGTCTCCTTGATACTCATGCCACTATTATACTGGTAGTCACCTGTTGCCATGGTGATTTATATTGCAACTTACAGATCTTATGCCATTGATGGGACATGAGATTATTTCTTTTCCCCAGTAGCTTCTATAGTATTCCTTGATACTGTGTAAGCTATCTAGCAAGAAGAAAGTCCTCAGACCAGTTCCAGTTGATATATTTAGCCCATGTACTTTAATCAATTTGTGTTGCTTCTTCAGTAATGGGGTCTTACTGACAGTTTTTGGAGAGCAACCAAGAGCAATGGCAAAAGCCTATAATGTTGGGGGCCTTTAATCAACTCAAGGATTTTATTTTATTTTTTCTCCCTGTTTTTCTCACTCTATAATCCTCTGCATAGGACTGTACATTCTTTTTCCTCTCTTTAAAAGACTTTTTTAAAAAACACATATTATTAGCATGGGATGTTCCTTTGGGTTTACTTCCCACAATCTTTGAATTTTTCTATAAGTCCCTCTGTTCCTCCCATCTCCCATGTCCCTCTTATCTCCCATCCCCTCATTCTCCACTATGTATTTTTCCCATTTATTCCCTTCCTCCCCCTTTTCCTGGTATCCTAAATCTCCCCTTTAAAAGGTTTCACCCTAACTATCCTGTCCACTTATATATAGGTCTTTTCCAAATTTTCTGGCTCTTAAAACGGTGCTTCCAACTCAAATCATTAACAAGGATGTCAATTCAATCATTCACATATAAGAGAGAACATGCAGTGCTTAACTTTCTGTGTCTGAGACACTTTACTCAATATTAAAGTTTCCAGTTCCATCCATTTACCAGAAAATTTCATAATCTCATCATTTCTGATGGCTAAGTAATGTTCCTTTGTGTAGATGTACCACATTTTCATTATCCATTCCTTTGTTGATGGGCATGTTGGCCAATTCCATTTTTTCACTATTGTGCAATTTCAAACATTTTAAGGTTAGAATAGCTTATTCAATGGGTATACATATTTGAAGGATTTATTAATGTTAACTAATTGCCTCTTGATAGATTATTTAATAAATGGCATCCTAACAATGTTGGCATTGTACTGTCATATAGAAGCATGCATGCTTGGCATATGAATGCATACCAGCTAATACATAAAATGCATCTGGCTTTCATTAATTAATTTCCATAATTGCTTTTTAATATACATTGGCAATTTTATTTATTGGATTAGAGTAATATATCCTAACATACCCATACAGACATGTAGTGAGCACCACTGAGTTGATAAATCATGTTTCATTGTATTTCAGAATGACTCAGAATTAAGTTTAGAAGTTAATTCCTATAAATACATGGAAGAGAAAGTCATAAAAATACTTTCTTGTTGGCAGTCTAGTAGCTGAGTATATATATCAGTATATATCAAATATATATATATTTCTGAATCAGAAATGGGAACAAAATCTGTTCTGTATTTGCTAAAATAAGTTCATTTTGGCTCTCTTGAATATTTCAATCAACTCAATTGACAGAATTGGATTTATTATATTCACGGAGTGGAAGCCTTCATATTTATAAAATCTTCTATTGAGTCCAAGAATATTAATTTGACAAGGTAAACAACAAGATGAATACCATTTTGTATCATAAAAATGTGATTTAGGGAAAAAGTCTGATATGTTGTATATTGCATTGTAAAACGAAATCTTGAAAATATATTTAGAAGAAATATTTCAAAATTAAGAAAAAAAGAAAGAAAATGTCTAATTTGCCACAGCTTCCAGAAATTTCCTTTATCATATTACTTAGTATCCAAGTTTTCTGTTTTATGATAATGTAGTAAATGCATCTCCATGTGCTGTTCACATATTCAATCTGTTGACATCTTCTTTGTTTTTTTTTGTGAAGCTTATTATTCCTTCTCTCCTCTACTTCCTTCATTTTATGTATTTTTATTTGTCCTGAATCTGTAGCAGAAGCCTTTGCTTGTTTCTTGGCTCTCCTTGTGGTCTCTAGGTGAGATCACTGGTATCGTGCAGTAAAATTGTTAGAATGAACCTAGCTGAAGTAGGATCTGGACAAAAACCCACAGTGGAAAAATCTACCACATAATAACAGAGAAGATGTCCAAGCCACCTTTGTTTTTCCATGAAGGGTGCATTCTTATTCTATTCTTGTGATCTCAATAATTGGTGTTGAGAAATAGGGCAAGTGCACAAAGAGGGAAATACCATTCCCAGGAAATTCTCACCTTCTACACCAGCTCCCTCCCTTGTACATCCCTTTTTAACTAAAGAATCTCGTCTAAAGTGTCACACCCTCACAACATGATACAGTTCCTGTATTTAGTAGGTTGAAAAATCAGGAAACCTCTGTCTCAATTTTCTATGCAAACTGCTGGAGTGTGATGAGGAGTTCATGAAGTTCACAAGTTCAGCCTCTAAGGACAAACCATGAAGATACTGAAATATGCCAAGTTGCTTATGTGGGCTTCCTTCTTTCTAGAACGTTCACTTTCTTTCTTTTTTTTTTCCTTTTTTTAATTTTTTTTATTAAAAATGTAATTATACATTTAAATTTTTTTTACCAGTTCCCTCCCTCCCCCCTCCTCCCCCCAAACCCCCTCCTCTCCCTCCTCTCCCTCCCCATCCCCCAGTGCCTCCCCCCCAATTCCCAAAGAGTCCTTTATTGTGTATGCCTGACTCTCCACTGGGTCCTCCTCTCCGATGACATATAAGGACCCAGTGGCATTTCCATAAGCCCTTTCTCTTGTAGAACGTTCACTTTCTTACCATGTGGCTACCAATCTCCTCCATACCTTCCTTTACCCTGGGTTTTTGCTTGACTCCCTCTTACCTAAGCTTCAAGAACTTCATTAAAGACCTCAGAGATGCCTTCACTCACAACTCCCCTTACTCCATGTAAGACTTTTCTAACTAGGTTTCAGGTGTCAAGAAATTATACTTATGGTTGATTTATCTTTTGGATACCGGCTGCTTTTCTTGCTTGACTTCTGAGTTACTATATAACAGGGGCAATGACCTTTACACTATGTTGCCTCACGATTAATTAAAAACTTGGCCTTGACCTCACTTATAGTTGATGGATGATGACAGGTGTACTGTAGAGAAAGATATAGAGAAGAGGCAACATTTAAAAGCTATTTCTGGAATAGGTTATTATGGACTTTATTAGACATAAAGGAATCAACAGATATTTTTAATGCCATCTTTTCATTTAAACATCTGAACTGAGAAGTTTATGCAGATTACATTGACTTTGGGGGGAGAAGGAAGAACTAAACTTAAGTGGAAGGGATTATAACTTTAAATGCAGTAAGGATGCGCCTCAGTGCAGTCTTGCTGCCAAGGGCTTTAGCCTTTAAGACCATCTGTTTCCAGCTGATTAATCCTTGCGATACTTTGAAACGATGATCTCAGGCATAGCGATTCTTTTTTCAGAGATCTTACGAGTTGCTGATTGACCTCCACAGTCTGTAGTGCAGAAGCATGATGTCAAGGATGGCTCCATTTTCCAGGAGATGAGCCCTAGTTTCACCTGGTTCAGATGTTTCTCTATGTTAGTGGTTGTGGTGTTACACACGGCTATTTTATGATAGAAACAGGACTGTGGAACCATTGAATTAATTGGACCAGACTATAATTAGAAATGAAAGCTCTTCAGTTTCCTAACTGCTAATGGTAGAAAATGAAGTACAATAAACACTCTGAGCTTTGATGAGCTTGGCTTTTGATTAATTAGCAGATTTTAATGACCTTCCAAATGGTGACAGCTCTTCTATTGATCTACCTAATTAAGGATCATGAAAGTAAAAGGGACTACTCTTATTTTCATGACCAAATCTCTGTGATTCATTGGAATTGCTCAAATAGCTGATCAGAATGTACTATGTATGGTTCTCTCTCTTTCTCTCTCTCTGTGTGTAATTATGCTCATATGAAGTTAAGTCTACTGAAAATTTTTAATTCATTTTTGTTCGCTTGGGTACCAGGTAGAAAAAGAGAGAACGGAATCCTTAGAAGGGATGGCGATTTCAAACTGTAAATGCTTTCATCAAATACTGTGCAATGAGTAGATTTTAATTATTTATCACAACTGACCTGAATTTATTGAGAGCTGTCCAAGCATGAGGTGCTAATGAGAAGGCTAACATGTCAGACACACATCCGATTAGCTGGGAGATCCTGCACTAGGACTATTCGATATTTCTCAAGCAGTTTCATGATGCAGTGAGAGTACATAAAGAAATGTTCTTTCCTAGTTTCTAGCACAACACAGGGGAAAAAATAAAGCATAGAGGAAATCACAAGTAACTTTCCTGCGACAATCAGTCTCAATCTCTCTCTCTCCCTCTTTCTCTGCAGAAAGCAGTATGGGATGTAGAGAAGCAGCAGAGAGGAGCTGGGCAGCCAGGGCTGCTCTCACTCACCAAGGATCTTTGTTACATGAACATATCTCCTGGGCCTGCAGCCTGCTGGGTGGAGCGGATCACACATGCTTGGGCAAAGACACCACAGGTTCTGCTTTTGTTTCTTCTTTTGGGAGGATGGCACTCACAATGTAGTATAGAATCAAAGCAGTCTTCCAAATGGAAGGATGCCATGGATTCCTGTGTGGACAATGCTCTCTTCCTTCCTCCCCTCTCTCCATCTCCCTCCCTTTCACCCATTTTCTCCCCTCCTCTTCGCCATTACATCTTTAGTTTCTTTGTTCTCCCTTTCATTCTTTCTTCTCATACCCTGAGAATGAGTGTCATCCTAAAACCCCTTTAAACACTGAAACACAGGACTTGATGAGCAGGTGCGAGAACAAGTTATCATCCAGCTCTTTGGACCTTCAGACATCTGAGCATTAACTTGTATTTTGGAAGGAAACATGTACTGAGGCTTAGTTTTGAAAGCGTATTTTCCATAAAGCGAGTATTATCTTGGTGAAAACAGATGATTTGTTGTGAACATTCATCCTTCTGAACACAGTGTGGATGAGCTAAGTTTTGTGTAGCTGCAAATACCCTGTTTGTTAATTTAATGACCTCAAGCAGTGCTTGCTCAGCAGTTCTGATGCAGCAGAGAATATTCATCGAACTCTTGACTCATGTTTCCTTGAAAACATTTCGGTACATATTGTTTCTGCATTTTAAAAAAATGTATGGGGCTGAAGAGATGGCTCAGGGGTTAAGACTCTGCCTTGAAAGCCGAAGGAACTGAGTTCAGAACTCCAGGCAGAAATGGAAACAACTTGCACTTCTGGCTCTGGTGGATGGAGCCTGGGAAATCCCAGAGTGAAGCAAAAAGGAGATAGAAGCAATCCAGGATGATTGCCAAAGTTACCTTTGGGCCTCCACAGGGACACATAGTGCCCTCCGATACACACACACACACACACACACACACACACACGTGTGCACATACACACACACGCACACAAACGCTCTCACGCAAAAATAAAAAAGGGAAGAAATGCATAAATGAAATGTCAGCCTGTTTTTTGTCTCTGAGGCAAAAAATCTGGTAAATCTGGTAAAATAAACCTTTTAAATCTGACCTCCGAGAGGCAAGAAGGGAACTGTTCTGATTGTACCTCCTGTAATTAACTGGGAGAGCAGATCTTTTCTCTTTTCTTATTTTCCATTCTTGCTTTCAGTGTCCCACTGATTTAGCTCATTGATCAGTTTTGCCTTAGTGAAGGAACCATCTCTCCCTGCTGGTACATCACACAGACATAACAGGTCCTGGGAGTGGCTTGTGTGCTGTCTACTTGGCCTGTCAGGGTACATGAACGTTAAGTGACAAGCAACAGTCATACTATTTTAAAATTAGAAGCATGTGAAAAGTAAGTTAAGGACCATGTCCAACAAGCTGGTCTCCTAGTCAAAGGTTTGCTACTCGTGAAGGTCCATGAGCGTAAGTATGAATTGGGGCTTCTGGAATATGCCAGCCGCTGAGCTTGGATCACAGACTCCCTGACATGCCAGGGCAGGGTTAGTGTTTTCCTGACCAAGAATCTGATGTGATGAATCCTGTGGCAAGGTTTCCATATCTTGCAGCTGTAATTCTAAGGCTTGGCTATCCGATTAAAGGAAGGAGACCTACTGCTTAGTCCCAAAGATATTGATTTGGCAGGGGAACATTAGAAACAGTCTTCTGCCTTATAACGAGACCCTTAAAAACAACATTAGAAACAGTCTTCTGCTTTATAACGAGACCCTTAAAACAGCCTTAACACAACACATCTGGAGGCACCCACTGTCTGTCTTCCAAATCAGATATCTGGTTCTGTGAGATGGCTGTACATTGTCCTGGAATGTGAGCTCTCCCCAGGGCACGCTGCTCCAGCAAGCCAGAGATAATGCCTGCTTGGCTGATTCTCTTATTTGCACAAGAGTGTTCAGATTTCTTTGTATCTTTTTGCTTCAAATGATATTGCTAAGACAAATGCAAGTGCTGTGTAGTTTTTTTGAAAAGTTGGAAATTCGCTATTTCATTTTCCAAATGTGCCTTCCACCTATGATACAACTTGTACTGGGGTTTGCTGTATGATAATAAGAATCTGTTCTCAGTCTTGCAAAGGAGATCAAACCATTCCATAATACTAATTAAATAAAAGATAAGGGGAAAAAAGTGTTGGGAGATTTGCAGAGGGAATAGAAATTATTTTTATTGGCAGTTTCTTGCACGACTTTTGCTGGCTATAAGGATAAATGCAGTTTGAATTCTCGAGAGGCAGATAAATGGAAGAAGAGAAGCAAACAGGGATTGAGGTAGAGAATGAGTTTTTCTGGGGTAGAATACTTCTAGAAGGCATAGGAAGAAATTGACTGTACAAGATGATTATATCCAGACTATAGATGGCCTTGGATTTCAGACTAGATGATCTAGATTGCATTGGAATTATCCTTCCCAGCAGATTAATTTGGTAGTAGTGTGTAAAAGATTTGAGCATATGGCCAGCCATAATGCACAGTACCAGTGACTCAGCAAGGCACACACAGAATCAGACCAACCCAATCTCCCCATCCTAAGGCTTTGGGAACCTCATAGAAGAGAGGGCAGTGAGATTATAAGAACCTAAGAATGATAAGGTTCACCTTAGGACAAGACATCCCACTCAAAGCAGGACTTCTGTATCTAGGAACTCACTACAATGAAATTTGTCATTAACAGACGGGCATAATGACTGACATACCAACACGCCCCCATAGAATATCAAGGAATTTAAGAGAGATAAGAATAAACATAGGACACCTTGGGGACCAAAGCTGGATGACTGACGGGAAATGCCTCTATCAGTATGGTGGCCCAAACAGAGGCAACTTGACAAGCCACAGAGACCTGAACTCCCACAAGAGCATGCAAGCTGGATGCAACCCTGGAATCCACAGAAGCAGACAGGCAGGAGGGAAGGGTTGATGAAGGGATGGGAGGGAGAGACAATGGAGGGACGCAGGGATAAGTACTTAATATGTTTGTAAAAGTGGAAAAAAAAGAGAAGACAAACCAGAGTGAACCCTGGGTTCCATAAAAGCAGACAGGCAGGCAGGAGGGTGGGAGGGAGTGGGATTGATTGAGAAAGGGAAGGGAAGTGGGACGGGTGGGAGGGGGGATGGAGAAAATCAGGGATGAACACTCAATATGCTTATATAACTAAAAAAATAAAATTAAAAAATATAAATTATACAATTAAAAAAAGATTTGCGTATAAGAAGCCATATTTAAAAAGAAGGACCAATGCCTTCCGATTAAACAAATATAAGAAAATACAAACAGGGCTTCAAAATCTAAACTTTAGGAAGAGCTATGGGAGGTGTTGTTTGACTTAAAGAGCAATATAAACTCATGTTACTAGATTTGGAAAGGACAACATGATACTAGCCATTATTAAAGCTAATGCTGCGAGAAGTACAAATGTACCAAATGTTATCAGGGTTCCTTGGTGAGCCATTCTGATTGTACCAACTTGAAACTATGACATTAAATACTCACACAAATAAATACTTCAACAAATTTTCTTGCAGTTTTACCTTCTAATCATAGTTCATAGCTATTCATTGCAATATGGTAGCTGATTTGTCATTTAACTTGTTATTGCTAGTCTAATTGCTTCTGATAAGTTTGATTTATTTATGATTAAAGACAAGACATGAAGGTCATGGTGAAAGATCAATTTAAAGTTATGACTCAGAACAAAGTTTTTCTGTTTCTAGGTATTTAAGATAATAATTAATATGAAATATTACAAACTTTCATAAACGACAAACTTTCATAAACGGTAGTGAGAGCTATGAGAAATATATTGCCCATGTTGAAAGACGACATTGCAAGTCTAAGTTTCACAGAATGAAAGTATTCCCATCACATGCTAACTTTTAACAAAACTCTGGAAAGATAAATGAATTCTAATTTCAGGAGTTCATATCTGTGGGAGAAGATTTTAGTTTATGTGCAAAGTTTATCTGGCAAAGAAGTGAACCTTGAGGAAAGTTAATAGCAAAACTTTATCATTGCTGGTCTAGATCAAGAGAACTCTAGTACTTCTGAATTCTTTGGATTGTCTCCAATATATGTTTTCAGTTGCATCTTCCATGGTGTGTGTGTGTGTGTGTGTGTGTGTGTGTGTGTGTGTGTGTGTGTGTGTTACTCACTCAAATGAGAAATACTTGAGTCTATATTTTTTGTTTTAAATCTTGTTTGAGGGCCGGTGAGATGGATAAGCAGGTAAAGTACCTGCGTGTAAACTTGGTAATTTGAGTTTGATCCCTGAAGCCCACATGGTAGAAGGAGAGGGCCAACTACTTAAAGTTGTTCTCTGACCTCCACATATGTGCTCTGTTTTTTTTTTTTCTGCTTCTCAAGCAAATAAAGTATTGAAAGAAACTCTTTTGAATATGTGTCGTTTTTGTTGGTTTTGAGACAGGGTCTCATGACTTCCAACTGCAGTTCCTGACCTTCCTACCTCCATCTCTCAAGTACTGGATTACAGGTGCACATCACACCTGGCTCTCATCATGCATTTTCTTAAGTAGGATTCGTGGTAGAAACTCTTTGTCAGCAGATCTGTTAAAAGGCAGCCCTGTACAAAGCCCAACTGTTCTCTGTTGCTGATCAGAAGATCCACCTGCTTGACTGTCAAGTATACAGGTGGCAAGCCATCTTGTCTATGAAAAGTCTGCTTTATGTGTGCCTGGAAGGACACATCTTGCTACTGGCAACCTCTGGAAGCTTCTGACTGTGACCTTCCTCGTCTCTCAGCTGGGGATACCCTGGAAATGGATGAAATTGACTTTGTGTTTAAATATAAAAAAAAGATTGGGGGAACAGTTAAGGTACCAAAGTGAAGGAAGAAAACTTGACCTGAGTTACTTAAATAAAAGAGAATCCAACCTTTCCATATGGAACATTTACTGTAACTAATAACAACAGCCGATAAATGGCTTACCTCACTATGCACAATTCACTGTAAGACCCTTTCACTGTAGATCATTTTGCATACCTTTGTCTCTACCTTTAGCAAACTCTTGCTGGGGAAGCTGCCCTACTTTCCTGCCCTGGTAACCTCATCCTTCTGGCAGCATGTTTGCCTGAAACCCAAGGAGAAAACAGCCGCCACATTCCTGCTGTCTGCACTGAAAAGCTGCCAGAAGAGTCAAGGCCACTAGACTCCCTGCTTGGGAAAGCAAGTAATGGCCAAGGTCAATTTTAACATATTTCTGGCTGTGCTCAACCACGAGGATTTCCTTATATCATCCTGGATTTAAAGCAAACACATGTCACAGCATCAGGAACATCTTGATGTTTGTTCTTTGCTGGCCAGAGGGACAATATTTGGATTTGTTTATTTACTGTTTTTTTAAATTATTTATTATTTATTATTTATTAAATTATGCATATATGCGCATGTGCGCGTGTGTATGTATGTATGTGTGTGTATGTATGTGTGTGCGTGTAGAACCACGGACGAATTCGGGAACCACCGTGGACGCCTCCACCTTGTTTACTCTACCCCAGGATTCACAGGCTCTGCCCTACCAGGACCAGAAACATAGACACCCCCCCCCAGCTTCCTCCTGGCGTGCATACGTGGGGTCTAGGATCTGAACTGCAGAGGCTTAACCCTTGAGCGGTTGTTATTTTGATTTTACTTGATTTCTTACATGTCCAGGTAGCACTCAAAATACCCGTTTCTCATTTGGATAAAAATGTCTTAAAATTTCTCATAACCTTCACATATTGTTCAATGTACAGACTTTGAAAGAAACTTTGAAAAGTTACTTTTCTATTTCTTTGGAAGAAAATGTAATTAACTGATCACACTTTATGATTTAAATTAGGACAGAATTCAGACAATGTAAGTTGTTAACACAAAGATAATAATTCTTTGAACTGATTCTTCAGGGAACAAGGAATAACTTTGACATAAGGCATGTTGGGTTTAATAGTATTTTTCTTTCCTGGGTTAATCATTTACCAAACATATTGCCTTTTTTATTTTCACTCATATTTGGTAGCAGGAGCATGTAAGATATTTTACATTCTTCTTGGAATGAAACAGTAGTCCTTCTTCTCTAAGGACTAAGGGAGCTGTTATTTGCTTTCTTGAATGTTAATTTTAACATAAACCCTTTAGCATACATCTTTTCATGTAAAATGAAAGGTTTAAAAGACCTGTGACCTGGGGCTGTAGAGATGGCTCAGGGGTTAAGACACTGCCTTAAAAACGGAAGGTCCTACGTTCAGATCCCAGGTCTCGTAAAATTGTCAGGCAGAAATGGCAGCAGCCTGCACTTCCAGTCCTGGTGGACAGAGCCTAGAAAATCCAAAAGCAAAACAAAACGGAGGTAGTAGCAATCCAGGATGATTACTGAAAGTCATTCTTGGTCTTCAACAGGAATATGTAGTGCCTTCTGTCGCACGTGCATGTACACACACACACACACACACACACATACACACACACACACACACACACACAAGTTAAATTTTTTTTTTTAAAAGACCTGTGACCTGACTTACAGCTGTAACATTTTCATTTTAAAGTTAATATTTAGGTTTGCATTCTGTATAGGTTTTCTTATATATAAAAAGGAAACAAGTCTAAGATTAGACAGAAAAGAAAGACATAAATGGTAAAAACACTATTAAAAATAGTCTTGCAAGCCAGTTTGAGTTCAAACCACATGACCTTTGGCAGACATGGGGCGCTTGGATTAGAGGGAAAATTCTTTTGGTTATAGCATTAGGCAATAAAGTGTTTTTTTCTCAGCTTATCATATTTAACTCTCTTGAGAGCAAGAAGAGGGCAGTAAACTTGACTTTGAAGAACAACGGCTGGACTGGTCACAGTCTGGTGGACAAACTGGCGGCCAAGAGCACAGGGTCTGTGCATCAACTTGGGCTGTAGTTTGGCAGCTGTGTGATGCCAGGAAAGTTAACTACTGATTCTTCTTAAGAAGCTGTTCGTTCATTTGACAAATCCAGAATGAGCCTATGAGGCATGAGATGGCCCATGGACATTTGTGAGTGAGGTAAAGACAGACTGGATTCAAAGGGAAGAAAAGATGGGATGCATGGCTACTTTAACCAACTGCGGGACTAAACAGTACTGGAAGGCCTTTAGGGGGCGCTAGAATTAAGGGTTACTCAAAACCCTATCTGCCAATTCCATCTCTTCACCTCTCTCTCTCTCTCTCTTTTCCTTTTTATCATAAGAGAAAAGTTACAGTCATTTGCATTCCTAATGAACCAGGAGGCATAGTTAATAGTGTAGGAACCTTGAACCTCCTTTGTTGTAGCCAAGCACAAACCTCCCCTACCCTTCTGGGAATGCACTTGGCAGCTTAGGTCCCTTACCTCTCTGAACAATGCACCTAGCAACCCTGGACACCTGCGTGCATTGAGCTACTTACATATCTAAACAATGAATAGGCTTACCCTGCCCTAATAACCATTGGATTTAGGTTCTATTTAAATGTATTCCCAGAGCATCTGGGTATAAGGAAGATAAATCGGTCTGACCTGAATTAGCTTTGCATGCATGTGCAGTAAACTGTGTCTTTCAGGTGAACTTTTAGGGAAACCCCCCATTTGCCATTTTACACCTTTGCATAACTGCATGTACATATGATTAAAATCAAATGTGTTATGGGAAGGTACATGTGCAGTTGAAAAAGTGACTAGATGATCTAATCAATCAAATTGAAAGCTACCCAAAATATGTCTCCTAGCAACCAGCCCCTCCTTCCTTCAAACCCCATAGAAAGAGACCCCAGGCACTAGTCTCTGATCCTTGAGTTTCTTCACTCATGTGGCCTACTGCTCCCTTGCTTATATCCTGACTTTAATATCATTTTGTCTGACTAAAAGCTTCCCTTGCTACTCTTGTCAATCACAATGAGCTTTGATTCCATTCTTAAATAAAAGGCTAATAACCTGGAAATACTTGGCCCAGAACCAAAGCACTGTGAATACTAGGCTCACATTTTTATAGGTTTGCTCTTCAGAGGGAAAAACCATATCCCTTTCCCCATCCAGACTGGAAAATACTACAGAATATGAATATTCTAATTGCTTCAACTTCGGGTTGAAGTTGAGCTATTGTTCAACTTCGGGTCTCTCTGTCTCTGTCTCTGTCCCTATCTCTCTCTCTTTCACTCTCTCTCCCCACGATTCCCAAGTTCAATCCATGGCTTGATAAACATGACTTTTGGTTCTAACTGGACCTCATCACACATGCAAGCAGAGAATTGCTCTATGGAAGGCTGGCTGGAGTCAGACAGAGTTTTCCAACAGCGCACTGGCCATCTGGACCATTTGCACCCAACAAGCTGTTGGCATCATTCGGTTGCTGTTCTTAGCATGGGTACATTGTCCTCTATGTCTTTTCTGAAACAAAACCAGTGTCCTTTTTCTCATCATCCTCTGGCACAACAGAAAGTGACTGCCAACATCAGGTGAATTGGCAAGCAGGTAAAACCAATCTTCTCAGATGTCACTTGTTCTCTGTCTGCTAAGCGTTACTCTCCTAGGCCCAGCAGCCCTCAGAGATCCCAGTGTCCAAAAATCATTTCTCTTCAGGATTGCTGATAAAAGTGACGAACATTTAAATGCAGTAGATCCTACTAGTGCTGAGGAGATTATTTTTGTCTTCAAAACAGACATTTTTTTTTTTTTTTTTTTTTTTTAAAGAAGAGAAACCTATATTTATTTAGATTGAATTCATTTGGGGGCCATGTCAGTAATAACTAGGGAGTTGCAGGGAAGTGAGCTGAGAGAGCTCAGTTTCTTTACCTAGAACATTTCGTTTACCCAGTGCCTCTGGAAAGGAAGCATTTGGAGCCACATGTTCCCAATTTCCGTGATTCTGGGAATCTGCTGGGTGATTGAATGCATGGCTGTTTGTTTCTCACTTGGGTCTGACACTTTGGAGCACTTGCTTTATGATTCAAACACTGCCTACCTGAGGTGATGCCTGCATGGGGTTTGGAATGGACTTCATGGTAGGATCGTTTTAAAATCACACAAGAACATTTGCTTATGTCTGCACCGAAGAAGGCTTCTGTCCACATTTCTTTTTAAATTTTTGCAACTTTTAAGGCATTCAGAAGTGAAACTTGAACTTTAGATGAATCTGTGCGGGCTTTATGCTTACAAAACAGCCCCTTTCTGATGTGGTTATCTGACATGGGCTTGCTACGGGTTGTCATGGTGATAGTGTAGGCCTGAGATTTTTCACAGGCTCCAACTATAAAGTTTTTGAAAACTGCAAAACAGACATTTGTAAATCACTGTTAATCTCTGTGTCTGAACCAAAGAGGTCAAGGATGAGTAAGGTGATTCTCCTAGTCTTGTCTTGTGCCCACAGAGATAGGTGGTCTGCCTGCTCCCATAACAAGGTTACTTCCTGACTCTCTGTTTTGCCTTCTTTTCTCCAACCCTTCTTTTAGGAACTCTGGAAAGACTCTTGAGAAGTGAAAATGTCCAGGCTGACAACATAGCTCAGCAGTAAGGTACACGCTTGCAAATCTGTTGATCTGAGTTGGATTCCCGAAAGACCACCTGGTGGAAGGCAAGTTGTCCTCTGATCTTCACTCATGTGTCATGACATGCAGATGTGCAACTTCTCTCTCTCTCTCATTCTCTCAAATGAACAAATAAATAAAATTTAAAAAGAGAGAAACAAAGACGTCCTACAGAGCTGTCCAGAGGCAGAGGCAGAAAAATCACAGATTCAAGGTTAGCACAGTCCTCATAGCAAATGAGTTCTAGGCTATCCTGGATTTGAGCCTCTGTTCCAAATAAACAAATAAATGAATAAATAAATGTACTTATATATAAATAAATGTACTTATTTATAATCTATCTACCTACTTATTTAACAACTTTTATATGTGTTTTTATTTTACTGCAATAAACACTGCACAATATTTACACAATGCTTACATTAAATTACAAGGACTTTGAAACTACTGAATCAGTCCTAAATGGGATGATAACTGCAGGGAAAGAAATAAACCAGAAGAAGAATTCTTCGCAGATACAGATGTTTGTTTGGAAAGGAGAACGCACCTGGGGAAAGGTCATCTAAGAAGCATCAGGTGCACAGCCACATCATTCCAGCTACACCATCCCAGCCACACCATCCCAGCCACACCATCCTATTCCTAATGTTCCCCAACTTGTCTGATCTCAGAAGCATCAGTTATGAGACAGCACATGTTCAAGCAATGGACATGTTTTTCTGTCTTGGATGGATTTCTTGTCTTCAAAACTCACTAGAATATCTTCCTTCTCTGCCTGTAACTTACATTTCTGTCCTTTACTGTTTCTTAGGTTTCACCGTGCTGACTAACATTATGTTAAGTTTTGTGGCGCTGACTCACCATTCCACAGTGAAGACATACCATTAAAATCTAGGGGAGATTACTTGTGGAGGGTTCTTCTATCAAACATTGTCTCACAATGGGCCGGCATAGATTAGAAGCTTCTGGTAAACACTCTAAATAGATCTTGTGGAGCAAGTAAAACCCTCCTGTAAGGCCACAAGCTATTCTGAACTTCTATAACCTACAGGTCTCTGCAGGTAGCTTTGTTTAGCAACAGAACCTGTCAGGATTAGTGAAATACTTGATATTGTCTGATGCAAACATGAAATTGACCATGTCCATACAAACATGAAACTTTACAAATGGCTACCACCCCCCTCTTTTTTGTTTTCTTGGCTGTAAGCATGCTGGGCAACCACTCCACCACTCGGGAACAAATCACATTTAAAATGAAATCACTACTGAATCAAATATAGAATGAACCAGCCTTTACAAGCAAAAGGTGTTCGAGGACCTAGATAGCCAAGCTATCCAGGTTCCTACCCCATATCAGTGAAATACCTGATATTGTCTAATACAAACATGAAATTGACCATGTCCGTACAAACATGAAACTTTACCAATGGCCACCCCCCCCCCTTTTTTTTTCCTGGCTGTAAGCAAGCTGGGCAACTACTCTACCACTGGGGAACAAATCACATTTAAAAGAAATCACTACTGAATCAAATGTAGAATGGATCAGGCTTTACAAGCAAAAGGCGTTCGAGGACCTGGATAGCCAAGCTATCCATGTTCCTATCCCACACCTCATGGTCTTAGTCTTGACCTCTGGACACTAAAATTGTTGCCACCATTCTTTTTTCATTTCTTTACTGTTGCGGGGGACCTGCTCTCACTGTTTGTTGATTAGTTTCCAGATTCGTTCAAGGAAAACCATCTGATTCTCTTAGGAATTCAGCATCAGCATATAATTCATAGTCTCAGACTTCTCCTTTTGGAGAAAATTTAAATTAACTCATTTGTGCTTTTTGAAGTGTGATGGGCATGGCAGGAAGGTCATGAATATTGATGTATGAAGACATCATCATATTTCTTCCACATGGTGATGATCACTGGGCTTATAAGCTTTGATATTTCTGTAGGAATCCCATTTTCAAACCACTTTCATATGTATTCTTATTTGATCTCCATTCCTATTTGATGTCTTGCTCTTTTTTTCTGTCTTTGTTAGGAGAGAAGGACAAAGAGGAGTTCATAGATTGAATAAATGTAAAAATGCTTTGTACTTTCTTTGACCTAAATTTTCCCAGACAGAAGGACAGTGAGTTTACTTCACAAGGCTCTGCAACATCCAACATCAAAGACTTTGATAGCACACCAAGCTAGGGGCATGACTCAGCCACTCTATTAGGGTCCTCAAGAGAATGAAGCAGAGGCGAATATGATGAGTTTAGCTTACAATGCCTTTCAAGAAGTCTTCCACAAAGTATGTTTACGTTTCTTTCCCATGTGCCAAATTTCCTGAATAGAAGCATGTTTGTGGATTGTATAGTTTCAGGAGAATGTAATGATCTTTGAATTTATAGAGTTTTGTTCAGTGGTGGATTTTAGAAGGCAGGAGGATTATAACTTTCAGGCCAGTCTGGGCTATTTTACTAATCCTGCTTTATCATACCTTGTTACATTTCTACAGAAAAATCAGCTGAAAACACACGATTTTTCTTGGTTTGCTATAATTCTAAGAGTTTCTTCAGCCAAGACTGGCATTAGAAAGAATTGATAAGTGCCCACTTTGATCTGAAAAATTCTAAGCAGAAGATGTAATGATTTCTAAAAAGAAAACTATTATATATAACTACATATAATGGTATGGAATTATTTATAATTGAGAAAGCATTATAAAAATGAATAAAATTATACTAAATTGCAAATCATGGGTTTTTAGTAGCTATTGTGAATTTATTTGAGAAAAATTACTGCAAGTACTGAAAAACTTAGTACAAATTATAGAAGCTTATGAAACTTATGACAATGTAGCAACATAATTTTCTAAATGTACAATAACTATTTTATAAAGCATTTTACATTATTGACAATATAAGTAATAATGTATTTTATTTCTTCTTGAACAAACTGGAAAGAAAAATATTTTTTGTTTTAATTTATGAAGCAATCTCACACACAGTTGTGGAATAATCCTGAGGCTCTTTTATTATTTTTTTAAAATTTTATCTTCTCTGGTTTTACAGGTATAGTGAATGGTTCTCTCTGTAACCCTTCCTTCTCCTTTCCTTCCCTCCTTCTTTCCTCTCCCACTCTCCCCTCCCTTCATCACTTCATCCCTCTTCCTCCCATCCTCCTATCTGTCTACTTCTATGGGCCCCAGGCTTCTCTGAATTACCTGCTCTCATGGGGGCTCTGGCCTCTCTGACAGACTAAATAGCGCTTCCTTGAGTAGACCCACTTACAAGGGCACTACGCTGTCAACCCTAGTCCCTAAAGTTTCCACTGTAATTATTTCTCCTGAGATCCTTGATAGTCCCTAAGGGAATGCTGATATGTCAACCATTTTGCAGGTTTGGTGAAGGTAAGTCTCAGTGTAGTGGGTTCCTGGATTGCAATAAGCCTGCCTTGAGTGGAATTTCATGGCCATTGGTGGACCTTCCTATCTTTAGGCTCTTACAATCTTAACAATCCCTCTTCTGGAAGATTCCCTGAATCTTAGGATGGGAAGAGATTTGGTTGGCCTGATTCTGGCTGAGGGTTTCAAGGTTGCCCACATTCTATTCTGGTTAGTTGCTGTGATCCATTTCACTGCTCTTCCATTGCACTAGACTGTATCTTGCTTGTGTTAATATCTTTTCTTAACTTGAGCACCACCAAAATGTGTCTTAGCGGCTGCTAAGAAATTGAAACTTGACTTTCCTTTGAGAAACCTGCAGCCATTCTTGAATTCATGTATTACCCCCACACCACCTCTTTCTCTTAATCCTTGTGTTTATAAACCTATATTAGATTTTCTTTAATAAACCAATTCTGTTTCAAAAAAAAGATAAAATGAGAGTTGTTTAGATGGAAGCTTACTTTCAAGGGTTTGTGGTGAGTATTGAGAAATCTGATTGTGTCTTCTGTCAGTTTTCACCCTGTCCACTGTTGTTTAGACTGGTTTACAGTTCTGGGCATAAGTTCCCTGTCATTGCGGGGGTGTTTGGCACTTACAAGCTGATGGTTGGTTACTAGGAGGCTAACCCTACTCTCTACCGTGCTCCTGTTCTTCTCTTTTCTTTCTTTCTTTTTTTAATTGACATGTTCTGATCATATAGCCCTGGCTAGCCTGGGACTTAGCAAATTGACCTCACACTCGTGGCTACCCTTCAGCCTCTGGTCCCATCTGCTCAAGCTGCATGTGTACATCACTATGTCCAACTCTTGAGACTTATTTTCTCAAATTGAGTGGCTTTGCTGTATATTCCTGGTGCTGCCATCATATGTATCTCCATTCATAAAATTTCCACTTGAAAATTGCCCATGCAGTAATAATACACATTCCATGGTTTGAGCAGAGGACTGGACACACAGGAGGGCTGGTTTTTAAATATAGTTTTTTAATATTGTGAATATTGCTTGATTACTTTCAAATTTTAAATAAAATATCAAGTAGAAGTCTGTAGTTAATAAGTATAGCTAAAAATTGCTAGTGTGAAAATTATTCCTTGAATGAAAGTAATTACATTAAATGAATTCCTATAAAAGTTATAAAAAAACAGAATACAGACAGGGGTATGTTGGACAGGAGGAGATCTTAGAGCCCAAGTTTTATCATAATGTGGGGTGACTTGCATGCTTTGTTCTGTATAACTTTGAACTAGTTAATTCTTTTACAGCTAAAACTCATGTAAATACCTACATATGTACTGAAAAGAGAAAATATTCTTACTTTATCTAGGATATATATGTTTGCTCACTTAGACAAAAATTTATTACATAAAGAAGATCTTTTATTTTGCTTTAATTGAAGGCGCACTATATGTGTGTCGTGGTTTAAAATGTGAGTTGTTCCCCATAAACTCATGTGTTTGAATCTTTAGTTGTTTGGGAAATCGTGACACCTTTAGGAGACAGAGCCTTGGTGAAGGAAGGTAGTCGCAGGGAGTGAACTCTGAGGTTGGTCAGTCCTACTCTGCTTGAGGAAGTGAGTCTGCTCTTGAGCTTGCAGCAGCTCTCAGCCTCCATGATGTCTTCAGTGACTTAGGTTGCCTCCAGCTTCTGCCAGCCAGCCATGCCATTTCCTCCATGAAAGACAGTATCTCCCCTCTGGAGCCATAAGTTGAATAAATCTCTCTTTCTCCTTTAAGTTCCTTGACTTTGAGTGGTATATCACAGCAACAGAGACGAGTAACTGGTATAGTATGTGTCTTTAAAATCTCTCAGCTCCTATGTATATACTTATACATGTTTATAATAGTTTTGTCTTTGGTGTGATGAATAAAGAATTTGGGAACAGTAAATTGATTTTAAGACCTCAATACATTTCAAAATGTAGCCTTTGGGTTATTTTAATCTTAAAGTAAACATTTCTTTAGTTTCTGATACTATTAGATTTGATTTATAAATTGCTGCTACAATTTCCTGCAGAATAAAATGATTATTGACAGTCTTTCTATTGACTCAGCAAACTTAATTTTCAACTGTGCACACTGCTGTTCAGATCATGTAAGTACAATCAGGCAGAATGTGTGCCACTTATTGAGGTTAAAGCATTACCTGCACTGATAATCATTTTCACATTATCCTTTGCTAACAAAGAATTTAAGCATTGAATCAGAACAATTAAAATTTTACAAGTTAAGCTTTCATGTCTGAATTGAATAGATACTTTACAGTAGATAGATTTGGGGTCTGAGTGATGGCTCAGGGGTTAAGACTAACATGAAAGCAGAAGGACTTGAGATTGGATCCTGATCCCATGTAAAAATGCCAGGTGGAAATAGCTGCCACTGCACTTTTGATTCTGGAGGGTGGAGCCTGGGAAATCCCAGAGTGAAGCAAAAAAGAGGTAGAAACAATCCAGGATGTTTTCTAAAGTCACCTTTGGTCCCTCACAGGAATACATGCTGCCCTCTGATACTACCCACCAGTGCACGTGCATGCACGCACACACACACACACACACACACACACACACACACACACACACATCACACACACAAATATTTTTTTTTAAAGAAAGTAATATGTTTTGGAATACTACTACCCTCATTGTTTGAAGTGAAAATTTTGATTTATACATGTATTAAAAGTAGCTGTATGTTTCACTTTAAGATTTCTCACTTCTGAGCATCAGACCCATGTACCCACTTAAGGCCTCTCTGCTTTCTGCTACACTGTAACAAAACTAAACCTCATGGGTCAATTCAACTCTGCTACTCATAGGCTGCACAGACCTGCACAGACTGGAGAGCACATCAGAGCACAGAAAGACTAACCCACAGCTCCATTCCTTCAGAGGATCTGGTGGGGGACAAGGGTGAAAGTTGATCATTGATGCTCATACCATAGCTGACTGTTCGAATCCAGGTGCAGAATGGAGGAAAGTATCCTTCCATCTATATGAGCTAAGTGTTTGTCTCAGTCTGTTTTTAGCACTCAGTGTGTCAGGGGGCACTCTAGTTGACCAGTTGTGAAGATCTAGTGTACCTGTTCTTTAGAGAAACCAAGGATAAATGGTTCTCTGACCGCTGCATGCATGTGGGCATGTGTATTTGCACATATACATGTGTATACATCACACTCCTAACACAAACACACACACATTTTTTTAAAGCATGATATCTAAAATCTATTTTCATAGAAAAAGAAGACTCTGGAAAGAAAAGTTTCTAAACGTCAGCGAATGAGGAATTGGATTGGGATGATTTTCTTTTCCTACTTGTATTTTTAAAGTCTCTTGAATGGGCATTATTAGTGCTATAATGTTTCAAAATAATTTGAAAAGCTTTAAAGAAATACACAGCATGACTATGATTGGCAAATGCACTGATTTCCTTCTAACATGTTGATGAATTGATCAGTGTACTTCTTTTTTATTTTTCCATTTTCATGTGCGTGAGTATGTGTGGGTTATGGGCATATTTGTATGTATGGGCTCATGTGCTCGTGTGTGTATGTGTGTATATGCATGCATGAATGTGTGTGTATGTGTGTGTGTGTGTGTATGTGTACATGTGTGTAAGTTACAGGTAGATCCATATAGAAACATGAGATTGACTTCGGAAATCATACTCAATAGTTCTTCTATGTTATTCTTTTGAAGCAAGTTTCTAATCAAACCCAGAGCTTGCCAATAGCACTACTCTGGTTAGTTAGCTTCTTCTGGGGATTCTTTCTGCCTTCTGAGGATGGAATTATAGGTGGACCATCACACCCACCTAACAGTTTGTGTGAGATCCAGAGATCCAAACTCAGATTTTTTTCCTTTTATGAGAAGCACTTTAGCTACTAAACCATTTCCACGGTTCTCAATATACTTCTTTGTAACTTTCTTTATGATACTTGTAAAAGAACATTCTCGAGTTCTTTGAAACAAACAGAAAAGGAAATTGAATTCCTTTTTGTATGTTGTAATTTCATTTTATTTTTCTTCAAGGTGCCAGAGTTTGAAAGAATTGCATTTGTCCTTCACATGTGCGAACAGGCAGTTAGACAACAAACAGCTTCTTTGTCAGACAGCAACGTATAAACACAGTAAATTGCACAAGCACAGGGAACTCCCCTTCAGGCTGATCCACATACTTAATGAAGGACACGTACAAACTTAGCCAGAAGTTTGACAAGTCTGTACAGTTTATCTGATGTGAACCTGGCTTAAAATACGTGTGCATGATCTAGGAGGTATTTGCCTGTGGGTTCATCTAAAAACAACTTGAAAATAAGTCATTTATTCATGTGCAATTCATGAAAACCACAACAGCTCAATATATTATCCCTTTTATTCCTGCAGTAGTAGAAGCTAGAAGAGTTCCAGAAATATATATAATATCAGTGAGACTGATAGTTCAATAAAGTTGGCTGTCATTATCTTTTGCTTTATTTTCCAACACACTTCAATATCTTAGAAAATATGGCTGTTAATACAGGTAAGATGTGAGTTCTTATACATTTCCATCCAAGATAATGCAAGTTTTGGTTCTTTTGTATCTTGGACTTTTATAATTTAGTGCCATTTATTGGTCATCAATCTCTCTCTCTTGCTCTCTCTCTCTCTCTCTCTCTCTCTGACTCTCCCTGTTTTCTTCCCTCACTTCTTATCAGCTTTTATCATATACAAGACTAAATTGGTTATACACAAAGAAAAGCAAAATATTTCTCTCTTAAAATTAGTATCCAGAGCAAAACAAAGTGATAATTATTTGTTTATAACCATTATTTATTTTGCTAAGAAAGACTATTCTTTTTTTTTCTCCTCTGTGACTTTTTTTTTACTTTTTTTATTAAAAATTTAATTATACATTTTAAAATTTTTTTACCAGTTCCCTCCCTCCCCCTCCTCCCCCCGAACCCCCTCCTTCCCCTCCCCATCTCCCAGTGCCTCCCCCCCAATTCCCAGAGAGTCCTTTATTGTGTACGCCTAACTCTCCACTGGGTCCTCCTCTCTGATGACATATAAGGACCCAGTGGCATTTCCATAAGCCCTTTCTCTTGTTCCCCTTAAGCATAAGATCACTACTATGGCTGTCAATCCCTTGCCTCCAGGGGTCTCGGTGCCCTTAACAGATGCTAGACTTTATGAGGGCAACAGTGCGCTGGACATTGCACAGGGCATGCAAAGTCCCATTATGATTGCTTTGGCCCCAACTATTGTTGAGAATCTTGCAAATCGTTGCTCCTCCCATCCTTTTGCTCTTACAATCTTACCGCCCCCTCTTCCGCAAATGTCCCTGAGCTCCAGGATGGGGAGAGATTAGGCTGGCCTAGTTCTATGTGATTGATATAGTCTCTGAAGTTCTGGATTGTGGTTTGTTAATTTTCTTTTGCAGTTTTGCTGCTCCTGCAATGCCCTTCACTCCATTCTGCTGGGCACTGTATGTCACCCCCTGGCCAGAGACAAAAAGCTGTTAAACTGGAGTCTTGTTATAATAGCACATTCCAGGGTAGATGTAATAAGAGTAGGAAACCTCAGTGAGGGAGGGGTCCATCACCCATTTGCAAAATGATTACTTTTTATCTGCTAGACTATATGCCCTCCCCTTCTGGTGAGATCAGGAAAGAACGTCTGTGAACTTAACCAGGTTTCTCATTACTTACTTGCAGACCTTGATGGAGGCCTATTTTCTCTGCTGTAACATGGTCCCCTCTCTCCTTGTTTCTGGTGTGGCCCTCCTACCCCATCTGTCTTGTTCATAATCCTTGCAATTACTGTGTTACATAGGTTTACTTTTGAGTGTCTCAATGTGGGCTGGGTGAGTTTGGTACTAGGAGCCACCTATTAGGGAGTACATATGGCGCCTAATTTTCTGGGTTTGGGATACTTCACTTAATATAATTCTTTCTAATGACATCCATTTCCCAGCAAATTCCAGTAATTCATCATTTTTGATGGCTGAGTAGTACTCCATTGTATAGATGTACCACCTTTTCCTCATCCACTCGTCAACTGTTGGACATTTAGGTTGATTCCATGACTTTGCTATTGTAAACAGTGCTGCTATGAACATGGTCGAGCTTGTGCTATCGAGGTGAACCTCTGCTGCATGGGGGGTTATTCCCAAAAGTGGGATAGCAGGGTCATATGGCATTTCAATCTTTAATTTCTTTAAGAATCTCCAGACGGCTCGCCAGAGTGGCTGTATGAGCCTGCATTCCCACCAACAATGTAGGAGAGTTCCCCTCTCTCCACATCCTCTCCAGCATTTGTCGTTGTTTGTATTGTGGATTTTTGCCATCCTGACTGGGGTGAGATGATATCTCAGGGAAGTTTTGATTTGCATTTCCCTGATGGCGAAGGAAGTGGAGCATTTTTTAAGATATTTGTTAGACATTTTAATTTCATCCGTGGTAAAGTTTCTTTGAAGTTCCAGGGCCCATTTTTTAATTGGGCCAGTGTTTTCCTTGGAGTTTAGTTTTCTAAGTTCTTTGTGCACTCTGGACAGTAGAGCTCTGTCAGATATGTGGTTAGTGAAGATTTTCTCCCATTCTGTGGGTTGCCTTTGAGCTCGTGCGACAATCTCTTTATCTGAACAGAAGCTCTTTAATTTCACAAGATCCCAACTGTTGAGAGTTGGTAGCAGTGACTGTGCCATTGGATGTCTGTTTAGGAAGTGTTGGCCTAGCCCAATCAGCTCGAGGGAGTTCCCTATCCTTTCAACTATGGCTTTTAAAGTCTCTGGCCTGATATCAAGGTCCTTGATCCATTTGGAATTAAGTCTTGTACATGGTGACAAGTACGGGTCCAGCTTTAATCTTCTGCATGTGGAGATCCAGTTTTGCCAGCACCATTTGTTGAAGATGCTGTTCTTTTTCCATTGGATTCTTTGGGCCCCTTTGTCAAAGACCAAATGGCTGTAACTTTGTGGGCTTATCCATTGATCTGTGTGTCTATTTTGGAGCCAGTACCAGGCTGTCTTTATAACTATGGATTTGTAGTATAGACTTAGGTTTGGTATGGTAATACCTCCAGCTGTGTTTTTGTTACTCAGGATTGTTTTTGCTATCCTGGGTCTTTTGTGCCTCCATATGAACTTTGAGATTGTTTGGTCAACTTCTTTGAAGAATTGCTTTGGGATTTTGATTGGAATAGCATTGATTTTGTATATTGCCTTTGGTAGGATGGTCATTTTTACGATGTTGATTCTGCCAATCCAGGAACAAGGGAGGTCTTTCCACCTTCTGGTGTCTTCTGCAATTTCTTTCTTTAGGGTTTTAAAGTTTTCATTGTAAAGGTCTTTTACCTCCTTGGTTAGGTTTATACCAAGGTATTTCATTTTTTTAGGGGCTATAGTAAATGGGATTGTTTCTCTCAGGGCTTTTTCACTTCTTTCATTCTGGGCATATAGGAAGGCCTCTGATTTTTGCACATTTATTTTGTATCCTGCCACCCTGCTGAACTTCTCGATTAGTTCCAGGAGCTTCCTGGTGGAGTTTTTGGGATCCCTCAGGTATAAGATCATGTCATCTGCAAATAGGGATAGCTTGACTTCTTCCTTGCCGATTTGAATCCCTCTTATGTCCCTTTCTTGTCTTATGGCTTCAGCTAAGACTTCAAGTACAATATTGAATAGAAGTGGTGAGAGTGGACAGCCTTGTCTAGTTCCTGATCAAAGTGGGAATGATTCCAATTGTTCCCCATTGAGCATAATCCTTGCTGTGGGCTTGTTGTATATAGCTTTTATTATATTGATTAAGGTTCCTTCCATTCCCACTGTCTCTAGCGTTTTGATCATAAAAGGCTGTTGGATCTTGTCAAAAGCTTTTTCTGCATCTATCGAGAGTATCATGTGGTCTTGGACTTTGGACTGGTTTACATGATGAATTACATTTATTGATTTTCGTATGTTGAACCAACCTTGTGTGCCGGGGATGAAGCCTACTTGGTCCCCATGAATGACCTTTTTAATATGTTTTTGAATCCGATTTGCTAAGACTTTGTTGAGAATCTTTGCGTCTGTGTTCATCAGGGAGATCGGCCTATAGTTTTCTTTCTTAAGTGACTCTTTATTAGGTTTTGGGATTAAAATGATATTAGCTTCATAGAAGGAATTTGGTAGTGTTCCTTCCTTTGCTATTTGATGGAACAGTTTAAGGAGTATTGGTGTTATTAACTCCTTAAATGAAGAAAGACTATTCTTAAACAATACGTGTAAATGAACTAATTCTCTGTTAAAAGAACACAGATGCTTACTTGAACTTAAAAAAATCCCTCCTTTCATGATTTAGGTGGCATTTTGATAAAATATTTGACATAATAGGAAATTTTTAATTAGAAATAATAGTCTTGTTCTAGTCACAACTTGATCTCGGGAAAGTCACTTAATGATGAATTTATTGCATCTGCCTTTAAGATAGGAAAGATGACACATGCCTTTCTACCTTGGATGGTAGAAAGAAACAAGTCTTGAAAGTGAAAGCACTTGGCAGACAGTGAAGTTCAATATAAATTTCCAGGCAGACATGATATTAGTAATGTAAATAATAGCTTATTTTGATTGCTTCTCCTGGATTTGTTTGCTTTGATGTGTTGATTTGGCTTAAGCAATAATTAACCCAGACCTTGAACAGAGAGTCTGAGTCAGAGTAAAGACATCGAACATACTCATGCAAATGTTTTTTGTGTCTTCAGCATCAGAAGCCGCTGTCCCCTAGTAGTTCCAAGACATTGGCATCTTCATCTTGGATTCCTATTCATTCGCCTACTCTTCTGGGGCATGGAATGAGAACATGGGTGATTGTTTTGTTTTAGAATTCTCTCTGTGCATGTATCCAGATCTCAAGCAGCATTTTAAAACCTGTCGCCTCTTTATGTTTTTTCTGTCTGTCTGGCTGTCTGTCAGTCTGTCTATTTGTCTGTCTGTTTATCTATCTATCTACTTATCTATCATACATCTATTACATATCTAGCTATCTGTTATCTATCAATTCAGGCTTAAATCCTCTTACATACATAGGGCAGACATTATATCCATTTGCCCAGTGAGGAACCTAAGCTCAGCATAAGATGCATTATCAAAGATTACAAGTCAGCTCATCATTTTCATTGTAAATGATGTTGGATAAAAATGGAGGGAGGGAGGAATAAAAATTCACACTCCTAAATTTTTTTATCCTATTGTAGTATATACTACTTTATGCTATTTTTTTTTTTTTTTTGGTTATAGCTCTTCCCTCTACCTGCTTTGTCTAACCCTTATCCTTTTCTAACACCCCCTACCACTCAGTGACAGACATTTTTTCCTCACAGAAACGTTCTCAGAAACCAGAAATGTTCCCAGGAATGAATTAGCTGCCCCTCCCACACACTTACTTCAATCAAACATTGGTCAAAGCAGGTATGCTAGTTTTCAAAATTCTGCCTTATGCAATGATCTGTGAAAGTCTTGATCATTAATAGAAGAAAATGCACAATCCATAAATAAATGAAATTTCCACATCACTAGAAATAGTGTGTGTTGATCCAACGTCCTGAACGTCTACCTATAATTTCTGTTAAATGGCAGAAACAGCTGGCTGACCATTTACATTAATTAATTAATTTTGTGTATGTGTGTGCATGTGTGTGTGTGTGTGTGTGTGTGTGTGTGTGTGTGTGTGTGTGTCAGAAGGCACTGTGTATCTCTGTGGAGGCCAAGGATGACTTAGGGAATCATCCTGGATTGCTTTGCTCTGGGATTTCCAGGCTCTGTCTACCAAGGGCCAGAAATGCAGGCCATGAGATCTGGGATTGGATCTCAGGATTTTGTGCTTTGGGGGCAGAGTCTTAATCTCTCCAACCTCTGACTAACTCTTGTGGGAGCTGAGAATTGCTTTCCTCACATTTGCCTGTATTTGTCATGGAAACTTTCAGAGAAGTTTTAGTCTGGTCATTTATCTTTTCTTTCTGACCTTGCTGTTCAGATTGGATCCCATCTAATATTCAGTAGGTGAATTTCTCCTTCAGTTTGCTTTTCTAAAAGTCAATCCCTGATTGAAATTTTGCATTTAAATTCTCACTTATATACCCTGTGCCTGAATCTATGTCTTGGTGTGCCTCTTTCTTTCTACTCTATTTTCTCTGTTTCCCCCCCCCCCCCCCATATTCTAAAGCTTTTATAGTATTCTAAAATTGGTACTCATGATTTCACTCCTAAGGAAAGATTTTCTTTAAGTCTTTGAAACTCTTATCTGTATATGAAATCTCTGTCACCAACTTTATCTTGCTTATCCTGATATAGTTGCTAATTTGTATTGAGCTTCTAGACTCTTCCTGATTTTGTTTAACTTGTATTTGGTCAGTGCATGAAAATAATTACACTGATCTTTCAATTGAAAGTTTTACACTCTTAATTACATCAACTCTTAATTGCATCTTTTGTTCTCATAACCTGGATTTTTTTCACCTAGACCCTTGGACTTAGTTGTGGTAAATTCAATCTACTTCTTCTAGATCTGTATTCCAACTCCCAACTCAGTCATAACACACTAGTACGCAACAATAGAGTAGACCAAAAATTAATATTCTACATCTGATAACAAGAGAGTAAACGTAACATGTAGAAAAAATTTTCCTTAGCATTTCTTTTAATTATTAGAGTTCACCTACTTTTATAAAATATTAAGTATCAGGTACAATTAACAAAATTCATAATAACATTTGTTTGGATGGTTTAAACATATGCCAATTTGCTGCTTTCTATTAATTATTCAGCTTGTATAAATTCAGCATGAAGGTTTTTTTTGACAAGTTGAAAACATGTATTTAAAATACAATTTATAAAATGCTTAATCTGCTGACTCAGGAGCCCGCGGTGCGGGGTGGGGAGCTGCCCGCTGCGCCAGCAGAGCAGACTGCAAGGCAAGCCCTCCCTCCCATTCTCTTCTGTTCAGATGCCCTAGGGTGCACCCCGGGGTCACATAACCAGAAACAGGACTCCAGAGATTTTCTTGAGTCTCTGCTCACCAGGGAGCCTAGGTGCAGTCCTGCCGGCCCATCCCTGAGCAGAGCACCCGAAATGGAGCAGAGCAGGGTATGGCAGGGCAGGCAGGGTTGAGCGGGGCAGGTGGGCTCTAGAAGGGGCTGATGGCAGCAGATAGGGTGTTGCCTCCTGCCTGCAGGTGGGGAGCACCCTGATTGAGGGGGCTGAAGAAGGGCTGGTCACCAGGCCCGGACCCCCAGCTCCTTTGGTTATAGGCTGACATCAGAGTAGTGGCTCATGGGAAGCGGTTAGCTGGAAGGGCCGAGGCCTGGCTCGCGGGGTCCAGGAGGAGCTGGGGAAGGGGCAGTACCATGAAGGCAGACAAATGAGCGGCAGCCTCAGGTTCCTGCCCTTCATTCCCCTGGGGATTTTCAAGACAAAGCCTGCAACTTACTTTGAAAAAGAAAAAGAGAAAAGAAAAAAGTTACAGACAACTACAAAACACACACACGCACACACGCACGCGCGCGCACACACACACACACTCCAAACCGTTTTCCCACGTATTTTCCCACCTCCCCAACACAATAGTTTCCTGTTTTCTTTCTTTCTTTCTTTCTTTCTTTCTTTCTTTCTTTCTTTCTTTCTTTCTTTCTTTCTTTCTTTCTTTCTTTCTTTCTTTCTTTCCTTCCTTCCTTCCTTCCTTCCTTCCTTCCTTCCTTCCTTCCTTCCTTCCTTTCTTTCTTTCTTTCTTTCTTTCTTTCTTTCTTTCTTTCGTTTTTGCCTGCCACCTCTCCATCTAGGAGGCCAAAGACACGACTGTTGGTGGGTGGGCACAGGCACGCTGTGGGCAGAGCCCGTCTTTGGCCAGAGCGAGTTGGGAGTGCTACCCTGCAAACTCTCCATGTGCACACACCTGCCAGCCAATCCGCTCCCCCTTGGCTCTCACCAGAAGGGGACAGGGCGAGGACAGATGGTCCCAAAGAGCGAGTGGTTAGCACCTCTGGCCTTCCCACCTGGACTACCTTTGCACCCTTCTCCAATGAGATCACTATTCCCAGAGGACAGACCCTGGACATTTCAATGTGGACAACTTGATTGGACAGTGAGCTGGTGAGCAGCCAACTCCGTCCTGTCCACTTCAAGAGTTGACTGTCCCTCTTACTGACTACAGCTCTGTTCCAGCTCGCTGGGGACAACAACTGGCTTCATGAAGTTCTCTGACTGGGCTGGACATCAGCTGCTGACTCAGCGGGCAGCTGGCCCTTTCTCCCAAGGAGAAGACTGCTCAGGCCATGGCTAGCCTGGTCGATCCCTGGCATGAGTGAGGGCCAGGCAGTACCCAAGGTGGAGTGATCTGCAAAACTTAAGCGCCACCTTGGCTACTACTGCTGACCTGATCCAAAACCATCCACCATCCACTGCAAAACCACCTGCCGGTGAGGGGAAGGAGGGTGAGAGGCTGCCTGAAGGATAAGACGCAGTGCATCGGAAAAGACCAGCTGGTGGGACACAGCTGCCCTCAGACTTCCCACAGAGCCAAGGAAAACCCCCCAGGCTCAGGGACAGAATCAGCCTTCACGCCAGCCTTGCTCTGGAAAGACGGGAAAAGGGCAGTCCAGGGCTCTGAGGAAGCCGCTGGACATCCGCCTTTGCCACGCAAAGCTTTTCTTTTCCCAACTCTAACCACAACCGTCTGTTTCTAGGTACAGACTTCAAAAAAGAAATGTACCAGGTAGAGCTTCCGAGCTGGAGCGGTCAGCAGACATGGAGTGCACAGACCTTAAGCTTCCAGCCTTGCTGGAAGACATAGGCCAATCTCCTCCTGACCACACCAGGAAAGGCTCGGGGCCAGACTCTTCCTGGCCTCATGGGCAGCAAACACTGGACAAGCTTCGCACCCCATACTTCTTTACCTGGTAGTGCAGTCTGTCTCCTTGACGTTTCCTGCCCTCCTTAAGAGGCAGCAAGCCTGGCTGATAGGGAGCCACCCTGAGGGGTAGGGAAGTCTGTCACCTTCCCCATTTCCCAAAATACTAGAGGTGGGGTTGGCACCCTCCCCCAGGCTCTCTGAGCCATCTTCAGGCAGGACCAATGTACCCAGGACTTAGCTGGAGGAAGGTATAAGCACAGGTGCTCATCTACCAGGGGCTGCAAAGCCCCGCCCCTTTTCCAGGCGGCAGTAGGAATATAGAAGCTAAGCTCACCAAAATCCTATTGGTTAATGTTTCTAGCAAATTTCCTAAAAACATTTTAGACTAGCAAACTACCCTTTAATTAAAAATTCATTAAACTGCTAAAACCCCTTCCATGCACTTTTTCTTGCAAATCAGATACTTGTATAAACAAACAAAAAATAGGAAGAAAAAAAAAGGATATTTTCAATGGAACTTACTTTAAAAGTGATGAAGACATGCACTTGGGGGTGGGTAGGTGGGAGTTCTCATTTGTGTTTTGAAATCCCAAATTAATGAGCATGATAAAGGTTATTGCTGGCACTGGCTTTATCCCAAGTGGCCAAGTGGCACTGTCTGACCCTCTACTCTGAGTCCTTGGTAGGTTCCCCCAATCCTCCCCTAAGTCCCCACCCTTTCCCTTTCTATTGACTTAGGACAGCCATTGTCGACATGCCAATCACAGTGGGAAGGGGGGAGAGGTGGGAGGTCACAGTGCATGGGGTTCAAGGTCACAGTGGGCGGAGCAAGGGGGATCACAGTGCAAGTAAGTCAGGTCGTTCCCTCTGCTCAAGTCCAGACGTCTGCCATGGCAGTGCAACCCATGACAGACAATCCAGGAGGCTGGTGACGGCGGTGGCGGCAGCAGCAGCAGCGGCATCCTTTCTTGCCGGCATTTATCTGCGCTGTTTGAAGCCTTGTGATCCATCAGGACCCAAAGGCTGTCTGATCCCATTACTGGGCTGCCTGCTGTCTTCAGGTTGGGAGATCCTGGTTGGCCTGTCGAGGATGGGCTTCTCCTGCTCCTCCTCAGGGCTGGCACTGCCCAGGATCCGCCTTCGGGCCTCGGCGTACTCAGCCTGGCGCTGTGCTAGGGACTTGCCAGGAAGGGCTGGCCTGCTGGTGGAGTTGGGGCTGCTGACCACACCGTTGCTGGTGGGCCCCTTGAGCATGCGGATCTGTGGAGGGGGCCCCGTGGGAAGGCTATCGTCTTCAATCACAGTGGGCACTTTGGGAGGAGAATTGGATTTCCTGCCCGCTGTCTGCCGCCTCCTCCCAGCTCTCAGCGACCTCCTCATCTTCCATCTTACTCGCCGCTTTCCCTCCTCCAGCATGAAGGTTTTTCTGAGGAAAAATTCACAGGTTGCTTTACTAGACTTGAAGAATAATATCATTGATGTGGTATTAAAAGAAAAATTAATGTTCATAATAATAATTCGGTAGTTCAACACATTCTTACTATATTAATGAGGCAAATGAGTTACATAGTTTTGTACATAAAATATATTTTTATATGTGTTAGCATACTTATGTGTTTAATTGTAGCTTACTTTATATTTTAAGAATTTATTTGATTCAATCACAATTGTGTGATTTGTTTTCCTTTTTAACCGGTGGTTTATTCTTCACACATCATTATTTAATTTTCATTCCTGAGTGCAGGAGTGATGATTTTCTCTGGGATCAACTGTGAGCTGAGGAGGATAAAAACCACTGTGATCTTTGCTGTAATCTGATTTAATGACTTAACTATGGAAAGGTTTTTTTTTCCCTATGGATCATGAATTTCAAATGTCTTTGTGGTCACCTCCTTTCAAAAGAATATTTTTTCTTGCCAAGAGAAGTGGAATAGAAGTAAACATAATATTATGCAAAATGATGGGTCTGTCTGCTCTCTGGATTAGTGGCAAAAGTGAATTGGTATTTATTGGCTTTACTTCTTAATGGATGGATGAAATCTGAAGCCACCACAAGCAAGATAATGCTAACATTGGAAACCCATTTATTCCCAAGATGGTTTATTAGTTTGGTTTTAAATTTTTAATGGAGGACAAGTAGCATCAGGAGAGTTAAAATACATTTTGAAAGTGATGTCTCATTCCAATAATTTGGTACAATGCTGTAAAATTCTCCACTCATTCATCAACTAACATGTTCAAGAATTATTTCATTAGAAATATTTCAGTATTTGATATTATTCTAGGACACAGATATTTAAAATATTAGTCTATTTTTATGTTAGCTATGTCTTATCACAATTTCTTCTCTAATTGACAAAACCCATCATTTTTGTCCAGATATTGTACATGTTTTATGATTTTCTGAATCCTATCCTTCCCTTCAAAATTTAAAAAAAATTCTTAGCCTTTTGGAGTAGTTGAGGTTTATTCGGTTTGCTGCTCAAGATGTATTCAAATTTTTTAAAGTTTCTAATTGTGATATAATAATATTTAACTATTATTTTATTTTAATTTTTATTTTTTAATTTTTTTATTATTATTATTTATTCAACCGTGCGCATATGTGTGTGTATGTGTGTGCGCGCATGTGTCTGTGTGTGTGTGTATGTGTAGAACCACGGACGAATTCGCGAACCACCATGGACGCCTCCACCTCCTTCTGCCCTGGGATTCACAGGCTCCGCCCCACCAGGACCAGAAACGCAGGCCGCACCCGCTTCGGTCTGGCGTCTATACGTGGGATCTGGGCTCTGAACCCAGGACCTTCCACCTGCAAGGTGGAGGCTTAACCCCTGAGCCACCTCTCCAGCTCCTAATTTTTATTATTTTTATTTTAAATGTGTTCTTTAATATGTATGACATTTATTTATCAAATATGTTCTTTGGCATGATATGTACATCATGCATTTTGATTGCTCTTACTCTCCACCACCTCTTACCTTCTTCCCATTCCAACCAACACCTTCTTTTTCTCTGCAAGTTCCTCACACAATCAGGACCAGCTGGGCTTATCCAGGGCTATCTGCATGGACATCGAATGTCACTAACCAATGGGGCCTGGTAGAACACAACTGAAGGCAAGGATTCTTCCTGTTCTGGAATCTATCAATAGGCACAGTTCAGCAGGGAGGACTAAGGTTCATGAGACCCTCTCCTACCCAGGATTATCAACAAGGCTTGTCCTGTGCAAGAACAGTGCAGGTAACCACACATGTGAGTTCATGTTTACATTATATCCAGAAGATAGCAACTCATAGTCCTCTCTGTCTTCCACCTCTTATATTCTAGCTACCACCTCTTGAACTTCCATGTGGTGCTCTGACCCTTACAGCATAATGTGATATTTAGGTTTCAGCACCCAATAGTCAACTCTCATTTATTCTCACCTTGAGCAGCCATGAGACTATACACTTACCCTCATTCACCACAAAGGGAGGCTTCTTTGTTTAAAGGCAGACTGTAGCACTTGATAGAAGGGATTGTGATTTTTTACTATGTAAATTTAGCTCACCAATAGCAGTAATTTCTCCACTAGTGCCTATGACCTCCTTTGGCATGGGATTGGAGTTATGTTTATAGTACCAAGCATTTCTTCCTGTGGATCAGGTTTCAGATCCAATCAGTGAGCAAGCAATTGACTCCCCTAATAATAGACAAGTTACTATTGCACTGGTGGGCTTATGTTGCCTGGAAGGCTGGTATTGTAGTTCATGGGTTCACAGTAAGACCTTTGCTGCCTATTTCTCCCCCAGCACCATGCATAGTGCCTTCTGAGTTATCTGTAGCAGAGTAACAGAAACAATCTGAAGGAGTTAATAACAGATTTGACTGATGGACTACTTCCCAAAAAGTTTTCAGCAGAAATGAAAGAAGAATCAGATAAGAAGACTATGAGCACTATGTAAAAAAGGACTAGAAGATGGCTCTGAATAAGCAGGAAGAAAGATTTACACAGGCAACATACCAGCTTAATACAAAGCATTCTTTGAGTATAAGAATAGACAGGGCTGTGGCATCGGTGCCTCCTTGGAGTGTTTCATTGCATTTAGGAGCAGCATGTGAGTATTTCTCTAGGGCTTGATTTAGTCTGAATCATTAACTCAATCTTCACAGAGCTATCCCATCAACTCCCACTCTATGCACCCATCCACATATTTCAGCAAGAATGTGGCCGGAACATGTTGACTAAATATAAAATCCCCTGGGAAAAGGATATTAAACAAAGCATGAGATTCTGTCTCATCTTCAAACTGTTCAGTAGCAAGACAAACTTGTTTTTATATAACAGGATTAATGGTAGGAATAAGTATGAACCCAGTTCAATGCTTCAAACAAGTTGTGAACATGCAAAGGTATAAAGGCACCAGGACAGGCTTGTTGGAGGTGACCAGAATCCAGTAGAAACCTTGTCTTTTCTTTCACCCTGCTCTTTTTCTTTTTTCTTCCCCTTCTCCTTTCTCCCCCTTAGCTTTTTCTTTCTCCTCATTTTCCTCATATACATTCTCTTCTTCCTTTCCCCCCTCCTCCTTCTTGAGACAAAGTCTAATGTCTAATGTAGCCCAGGTTATTCTTGAATTCACCAGAGATCAAAAAATGGTCCTCTGGCCCCACTACCACATTCTGGGATTATAGGTGTGAAGTATCAAGCCGGGAAAAACATTCCTTTTACTTTTTAATAGAAGATAAGGCTTTATAATTAATGTCATCTATGAGAAGCATTGTTTTTAAAACTGAGCTTGTATGGACTTATTTTATTCATCCAATTCAGGCTAACTCTCCTCCACCAAAAAGCACATATCACTGCTGAGCAGTACATGTTCAGGAAGACTTTTCATTTGGCACTGTTACAAGGTATCACCCAGTTGCAAAATAAAGCTTTGCACTTTAATGACACATACTACAATTTCACAGGCTGGAAGGAGGTGGACTGGTATACAAGCAACGGCTTCTGATGTGATTCAGAGCCCTATGTGTCATCTAGTGAGCGTATCAGCATATGTGCATTCAATAAAGAGGGATGATTGACAAGAGGAGTCAGTTTTTATCTCATTATTAAAGCCTCAGACACTCATCATAATCAGACATTGAGCATTAGCATGGAATATCTTACTATCATGTATGAAGTGTGAAGTGGCCCACTGGAGAGTTCCATGGCTTGAAATATGTCCCCCATAGTCTTATGTGTTGGGGAAGGTCATGGCACTTTAGGAGTGGAGCCCTGTAGGAGGAAGGCAGTCACAGGGGTGAGCCTGGAGGTAGGTTAGTCCAATCCTATTTCTGGGAGAGGTGTGCTCCAGCAGCTGGCAACCTGCCAGCCTCAGCCTTCTGGCTGGATGTGACCTAGGTCTGATCCAGCTTCTGCCGCCATGAAAGACTGTATCTCCCCTGTGGAACCATAAGCTGAATAAATCTCCCTTTGTTGCCTTAAGTTGCTTGACTTTGAGTGTTCTCTCACAGGAACACAAAGAGCAACCAGTACAGAGTGTCTGATACCACAGGGAAAACTTTGAGGTTCCACTTGTTCTCGCCATCCTTTCTGCCCCCAGTGCAGTTCCATTTCTTTCACATGCTGCAGAACCTGGAGGAAGCTGAAACAAGTGAAAAGAAGTGTGCTCCTGCCCTGTGTGTTTGGTAATGCCAGGAGAGCCTTGGTCTATACTTCTAAAGAAATCATTCAAAGAACCCCTTAGTTCTGCCACAAGTCCCCAGAGTAGCAGGAGGGTTGTCCTCTCCCCTCCCCCTGTGCAGCTCTACTCTACAATTTATGAAATTCACTGCAGAAAATAATTAACAATAAATTAACAGAAATTCTTTGATTTCATTAATTTGATATTTGTAGGTATGATGCAAAAAATAAGTTGCTAAAGATTATAAGCAGGGAAGGAAGGGGAAGAAGGGTCCCGCCAGAAACAAGGAGAGAGGGGATCATGCTACAGCAGAGACAATAGGCCACCATCATGGACTGTAGCTAAGTAATGAGACATCTGGTTGGGCTTGCAGACTTTCCTTACTGGTCACTTGTATCTTATGGGGTATGATTTCACCAGAAAGGGAGGGCATAGAGTCTGGGAGATAGAAGGTAACCATCCTGCAAATGGTCTCCTACTCTTATTCCATCTACCTTTCAATCTATTATTATAATAAGACTCTATTTTAACAGCCTTTTATCTCTGGCCAGGGGGTAACATTCAATACCCATCAGGATGGAGCCAAAGGTGGTGCAGGAGCAGCAAAACTAAAAAAAAAAATCAACAAACATAATTCGGAAAATCAGAGACTCTACATCAACCACCTGGAACCAGGCCAGCCTAATCTCTCCCCATCCTAAAGCTCAGGGAAATTTGCATAAGAGAGGGCGGTAAGATTGTAAGAGCCTAAAGATGGGGAGGAGCAATGATATGCAAGATACTCTATACACGTTAGGGCCGAAGTAATCATAATAGGACTTTGCATGACCTGAGCAATGACCAACTATCATTGAACCCCCAAAGTCTAGCATGGATCACAGGCACTAGGATCCTTAGAGGCAAGGGATTAACAGCCACAATAGTGTTCCTATACTAAAGAGGAACACAAAAAAGAGCTCTAGGCAATGCCACTGAGTCCTTACACCTCATCAGAGAGGAGGACTCAGAGGGAAGTTTGACATGCACAGTAAAGGATGCTCCAGGAATGGAGGGGAAGGAGCACTGGGAGAAAGGGAGGGAGGGGGAAAGGAAAGGGAAAAGGGGGAGGGAACAAGGGGATAGGGGTGGAGGGAGGGAGGGGAATGGGGTATTTATCAACTTTGTATGAGCGGAAGAAATAAAAAATAAAATTAAAAAAAGTTAAACGATATGAAAAAAATAAGTTGCTAAATCATTATTTTCACTAGAAAATTTAATAGGAAAAGTCAGTCCACATACATTGTCAAAACAGGTGAAAGAAGTTTGAGACTTATCTGTATGTGCAACATGCACTAAGATCTATCTTGTGCTTGGTAGTGAACTCAGTCCTAGGGGCACAATAGCAATAAGAAACACTCTTGTCTCTTCAGGAACTTAGAGGTTATCATGGTTTCCATCTATAACCTATATTTAAGACTTTCTCCTCTAAAGATGTTAGGAAGTAGATTTAAACAACAGTGCTCTGGACTCTTGTTCTTCTCTCCAAGCAATCAAATTTCTCCTGGCACTTGATAAGTTTGGGAAAGATGGTGGAATAAGAACAGTAGTCATGTAAACAGGCTGCAGTGTAAAATCACACATGTTTAAATGGTGATTTAACCATCCATCTTGATGGATGGTGACTTTGTTTGAAAAGATGCAATAGCTGAAAGAAAAAAAGGAGAAATAAGTTACCCTGGCTTTCAGATGACTTGAGACATGACCTATAGAGTAAAAAAATACTAGGCAGAAAATGAGAACACAGGGTTTAATTTTGTTTGTTATTCATTTTGTAGCCTTAGAGGGAGAATATATATATATATATAAGCTAAAAGAACTGAGTTATCCCAGGTGGCATGTGGGAATAACTATATCAATACAAGTGAACAGTGTGACTATTTGACCTCTTTTGAAGATATATGAATCGAAAGGTTTGAAAATTTTGAAGACAAATGTTCTGTATCTCTATTACTAAAATTCATCTGTTAGCTTCTAAATTATATCCATCAGCTATTACTTCACTATCAGGTAGAGATGAGCCACACACAGCATTGTACTTAGACTCAATTTATCTATCAGACTCCTTGTCTTTCGAATCTCTTGATAAAAACAGACTAGTCATTAGAGCTAATGTGTTGACATTCTCACTTACTCTGCTCTTTCAGGGCGATGAAAATTTAATTCAGGTGAGACTACCTTAACGCTTTGCTGTACAAGTAAGGGAGTCATGATTATTATTTAGAACTTTGTGGGTGATACTGAATAACAGAATGCTTCCACTTTCTATCAGATATAACCTAGCACAGGAGGGAAACATTTGGACAAAAAAAAAAAAAAAGATCCCTGCCACTGACGATATTCAGTATTGGGGCTGGACACTCTCTGTTCCCACTTTCCCTCAGACATCCTGAGGGATTCACAAAGTTCTGAAAAAACTGCCTGTCATCTGGCTCTGGGAGAATACATGATCGATAGTAAGCCAAACAAGTGACTCAATCTCTTGGCCACAGAAACTTGCTCCTAAGGCTGACTTAAAGGTGGCACAGGCATATGAAGCCTGGTTGTCAGGAAACTGTGTGTGGCAGGTGCTCTGGGCTCTTTTGTAATCAGAGGCAAAACCATTTTGAGGCTTTGTCATGAAAGGAGACCTGGGTTGAAGGTGAAATTCAGATGCTTCATTGTGTCACTAGACTAAGAGTAAATTGTGTGAGCAAATTATTTGAAGTTGACGTATTTCACTTGTAGTAATAAGAAAGCACTCTGATACATTCAAATATGTTCTAGATAGCACTGTGGGAAATCTTGGGAAAAAGATTCAGACAGCAGACTGGTAATTGAACTAAATGTTCTTTAGGTATATATATACATGTAAAATGTCTATTTAATCAAAAAACTTTGGCATTATATTTTACTTTGATTATTGTGAAATAATTTTGATTTAATACTGTCTTGAATCCAGAATGACCTTTGATTAATTCTAATTAAGGTATTTATGACCATAGTTTCTTATAAGTATTCAGGAGAAAAGAAGTTTGACAGGGGCCTAACATAAGATATAGGCAACATAATCAAGATCTGACTTTATGCATAATTCTCTTTTATTTAAAAGAAAGCTAGGTATATCATTTTCAATTTCATTAATTAGTATATAATTTCTACTAAAGAGGAACACTTTCTCTTATAATTTGTACTGATCCAGTACAAAAGTTTATTATTTTTATTATAATCCATCATTTACATGGAAATTGGTATTAATGGAATTTTTATTATAATCCATCATTTACATGGAAATTGGTATTAATGGAATTTTGGATGTATCCAGGACCCTACAGAATAAATTGATTTATGAAGACAACTTGTATTATTGGCTGGCATCTCATCTCTACCATGTCCCCACTGAGATGGACTACTTTTTTCCTGAAGAAGTGTCTCAATAGGAAGAAAACAGATAGGGTCTAGGTCTGAGGTCATCTAATAGGAGCGTGGATCATGTCTGGTACTGAAAGGGAAAGGTCGCTTCCTGGAGGGAGATAAACACGTGAGCTTGTTTGGATCCTTTCCAGGACAGGGTAACTGTGTCACAAAGAGCTTCACCACTTTTGGCAAACATACTTCCGTTCTCTTCAAGTGTATGTGGTTTTCTCCTCTCTGTAATGACATGTTTTCCCCATTATGTTATTGTCTTAAATCTTACAAAGCAAGCACATACAGGATATGATTCCTAAAGCATTTCTCACATTTACATATATTTTAGAAAACTATGTTTTCAAAAAGATTTTACTCCTTTCAGAAATTGCTGACTTTTGTACTGGATCAGTACAAATTGTGGGCAGTAAGGCTGGATGCAGGGGATAAATTGTTAGGAGTCATTGTGTCACAGATGCAAAACCTGCTTCTCAGCTGACTTGCACAGTCTTTAAGAGTGTACATTATGTCAACAACCAAAAACATCATTTTAGTTTTTTTTGGTGTGTGTTTATGTGTGTGGAGTGTGTGTGTGTGTGTGTGTGTGTGTGTGTGTGTGTGTGTGTGTGTATGTGTGTGTATGTATCAGAGGGTACAATGTGTGTCTGAGGAGGCCCCAAGGATGACATCAGGAATCACTCTGGATTGCTATACCTCCTTACTGCTTTATTCTGAAATTTCAGAGGCTTGCCTTCCAGGGCCAGAAGCGCAGGTGTTTTCATGTGGGATCTGGGATTTTAACTCAGGTTTTTCTGCTTGTGAAGCAAAGGTTTAAACCCTGAGCCATTTCTTTTTATTATTATTATTTTTATTATTATTATTTCTGCTTATACAAACAACAGGTACACTGGTCCCCTCCCTCCCTCTACCTCCCTCCGACCCTCCTGCTCCCCCCTCCTCTCTCTCCCTATTCCCAGTGTCTCCCCCCAATGGCTTCCCCCTCCAATCCCCGGAGCAACCTTTAATGTGCATGCCAAACTCTCCTCTGGGTCCTCCTCTCCGATGAGGTGCAAGGACCCAGTGGCATTTCCCAGAACCCTTTCCTGTGTTCCCCTTAAGCTTAGGAAAACTACTGTGACTGTAGGTCCCTAGCCTCCAAGGATCCTAGTGCCTTTAGTCCATGCTAGACTTTGTAGGGCCAATAATGTGTTGGACATAGTGCAGGTCATGCAAAGTCCTATTATGATTGCTTTGGCCCTAACTTGTGTGGAGTATCATATCATTACTCCTCCCATCCTTGTGCTCTTATAATCTTACCACCCCCTCTTCTGCAAATTTCCCTGAGCTTCAAGATGGGGAGAGATTAGGCTGCTTTAGTTCCTGATGGTTGATATAGAGTCTCTGATGTTATGAATTATGGTTTGTTGATTTTTTTTTTCAGTTTTGCTGTTCTTTCAATGCCCTTGGCTCCATCCTGATGGGTATTGAATGTCACCCACTGGCCAGAGATAAAAACCTGTTAAATTAGAGTCTTGTTATAAGAGTATATTCAAAGGTAGATGGAATAAAAGTAGGAGACTGCAGTGAGAGAGGGGTCAATCACCCATTTGCAAAAAGGTTACTTTCTATCTGGCAACCTATATGCCCTCCCCTTCTGGTGAGATCACACCCCATCAGTTGCAAATGATCAGGAAGGAAAGTCTGTGAACTTAACCAGATGTCTCATTACTTACTTGCAGTCCTTGATGGTGGCCTATTTTCTCTGCTGTAACATGGTCCCCTTTCTCCTTGCTCCTGGTGGGGCCCTCCTTCCCCATCCCTCCTGTTTATAATCTTTGCAATTACTGTAGGTATTACAGAGATTTGTCTTTGAGTGTCTCTAAGTGGGTTTGGTACTGGGATCCACCTATTAGGGAGTATATATGGTGCTTAATTTTCCATGTCTGGGATACTTCACTCAATACAATTGTTTCTAATTCCATCCATTTCCTGGCAAATTCCATTAATTCATCATTTTTGATGGCTGAGTAGTATTCCATTACATAAATGTACCATATTTTCATTATCCACTCGTCAACTGTTGGACATTTGGGCTGATTCCATGACTTTGCTATTGTAAACAGTGCTGCTATGAATATGGTCGTGCTTGTGCTATCGAGGTGAATTTTTGCTGTATGGGGGGTTATTCCCAAAAGTGGTATAGCAGGGTCATATGGCATTTCAATCTTTAATTTCTTTAAGAATTGCCAGACAGCTGAGCCATTTCTCAGCCCTATTTTAGATAAATTTTCAGCACACTCCTTTTTTCAAATCCTTTACTCACATTATTTAAACAGTTTAGACAGTGTGAGCTGTTATACTTTGTTTTATGCAGAGGCCGAAAGAACAGAAGGAGACATACTTGAAGTTAAATTTGGTCTGTATAGACTCTATTACTTAGACATGAAATATCCCGGAAGATTTTATCTGAGGAAATTGCTTATGTCAGCAGCTGTCATGAAACATGTGGCCGGCTGTTGAATCTGGAGCAGCTGACAGCCTGAAATACTATTTTTTCATGAGGGAAAATAAGAATATTGATAGAATCTGTTTTCTTTGAAGAGCTTCAGCTTTGGGGTTTCTAATTCTGGCTGTCAGCAGTCTGTGTGAAGGACATAAATGAGGCAGAGAATATTCCACTGAGCCGTTGCTATCTGGGGGATTTCCCAGTAGCAGGAACATTTTTAGTGGGGCTGGGTGGGGGACCTCCATTCATTATGCCAGATGCCACAGCGGCCACAAGGGATGCATATTCCAGACATTTATCAGGGTGGGTGACCGAGGCTTTCCTACCAAAGGGATTCATGGGAGGCTTCTTCATTCACCCAGCACCACTGAGAACCTTTTTCCCAGGCTACACCCTGTTGCAGACATACCCAGTTCTTCTTAGGTCACAAGTGTGTTCTCTTCTCCCATTATTCAAATAGTTTAGAAATTCCTGCAGGAAGACCTTCCTGAGCAAGAATGGCTAAGAATGCCAGGAATGTTTGCCCACACATGCAGATGCCCAGGCTTCCTAAATGCCTTAGGTATTTTGTTCAAATGTAACAGATTTGCTCTCTAATACACTTACATATTTATAGACAGTCAGTGCTACATACTTCTTATCACTGGAGAGCCTGTTTATTTCCTGAATTAAAAATATTGCTGGGCAGCAGGATAAATCCTAAGCTGTGGACAGAAGTCATAGAATAATTTAGCTTTTTTTGTTTTTTGCTGGGGAGCAAAAACAGAGGTTTGTGCTGGTAGAACAGTGCTCTGCTGCGGAGCTGCATTCCCAAATCCAGAGCTAACTTCTCCTGTGTTTTATGTGCTGAGCTCTTAGCTCATACCATGAGCTGTGTTTTGGTGACTTCAGGAACATCTGATAAGGCAATTGTTAGGAATACATGTTTATCAATGTAATTTATTAAAATTTTAATCACCTCAGGCACATCCAATTTTCTCTCCTTCTTGCCTGACCTGTGAAATGAGATCAGTCATGGGGCTTACTTTGGAGGATTATCGCGTGGCTCAACAATGCGGATGAAATGCCTAGTAACACTTGGGTAGTACATAGAGAAACCAGGGAAGAAACAAAACTTTAGGAACTGCTTGTTCTCCAAACCCAAGCTACGGCTGGTGGGTGTGACCGTCTGCATAAGCAGACTGCTTCGGTAGGCGTTATCAGAGCAGCTTTCCCTGGAGTGGGAAAAGCAAAGAGGACAACCAGAGCAATTCTTCTTGCCCACGAAAGTTTGCGGGAAAGCATGCAAACCCACTTCTTTCATGAACGGAATTTTGGTCACTTAGAGCTGAGATGGGTTAGCCACACTTTAGAATACTAAAAAAAAGTCATCTGACTCTAAACTGTATGTTCTATGCAAAAGCGCCATGTCTCCAATTTTATTCTTTTGGCTAGCAACATTTGTCAACATACACAAGTTAGGTAAAATGAACTGTGAAAGTGTCACAGCACACACTTCAGTTGTTTTTACTGAATCTCATGCAGTCTCCATGGTTAAGGCAGCCCCATCATTACATGCATGAAGTGGAATAGAAGTTCTCCCAATAATTTCAATCAGTATCTTCTTTTTTTTTCCATTAAGTTGTAGGAATTTATTTTAAATAACCTACAGTTGATTAAAAGGGAGTTCATGATAAAAATAGAAGATACTCGAGGAGAGATGTGGGAAATGGACTCTGCACACACACTGACTAGCAATGCCTCTAAAACTAATGATAGCGAAAAAGTCTTCACATTAAAATTTTGCTTTTTATGTTTTTTTTTCATTTTTTACAAAATTAAAAAAGAAAAAGTAAAAGCCCTAAATCTTGATTATTTTTCCTTTTTCTTTTTTTTGGACCAAATACTCATTTTCCTCTAAATTTATTGACTTGTGGAACTTTTTATACAATAAAATCTTTCAAATGAAAGACTGGAGTCTCCAAAGAACAAGTGGCTGTCTTAAAGGGTACAAAGAAAGAATGCTCAAAACAAAGGATGATGGGAAAATGGTTTCAGTCACTGATTATTTCATTATCCTTAGACTCACATGCCCTTCATCCCGCCCCAACCGCAATCTACACGATCTTTAAGATCAAGAAAAAGGTTTAAATATTTTAAAATAATTAAAAAGAAATAAAAATTCACATTTAAAAAGGACCATTCAAGTCAGGAAATATTTTCCCATCATGCTTTTCTGTGAACAGGTGTCTGAACCAAAACACTGCCAATGTACTGACTGCTTATCTTCTTCTTGTCTCTGTAAAAGAAAGTAGAGCCATAAGATTTGTCTCCATTGAGGGATGATGCAACATCCAAAAGATCTTGGTATAGAAAAAGGAAATATAAGAGAAAGGGAAACTAATAAAGACATTCTTATCTAATTTACATTTGCAGGTTTTCTGGAAGCAGTGGAAAGGCAAAGAAAAACCTGTTGTTTTGTTGTTAGAAAGAGAATTTCTCTTGACTTTAAGTAAGTTACAATATTAAGGATTAAATTACACACTTATCATGTCATGACTTCAACCTGGAAAATCATGATAGTAAGAACAAAATCATTGCTTGAAGAAAACCAATTTCATGTGAAAAATATGATTATATACCATCCTAAGATACCCACACAGTTTCCAAAGACAAAAACAAATAAAGCAAACAATGACAACAAAAGACCATGGAGAATGCTTAATTATAAATAACACTTTGACTAGCTTTGGTTACATAATGAGTTCAAGTCCAGCTAAGGCTAAAAGATCCTGTGCCCAAAGAAAACAAATTGGAAACAATCAACGAGCACTTTAAAATAATTGGTGTGCAATGAATTTGGTCACAATGGCTGGAGTCACACTTCAGAAGTGCTATTCTTTATATTCCAATGAGTCACAGAATTTGAAACATTTGGGGAGGTTATCCTGCAAACTGCATTTAAATATAAGATGATTGAACATAAAAGTAGCGGTAGGACAAATTAAAGATTCAAGAAGATGAATATTCCAAACCAGAAAGGGAAACTTGCATTCACAAGCTCACATGGTCTTTTTGTTTAGTATATGAACTCAAAGACAAATAGTTTTGGTTTACTTGAAAGATCTTTGCAGCTGTGGTTACCTGCACAGACCTGCATGAGATTGGGTGCGACCTTCACCACTCCATCTCAGACTGTGCAGAGGACTGTGAGGCCACACCCTTCCCTGAGGGACTCTTAGCAGTTAATGGCTGTTAGAGGAAGGGGAGCCACTTTCTTCAGTGGTGTAGCCACTGGCAAGTTCGATGCTCCAGTACATAATCTCCCTGCCATGATCATGCTGGCAACTCTAAGTAAACTCAGTGGACCACACATACATAACAGAAAGACTTGAAAGAAGGAGGAGGAGTTCTTGATAAGAAAGGTTTCAGTGGAAGAAGGAGGCAGATAAGGGAAGGTGAGGAGAGTGAAGATGACAAAAGTTCACAATACGCAGGTGTGAAACTATCAAGGAATAAACAATTTTTTTTAAACTAGGCACTTCACATTTCTTCCATGTGCTATTATTTCCTGACTAGAAACTATAGTGACAAGAAAATTATGTTTACCTCCAGCAAGATTATAGGCATGGCACTCCTGCTGTGTATTTATGTTGTGCACTTTGGGGACAACTTATAAAGAAAAAAAGTCAAAAGACTCATTTTATGTAACATGGCATAACTTTTCAAGGATGATTGTAAAGAAAACTGAACAATTACAGTCTCAGGTAAGTACTTTTATGTATCTGTGACATAGAATATGGAGAACAGCATCCAAGTTTACTAGAAAACCATAAAATAGTAAATTTCAAGGTCTGTAGCAGTTTAGATAGGATGGAGATTCATGTCCTGTAGAGAATTTTACACTATCAAGATAGAAAACTCTGAAAAGAAAGAAAAAGAGAGAGAGAAAGAGAGAGAGAGAGAGAGAGAGAGAGAGAGAGAGAGAGAGAGAGAGAGAGAGAGAGAGAGAGATGCAGCCTATTTCTTTTCCTGTCACCTAAGAAGAATTAGTTGCACCTTAACTTTCCACATTTTCTCTAACTTCCCTGACAGCTATTTGTCATTAGAGAATCGATGGGGTGGGGAGGAGAGTGAAATGCATGGAAGGAAGACAGAAGTCAAGTGCTGAGATCTGAGCTCTCATGTGAGAATTGAAATTCAGGAGTAAACTTACATAGTAAACAAACCAAAGCGATGAGCAACCAATAACAACCTCTCTCCCCCAATATTTCACTGTCAGTGGTGGAGAAACAAAATGCTTTTCCAAGAGGGGAACTGACAAGGAATATTCTGAACATAGTAAAAGTGGAAAAACTATTATTCTTCATTCTGGAATGCTTATTTAGGACCAATACCATTTTAAAAAATATTTTATTTATTTATTTATTTGTTTTGTGTGTGTGTGTGTGTGTGTGTGTGTGTGTGTGTGTGTGTATTAGAGGGCACTGTGTGTCCCTTGGAGGACAAAGGGTTACTTTAAAAATCATCCTGGTTTGCCTCTACTTCCTTTTTGCTTCACTCTGGGATTCCCATGTTTCGCCCACCATGTCCCGAGGTGCAGGTGGCTACCAGTTCCACCTGGCATATTTTTCTTTGGTACTTGGAATTCAAACTCAGGACCTTCTGCTTGCTTGACAGAGTCTTATCCCCTGAACCATCTCTCCAGCCTCGGATCAACTTAATTTTTATCTATTATCTATCTATCATCTATCTATCATCTATCTATCTATCTATCTATCTATCTATCTATCTATCTATCTATCTATCTATCATCTATCTATCTATGCCATAAAGTAAAAGGTAACAGTTTTCTAACTGGAAAGAAGAGAAAACTTCTGAGTTCAAGTTGTTCCTTTGCAGGGTGATAGCCATCCGGCATTGCAGGCGGGAAATAAACAAGAGCTCCACAGCAGAAGGTCACAGAGCAAGGAACTATAGGCAGCTTCTGCAAGGGGAATCTTACACATTTGCACTTCAGAGAGGGGCCAGGGATCTGTGGAAGCCCTGGCATGCTGATAATTCCATTATCAAGCTAGACTAGACTAGAATTTATAGTTATGTAGTTCCTTATTTTTTAAAAAGAAAATTTGTTTTCATTGCCTCTACGGTAACAAAGAAACAGGGGAAACAAAGTCATGGACTACCATAATCAAGTCCACAGAAGGTAACAGGACAGCCAGTGAGCAAAAGATGCTGACAAATTGCTATGAACTCTGTTTAAATGGCTGGAAAGCTATTTTGAAATAGCGTAATTCTCAAGACAATCTCAGGTCACTGGAATTGAAATCTGCTTCTGTTTGGTCAAACTGAAAAGGCTAAATTAAAAAGTTAAATGAAAATAGATCCACATCATTGTCACTTGGCGACATCACATGCCACAATTAGCTTTGTGTTCCGTTAGTAGTTTACAAAAAAATAAAAATCAGAGCATTCAGCCAGCAATGGCATGGTTTTGATATTATAGTTATAGATGGGTTCTTTAGGAGCGCTCATGATTGTCTTATTATTAACTGTGCATTTTAGCTTTTCAAATTATAGACTTGGCAGTCTAATCTTTATAAAATTCCTAAACAAAAGGGGAAATATTACTGGACAAATTTTCCACAGTTAAGAGCAAAAAAGAAATAAAGGAATAAAGGACAAACCCTCAAAGGAGAGAACAGAGAAACCTTCCCAAAATAGCCCTGGAAAGATTTGCTTATCTTTGCCCCATATAGATGGCTATGGTCACATGACTGCTGGAGGCAGCTGAAAACTGTCCCTCTGGGACTTGGCTAGTCTGAGAGTAGCTTGCTGCAAGAATTTCCCCTCTGAGAAACCTGGTTCAAGGAAAACACATCGTTTAATAATTAAGAAGACAAGGAGCGTGCAGGCCTGAATCGCTAATGCAGCAAGATGTGGCTTCATTTTTTCAATGAGTCATAAGCTGGCTAGGCACACCAGGGCCAGGCCTTGTGCTTTGCAAATGGGAGGGCATGAAAGGAAGAAGCAGAAAGAACCTTTATAAAGTTATTTCTATGACTTGTTCAGTTTTACAGATAATCAAGGTACTGAAAGAAATACAGGATATTATAAGGAGGAGTGGTGATGACATTTTTACATTAATTGAGTCTAGACCTAGAATAATATTCAGGCAGAAATATGATGCAGACAGAGAGAGAAAGAGAGAGAGAGAAAGAGAGAGAGAGAGAGAAAGAGAGAGAGAGGATAAAGAGAGTACAGTTTGTTAAATCATGTTTCTATTTGAATGAATTTAATGTACTATAGCCACATGTAGTATTTTGTCAGCCTATAATAAGCACCTTACAGGAATTCTCCCCCTTAACCTTTACAGCTCTCCTTATGAATTAATTATTAATGTCTCCCTATGAGCAAGGGGATTCTAAACAAGGTGGGTGCTAGGATTTGAAAAGTTTATGAATCACAATTGCTATAATGTAACTTGTCTTTGTATTTCTTGTTCACTCAGTGGCTGATTGACTCTGCCCATCAGTAAGTATGTTGCAGCAACAGAATAGCTTCCTAATGCAGTAGGTTTGTGTGAAAAAGTGAAATGTAAGGCTCTGAAGGGTGCTTTCATTGCTAGACTGCCTGAAGGGGTAAGGATTAATTAAAAAGTTAAAAAAAGAATAGGTGTAATTTTTTAAAAAAGGGAAAGATTTATCATGATACAATTAGTTCTGGAGAAATATGACACATAGAGAGAAAGATCATAAATTTTTAGGAAAACTTCTATTTCTGGCCTGAAGTTGATGAATTTATACCAATAGGGTAATTCAACTCTGCTGCGATTTCATTTCATGTTTCTCTGGGTAAATTGTACTCATTTAAGGAGCATCAGTATACTTGCAATTAATTTATGTATGTAAAAACAACAATTTATAGTCACCCTTAGTGCTACTGGACATCTTTTCTGTGCAAGGTTCCACAGCAATTCCATAAAAGACTTATACATACAAATCAGTCTGATCTTGAAGAACTTTATGTGGAAATTTGGGGAGGGGCAGGAAGAATAGACTGAGATCTCGCACCAGCTATTTCAATTCCTTGCCCACCTCCCACACTCATGTGGGCTCCCACAGACCCTTAAGCACATTGCCTCTGACTTCTAATGGATTTGTTCTGCATGATCTGGGTTACTTCTCCCAAATCGTCAACACCATTTACAACCTCTGTCCTCCAGGTTTCTGTTTAGATATAGTTGTCAAGGTTTCTTAGACCCCCCTATTAAAGTAACTATATACAGCTTGTTTCTTTCATTTTAATCTTTTACGTTGACATGTGTAACCAGTTCATGCATACTTGTATAGTTTACACATAGAATGCAATTATTTAAGGCATGCTAGTTGTCCCTTCCATGAGATTGTGAGTGCTGTTAGAGGAAGAAAATTGTCTATCTGGTTTGTGTCTGTATATGTATTTATACTTGAGCATGTGGTGTGGACCTTATAGATATTTATTAAGTGAACAAAATAATGAACTAATTCATGAAGATTTATATTATATGAATTGTGCAAGAGTCAAATTGCTGATACAGCCAATAATTACTAGAGAAATTAATAGGAAATGCTTGAGTTTACATCTGTTTCTAAATTTTACTGTGTGAAAACTAATCAAGGAAATTAATCTGCCTTTTATCTATATCTATATCTGTATCTATGTCATCTATATCTATACCTATATGTATATCATCTATATCTATCTATCTCTATCTCTATATCTATATATCTATATCCAGTGCTATGTCTAGCAGAATACTTAATACAGCCCATGCATTTGATAGACAGTTGTGGGATTTTACATTTTGGAGAGGAGCTGAATTTTAAACAGATCCTAGATGAAGGGTAAGTAGAAGAGATGGCATTGGCTCCCTAAAGAAGATGCAGACATTTACCTACAGTTTTCTGCGATATGCAGGGGCATGCTGGTGAGTTCAGCAGTTTAAGGTTTTAATAAGTAGATGTTTGAAAGTCAGAAAAACGTAGTTGCTGGTATTCCCAGGACATTTTGGAATTTATAGGCCTCATTGATCCATCACATTATTTATTGAACACTGAGTTTTTGCCAAGAATTTTTCCTGCTGCTGAGGACATAGCACACAGCAGTGACCAAGCAGAGCAAGCCCTGTCTGTATGTTATTTACTGTGCGGGGAGATTCAGGTATCAATTAGACAGTTGCAGGCTGCACTGGAAGCCCCAGCCCATAGTGGGTGGTGCTTTCCAATGGTGGACCAGATAGATGGAAGTACAAGGAGGAGGGACTTGCTCTTCTCTTCCCCTGTGTCAACTTGCTGTGTGAATCTATTACTGGTGTGTTGCTCTCTTCTTTGTTGCAACTGCTGCTGCTGCTGCTGTTCTCACTGCCAGTGCAGCCTAACCTCATGGGCCTTGCTGCTGCGTATTGCTGTTCCTCATTCATGGCTACTTTGAGGGACACTGCTTTTATCTGCGAATTGATTTAATACAATTACATGTATCTTCATTCTATCAGTTCTGATCCTCTAGAGAACCTGACTAATATACTGACATTCCACCTGGAAGAAGCACAATGTGTGGCACATCTTCCTGTGAGAGACGAGACCTGCAGGAAAAGTACAGAAAGTAAGACAGGCAGGAGGATGGTCAGTGTGCTGCCTGGCAAGAAAGAGAGGCAGGATTGAAGCCAGGGCAGCTCTCACTGATGGTGAGCAAAATCTGAGTGTGACTAGATGTGAGTCACTCAGGCCTAGGGTCCCCCAGTAGACTAAGCTGACACTGAAGGCCTCATCCCTACTTCTCTCTTCGAGGACTGGGAAAGAGGCCAGTGTGACAGCAGATGGGAAGCAGAGAAAGGTGTTGATCCAGGAGCACCTTTGTGTTTATTCCAAGCAGAGATGTACTGCATTGACCTGCATTTTTTATACCTTTTTTATTATTATTTCAGATCATACAAACTTAATAGGTACACCAGTTCCCTCCCTCCCTCCTCCTCCCCCAGAACCCCCTGTTGTCCCTCCCCTCACCCCTCTCTCCCCATCCCCCCGTGCCTCCCACCCCAATTCCCAGAGAGTCCTTTCTTGGGCATGCCTGAATCTCCTCTGGGCTCTCCTCTCTGATGACTTACAAGGACCCAGTGGTATTTCCCTGAACCTTTTCTTGTGTTCCCCTTAAGCATAGGAACACTACTGTGGCTGTCAATCCCTTGCCTCCAAGGATCTTGGTGCCTTTAGCAGATGCTAGACTTTGTGAGGTAATAATGTGTTGGACATGGCGCAGGGCATGCAAAGTCCTATTATGATTGCTTCGGCCCTAACTAGTGTGGAGAATCTTCAGATCATTGCTCCTCCCATCCTTTTGCTCTTACAATCTTACCGCCCTCTCTTCCGCAAATGTCCCTGAGCTTCAGGATGGGGAGAGATTAGGCTGGCCTAGTTCTATGTGGTTGATATAGAGTCTCTGAAGTTCTGGATTGTGATTTGTTGATTTTCTTTTGCAGTTTTGCTGCTCCTGCAATGCCCTTCACTCCATCCTGCTGGGCACTGTATGTCACCCTCTGGTCAGAGACAAAAAGCTGTTAAACTGGAATCTTGTTATAATAGCACATTCAAGGGTAGATGTAATAAAAGTAGGACACCACAGTGAGGGAGGAGTCAATCACCCATTTGCAAAATGATTACTTTTTAACTGCCAGACTATATGCCCTCCCCTCAGTTGTAAATGATCAGGAATGAAAGTCTGTGAACTTAACCAGATGTCTCATTACTTACTTGCATTCCTTGATGGAGGCCTATTTTCTCTGCTGTAACATGGTCCCCTCTCTCCTTGATTCTGGTGTGGCCCTTCAACCCCATCCCTCCTGTTCATAATCCTTGTAATTACTGTAGGTATTACATAGATTTACCGTTGAGTATCTCAAGGTGGGCTGGGTGGGTTTGGTACTAGGAGCCACCTATTAGGGAGTACATACGGCGTTTAATTTTCTGGATTTGGGATACTTCACTTAATATAATTGTTTCTAATGATATCCATTTCCCGGCAAATTCCAGTAATTCATCATTTTGATGGTTGAGTAGTACTCCATTGTATAGATGTACCACTGTTTCCTTATCCACTGGTCAACTGTTGGACATTTGGGTTGATTCCATGATTTTGCTATTGTAAACAGTGCTGCTATGAACATGGTCGTGCTTGTGCTATCCAGGTGAACCTCTGTTGCATGGGGATTTATTCCCAAAAGTGGAATAGCAGGGTCATATGGCATTTCAATCTTTAATTTCTTTAAGAATCTCCAGACGGCTCGCCAGAATGGCTGTATGAGCCTGCATTCCCACCAGCAATGCAGCAGAGTTCCCCTCTCTCCACATCCTCTCCAGCATTTGTTGTTTGTATTGTGGATTTTTGCCATCCTGACTGGAGTGAGATGATATCTCAGGGAAGTTTTGGTTTGCATTTCCCTGATGGCTAAAGAAGTGGAGCATTTTTTAAGATACTTGTTAGACATTTTAATTTCATCCCTGGTAAAGTTTTTTTAAGTTCCAGGGTCCATTTTTTAATTGGGCCAGTGGTTTCCTTGGAGTTTAGTTTTCTAAGTTCTTTGTGCACTCTGGAGAGTAGAGCTCTATCAGATATGTGATTAGTGAAGATTTTCTCCCATTCTGTGGGTTGCCTTTGAGCTCGTGTTACAATCTCTTTATCTGAACAGAAGCTCTTTAATTTCACAAGATCCCAACTGTTGAGAGTTGGTAGCAGTGACTGTGCCATTGGATGTCTGTTTAGGAAATGTTGGCCTAGCCCAATCAGCTCAAGGGAGTTCCCTATCCTTTCAACTATAAACCATAGTTTATGGCCTGATATCAAGGTCCTTGATCCATTTGGAATTAAGTCTTGTACATGGTGACAAGTACGGGTCCAGCTTTAATCTTCTGCATGTGGAGATCCAGTTTTGCCAGCACCATTTGTTGAAGATGCTGTTCTTTTTCCATTGGAATCTTTGAGCCCCTTTGTCAAAGACCAAATGGCTGTATTTTTGTGGGCTTATATCTGGGTCTTCAATCCTTATCCATTGATCTGTGTGTCTATTTTGGAGCCAGTACCAGGCTGTCTTTATAACTATGGATTTGTAGTATAGACTTAGGTTTGATATGGTAATACCTCCAGCAGTGTTTTTGTTACTCAGGATTGTCTTTGCTATCCTGGGTCTTTTGTGCCTCCATATGAACTTTGAGATTGTTTGGTCAACTTCTTTGAAGAATTGCTTTGGGATTTTAATTGGAATAGCATTGATTTTGTATATTGTCTTTGGTAGGATGGTTATTTTTACAATGTTGATTCTGCCAATCCAGGAACATGGGAGGTCGTTCCACCTTCTGGTGTCTTCTGCAATTTCTTTCTTTAGGGTTTTAAAGTTTTCATTGTAGAGGTCTTTTACCTCCTTGGTTAGGTTTATACCAAGGTATTTCATTCTTTTAGGCCTATAGTAAATGGGATTGTTTCTCTCAGGGCTTTATCACTTCTTTCATTCTGGGCATATAGGAAGGCCTCTGATTTTTGCACATTTATTTTGTATCCTGCCACCCTGCTGAACTTCTCGATTAGTTCCAGGAGCTTCCTGGTGGAGTTTTTGGAATCCCTCAGGTATAAGATCATGTCATCTGCAAATAGGGATAGCTTGACTTCTTCCTTGCCGATTTGAATCCCTCTTATGTCCCTTTCTTGTCTTATGGCTTCAGCTAAGACTTCAAGTACAATATTGAATAGAAGTGAGAGTGGACAGCTTTGTCTAGTTCCTGATCGAAGTGGGAATGCTGCCAATTGTTCCCCATTGAACATAATCCTTGCTGTGGGCTTGTTGTATACAGCTTTTATTATATTGATAAAGGTTCCTTCCATTCCTACAGTCTCTAGCATTTTGATCATAAAAGGCTGTTGGATCTTGTCAAAGGCTTTTCCTGCGTCTATCCAGAGTATCATGTGGTCTTGGACTTTGGACTGGTTTACATGATGAATTACATTTATTGATTTGCGTATGTTGAACCAATCTTGTGTGCCGGGGATGAAGCCTACTTGATCCCCGTGAATGATCTTTTTAATGTGTTTTTGAATCTGATTTGCTAAGACTCTGATGAGAATCTTTGCGTCTGTGTTCATCAGAGAGATTGGCCTATAGTTTTCTTTTTTAAGTGAATCTTTATTAGGTTTTGGGATTAAGACGATATTAGCTTCATACAAGGAATTTGGTAGTGTTCCTTCCTTTGCTATTTGATGGAACAGTTTAAGGAGTATTGGTGTTATTGACTCCTTAAATGTCTGGTAGAATTCTGTGCTGAATCCATCTGGTCCAGGACATTTTTTGGTGGGAAGATTCGAGATTACTTCTTCAATTTCCTTATATGTCATAGGACTATTTAAATAATTCACAACTTCCTGATTCAATTTAGGTAAGTTGTGTTTACTTAGAAATTCATCCATCTCTTTTGTGTTGTCAAACTTCACAGAGTATAAGTTTTTGAAATATGATGTTATAATTCTCTGGATTTCTTGGGTATCATAACTCCATGTTCATTTCTAATTTTGTTAATTTGGGTGTTCTCTCTCTTGCTTTTGGTTAATTTAGCTAGGGGTGTATCTATCTTATTGATTTTTTCAAAGAACCAGCTTTTTGACTGGTTGATTTTTTCTATCATTTTTCTTAGTCCCAATTTCAGATATTTCTCCCCTTATTTTGCTAATCTCTTCTCTTCTACTACTTTTGGGATCAGATTGCTCAAGTTTCTCTAAAGCCTTAAGCTGCATCGTTAAGTTGTTTATTGCTGATGTTTCCATTTTTTTGATGTAGGCATTAAGAGCTATGAACTTACCTCTTTGGACAGCTTTCATTGTGTCCCAGAGATTTTGGTAAGTTGTATTTTCATTATCATTCGCTTTCAGGAAATCTTGAATTTCCTTTTTAATTTCTTCCTGAATCCAGTTCTCATTCAGCATCCTATTGTTAAGTTTCCAGGAATTAGTGTATTTTCTCTTGTTTGTTGTGTTTTGGATGTCCAGCTTTAGGCCATCGTGGTGTGATAGGGCACAGGCTGGAATTTCAAGTTTTTTGTATATGTGTAGATTAGTTTTGTGGCCCAATATGTGATCTATTTTGGAGAATGTTCAGTGCGCTGCTGAGAAAAATGTGTATTTTTTGGCGCGTGGGTGAAAAGTTCGATAGAAATCTGTAAGGTCCATTTCTTTAAGGGTTTGGTTAAGTTCCAAAGTGTCTCTGTTAAGCTTTTGACCTGTTGATCTATCCCATGTTGATTGGGCGGTGTTGAAGTCCCCAAGAATTATCGTTTGGGGTTTGATTTCTTGCTTTAGACGCTGTAGGGTTTTCTTAATGAATGTGGAGGGGCCCGTATTGGGTGCATAAATGTTCAGTATTGTGAAGTCTTCCTGGTGAATTGTACCTGTGACTAAAATGTAGTATCCATCCGTGTCTCTTATAATTTTCTTTGGTTTGAAGTCCACTTTGTCTGATGTCATAATGGCTACCCCTGCCTGTTTTCTGTTTTCATTAGCTTGTTGAATTGTTGACCAGCCTTTTATTTTTAGGGCATGCTTATCTTTTGTGGTGAGATGGGTTTCCTGCAGGCAGCAGATTGATGGATTGTGATTTTTAATCCAAATTTGTAATCTGTGTCTCTTGATCAGTGAGTTAATTCCATTAACATTTAGTGTTATAATGGAGAAACTATTTTTAATTCCATACATTTATTATGTTTAGTAGTTTTTATAAGTATATTGCTTCGCTTTTAATGGTGTTATACTTGCCTTCTGTTCTCCTGGATATGCTTGTTTTTTTCTTCAAGCTTGAGTATCCTTTCTAGCATTTTTTGAAGGCCTGGTTTGGTGGACATGTATCCTTTCAAGTCTTTTTTGTGCTGGAAGATTTTTCTTTCTCCCTCGATCATGACCGATAGTTTTGCAGGATAAATCAGCCTGGGTTGACATTTTTGTTCATTTGATACTTGAAGTATGTCTCTCCAAGCTCTTCTTGATTTTACTGTTTCGACTGAGAAATCATTTGTTATTTTAATAGGTTTACCTTTAAAAGTGACTTGTTTTTTCTCCCTTGAAGCTCTCAGCACCAGTTCTTTATCTTGAATGTGGAGTGTTTTAACTATTATTTGCCGTGGTGAACTTCTGTTTTGGTCATATCTGTTTGGGGTGCAGAATGCCTCTTGTATATATATGGGCCTCTCTTTTTTTAGATGAGGAAAGTTTTCCTTGGTGATCGTTTGAAAAATTTCCTCAGGGGTAGTATTTTGAGATTCTTGCTCTGGTATTCCATGAATACGCATGTTAGGCTTCTTCAGGGTGTCCCATATCTCCTGGATATTTCTCTCAAGTATATTTTTGGCTTTAACAACCTCTTCCATTGAGCTGGTTAATACTCCCACTTTATCTTCAAGGTCTGAAATTCTGTTTTCTGCTTCCTTAGTTCTGCTGATAAGACTCTCTGTGGCATTCTGGGTTGAAGATAACTTGTCTTTTAACTCAGTTTTAAACTCTGCTTGAGTCTGTTTTAACTGCTCTATGCCAGTTTTTGTTTCTTGCACTGTTTTTCTCACCTCCTCCAAGTGTCTGTTGTGTTCCTCTTCAAAGTGATTGATTCGATTATGTAATTCTTCCCGGATTTCCTCTTTCATAGTATTGAACATGGTAATGATCATATTTTGAAAGTCGTTTTCCTGGGTCAGGCTTTCATGGCCATTTTCTGTGGGTTTGTTCTGGTTGGAGTCTAACATTATGGGTTTAATTCCTTCAGTGGGAGATTTGTTTACTTGAGTGTTGTTTCTCATGGATTTGCACTTTGACTTTGGCATTGTCGTTTTAACTCTTAAGATCTTTCAATTTCTGTGCATTTTTCACTGAACTGAATTATTTGGCCTGGGGTCCTGGGGGTGGTCAGGGACGGAGCTTAACTAGGTCGAGGTGAGTCTAGGCTGAACCACGGGCGTCCCAGGCGGTGGAGTGGGGGAAGGGAGGATGGGGGCGTCAGCGGGGCGCTGTTTAACCTGGGGGAGCTGGGACGGCCCGGGCGCAGGGGGGCGTCCTCCTCGCATGCCCTGCCTGGCTCCGGCTGGATGGTGGGAGGAGCTGAGTCCCTTGGGCTGCCTGGGGTTCTGGAGGTGGGCGGGGGCGGAGCTTACCTAGGTCGTGGTGAGGCCTGGCTGGACAGCGCTCGGGGCCTGGGCGGCGGAGTGGGGGAAGGTTGACTTGCATTTTAAAGATCTTCAGGTGGTCCGCTGACCATATCGTGGAGACTCACCTGGGTGCGCTTGATAAACCTCTAGTAAAGATAGTTTTAGTTAGACAAAAAGCTTATAACTTTGTTATTTAAGATATTCTTTGAATTCCCCATGAGGGTCTTTCCTAGTTTCATCTACACATCCTTTATTTCCTTTCTAGCATGTCTCTGAAAGCTCGGCTCTTCTTCCTCCTCCCTTAAGAGGCTTGTTCATCCTCTGATATCAAGTGCGGATGACTTTGGTCTGCGTACTCCTTTTAACGTGGGTCAAGGGTAAACGTATTTGGTAAAGAAATCTTTCGTGGATTTTTTCCTTTACTTTTTTTTAGTCTTAATGACAGTTGTAATATTCATTTTAGGTCTATCACCTATTATATCACAAAGTAAATGTAATATATTATTGAAATTATACCTTACTTCTGTGCATTAAAACAACACATTCTAGAAAAGTGCAAGCAGATCTTTAATCTCAGCTGGCAGTTCTCAAAGTGGTGGGACACTGTTCCTTTTATATTTATAGAATCTCATCAATTGTTTAGAGTTCGGACCTAAATTTAACTCAGAACATTCAAGTAATTTATGAAGATGTAGTTACTTTAGAATTTAAGTTGTAGGCTTTCCTGTATTTCAGCATGGGGGTGTATGTGTTAAAATGTGCATGACATTTATGTATGAACTGATCTATCTGTTCATCGCTTTTTAATAAGGCTAGTGGCTTTCAGGGCATATCAATGTGCTATTTACGAAAGGCCACGTGCTTGCCTAAATCACTGGAAAACTTGCAATATGATCTGCTGAAGACAAAATGAATCCACAGCACCTGGGGAGGATACAACAGTTTTTTTTTGATCTTTGATAAAAACTGGCTTTAGAAGCACAAAAGTTGTCTTTTCCTTTTGCTTTTAGTTTCTAACTCAAATAAGTTAATACCAAAAAATACTAGTGTCTAAAATCAATTTTGGAATTTTTTTGTCAGCTCCTTGGCTTATGCTATGTCATATTACTTTTGTTTTCTGTTTACTTTTTTGGCGTGTTGTTGCTAGTGTTTTCTTTTAGACAAAGTCTTGCTCTAGCTGACAGGGAACTTGCTATGCAGTCGAGGCTGGTTTGCCTCCTGACTGCTACAATGATGACCACACCGCCACATTGGGCAGCTTCCTGAATATCCTTGAAATCATTAGTGAGATTTGTAATCGATTTGTATAAGTGTCTGTTTTAAGTAATTCTGTGGTAACTTGCATGTAAATTTAATTCAAAGCCCAAGATTTCTTTATTTTTTTATTAAAAATTTAATTATACATTTTAAAATTTTTTTACCAGTTCCCTCCCTCCCCCCTCCTCCCCTTTCCCATCCCCCAGTGCCTCCTTCCCAATTCCCAGAGAGTCCTTTATTGTGTACGCCTAACTCTCCACTGGGTCCTCCTCTCCAATGACATATAAGGACCCAGTGGCATTTCCATAAGCCCTTTCTCTTGTTCCCCTTAAGCATAAGATCACTACTATGGCTGTCAATCCCTTGCCTCCAGGGGTCTCGGTGCCCTTAACAGATGCTAGACTTTATGAGGGCAACAGTGCGCTGGACATTGCGCAGGGCATGCAAAGTCCCATTATGATTGCTTTGGCCCCAACTATTGTTGAGAATCTTGCAAATCGTTGCTCCTCCCATCCTTTTGCTCTTACAATCTTACCGCCCCCTCTTCCGCAAATGTCCCTGAGCTCCAGGATGGGGAGAGATTAGGCTGGCCTAGTTCTATGTGATTGATATAGTCTCTGAAGTTCTGGATTGTGTTTTGTTGATTTTCTTTTGCAGTTTTGCTGCTCTTGCAATGCCCTTCACTCCATTCTGCTGGGCACTGTATGTCACCCCCTGGCCAGAGACAAAAAGCTGTTAAACTGGAGTCTTGTTATAATAGCACATTCAAGGGTAGATGTAATAAGAGTAGGAAACCTCAGTGAGGGAGGGGTCCATCACCCATTTGCAAAATGATTACTTTTTATCTGCTAGACTATATGCCCTCCCCTTCTGGTAGGATCAGGAAAGAACGTCTGTGAACTTAACCAGATTTCTCATTGCTTACTTGCAGACCTTGATGGAAGCCTATTTTCTCTGCTGTAACATGGTCCCCTCTCTCCTTGTTTCTGGTGTGGCCCTCCTACCCCATCTCTCCTGTTCATAATCCTTGCAATTACTGTGTTACATAGGTTTACTTTTGAGTGTCTCAGTGTGGGCTGGGTGAGTTTGGTACTAGGAGCCACCTATTAGGGAGTACATACGGCACTTAATTTTCTGGGTTTGGGATACTTCACTTAATATAATTCTTTCTAATGACATCCATTTCCCAGCAAATTCCAGTAATTCATCATTTTGATGGTTGAGTAGTACTCCATTGTATAGATGTACCACAGTTTCCTTATCCACTCGTCAACTGTTGGACATTTAGGTTGATTCCATGACTTTGCTATTGTAAACAGTGCTGCTATGAACATGGTCGAGCAAAGCCCAAGATTTCTTAAGTATTTGACAAGGTATGGTGAAGTATCTTTTCTTTGAGCATTTCATTTTTTTTTAAAATAAAACTAAAATTCAAAGAAAATTCACCTTATCTTCTGCTTCAAGTAAACTAAAACAGACTTCATGAGGCTGTGAATTTGTAGATACTTCCATAATTAAATAAAAGAAAAATGAAATAAAAGAAAAATGTACATATTACACACACATCACACAAACACACATACACATACCCACATACATAGACATATACCATACACATATACACACAAATACATGTGTATATACCCCACACATGCACATGTACAAACACATGCTTACATGCATGTGCATAAACACTTTACAAGATAAAAGACATAGAAAATTTTTTCTGCGTCTTTACGATGCCTCCATTCTCTGTCACTATTGTTCATGATTCCTTCAATTGGAGTTAAAGACTCCAGTCTATTTAAGATCCTCTTACTGTGGGATTCTTCAGGTTTCTAAAATGATGAATAGTACCTTTTCAAAAAATATGGTTTGCTGTAAAAAATGGCTTTAAAATGTGGAACGTACTGACATTTTTGAGATGGATATTTTTCTAATGGTGTTCTTCTATGAGGGCAATTTGGAATTTGTTCTTCTTCTTCTTGGAAATAGGGTTCAGGTCAATTTCTGACTGTCTCCCATGATAATACTACAGAGATAGGGAAGAGTTTGAAATATTTGTTTTTAAATCTGATTTGACTGTTTCTGCCACTTACAATCCCATAGATATCCTGCTGACTTGCCAGCCATCTCTAGATATCTTTTTCAGGATGGAACATCTTTCTTCTGCATATAGTCATGGAAAATATGTACAAGGACATGTATTGGTTTAAATGTTGATAATTAAAAGTTCCTTGTCAAAGAGAAAATAGGCATTGTCTTTTGGCAAAAATATCAAAAGCTTTGAGTCTGAGAAAATTCACAGAAAATTTCTTTCCCAATCAACTCTACACGGATCACTGGGAAAATAAACTAGACTCCAAACTTCAGCTATAAAAGTCACAGAGAATATGAAATATTGTTGGGGACTTTATCTCAGTGACTTATAGCTATTTAACAATACTTCTAGAGAAAACAGAAACACAGATTTTTTTGAAGAATGTGGCCTCACATTTCACAATTATAGACACCTTTATGTATTTATTAAAATAAAATTGCATTCACTGACGTGGCATTACTAGCACAGAGGTCGATGTACACTATGTAATAAACTTTCAATTAATAATTTTTGCTTTGGGGGATGATGAAAGAATGGATGAAAAGAAAAAGCCACTTAATTTGTCTTTTTTTTCACAACACAAGACAGTTACTTGGAAATTAAATATTAAGTAATAATTCAGTGATTCATCCATTCATCCATCACATACCATCCATGATGCACTGATACTAGGCCCTCAGTGAAAATCCAATGGTGTTTACAGTCTAGTGACTCTTACTATCAGAATGAAACATTCAGGGTTCACATATGCAGTATGAGATTTTCTTAAACTCACATCTTTGATTAAGTTCACTTTGATTAAATACTTTGCTGTGGATTTGTATATTGCTGAGTTTGTCATATGCTTTGAACTATAGTTATAATATATCTAATAAACTTGTAAGTACAGATTCAGAGGCCCTAAGCCAGACCAATTCGGTTAGAATCTCTAACGTTGGGGTCTACAAGTCTGCATTTGTAAGTGGCTGCAGGTTTGGTTGATGAATCTAAATTGACAGACAGAAATCTGAATTGCTGTTGCTGCAGCAATTTAAGTTTGTGCTGGTGGAAAAGTAAGTAGAAATGAATTATCTTGCAATGGCAGATAGAAAGAACTGATCAAAGGTGTCCAGGCCATTTCTTACTTCACGATACCTTATATCATCTGCTCCCTTTTAGTGCGCTCTTTGTGCAGCTGTTATGCTTGGGAGCCTTCCATTAATGGCTGTTGTCATCCTGACAGTGAATCTCGTTACTCTTGCAATTGTGTTTTTTTTTTTTTTTTTTTTTGTAGTCAAATAAACATAGGATATCATTTCCCTAAGGAAATCTGGAGGATTTGTTTCACTGGGTTTAATAACTTTCACTGCAATCAAACTTGCCTTTTTTAATCTTCTGGCCAGTTTAACACTAAATTGCATACCAATCCTTTTATTTGTGTATGTTATAGTTGGTGTTGTCTAGAATAGCTGAAGAAACAAAACTCTGTTCACACCAATGAAGGATTATGTATCTTAGTTTAGCTTCTGAATATCTATGGGGGATTATCTTGATTGGGTTAAGTGAAGTGGAAAGATTCACCCACTGTGGGTAAAACCATTTCCTGTCTGGGATCCTGGAATGTTAGAGGGCTGATTAGCTGCATGCATTCATCATTCTCTGCTTCTTGACTGAGGGTGAAATGTGACCAGTTGCTTCAAGTTCCTGCTGCTTTGATTTCCCCATTGTGATGGCCTCTACCCTTAACCTGTGATCCTGAATGAATCATTTCTCTCTTCCGTTGCTTTTGTTAGGGAATCTCATTAGAGCACTAGGAAAAGTAATCAAAACGATGTAGATACTAATAAAGATTCATGTTTTAATTACAAAATAGAAGGAACTTTAGACCATAGGTCACACATTCAAAGTTCTTCTTGATTCTCAGTTCAGATGTCTTGTTGCTTTCATCCTCTGATACTGACCTGGACAAGGAGAAGGATCATCTCTTGCTTGCTTCATTGTGTGCATGTCCACTTTGAAGGCGACCTGTTTTAGTCTGCTTTCTGTTGCTACAACTGATCATCACCAACTAAGTAATTTCTAAAGAATAAATCTGTATTTAGCTCACAGTTCTAGTGGCTAGAAGTCCCACTGCATGCCACCATTATCTGCCCAGCATCCAGTGAAGGCCTTTGTCTGAGTGTCATGAGGTGAGGCAGAGAAAGTTTCACATTCCTGAATTCAGAGATTTTTATGTAACTTATTAATAATGCTATGGGTTGTGGACTCTGTTTTGGTCACATCTTATCAGATTTGGTCTGATCTAGTTCTAAAAAGAAATTTTTTTTCTTTAAAAAAACCAAAACCACAAAAACAACAACAACCACAAAAAACAAAAACAAAAAACAGGGCCGGAGAGATGGCTCAGAGGTTGAATCCTCTGCCTCAAAAGTTGAAGGATCTGAATTTGTATCCCCAGATCTCATGTAAAAATTCTGGGCACAAATGGCAGCAACCTGTGCTTCTGGCCCTGGAAGGCGGAGTCTGGGAAATCCCAGAATGAAGTAATAAGGAGGCAGAGCAATCCAGGATAACTTCCAAAGTCACCCTTGGGCCTCCACAGGCATATAAATAGTACCCTATGATGCATATAGACATACCTCCCACAAAATGTATGTGCAAGAAGTAAAAGGCTAAGCGCATCTAAATTAGTGACGGAAATCAATGAGATTGAGAGATCATTTCTCTTTCACTGCCTATTAGTTTCAATTTTAAATCAGCCTCGGTGATTGCTTTTGTTTTCAGGAGTCATAATTTTGCACAGCTATCAGCCTTTCCTTGCAGCCTGGCAAATACCAGGTAGTTTGTTTTTGATCTTTTGGTCGAATTGCTGTTGCTTTCATAAGTTCTGGAGCTACGCAGAGCAGCCCAGACAATCCTCCTTCTCTGAAACTCTTTTATAAACATTGTAAATCACATTTATAGGAGAGACTCTCAGCAAATCACGCCGCAAGTTTATTAACATATTGGAATGCTCATGTTGGGCCAGCAACAAGGAAAATTGCAGCAGTAATTCTAGACCAAAGATTTGGGTGACACAAATGTTTGCCTTTTATTTAATTGAACTGAATATAAAGTGGACTTAAAAGACTGACTATTTTTATTATTTGAGTAGCCTACTTTTTAATTATCTAATTTCCATTCTACGATAGCCCAGAGCAAAGTATCCATTTAGAGAGGAACAGTTTGTGTTCACAGATGGACTTAAAATTGAACTGACTGGGTCATCTGTGACCTCCCTGAGGTTCAGTTGCTCGAGAGACACTTTGCAGGTGAGCCTTGCCACAAGCTGCCTCTACCTCAGCAGGTATCTCTAATGGCAAGTGCAAATGGCTCATCATCTACCCAAGATGAGCACCATTGCCACAGCTATGGCTTTTACTGCTGTGAGATACCACTAAGTCTCAAGCAACTTAAGGGGAGAAAGGGAGATTTATTTGACTTACCATTCCATAGGCTACTATGGCTGGAAAGGAACGGCAGGTGGCAGAAGTTGGCAGAAGCTTAGGTCACTGCAGACTTCAGGGAGGCAGAAGTGAACTACAAACTGCAAAAGCCAACTGCTAGGGGAAGCAGGTCAGGGTTAATCAATCCCAAGACCCAGCCGTTCTCTGTGCCTTGCTCTACCAAGGCTCCCCCTCCTAAACGTGTCGTGACCTTCCCAAACAGCAACTATGGATTCAAAGACATGAGCCTGGCACCCGGGAGCCCCACGCATCCCGGCGGCGAGCACCCAGGCCGACTCCGGCCTGGCCCTGCGCCCCGGCCCGGACGACCGACCCCAGCCCCCTCCGTGCCACCCCGCCCCCGCCCCGCCCCCCACCCTGGAGCCGCCGGCCAGCAGCACCGAGGCCCTGCCCTGGACCCCAGCCTGTCGCACCCTCCCGCCCCTGCGTGCCTCCGCCCCCCCCCCCAGGTCGCAGGTGAAGAATTCTGCCATCAACATCAGACCCTCTGCCTCTCTGGCCCACCGGGGACCTACGCACGTGGTCTACAGAAGACACACTGCTACTCAGAATTCAATAGAGCCCAAAGGAAACTCAAGCAAAATTCTAAGGAACAAAGGGAACACAGGCCATACATCTGGACTCCACTACAATCATTATATCACGTGGGTGAGTTTCTTCTCATCCAGCCCAAAGAGAAGTAAACTTTTTCTTTTTACCTTACTGATCCTTTAAAGTATCAATGCTGTAGATCAACTTTCTCATACAGCCACCCCACAACATACAACTCCAGGGACTACACCACTCACCCCCACATTTCACCAAGATACTAAATCGTAAAAGTGCACTACCAAACTAATATTCACCCCCTGGTAACATAACCTGAATTAACTGACGTACTAACAGCCTAGTAGCCTCATCTAGGATATAACAATAAACAAACATACCCAATCCAAGGCAAGCACTAGTAATAACTGGAAAGCGTAACAATACCAACTACGTCGATTCAGTGAAAAACACACAGAAACTGAAAGGTCCTAAAAAACAAAACAACAATGTACAAGTCAAAGTGCAGATCCAGGGGAAACAAAACCCAAGAAGACCAACAATCTGCTGCCTTCAGGAAACTCATCTCACCACAAAAGATAGGCATATCCTAGAATGAAAGGCTGGTCCAAAATCTTGCAAGCTAATGGAACCAGGAAACAGGCAGGGGTAGCAATTATGATATCAGACAAAGTGGACTTCAAACCAAAGAAAATCATAAGAGACACAGATGGATACTACATTTTAGTCACAGGTACAATTCACCAGGAAGACTTCACAATACTGAACATTTATGCACCCAATACAGGCCTCTCCACATTCATTAAGAAAACCCTACAGCGTCTAAAGCAAGAAATCAACCCCCAAACGATAATTCTTGGGGACTTCAACAACGCCCTCTCAACATGGGATAGATTAACAGGTCAAAAGCTTAACAGAGACACTTTGGAAATTAATCAAACCCTTAAAGAAATGGACCTTACAGATCTCTATCGAACTTTTCACCCACGCACCAAAAAATACACATTTTTCTCAGCAGCGCACTGAACTTTCTCCAAAATAGATCACATATTGGGCCACAAAACGAATCTACACATATACAAAAAAGTTGAAATTCTAACCTGTGCCCTATCAGACCACGACGGCCTAAAGCTGGACATCCACAATACAACAAACAAGAGAAAATACACCAACTCCTGGAAACTTAACAATAGGATGCTGAATGAGAACTGGATTCAGGAAGAAATTAAAAAGGAAATTCAAGATTTCCTGAAAGCGAATGATAATGAAAATACAACTTACCAAAATCTCTGGGACACAATGAAAGCTGTTCTAAGAGGTAAGTTCATAGCTCTTAATGCCTACATCAAAAAAATGGAAACATCAGCAATAAACAACTTAACGATGCAGCTTAAGGCTTTAGAGAAACTTGAGCAATCTGATCCCAAAAGTAGTAGAAGAGAGGAGATTAGCAAAATAAGGGGAGAAATATCTGAAATTGAGACTAAGAAAAACGATAGAAAAAATCAACCAGTCAAAAAGCTGGTTCTTTGAAAAAATCAATAAGATAGATACACCCCTAGCTAAATTAACCAAAAGCAAGAGAGAGAAAACCCAAATTAACAAAATTAGAAATGAACATGGAGTAATCACTACTGATACCCAAGAAATCCAGAGAATTATAACATCATATTTCAAAAATTTATACTCAGTGAAGTTTGACAACACACAAGAGATGGATGAATTTCTAAGTAAACACAACTTACCTAAATTGAATCAGGAAGTTGTGAATTACTTAAATGGCCCTATAACATATAAGGAACTTGAAGAAGTAATCTCGAGTCTTCCCACCAAAAAATGTCCTGGACCAGATGGATTCAGCACAGAATTCTACCAGACATTTAAGGAGTCAATAACACCAATACTCCTTAAACTGTTCCATCAAATAGCAAAGGAAGGAGCACTACCAAATTCCTTGTATGAAGCTAATATCGTTTTAATCCCAAAACCTAATAAAGATTCACTTAAAAAAGAAAACTATAGGCCGATCTTTCTGATGAACACAGATGCAAAGATTCTCAACAAAGTCTTAGCAAATCGGATTCAAAAATATATCAAAAAGATCATTCACAGGGACCAAGTAGGCTTCATCTCCAGCACACAAGGTTGGTTCAACATACGAAAATCAATAAATGTAATTCATCATGTAAACCAGTCCAAAGTCCAAGACCACATGATACTCTCCATAGACGCAGAAAAAGCCTTTGACAAAATCTAACAGACTTTTATGATCAAAACGCTAGAGACTGTAGGAATGGAAGGAACCTTTATGAATATAATAAAAGCTGTATACAACAAGCCCACAGCAAGGATTATGTTCAATGGGGAACAATTGGCAGCATTCCCACTTTGATCAGGAACTAGACAAGGCTGTCCACTCTCACCACTTCTATTCAATATTGTACTTGAAGTCTTAGCTGAAGCCTTAAGACAAGAAAGGGACATAAGAGGGATTCAAATCGGCAAGGAAGAAGTCAAGCTATCCCTATTTGCAGATGACATGATCTTATACCTGAGGGATCCCAAAAACTCACCAGGAAGCTCCTGGAACTAATTGAGAAGTTCATCAGGGTGGCAGGATACAAAATAAATGTGCAAAAATCAGAGGCCTTCCTATATGCCCAGAATGAAAGAAGTGAAAAAGCCCTGAGAGAAACAATCCCATTTACTATAGGCCTAAAAGAATGAAATACCTTGGTATAAACCTAACCAAGGAGGTAAAAGACCTCTACAATGAAAACTTTAAAACCCTAAAGAAAGAAATTGCTGAAGACACCAGAAGGTGGAAAGATCTCCCATGCTCCTGGATTGGCAGAATCACCATCGTAAAAATGACCATCCTACCAAAGGCGATATACAAATTCAATGCTATACCAATTAAAATCCCAAAGCCATTCTTTAAAGAATTCGACCAAATAATCTCAAAATTCATATGGAGGCACAAAAGACTCAGGATAGTAAAGACAATCCTGAGTAACAAAAACACTGCTGGAGGTATTACCATACCAAACCTTAGTCTATACCACAAATTCATAGTTATAAAAACAGCCTGGTACTGGCTCCAAAATAGACACACAGATCAATGGATAAGGGTTGAAGACCCAGATATAAGTCCACAAAAATACAGCCATTTTATCTTTGACAAAGGGGCCCAAAGAATCCAATGGAAAAAGAACAGCATCTTCAACAAATGGTGCTGGCAAAACTGGATCTTCACATGCAGAAGATTAAAGCTGGACCCGTACTTGTCACCATGTACAAGACTTAATTCCAAATGGATCAAGGACCTTGATATCAGGCCAGAGACTATAAAAATCATAACTGAATGGATAGGGAACTCCCTTGAGCTGATTGGGCTAGGCCAACATTTCCTAAACAGACATCCAATGGCACAGTCTCTGCTACCAACTCTCAACAGTTGGGATCTTGTGAAATTAAAGAGCTTCTGTTCAGATAAAGAGATTGTCACACGAGCTCAAAGGCAACCCACAGAATGGGAGAAAATCTTCACTAATCACATATCTGATAGAGCTCTACTGTCCAGAGTGCACAAAGAACTTAGAAAATTAAACAACAAGGAAACCAATGGCCCAATTAAAAAATGGGCCCTGGAGCTTAAAAGAAATTTTACCAGAGATGAAATTAAAATGTCTAACAAATATCTTAAAAAATGCTCCACTTCTTTAGCCATCAGGGAAATGCAAATCAAAACCTCCCTGAGATATCATCTCACCCCGGTCAGGATAGCAAAAATCCACAATACAAACAACAACAAGTGCTGGAGAGGATGTGGAGAGAGGGGAACTCTGCTGCATTGCTGGTGGGAATGCAGGCTCATACAACCATTCTGGCGAGCCGTCTGGAGATTCTTAAAGAAATTAAAGATTGAAATGCCATATGACCCTGCTATTCCACTTTTGGGAATAACCCCCCATGCAGCAGAGGTTCGCCTCGATAGCACAAGCACGGCCATGTTCATAGCAGCACTGTTTACAATAGCAAAGTCATGGAATCAACCTAAATGTCCAACAGTTGACGAGTGGATAAGGAAAAGGTGGTACATCTATACAATGGAGTACTACTCAGCCATCAAAAATGATGAATTACTGGAATTTGCTGGGAAATGGATGTCATTAGAAACAATTATATTAAGCGACATATCCCAAACCCAGAAAGTTAAGCACTGTATGTACTCCCTAATAGGTGGCTCCTAGTACCAAACTCACCCAGCCCACATTGAGACACTCAAGGGTAAACCTATGTAATACGGTAATTGCAAGAATTGTGAATAGGAGGGATGGGGTTGGAGGGCCACACCAAACACAAGGAGAGAGGGGACCATGTTACAGCAGAGAAAATCGGCCTCCAAGGAATGCAAGTAAGTAATGTGACACCTGGTTAAGTTCACAGACGTTCGTTCCTGATCATGTACAACTGAGGGGGTATGATCTCACCAAAAGGGGAGGACATATAGTCTGGCAGATGAAAAATGATTATTTTGCAAATGGGAGACTGACCCCTCCCTCACCGAGGTTCCTGCTTTTATTACATCTACCCTTGAATGTGCTATTATAACAAGACTCCAGTTTAACAGCTTTTTGTCTCTGACCAGGGGGTGACACAGTGCCCATCACGATGGAATGAAGGGCATTGTAGGAGCAGCAAAACTGCAAAAGAACATCAACAAACCACAATCCAGAACTTCGGAGAGTCTATATCATCCACATAGAACTAAGCCAGCCTAATCTCCCCCATCCTGAAGCTCAGGGACATTTGCGGAAGAGGGGGTGGTAAGATTGTAAGAGCAAAAGGATGGGGGGAGCAATGATTTGAAGAGTCTCCACACTAGTTAGGGCTGAAGCAATCATAATAGGACTTTGCATGCCCTGCGCCATGTCCATCACACTATTGACCTCACAAAGTCTAACATCGGCTAAAGGCACCAAGATCCTTGGAGGCAAGGGATTGACAGCCACAGTAGTGTTCCTATGCTTAAGGGGAACACGAGAAAGGGTTCAGGGAAATGCCACTGGGTCCTTGTATGTCGTCGGAAAGGAGGACCAAGAGGAGAGTTAGGCATACACAATAAAGCACTCTCTGGGAATTAGGGGGGAGGCACTGAGAGATGGGGAGGGAGGGAGGGAGAGCAGGGGGTTCATGGGGAGGAGGAGTGGGGGAGGGAACTGGTCTACCTATTAAGTTTGTATGAGCAGAAATAATAATAAAAAATGTAAAAAAAGACATGAGCCTGTTGGTGACAACTTACATTCAAACTATGACACTAATCTTCCCCTGATAGGGTGAGCCTGAATTATGACTCTTAATATGTCATCCTGTAAGCGTAGCTGAAGACTTTCACAATGTCTGCCCTGACAGAATCACTGCTTGATTCTGACTGGATCAGTTCTCCTGTCAATTTGTCAATTAGTTAGTGCATCAGTTTTTTTTTAAATTGCTTTTACTGCTGCCATTCATTATTGTTTTAAATATTTGTCATGGTCAAATGGTACCCTAGGGATAATAAAGTTCCTCCTTAAAGTCCAGCATTCTTCATATTGTTGTTTCTTTCTTTAGGAGAAAACTGAAGCTGACACCCCAAATCTGGGAACTAGAAAGTATTAGGCTTGGGGTCCAATGCAATTCTGTTTGGTGACCTTCTATTCTTCTATGCTGTAACCAAATTCCACTTGAATTCCAACATATTATATAATGTTAATAAGGCATAGCTGTCCTTCCAGTATTAGTAAGCAGTTATCATGGCCCTGGCTCCCAGGCTAACTAAGCTTCCTGCTCTGTAATACAATTGCATTTTGAACAATGAATTAAAGTTTTTAGTCATCAGTAATTATGCTTTTACTAATGTGGTTCTTTCCATCAGTCAGGCTATGAACCCTTTCACACAGCAAGTATACTTTGTCAATCTTGGAATCTGTAGTGTCTGGTGTGTATTAATTATTCAGTCAATGGGATGCCCTTCCATGGATTAGTGAGTTCATTTTCTATTCTTCTATCACTTGCCTGCTTATCTTACTGTGTTAGATGAAAAAACTGAGTGAATACACACAATTATTCATTGGAAATAATACACAGACTGAAAAGCTAGTCAATAGAAGGGCAGGGTACATTTATTACAATGAAAAGAAAAATTACTTATAAATTTCATGTGCTGTTCTACTCATCTCCCATGAGGTGTGGGTATAAATATTGCTTTAAGTTTATATTCAAAACCCCTAGCATAAAATTTCAAAAAGGGCAAAGGTAGGATTTTCACTGACAACATAATTGATGGATGACTGACTTTGTCTTGATAAGGAAAAAAACCTTATGTACACAATAAGATGTGTCATAGTGTGAATAATTGTAGAAGCTGACATGCAGCCATCAAAGTCAATCACACATGTCAGAAGGGGAGAAGAGAAGCTTGACAAAAGTTCATATGCAAAATATCCTGGAATTTTAAATGATCTTAGTCTATTGTGAGCCAAAGGTACAGATAAAGAAAACTCTGTAAAATAGAGTGTGAAAATCACGATTAATCATTTTTCTTTTTTGCCATTCATTGTTTTTGTCATTTTGGGCCTTTTGCTTTTTGTTCATATCTATTCTAAATGATAATACTGGTTCTTTGTTTTATAACAACACATTCATAGACATTCTGATTTTTTCCTTTCTGACATTGTACAATGGACACATAAAACATAAGACACAATACACAATTGTGATAGCCACATTTTAGGAAGGATATTATTGTACATTCTCCAGAACAGAATGAGGATGTGGACAAGTCTGGAAATGAAGCCATATGCAGAGCTACTGAAATAGCTTGGAATACTTAGCCCATAGAACAGAAGAAGAATACTTGAAACATTGAAGTATCATATAAAGAAATGGCTAGATGTCTGCTGTACTTCTGTAGAGACTCTACAATTGAGGAACAGCAAGAAACAAGTGCTCAGTTCACTGACAAGAATGAAAATTTTATAATTACATGACTAGGAAAGCAGCAATCAGTGACATATTAAGCTTACCATACCTAGAAGTACTAAAGTAAGCAGTAGTCTATTGAGAGTGCCAAAGAAGACTGCTTCTCAAATTTTAACACTCCTGTGAACCTCATGAAGGTCTTGTTAAAATGTGCAGCATGATCCAGCAGGTGCAGAGTGGGGACTGTCATGTTACATTTCTAGTGAATTTCAGGAATACATCAAGGTTGGTGGTCTTGTACCAAGCTTAGATAGCAATCAGAGGAGGGTTTTTAACTTAGGGACAAAGAGATTGGAAATCACTAGAGTACTTCTAATTTTCAATGATTCTGCCTATTTATGAAACTACTTTTTTTTGTTTTCAGCTTTTTATTGTGAAATGAAGCACAGAATGGCATAGAAAGCAAATGAGAAGCTTGCATACTCTCTAACTACCATCAGATCAAAACCCAGAGCCAGGCTGACCACCACAGTGACCCCTTGATGCACTCACCCACGATACTCCTTAACTTCCCCCAGTGAACCACTAGCCTGAAATTATGGAAACCTTGCGATTTACTTGTGAAGTCATCATCCAAATGTAGATTTCTAGATAGATTTGAACTGACTAATGCTTAACTGAACGTCATTTTTATTTTCTGGTACTGGAGACAAAACCCAGGACCTTGCACTTGCTGGGCAAGGTCTTCAACTGGGATAAATCCCCAAATTAACATCTTTAAGTCTCTTTTATGTGCACAGATGCTCCAAGAAACATTTCTTTTTCTTCACAATATGTCTATCATCCTGGACATTTTATTTGGGGTTCTTGGTACCTGGATTTCATATTTGGCATACTTCTGCCACCACCCCATGGGTATCTCTGTCCTCTGCTCTCCGTAGACATTGGTGTCTCCATCTAGAAATGTGATCACAATAATTTTGACCCTTCATGGAGGCTATTGATGGTGATAATTTTTTTCATTAATGTTTCCATAATGCCTATTATTCTTTTTTGAAGTGATATTTGGAAAGTATAATAATTTGAAGAGGGGAAAGGTGGAATAGTTATGTCCAGTTCTGAGTGCATGTAGATACATGAAAGGCATAAAACTTAATGTCTTGACATTGCTTTTTCCTTTAACACATTCTATGGTTTATTTTGCTAGTACATTAGCATGTGCTTTATATTTCATCCTTCTTAGGGGAGTTCTGCGTAGCATGTTCCCTAAAGCTAGCTTGGGTCTGTTATTAAGGCATGACTCAAGAGAATTAAATGTGGTTGATCCTCTGTAACTGGGGGAGATGGTCGGAATTAGAAATTGGAACTCAAGTATCTACTAATACAGAGAACTGTTCTGAGAATTATGTTGTTTCCAGTAGTTCACTGTCTTGCTCAGGGTTTCGTTATGCACACAAACAGCTTCATGTATATCTCAGAGTTTAACGAATGATGCTCGGAGTACATTTTGCAAGTTTATAGAGAGCTCTCACTCCCCAGTGAGGAGCTTTCTCCTGACACGCTCCTATCCAAGCCCCTCCCACATCAGCTTGCCTGCGCTCCAGTCCCCACATACTTAAGTCACAGAGACTATTGTGCTCTGAGCATCATGATCAAGAATCACCCACCAGATGATCTCTAGAGCAATTATAAGGCCCACTTCCCTTTCCTTATCAGAGATTACAGGCCTAAGCTAGCTAGCTAGCTGTTGCCAAGTACCTAGAAATTGCTTATTTCAGGTGTGTTCACTTCTTTTAGAGTATATTAGAAGTCTAATACCAGATCCCAAGTAAGAGAGGAAGTGGGCTCTCCCCTTTCTCTATCTTTTGCCATTGGTGATATTTGCTTTTTCAGAACATTTGCTGTTTTGTTCTGCTTTGTATCTCCATCTTATTCCTCTCTTATAAAATTTCTACCAAAAGTGCAGTATTTTAAAGTATGATTTATCTTTTGAAGGGAAAGCATTTTTCCCTTAAGTATTGTTTGGAATACATTGAAATTGTACCTCATTTAGACATTGGAATGAATCATTCATTTCCAACAGAAATGCTCATTAGTTTCAATCCTTCACGGTAACCTTAAATTATCACACACACACACACACACACACACACACACACACACACGACACACACACACACACACCACACAATGAAAGGATTTGAAAATGGCAGAATAGTGTCATAGCTCCTTCATTCTTCTTTATTAAATGGCTATGGAAATTACAAACAAATGCAATTATGAGAATTAAATTCATCTTCTACAGTTTTAAGACATGGCTGCAATCTTCAGCTATTGAAATATTTTTCATATCTCATTTGATTTGAACTGCCCAGAAAAGTAGATACAGATGGGCTTAAGCTTCTGCAAGTTACAAAATAATTAGTTTTTTTTACATTAATTGGTATATGTGGTACATGTCTTACTTTGAACTAAAATTTTAATATACTGATATTCTCTATCTTCACTCATGTTCCATGCCATGAATAACCCCCTTTCCTAAATAAATAAGAAAAGAAGAATTATAACCTCATTTGCTTATTCGAGAAGAAAAAATTGATTGATTAATCAATAATTAATTAGTTGTTACATTGTTTTACAAATGTGTGGCATAGTTTCAAAATGAAGGCAATTAAATAATAAATGTTCAATAAAAAACAAAAAGGAAAGAGTGGAGGAAATTAGCTATTAAGATTAAGATATGAGATAGAATGAACTAAATAAATGAGTGACAGAAAATATAGAGAAATATCAATAACAAACTTCAAAAGCAATAAAAAGGAAAGCACATTTGCACAAAGTATAAGATGAGAACAGAGAAACTATTTCTATGTAGTTAGCTAGTTTTTATGTTAGACATGTGTAATTTGGATCTGTGACTTTGATTTACATTATTCATGTACTTATGAGTCTCTATGGAAATGGTTCAGTGAAGACCATCTACAGTTATGGAATATATTTGCCAAATGACATGGTAACACATGACATGGAAAATATTTTTTAAAGGCTATAAGAAATAAATTTGCAGAAAGTGGGCTGGGGAGATGGCTCAATAGTAAAAAGCACTTGCCATTCAAGCATAAGGACCTGAGTTTGAATCCCCAGAACCCATGAAAAGCAGATGCAGTAGGATATGCCTGCAATCCCAGACTCCTACAGCAGGATGGGAGGTGAAAAGGGAAAATCCCTGGAAGTTTGGCGGTGAACTGGCCTGGCTTATTCAGCAGCAAACAATGAAGAGATCCTGCCTCAAACAAAGAGGACCATGTTTGTAAGTGTCCTCTGGCCTCTGTGTGTATGCTCTGCAATGTGCATGCTCCCCCTTGCCCCTCCTCCACACACATCATAGACGCACATTCTAAAGTAGATGTCACAGCTATACATACTGAACATTTCATAAGAAGAAATAAAAAAGAGTGCTACATTAATACAGATGCCCACCAAAATATGTTACTTGACTAAAAATATTCTTGAATCTAATGAATTTTTTTTGTTGAAATAGCTAGATCTCTCTGATGCTTTAAAGATGCTTCCAAGAACAGAGAATAAAGAAAAAAGCATGCACATTCTTTTTTTTAATAGATGACATAATATAGATCTAAAAATATAACAGACATAATACCATAAAGGAAAATTAGAGTCCAGGCTCACAACTGTTAGTTGAATACTCACAATAAGATATCAGCCTATAAAAGAAATAATCACACCAAAGCAATAAAGTGTTATGTTCAAACAAAATCCTATCAGGAAGTCATTTATAGTTCAATATTAATAAATATGAAATTTATCAGGTAAGAATTCAGTAGGAAAGAAACATCATATTTATCTCCAGAGTTTCTGGACAAGCAAATGATTCCATTACAGTGGAAATTTGTATTGATTTATTTCAAAAACTCAGTGAAAAGAAAATGATTTCAAACCAGCAACCATGCAAGCCTCAACTATGAAGCAATGGATGTGTTTCTGTTAAAGCCTAGAAAGGAAATACAATTCATCCTCATTACTATCAAACTTCCTGATTTCTTACCAGTAAAGTCACATTAGAAGAAGACAAAATTTAACTAAGGAAAGAAAGTGGTAAAGTACTTACTAACAGATTAGATAATGTACTTCTGTAAAACCTAAAATATTTAGCTTTAGAAGATAAGTGGTAAGAAAGAGAAAAATTTCAATAAATTTCTTGGTTAAAAGTTGATGCAAAATTTAGTATCTTGGGGCTGGGGAGACATCCTGGGTAAACAAGCAGTAGAGCCTGAGTCTGATTGCAGTCTAAAAGCTTGGAGAGGCACTTGCAATCCCAGGGCTCCGGAGGAGGAGACCAGGCATCACTAGACACACAGCCTAGCTTAACTGGTGGACTTAGGTTTCAAGGAGAAGCCCTGTTTCAGAAAAGAAGTTAGATGGATCCCAAGGAATAACACCCAAGGCTGACTTCGGACTTTTAATGCAGCTGCACACATGTGGATAACACATGTGGATCTCTTCATGAACACAGACACACATGCAGTCAGTGGCTTACAATAATGTATTATGCATTTGATAATTAGAGAAGTAGAATTTTGAGTATTCTCATCATGAAATAATGATAAATACATGAGGTATTACATATGCCAACTAAATTGATCTAACTATGCTACAATGTATGCATATATTAAAATGTCATTCACACAAATACATTCAATTTTTATTCAAGAGATAAATAAAATAACATTCATATTATTAAAATTAATAAAGTAGCATTCATATTAACAAACGAAACAATGCACTGCACAATAGCCCTGGCAAAAGGTACTTTCAGTAGCTATTGATCCAATGAATAAAGGTTTTTGATGCATAGGCTTCATGTTTAGTGTTTAATTCTTAGCCCACAAGGAAGAATGAGGGAGCTAATTCCCAAATGTTGCACTCTGATTTCCACACCTGTGCTGTAGCACACATGCCATCCCCAACATACATGAATAAAAAGGAGAAAATATACACAAACATTAAATTTCAACGAAAACATCACATTTCAATTAATCAAAGGTATATATGTTAAAATGCCTTTTAGATGTGTAATGGAATCAATAAAGACCATTTTTAACTCTAAATGTGGACTGATAGAGAAAGGTCAACTGAGTAGAGGTATATTGTTCTGAGATTAAAAGATTTCTTGGCCAAACAGCAGATTCCTCCAAATTGATTCAAAATGTGCTCATGACATATGAACATTTTTGAAAGAGTTTGGAAAATTGATTTATATGTTCATTTGGAAAATTTTCAGTGCTTTAGATGAATGTCAATGTTTTTCAGGAATAGGAACAAAATGGAATTATGTATATAATAAATCACCTATATATGTGTTGCAGTTATTGATTTTACTGCTGTGAGACAATGATCAGACAAACTTAAGGGAGAAAGAGAAAGTTACTTGGCTTACAGTTCTGTAGTGGATATAGACCATTACAGTGGAATGTATGGAAGCATGACTTAGAGACAGTAACAGGAAGCACTTTAGGTCACTGCCACCATCATACCAACATGAAGACAGAGAGCAAAAACATACTCAGAGGGAGCAGGATGGATCTACCAAACCTGAAGGCCTATCTCCTGTGACTTGTCTTCTTCCAATAAGGTTCCAGCACCCAAAGATACCAGAACTTTCCCAACATTAACAACAGCTAAAATTTAGTCACATGAACCTATGGGAGGCAACTCACATTCAAACCACGATTATATATACTCATATATATTATGTATATAGCATATATTATATATATATTCTACAGATTATTCATATTTATAGGAAATAAACTCAATTTCATATGAGACAAGCTTAGAGCTCAAATAAATTTTGGTGTTGAGGCAAATGCAAATTCATTTGTGTGAGTAAAGGTTTTATTCCTTTCCAGTTCTTCATATTTAAAACAAATCTGAAGCCATCAAAAATCTAGGTGATAATAAACACTGATGAATAACATATACTTGCATCACAGAAACCTCTGATGACTAACACAAAAACATTTGCCTTCCTTAGTATCTGCATCTTCCCATTTCTGTGTCATAATTTATTTTAGCACAACTTTTTTGCAGTTATTGTATATGAAGTTGTTTTTTTAGATGCTAAATTGATTATTTTTTAACAATTAGATAGGAGATGTTATGTTGCAAAAGAATACATGATTTCACTTTTAGAAAATGAGATGGTCCAGAGGATAACGTGGTCAAAGTACATAAAATACATGAATGCAAGTGTCAAAATCATCACATTAGTAGTTTGGAGTATGAATATACACAATAAAAAGGGGAGAGAAAAAGAAAATGAGATGTGTACATATATCTTATGTAATATTCAGTTTCAATTTAAAGTCATACTGAAAAATTTTAATTATACATTTGGTGGATAGAAATTGGGCTTGTAAAACAGAGGAGATATTTCATTTTATTGTACATTACTTTGTGGAGAATGACTGTTTTTAACTTTGTGCATGTTATTTATCAAGCTATTCTTTAGATAAAGGCAGAATGACTGGAATGGGAATGAAGGGAGCAAGGATTGTGGATCCCATGGTCATATTTTTAAAGAAAAACAAAAGGAGCCAGTCATGCATATAGAATTTGAACTCACAGGGAGGTCAGAACAGAAGGGTGAAGAGCTATAAATAAAAAAAGGGGAAACAAAATTATATTATTAGGATGACATTGAAATGATATTTGAACTTATTTCTGATGATTTTTCTAAATTAGTTAAAATTAGATTCAGATTCAGGAAATATGCAATTACAATTTTATGGCCGCATCATTTAAACCAATAAAAGCATATGATTGTTTCTTCTCAGCATTAAATCTTAAAAATTGCCTTTTTATTTCCTTATTGTTAAAAATTGCATGATTTAGCCTGGAGGATGGCTTAGTGGTTAAATCATTAATTGCCCAAACAACAAAACCAGAGTTTAGATTCCCAGATCCCACTAAAATGTCAGATGGGAGCAGTGACTTGCCTGTTATTCCAGCCTTGGAAGAAAGAGGTTAGGAATCCCCTGAGCAAACACTCTAGACATACTAGCTAGCTGTAGGCTCTGGATTTGGTCAGACACCTTGTCTCATGAGAGGTAGAAGAGCAATTGAGGACGATTCTGTTATCAAATTGGGACTCCACACATTTGTACATATATGCATGCACATCTTCACACACCCGTGCACTTGCATGCATGTACATACGTATATTTACATGCATGACATTCCCACATACACATAAAAGTAGAAAAGAAAAAAGGGAGCACCCGTAACTGTTTCAGTACATAACAAAATAATTTTTCAGTTTCTGAAAACAATGTTGGCTAAGCATAAGTACTCAGTGAGTGTGTGGGAGTAATGAAACATCCAGAAAAAAAATCCCTGGCTATCTAAACAAACACTGTGATGAATTATTAGGCCAGACTGGCAAATGGGCTTTCTAGGATTTAAAAGTATTCTTAATGGACTGAATAGAGAAATAGATTAATTAAAAATTTAGACTCTATAAAATATACATGAAGCATCTCTGTGGTAAACATATTAACTCACGTGGATAGTTTCATTAATTATTAAAATCATAATAAATTTGAGTGTTGATATTGTTAGTGATTTTTCAAAAAGCCAACCCAATTTACTTTCTTGCAAAGCAATGTTTGTATTCTCTTCTTTGGCAATGTGTGCACACATCCTCAGCAATTGTAGAATCTAGAGTAGATATTACATGAGGTAATATTCACATTGTTACTTCCAATGTCCTTTGTTGTCTCTTAACTTGTCTTCAAGGACCACACCTTAGATGTGTCCAACTTTTGGAAACCTTTATTTATTTATTTATTTTTAAATTTATTACTATTTATTCAATTGTGCATGTGTATGTGTGTGTGTGCATATGTATGTATGTGTGTAGAACCACGGGCGAATTCGGGAACCACCATGGACTGCCTTCACCTCCTCCTGTTTACTCTGTCCCGGGATTCACAGGCTCCACCCTACTAGGACCAGAAACGCAGGCCGCCCCCACTTCTGCCTGACGTCTATACGTGGGGTCTAGGATCTAAACTCAGGATCACCTGCAAGGCAGAGGCTTAACCCCTGAGCCACCTCTCCAGCCCTGGAAACCTTTATTTTTGACATAACCAATTTTAGCCTATGGCATTCTGTCATAACTTCTAATTTTCCTATGACACTCAAGTTATTCAACCATTTATGCAAATATATGCATGTCCATTGAACATTTTGAGTTACTGTTTCTAGTAGCTTTCAGTCCATACAAGGATTGATTTTATGACTCATACTTTCATCTAAATAGGTAGTATTAATAATGGTTTTTATATCATAATAATACTGACTTAATATAAAACCATGTATAAATAGTTAACATTTTGACTGTTGGTACATGTCCAAAACCTCTGTGCATATAGTGTGCAGTTTACAACTCTATGAGGCTTTTGAGCCATCTTTATTACGCATGTGAGGAACCAAGATGTGTGATTAAAATTTTGGCTAGGAGTTCCATAACTGAATAATTTACAAGTAGGTTATGAGGGTCAAAAATCAGGTGCTAATTATGACACCTACTCTCCCCAAGCCATTGAACTGCTCCTCAAAATTTACATTGATCTGCCAAGATGGCTAATATTGATTGTCAATGTTGTAATCTAGGAGACAAATTTCTGGGCATATCTGAGACAGTGTTTCTAATTTCGGTTAAGTCAAGTGAGAAGACACATCCTAAATGTGCGTGGATCCATTCCATGGACTGCGATCCCAAATTGAATAAAAGGAAGAAGAAAAAAGAGCTGAGCTGAGTACCAGAAACGCCTCTCCCCCTATACCCTGTGAACATATGTAACCAACTTCCCCATGCTCTCGCTACCAAGGCTTTCTCTACTGTGATGTACTCTACTCATTAACTGTGAGCTATAATACCTGCTACTCCTTAAGTTACTTTCATTTTGTCAAAGCAATGAGAAAAATAATTAGCACACATGCCTCTTCCCAAGTGTTATTTTCTTTTTTCTTGAATACATATTCATTGTATGCAGTAATGAGTTTCCTATGGACACTTTCATACAAATATATAATATATATTGTCTGTGTTCCCATACATCTCCTGCCATTTACTTTCTCTTTCCTTCCTATTGGTTTCCTTATTTTTCTCTGCTATTTCATTTCTTTTTTTTAATTTTTATTATTATTATTATTTATTCAACTGTGCGCTATGCGCGTGTGTATGTGCACGCGCGTGTGTCTGTGTGTGTGTGTGTCTGTGTATATGTAGAACCACGGACGAATTCGCGAACCACCATGGACGCCTCCACCTCCTTCTGCCCCGGGATTCGCAGGCTCTGCCCTACCAGGACCAGAAGCGCAGGCCGCCCCCGCTTCTGCCTGGCGTCTATACGTGGGATCTGGGATCCGAACTTGGGACCTTCCGCCTGCAAGGCGGAGGCTTAACCCCTGAGCCACCTCTCCAGCCCCTTCATTTCTTTTTTTATATTGCATATATACATATTATATATATAAATTTTATGTCGCTAAACTCTATCTAGGATCTTCTAATGAGAGGAAATATGTGATACTTGCTTTTTAGAATCTGCCTTCATTCACTTATTCCAATAATCTTTAATTGCATCAGTTTTCTGCCAGTGACATATTTTATCAATTTTATGGTTGGATAAAATTCCATATATATATATATATACCACATTTTCTTTATCCTTTCTTCTGTTGATGGACACCTAGGTTGTTTCATAATCTAGGTATAATAAATAATGTTTCAATAAACAATAATGTGAAAATATTTCTGTGGTCAGCCCTTAGCCTGTTCACTCTCGTAGACCATATTTATCTTTTCTGTGTTTATAGTCTTTGACTTTCTATATGCTTCTGCAGAAACATATTTCTGTTCTTTGCTGCTGACCTCCTTTCACTGTTTATTCTTTTTTATTATTTATTTATTTATTTATTTATTTATTTATTTATTTGTGTGTGTGTGTGTGTGTGTATCAGAGGGCACTGTATGCCCTTGCAGAGGACCTGGAATCCAAATTCAGGACCTTCTGCTTGTGAAGTAGAGTCTTAACTCCTGAGGCATCTCTTCAGCCCATACTGCTTTATTCTTAACTTTTCATCACTCTCTGTATTATCATTATCATAATTATCTAGCTTCCCTCATCTGTTTCCATGGATTCAGTTATCTTATGTAAGTCTTTGATTCAATAGTCATTTCTGTCTCCAGATCTCTCCTGAATTATATGTCAGTTACCCAGTTTGTTCTGTGTATCTCTATTTGAATTGTCCATAAACACTTTATATGCAATATTTGAAAAAAAAAAAACTCTCACTGTTGTGAAGGCCCTAATTTTCCTTTACAATTGGTGATCTGGGAAAACTCAGTGGTGCAGGATAAAAACTTTAAAATGGAGTCATTCTAAAGTATTGCCTCTCAACGCAATCAGTTTTCGATTCTATTTCCTATACATGTCTTCAATCTATCTGCTCTCTAAAGAAATGGACATTTTTCTCTTTCTACATGTAATAATATTGATTTTTTAATTTTATTTATTCATTGTGCGTGTGTGCATGTGGGCACATGTGTGTATGTATGTATGTGTGTGTGTGTGTGTGTGTGTGGACGTGTATGTATGTGTGTGTGTGTGTGTGTGTGTGTGGACGTGTATGTATGTGTGTGTGTGTAAGAACCACGAGCGAATTCGGGAACCACCATGGACCGCCTCTCACCTCCTCCTTGTTTACTCTGCTCCGGGATTCACAGGCTCCGCCCTACCAGGACCAGAAAACAGGCCACCCTCACTTTCGCCTGGCATCTATACGTGGGGTCTAGGATCCGAACTCAGGACCTTCCGCCTGCAATGCAGAGGCTTAACCCCTGAGCCACCTCTCCAGCCCCATAATATTGATTTTTACTACAGTATTTTATTCTATTATTCTGCCTTTGTTCAATGTTGTCATAATAATTCATATTCTAATTAAGTGGAAAATATACTTTCTCTTTCTAAGACCCCTTGTGGAATGAAGTTTGGACTTGAGGTTCAGATTTTGATGTACTTCCAGGCAAGGATGAGACAAGCATGATTCCTTTCAATCTGTAGAAAGAGCAAAAAAAAAAATCCCAGAACACAGTGGTAAAACAGGAACAGAATGGCTACAACAGATGGATGAGAAGTACATGGGCATGCACTAGAGGAGGTTTGAGCAGCCACTCACAGCAGCATTTGTGAAATGCAGCCAGATGTGTGTCTCCAGTTCTGCACAAGCTCCAGCTCTACTCCTTGGGAGTGGGTTTCTGTGACTCTAGCTCTGTGCTCCAAACCCTGCAAATGCTAGTCAGTAAGGAGTAATGTGCATACACGGGCTGCCAGCCCTTGGTTGCTCTGATCCCTTTCCAGGAAGATCAGCTCTTTAGATCTTCCCACTGAGGATTGCTTTGGGACAAGGCTAACAACTGTTCATGTTCCCACTAAAATATTCTGGTGCCTTCTGTCCACTTTTTATTTCTCTTTTATTTTTCTGAGTCCTATGGCTTTTTTTTTTTTTTTTTTTTGGTATGTTGGAAGTGCATGCTGTGGTGAAGGGATGGCAGTCATTTCCTTTTTTCTGTCATTGATCTTAGGTGAGCACTCTCTCTCTCTTTCTCCTTTCTCTTTCTCTTTCTCTCTTTCTCCTCTCTGTAAGAAGGAAGACTTTCTAGTATGTGTGCATTTGTGTATATTGTGGGGAAGAGGGATAGCTGCTTTCCTTGGATTAAACCATCACAACTAACAAGATTCAAACAAAAAGAAAACGAAATAGCAAATATATCCTCTCCCATCCTGCCACTTCGTGTGAGTTGACCACCAGGAGAGAAGTGTGGTCAGGATCATTTCCACCAGACAGGAGATTGTACTTTTACTCTTCTCTCCAACAAGGCTAATATAAAGGTAATTTCCTTACCACTGACCATGTTCTTCTCCTGAAGCCCAATGTAGCAGTTATTTTACTTGTTGCTGTGACCTGCAAGAAGAGGTTTGTTTCTGCTCAAGAGGAGGAGCTATAGTGAGAGCATCATGGCGAGCAATGGATAGGAGTAGGTGGCTGCGTGGCAGCTGTAGCAGATGGTAACTTCTTGTTGCATTTCCACGGATCAAGGAGGATGCACAGAGGTTAAAAAAGTTTGGGACATATACCAGTAGTTCAAAATGTAAGTGTGGGAGAGGTATGGATAACTTTATGCAAAAGCTTCTCATTTCTCCATGAAACAAATACTGAAGTAAAAAATCAAATGGAAACTACTTTTGAAGAATCACTGAACAGATAACCCATACAGACCTCCTAGGCTACCTCAACTTGATAGAGAGAGATAAAAACCAGGTAGTAAACCTCAAGACCTACTCCCACTGACCTGATTCTTCCAGCCTTTCCCCAACCCAGCGCCACCAGCTGAGGACCACATGTTCATACACATGAGCGTGTGGGAGACATCTCCCCTCCAAATCACAACACACATTAAAAGCTTTTCTAATTTTAAAGATCCACAGTTTCCCACCTGTTTACCTTAGGTCTAAATGAAAATCTCTGATGGCAGAAAACTACATGGTTTCAGATAACATTAATTTTGAGACAGAGAATAATCTTTAGGTCTCTTTCTCTGAAATACCACTTCTGGTAAAGAGTGTGACTAACAGCTAATTAGTTGCAAACTCTGAGACTGTCAAGAACAAACACGTCAGATGCATCTCTGGAGAACTCCTGTTTACATTGCAGGTCATCTTCAGAACACATGTATATTGTTCCACTAAATCTACTTTGACATTTTTGTGCTACTTAAAAACCCCATATTCCAGAAGATAATATTTGTGCAGCAATAAATAGGGAGTGATGGTATACAACTGGCAAATTTGTTGCTCTTTTCAATAATAATACACGTATCTAGGGAGTGTTAAATTACTTAAAAATGTTTCTTCTGCAGCAGGCAGTATCTGTCTTTTGAAACAGAATCTTTTTAAAGATAGACAAATTATGACCAAATTTATGCTGTCCTTGAGAAATATCATAACTTACTTTTTCAAATAAGAGAAGTATGAGTTCAACACTTTGCTTCACATCTGTAGCAAAGTAAGTATTCACATTATCATAGTCGAAAGCAGAATCTTATGGGTTTTCTTGCTCATTTTTAAAAAATCATAATCTGTTCTATGTTGGGTGGGCGAAGACTTGTTATAATACCTGTGATTGCTTGTACTGTGTCAACCTAGTTGAATTGGTGATACGTTTTTCTCATCAGCAATCTCAGAATGAAAGTTGCCGAGATGAAAATGGTAGAAAGGAGCAGGGGCTGTCGCTCTGTGATGAGCAACTGTAGAGAGTTATGACCAGAACTCCGAGGGCAGCAGGTTCCTACTCGTCTTTGCTGGTTCTGTTCAGCATCCCCGTGGCTGGCCCTGCGGAGCGGCTGAGTCTTGCAGGCCCCAAACAGGCATCCGCTGCCGGGCTGAGCTGCAGGAACAACTGTTAGATGTGAGGCATGTTAAACACAAAATGGCTCAAGCTGCGCCCCCCACCCCCAATGTACATATTCAGACAAAGGGCTTTTACAGTCCTCAGCTAGCCTAGATAGGACAACCCACCTGCCACTCTCCCAAGGACACTTCACAGCCCCCAGTATGTCTGCTGCAACTTCTCCACAGCCCCAGTCCACCTGCAACTAAGATAAACTGGCACATTCTCCCAAGGACTTTCACCCATCCCGTGGTGAGCCCCGTTTCCCATCCTAGTACTTTTCCAACTACGTGCCCCTGGCTTACAGTCACATGTTCCTGCCCCCATGGTCACAGGCTCTACAAGAGACCCCAGAGTTAGATTTTTCGCTGCTGCTCTCTGTCTGCTGTAGCGATAGCCATGCCGCTTGCTCCCTGCTTATTTGTCCTCCTGCTTCCTTGCCAATAAATCTGCCTTGCAGCTTGCTGCTTGTCCTGCTTGCGTCCTACTTGTCCTCCTGCTTGCTCGACAAGAATCTTTGTACATTATGTGCAGATTCTGGTGTGACTGCATCCCTGGATCATTCTAGAGTGTGCCTGGGAGGGATTTTCCCAAAAGCCCCCACAACAACAGCCACTCTGAGGCAACAACTCTGAACAACTGCTTTGCCACAACGACGTGCGGTTCCACAGCAGTTCCATGGGCCCTTTTCTCTTGCAAGCCCCAACTTGCCCATCTATGCAGAGTGTGGGCAGTCATGAACTCTGATGACAGTGCTGTGTAAGAACAGATAAAAACCTTTGAGAACTGCAGGGAAGGGATTATGTAGGATATTAGAGGTTTTAATTAGTAAGATCTGATAAACACTCATCTAGAACAGTAACAATCACGACTTGAAATAGTTGAGGACCATTTTTAATTAAAAAATTTAAGCTGTCTAAATATAAGTTCAAAAACAGAAATAAAGCATAATATTTTTCTATCCAAAACAGTTTCATTATTGTGATAAAGCCTTATTTTACTATAACCACAGCATTGCATAATATGTGCTTTTCTGTACTGTAGTGTGCAGGCTGGGTGTGTGCATTGAGTCATTGCTGATGGATTGATGTGAACTGAGTATTTTTCTTTTCTACATATCCTGCAAAATTACAGCACACTTACTTGACATTTTATTCAGTGATGCCTATAAAATATGTAATCGGTAATTAAACTGAGTATTAAGTACTATTTAAGTAGTAGTTAAGTTCATTTTCTGGTTGAAAATAGCTACAGTTGCATGTTTAAGTGAAGTATGCTACTGCTGTTGTGCTGAGTGGAGAAGTTGCTACCGCAGCTGCAAAGAGGAAAAGGGGAGAAGAAGCCGCTCTGCAAGTGTCATCCAGAGGGCACTTACATCTCATCCTGCCACAGCAGGACAGGAATGCCATGTTGTACGAAAATTCTGGAACGGCACTAGAGTGGACAGAGAAGAAATAATACATTTAACGAATTACTTCCTTTCAATGAAATGAATGACAGCTTTTTGCAAAAAATAGGTTCAAAGATAGTTGCTAACATCATAATTCTATGCCCAGTAAAATTTTAAAATGATTTCTGACAGGATCCAAATAACTTGGATTTTTTTATAAAAGCAAAAATTATTCTTAGATGGAAAGATGGTGTTACATGATTTTAAATGCTTCCTTCCTCATATTTCACCTATCCAAAATATGAATACAAGGCAATATAAAATAAAATAAAATATTTGGTTCAAATTATATTTTTGATGGACAATGTTGACCTAGAGAGAGTTTGAGGATGAAGAAAATTCTCATTTATTCTAATCTTATATTCTAGAAAACTTTTGGTTCAATGTTTCATATCTTTTCATTCTGATGGGTCTTTGCAGGGCATATTTTATTTTCATTATGTAATTTGTAAATATTAGATATCTTTTTTCAACATATTGGTTCTTTGTGTCTAAATGCATTAGCAAATAACCATTATAAAAATATGCTTTTGCATAAACTTGGGGAAAACAAAGGAATAAAGCTACTTTTCTACCTCCATACAATTGTGGTTGGCAGTTCTATAGCTTCTTTTTAAAACATCCAGTCCCATTTGAAGTAAGCAAAAGCAGAAAAAAAAAAGATGTTACTAGAAAGAAAGACATCTAGCATAGCAAATATGACTTCATGTTATTAACAATTATGAAACATTGATTGATGCCAACAATGTCAATTTTCACAAGTCCTTAGGAGGAATGTTTTGTGGCAAAGCAATGGGAAATATCACATTGGTTTATCGTTTGACGTAATTCTTTGTAGTCATGTTGCTTTATAGTTACCATTTTTGTGCAGTCAGAATAATATTGGCTGTAACATTTGGCAATGTTGCTGGATTTGAACTAGTAATTTAGAGTTTTGTATCTTGTGCATTTTGGAGCAAATTTCAAACTCTCTTTGGTTGTGATATTTTACTTATATCATTTCCAAACACATCACACTATTTCCAGAATTACTTTTCCTCAAGTAGCATGAGTATAATGTGCCACGAATCCGCAGGGTAGGTCAGGATAGTTGACAGCTGGAGTAATTTACTGACTAAACAACCACTCAGCAGGAACTTAGACTTGCTCAGCTCCTTCAGGCAAGTTTAAGCATTTTAATTCTGCCAGAAATGTGTCCTGCTGTCCTGATGAATAGTCAGCAAATGACCTTAATACTCATGGATATTGATTCAGCTGGAGATGCCTATCACCTGGGTTGGCATTTAATATCTTTTCAAGGGATTCCCTTGAAGACAGGAACAAAACCGGGGCAGGGGTTTTCTTTGCTTATCGTTCTTCAAAATATTCATCCAAAAGAGCTTTAGGTTAAATAAAACTAAAGCACATCACCATTTGTAACACCACAGCCTTTAGGGCAGAAGCATCAGCATCATGGCTGCCTAAATGTGTTTTGGGCATCCAGAAGTGTTGTGGGAGCCTCTCTAGAAGTCTATTATGTATCCAGGTTCTTGTGTTCTGAGTCAAAGATTAAAACCAGAACACATGTAGAGGATTAGGGTAGAGTTTATTGGAGGAGAGAAAGAAAGGAATTGACGGATTCCAGACGTGGAGTGCCATGAGGGCCTGGTGTCCTGGAGAACTCATGGACTTCAGGCATGGAATCCATGGAAGGCAAGGAGCTAGAAAAGAACTCATGGACTCCAGACATGGCAGAGGGGCAGGTGCCAAAGATGGCTGCCAAGGTCAGGTATATTTATGCTTTCAGGTGAGCCTGGGAAAAATGACTTTTCCTCATTGATTAGTTCACATTGAGCCCCAAAGTAGTTGATCTTGTGCCCACTTCAAGGTGGGGGTTATCTGTAAAGAAAGCTAATCTTCATATTCTTTCATAAACAAAGGTTTGGGGAATTTGACTGCCTTTTCTTTGTGGAGGATCGGAGTCAGTTCCTCTCTAGCTGCACGGGTTGTTCCTCCAGGTTCCTTCCAAGACCTTCAGAGACTCTCCCAGTAAGGCTGCTCTAAGACTGCCTAAAATGAGAAGAGGGTTTGCGTCCAGAAATGAGGTTCAGTTTAGAGTTTCTGTTCCTGTATCTGATCCATAATATGTAAATTCTATTATTCTATTTGTGTAATTTATGTGGAGTACTGCAGTTCATCATGTGAGTTGTTGGCCCCCGAAGATGTATTTCACAGGGGCGGTTCACTTTTTCCATTCCTCTCATTTAATCTTTCTGACCATGTAAAGTAGGAGAAGAAATACAGAAGGGAATGATGCCATTCACAGTTTGTGTTTGTGTTCAGTTAAATATGGAGTGTGGAGGGTGCAGAACTTTCAGAATGGTGAGAGAGACCTTGAACTCTACGCAGGAGACAATGATCGTTAAGGTCACAGAGTGAGTGAAGACACACCCATTCAGAAAGCTCTACTAAATTTAGTAAGGGCAGTGAGAGTCTGTGGTACTTGACCTGAAGCTGCTTCCTCAGCTTCCCTCACTCACTCCATGGCTAGGTACTCTTCCCCAGGTTGTTGCTGCGGAGAGAGAGAGAGAGACTTTCTCTCTGCCGACCTCTCAGTCCTCAGCTTAGGTTTCCACCCCTCACCCATTCATGCTCTTCCTAGTCCCCTGTGGCAGAAGCTTTCTTCTAGGCAGATGTGGTTTTCTCCAGTCCCATTCCCATTTGCCCTTGTTTTAGCTTGTTCGTGGGGAGAAAGTCACACACAAGGAGGGTCAAGTAGGAGAAAAAAGAACAGTCATGCACTTGGTTCCTTGTCCCAGTGCAGAGCACATGGTCATTCTTGGAGCAGCTTTCCATTCTGAGAAGTGAAGATTCTGCTCAGTAAGAGAGCAAACTGCACAGGAGGATGCAGAAGCTGTGCCTGTCCTGGAGAACCTACTTTTATTTGAAGGAGAGCATGGGAGCGTTTATGCTGAAGGAAAGTTTTAAAACAATGATCTCAGAACAGAGTAATTTAAAGATGCAGGTACTCCTAAAAACAAGCAGAATAACCAGGCAAGCAGAGGTGTCATAGAAAGAGTGGAGAGCTTAAAGGATAGTCCTGTGGAAGGTATCCAAGAGAACAATGACCAAGACAATGAATTTCAAAGATCAATTATAAATATGCTCAAACAGCTTCTAGAAGACATAGATTAAACGCCTAAACACATTTCAAGAACAAATTTAGGAAGGAAATCCAAGAACACGCAAATGAACAAGACACAAATAGAATGAAAACAGATCTAGAAACACTGAAAGAAAAACCCAAAATGATCTATAAACAAACATAGAAACACTGAAAAAAAAAAAACACTGAAACAACACTGGAACAAAAAAATCTAAACAGTATAATAAAAAATTCAATAGATTGAAATATCTAACAAATATCTTAAAAAATGTTCCACATCCTTAGCCATCAGGGAAATGCAAATCAAAACCTCCCTGAGATATCATCTCACCCTGGTCAGGATGGCAAAAATCCACAATACAAACAACACCAAATGCTGAAGAGGACGTGGAGACAAGGGAACTCTCCTACATTGCTGGTGGGAATGCAGGCTCATATAACCACTCTGGCGAGCCGTCTGGTGATTTTTTAAAAAGCTAAAGATGGAAATGCCATATGACCCTGCTATTCTACTTCTGGGAATAGTCCCCCATAAAGCAAAAATTCACCTCAATAACATAAGCATAGCCATGTTCATAGCAGCACTATTTATAATAGCAAAGTCATGGAATCAATCCAAATGCCCAACAGTAGACAAGTGAATAAGGAAAATGTGGTACATTTACACAATGGAATACTACTCAGCCGTCAAAAAAGATGAATTAATGAAATTTGCTGGGAAATGGATGGAATTAAAAAAATTATATTGAGTGAAGTATCCCAGGCACAGAAAATTAAGTGCCATATATTCTCCCTAATAGGTGGATCCTAGTACCAAACCCACTTAGTGACATACTCAAAGATAAATCTCTGTAATACCTACAGTAATTGTAAAGATTATAAACAGAAGGGTAGGGGAAGGAGGTTCCCCCAGAAATAAGGAGAGAGGGGATCATACTATAGCAGAGAAAATAGATTACCATCAAATATTGCAAGTAAGTATTGAGACATATGGTTAAGCTCACTTGCTTTCCTTCCTGGTCACTTGCAACTGAGGGGGCTTAATCTCACCAGTCAGTAAGGACATAGAGTCTGCTAGATAGATGGTAACCATCCTGCAAATGGAAGACTGACCCCCCTCACCACTGTCTCCTACTGTTATTCCATCTACCTTTGAATCTACTCTTACAGTAAAACTCTATTTTAACAGCCTTTTATCTCTGGCTAGGAGGTGACAACCAATACACATCAGGATGGATCCAAGGGTGGTACAGGAACAGCAAAACTGGAAAAAAAAGCAACAAACCATAATTCAGAACATCAGAGACCCTACATTAATCACCTGGAGCCAGGCCAGCCTGATCTCTCCCCATCCTAAAGCTCAGGGAAATTTGCGGAAGAGGGGGTGGAACTGGATGATAAGATAAAAGAGGTTCATAAGACAATGATAGAAATTGAAAAGCTGAAAAACACACTTGAATGGAAAATGTAGGAACTCTGGGAGACCATCAAAAGGCCCAACATATGAATCATGGGTATCTCAGAACAGACACACAAAAGGAGGTTAAAAAAAAGAGATACCCAAACTGATTTGAGAGACATACAGAACACCAAATATTCAGGATAAAAAAAGAAATACCCCATGACATATGATAGGTTGCACACCAAATATACATATTAATGACAAGATCTTAATAGCTGCAAGACAAAATGAACAAGTCACATATAGACACAAATCTATCAAAATAACAACTGACTTTTCAATACAAATGGTAAAAGCCAAAGGGCCTGGAGAGACACAAGGCAAGTTCTGAATGAATACAAAAGCCAACCCAGATTATAATATCCAGCAAAACTGTCTGTCATAATAGAAGGTTAAGAAAAATATTCCATGACAAAAACTAAACTAAAAGACTATATGGTCACTAAACCAGGGCTATAGAAAATACTGGAAGAAATGAACATGATGGAAGAGAAGGACAAATACATCAGAGAAGCTAAAGGGAGTAAGTAATATTAGCACAAGAGGTGAATGAGAGAGTAAAAAAGGCAAATATCACAAAAACAACAAAATGTCAGGGACCGTAAAACACCTTTCAATAATTTTAAATGTTAATGGGCTCAATTCCCCATTCAAAAGACACAGGCTTATAACCTGGATCAAACATTATGACCCATCAGTTCTCTGCCTCCAAGAAACACATCTCATCCTGAAAGATAAGAACTTTCTCAGGGTATAAGGCTGGTCAAAAGTACTCAAGCATTTAAATGGAAAGAGGAAACAAACAGTATTTGCCATCTTAATATCAGACAAAATAGACTTCAAACTAAAACAAAGCATATGAGATAAAAATGGATACTGCATCTTTGTAGAGGGAAAATTCCAGCAAGAGTATCTTATAATCTTAAACATATATGCACCAAACATGGAAGCACCCAAAATTATCAAACAAATACTACAGAAGAAAAAAAACCTAATGAATGCAAATACAGTAATAGTAAGGAACTTCAATACCTCACTCACACCATCGGACAGGTCAATGAGCCAAAATATTAAGAGAGACACATTGGAGTTTAATAAGGCCACAAATCAAACGGACCTTATAGCTATCTACAGACCATTTCATCCAAACACTAAAAGAATACACATTCTACTCAGTAGCTCATGGGACATTCTAGAAAACAGACCATATACTAGGTCTAGAAACCTCTATATATACAGAAAAATTGAAATCATTCACTGCATACTATCTGGCCATCATGGAATAAAGGTAGACATCTATTGTGGCAACTCTGAATCAGGAACGCCCTAGCCCAGCTTCCAGCTACGGACAAGCCTGGACACGTACAGACATGCCCCGGACATGTCCCAATGGAGAACCATGTAGGTGAAGGGACGAACAACCAACGGGAAGCGGCCATCCAACCTGCCCCTGCAAAGGAAACCTAGTAAACAGTTAAATGACTGGTGGGTGTCTCCCGGAGGAGGGATAGCAATACCTGATTGGACCCTGACCTTATATAAGCCCAAACACCCTTAATAAATTTGAATCTGCAGCAACTTGTCCACTGCTGCTCCTTACCTGATTCCCGGGGTCTGGTTGGTGACCTCGTTTGCTGGCTAGCCCATTCGCCTCACCTCGAGGCCCCCCTGGCTGGTCCAGTGGGGGATTTGGCAACTATCTACAACAAAAGAAACAATAGAACCACACAAACTCAATGAAGCTAAAACAGTCTTGAATGAGGAATGGGTCAAAATGAAATAAAACAGGAAATAAAAACCTTCCTTGAAGCCAGTAAAAATGAAGAGATAATCTACCAAAACTACATTGAAAGTAGTTCTAAGAGGAAAGTACTAAATGCCTACATCACAAAAAAGGCAAAAATGTTTACATCCTCAGTAAATGGCTTAATGTTACACCTAAAAGCCTTAGATAAAAAGAGAAAACAAATTCTAAAAATAGTACATGGAAAGAAATATCTAAGATCCAAGCAGAAATCAATGAATTGAAACTGTAAAAGACAATACAAAAAAAATCAATGAGACAAAGAGCCAATTTTTTAAAAAGATAAACAAGATTTACAAGTCCTTAGCTTCACTGAACAAAGAAGAAGAGAGAACATTCAAATCCACAAAATCAGAAATGAAAAGGGGGAAATTGCAAAATATATTGGAGAAATCCAAAGAATCACAAGGACATACTTTAAAATTTCATATTCTCTTAAATTGTACATCTAAAGGAAATGGGTGAATCCCTAAACACATGTGACCTACTAAAATTGACTCAAGATGAAATAAATTCATTAAAAAGGCCAATAATAAAAGATGAAATTGAAGCAGTAACTACAAGTCTTTCAAAAAAAGTACAGGACCAGATTAATTCAGTGTAGAACTCTACTAGGCCTTCAGAAGAGAACTAGCACCACTACTTCTCAAATTATTCCATAAAATAGAGAAAGAAGAATATTCTCAAACTCTATCTATGAAGCCAATATAACTTTGATTCCAAAGTCAAAGACACTTCAAAGAAAGAGAATTATAGGCCAATCTTACTAATGAACAGAGATGCAAAAATCTGCAACAAAATACTAGCAAAATTAATCCAAAAACATATCCAAAGGATTATACACCATGATCAAGTTGGGTTCATACAAAGAATGCAAGGATTGCTTAATATTCATAAATAAATAAATGTGATTCACTATATTAATAGACTCAAAAACAAAAATCATATGATCCTCTAATAGATGCCAAAAAGGCCTTTGACAAAATTCAGTATTTTTTCATGACAAAAGCTTTGGCAAAAACAGAAATAGAGGAGATCTATCTCAACTTGATAAAGGGTATATATGACAAGCCTAAAGCAAGCATCATCCTAAATAGGGAAAATCTGAAGCATTCCAACTTAGATCAGAAACCAGACAAAGATGTCCACTGTCATCACTCCTGTTCAATATTGTGCTTGAAGTTCTAGTTAGAGCAATAAGGCAAGAGAAAGATATAAAAGTGATACAGATAGGTAAGGAAGAAGTGAAAGTATCCATATTTGCCAATGATATAATTCTATACTTGAGAGATCCACATGACTCCACCAAGAAACTAGTTGAATTAATAAACAATTTTAGTAAAGAGGCAGGCTACAGAATCAATATTATAGCCTTCCTATATACCAGAGATAGACAAGCTGATAAATGAAGGAATCAGTATCATTCATCAGAGCTACAAAAAAAATACCTTGGAATGAATTTAACCAAGTAAGTAAAAGACCTGTAAAATGGAAACAACAAAACACTGCTGAAAGAAATTATAAAGAATACTAGAAAAGAGAAAGACTTTTCTTGCTCATGGATCAGTAGGATCAATATTGTGAAAATGACCATCCTACCCAAGGCAATATACACATTCAGTGCAATTCCAATCAAAACCTCAATGCAATTCTTCACAAAACTGGAAAAAAAACTATCTATTATATGGAAGAACAGAAAATCACGATTAGCCAAAACAATTTTGGGTAATAAGAAGACTGCCGGAGGCATCACCATACCAGATTTCAAACTATACTATAGAACTAAGTAATAAAAACAGCTTGGTACTGGCACAGAAACAGATACATCGATTAATGGATAAGAGCAGAGAATGCAGATATAAATTCCCACACATACAGTCACTTGATTTTTGACAAAGGTGCCAAACATGCACAATGGAGAAAAGACAGCATCTTCAACATGTGGTGTTGGGAAAATTTGACATCTACATGTAAAAGAATAAAAATTGACTGTTGCCTCTTTCCTTACACAAAAGTCAACTCCAAACAAATCAGAGACCTTCACATCAAACCTGAAATTCTGAAATTATTAGTAGAAAGAGTAAGAGGTACATTTGAATTGATAGGCCTAGGTAAAGATTTTCTAAACAGAGCAGAAAATGCCCAGGAACTAAAACCAATAATCAACAAATGGGACTGCATGAAATTAAAAAGCTTCTGTTCTACAAAAGAAATTGTTAATTGTGCAAAAAGACAACCAACAGAATGGGAGAAAATCTTTGCTAGCTATGAATCTGACAAAGGATTAATCTCCAGAGTATGCAAAGAGCTCAAAAAACTAAGTGGCAAAACCACAAACGTTTGGATTAAAAAATGGACCCTGGAACTAAACAGGAACTTCACTCAAAAAGAAATTTGAAATATCAAACAAATATCTTAAAAGATGCTCAACTTCCATGATTATCAGAAAAATGCAAATTAAAACTACCTTGTGATACCATCTTAATCCAGTCAGAATGTGTTACCATCTTAATCCAGTCAGAATGACTAAGATCAAGAACACAAACAACAGAGAATGCTGGTGAAGTTTTAGAGAGAAAGGACACTTATTTGCTGCTGGTGGGAGTGTAAACCCATATAACCTCTTTGGAGATAAGTGTGGAGATTTCTCACAAAGTTAAAAATGAAACTGCCATATGACCCAGCTATACCACTCCTTAGAATATTTCCCAATGACTCTACATCTTATTATAAAGTCACTTGTTCATCTATGTTCATTGCAACTCTATTCACAATAGTGAAAAAATGGAATCAATCAACATGCCCATCAACAGAGGAATGATAATGAAAATGTGATATATCGACACAATGGATAATTACTCAGCCATCAGAAAGGATGAAAGTATGGAATTTGCTGGTAAATGGATGGAACTGGAAAATTTAATATCGAATGAGGTATCTCAGACATAGAACATTAAGGCACTACACGTTCTCTCTTATATGCGGATGCTAGTACTGATATCTTTGTCAATGTATTTGGATTGGAATTACTGTAAAAGCCAGAAAATTTGGAGAGTAATGAGTGGGAAGGAAGGAAGGAAACCTTTTAAAGGGGAGATTTATGATACCATGATAAGTAGGGTGAGGGAGGGAATAATTGGGAAAAATACATGGAGAGGAATGAGGCAATGGGAGATAGGAGGAACAGGGGACTTACAGAAAACCCCTAAGGTTATGGGAAGTAACCCTAAAGGAACCTCTTATGTTAGTAATATGTCAAAAATGTCTTTTAAAGAAAGGAACTAGAAAGGGCAGTCCCTATGCAGAAGAACATAGAGAGGAAAATGGAAAGAAAGAAGAAAAAAAAAAAGCCCTGAGCTGATCCATTGGGAACCCAGTGACAAAATTATGCTAAAGGTACCAATAATGTGACACTTCCTGATAAAATGTTGGTCAGAGAGGTCTCAAAAGCTTTCAAACATTATAGGCTCACCATTATAGGTTGCTCTCAAAAAAAAAAAACCTGTCAGTAAGGTCCTATTACTGAAGGTAACACATCTAGATCACAGAACATGGGCAAAATATATCAACTAGAACTGGTCTGAGAACTTCCTCCTTCTTCAATAGCTTACACAGTACCAAGAAATACTGTAGAAGCTACTGGGAGAGAGAAATAATCACAGACACCATCAACTCATGAGATCTTTAAGTTGCAATAAAAATCACTATGGCAACAGGGGACCACCAGTGTTATAGTGTCATGAGTATCAGGAAGAAATCAACAGCTATCTGATTAGATACAAGATCCGCTTGTCATAATGGAACACATTCCTATTACTACTGACTAGAATAAGAATCTAAAACAGGGAAGGAAATAGATCAATAGCCAATGAATCTATAGGTAGGAGGATAGTATACCAAACTGCTCTGTAAATATCTACTATTGTACCATAGATTTGAAGAACATTTAGCACTCAACCTACAAATCTTCTACTAAGAGAGGTAGAAAATCTCAACAGTGGGATAGGATGCAGTCTAGGGCAGTAGAGGAGCAGTGGAGTGGACAGCAATGGCCAGCCACAATGCAGAGTGCCAGCGACTCAGCAGGGCTCACCCAAAATCAGACCAACCCAATCTCCCCATTCTGAGGCTTTGGGACATCACAGAAAAGGGGTCTGTGAGATTGTAAGAACCTAAGGATGATAAGATTCACCTTTGGACAAGACATCCCACTCAAAGCAGGATTAGCATGTAGGAACTCACTACAGTGAGACTTACCAGACCTGCATAATGACTGACAAACCAACATGCCTCATAGAATATCAAGGAATTCAAGAGAGATAAGAATGTACAGTGGAAACCTTGGGGACTAAAGCTAGTGAGGGGAATTGCCCGCATCAGTGGGTGGCCCAAGGAGAGACAACCTGGTGTGCCACAGAGGCCTGAACCCCCCCCCCCCCAACACACACCACTGGAATAGCAGGCCAGAGGCAACCCTGGGATCCATGGAAACAGACAGACAGGAGGGAAGGACTGATGGAAGGATGGGGGGAAGAGATGACAGAGGGAAGCAGGGATAAGTTCTCAATATGCTTGCAAAAGAGTAGACAGGTCAGAGGGAGTCCTGCAGTCCATGAAGGGAGGGTGGGAGGAAGTGGGGTAGATTAAAGAAGGGAGGAGAAGGGTGATGGGTGAGAGGGGGATGGAAGGAAGCCAGGATGAATGCTCAATATGCTTGTAAAACTAGAAAAATAAAATAAAATATAAGAAAAAGAGTGGAGAGCTATACAGCTAAGAAGAATCCTGCAGTTGGCAAGGTGGTACACATGTGCTTTCTGCTCTTTTCTGGTACAATCAGCAGGGAGTGGAAGACATGAATCACCTCTGAGCTGCCTAACTGTTCATCAGTGCAGAGCAGAACCTTTGAAGCTATACAGGGCTTTAACGTGATTTTATTCAAACTCAGATCAGACAACAACATACTGTGACCCACTGTGAGCCAAAAACTAATAAAAGTCGTAATAATTTTGGGATGACAGGATACAGTGTGTGTATGACCAAACTAATCTGTCTTGAGAAAGACCATACAGGAAATCCTAAGACTTCTAGGGATGGGAAGAAACGTAGACCCCTTGAACTTTGACAGTAGCTTCCAAGCCATATAGTAAGTGCTTGATGACAAGACCCAGTATCTCTGAGGAGTCAGGCCACGGAAGAAGCCAGTGATAAAAATATGTATGGAAGTGCCTTGGTAAGTTGTTATGCAGATAATTATAAATAGGCTAATCATGAGTTTCTTTTCATGTCTTCTCTTAAGTGATTTGTTGATTAGTGATACACACATACACACATATTATATATATTAGTATTGTTGGACCAAAAATATACAGAAATGCTACATGCTCACAATAGCCCAAAGCATGAAAATGAAGGCAATTCAGTTTTAGAGGAAGTAAATGCCACCAACTGGAAACTCCAATGGCAGAAGGAGATGAAGAGAACCAATGGTTAAAAAAAAAAAAAAGGGAAATTGAAATTACAAACTCTGCAAATGTATAGCTGTTATCTTTTCTTTTTTAAGCTTCTTTAAAAGCCATATATTACAAGAAGTAATATTTAGAAGAAAAAGTAATACTTATAACAACAAATTATTGAGTGGGCAGCATATGCTAGTTTTAAAAAGCCTGCGCAGAAGGTAATGATGGAAAGCGAACAAACCTTCACTATGAAGGATGTCTCTCTACACCACTGGAGTTAAACCAATATTATTTTGAAGTCATTTCTACTAATTTAAATGTAAATGATCATTAAAGAAAACTAAAAAGTTTAATTTAAAAATGATGAAAGTCGCTAATATATATTATTATACTAGAAAACTTTCTCTTATAATAATGGTAGTCAGTGTGGGGGGAGAAGGAGGATAGCAGAATGGTCAAGAATAGCCAAGAAATGAGCAGAATGCAAAAAGCAAAACTGTAGGTGGATATCATATATTTTTAATAATAAACATGCATGAATTAAGAGTTCATTAAGAAGGCAAGTATTGTCACTTGGAGTAAAAAAAAATCTCATTCAACTCTGATTTCTATGGAAAACACATAATGTCTAGCTGTTATCTTTTCTTTTTTAGCTTTTTTAAAAGCCATATATTATAAAAAGTATATGAAAAAACACATAATGGGCTAAAAATAAAAGACATTGTAAATGACAGAATAAAAAAGACGTGATGCAAGCAGCAAAGATAGAGCTGTGCCAATGTTGCTAACAGACCAAAGAGGCTTAAGGCAAATTTTGCTAGAGACAATACATATATATATATACACACATACACACAATGATAAATGAGACAGTTGATACAAACCATGTAATAGCAATAAATATACATGTTTTTCAACACATACTGAAAACACAGGAGACAAAATTAATAGAATGGAAGAAAGAAGCAGGCAGCTCAACAATAATAGTGAGGCAAGATGAATTGTCTACAGACAGAAAACTAGGTAGAAAGTCAACCAGTAAAGGGATTTCAAAAATCTCCACAAGTCCTGTGAGCACAGCATGCCCTTACGTAATGAAACACATTTTTCAAAAGTGTTGGTGAAACACTGTTCAGGACCGACCAGATGTTAAGCCAAGATGCACAAGTATTTACAAATTTTAAATGCTTATGTTTAAAAAGGAAGGCTGATCCCAGACCAGCAGCCTCTCCTTCTAGTCTTCAAACATTGAAAAAAGAAGAGCAAACTAAATCTAATGCAAGAGAAATGAATAGTAAAAACTTCCATGAAAATAAGTGAAATAGAGAAAAGAAAACCCATAGAGAAGAATCACTAAAATCAGAGTGTGGATTTCTGAGAATTACTAAGCTAATAAAACTCTAGACAGATATAAAATAGGAAAGGGATAACACTGACAGTTGCTAAAACCATAAATCAAAAAGAACCTTGAGGTTCTTAAACAACCTCAAGGAAATAAAAAAAATTATAAAGGAATACCATAATCAATTCCTGGTCAACAGTTTAGCCTACTTAGGGAAATATGCGAATTCCAATAAGAACAAAAATTACTAATGACTTATGAATAAAATGAATATGCATGTGTAACGTTTTGTTTTGTCAAATTTTAAAAAGTACAAGAAGGAAAAATATTTCCCAACTGGGCCAGTGAGATTGTGTCTGTGTGCAAACATGATAACTTGAATTCTGTACCTGGAGCAAACATGGTAGAAAAAGTATTTTGCCTGCTGTTTCTGTCTCTGTCTCTGTCTCTTCATTTCTTTCTCTTCCTCTCTCTCTTTCAATAAATGAAATATTCAAAACACATCCTAACACATTCTGTGAGGCTAGTATTAGTGTAACATCAAAACTAAACACATTTTATAAACATATTTCATTGGATTTGAATATGAAAAGATTTTTATTGTTTATAAATATAAATATTTTTATTTACAAAATGAGAACAAACCTAATGTATATAGAAGAACATGTATAAAAAGTAGTATTACCACTATGATCAAGTGGATTTATCCCAGGAATGAAACATTGGATCAGCATTTAAGTATTAATTAATATGCCATATCATTACCAATAACAGACCAAAGAAGTGATTCCATGCAAGTCCACCTTGGTGCATCATTGAGTTTACTGGGTAATTACTCGAGCACATGTGAGATCTACTTGCAAGAGCACAGGTAACCACTGTTACCTGTTACATCAGCAGTGTGAAGAATTTCTACCTCAGCATGGCTCATGTCCTCCTGAAAGCTACAGATATGGAATTCCCCTTCAGTCGACATTCTGTAACCTCCATATTCTAGCACTTGGTCTACAGCAGGATTACATGCAATGAGGAGGAAATGCAGAGAATGTGGAGAGATTGAGTAGCTGGAATCTCAGGCAAGGGTCTAAGGACCTTTCCAGTTCCCTCTGTGAAGGCATGCCAACAGGCCTGATCTCCTGAGGGTCTCATGTGGGTAGTCACAGCTCTTCTGTTCATGATGGTAACAGTGAGGTCAGCATGCAAGACACTATTTCACAACAGGGAGTGACCACGACAGTTTGCAGATATCTACTGGCCATGGCTGGGATTAATTCTCCCAGTCTCTTATTTCGACAGTTGCACAGCTTGCTCGCTTATACCATCTCTCTACAGAAATGATCTCAGTATATCTCTGTTGTGTTTGTTGAGATCTGTGTATTCCAGCAAAGTTTCAGAGGGTAGAGCTTTATAGCAAAGTCAGTCCATTCCCAGGCAGACAATTTCATTGTTCTGACACCTGCAGCCCAAGGCCCCTCCATGTCATGCCCGCTGCTCTGCCAACCATTCCTTCTTTACTGTTGCTATGAGGTAGGCCTGCTGTTTGTATCTTGAGCCCAATCAGTGAATATTTATTTTCACTTTTTCAGGGGGAGACTGTTAGCTATCAAAGCGTATGCTGAGTTGTGCAAACCTGCACTGTCCAAAGTAAATTATGATAACTCAGCTCAGAACCAGCTGTTGTTGGAACATTTCTTATTTCTGTGAATTGCAGCAATTGTAAAAATAGAGTTGTTCTTTTCTTCAGAGACTAAGAAGGCAAGGGTAGAATTTTGTGAGTATGTATGCCCTTTTCTCTGTATATTTTTTGGAAGCTTGGAAATAAATAGACTGAAATGGGGTCCTGCTTGCTTATCAAACTTTTTCTTCAATGCTTCTGGAAAGGCACCTGCATTTTCACAATGGAGAAGTGTTCATAACTTTCCAGTGCTCCTTATGCAAATTATGCTTGTCCTTGTCTATCCTGCCAGCAAAGATCACCACTGTAGCCTTACTTGAGTTCCAAAATTGTGGAGGGTAACAAACAAACACACAAACCAACCAACCAACCAATCAACTAACCAACCAACCAACCAACCAACCAACCAACCAACCAACCAACCAGCCAACCAACCAACCAAAAAACTCCAATACTTCAAACAGGGTGACTAATAGCCACAGTTTATTAAAGGCTGTAAAAATACACACACACACACACACACACACACACACACACACACACACACACGCAGTGGATAAAAAAATGTGCTAATGAAATTGACAGTTCTGATGAGGAGAAACACACAATAGAATATTATTCAGTTATCAAGAAAATGAAATTTTTTGGCAAATAGCTGGAACTGGAAATATTTCATTAAGTCAGGTATCTCAGATACAGAAAGGCAAATGATGCATATTTTCTCTTATAAGTGGATACTAGCATTGAACTTTCTGATTTCTGTGGTGAATTTGCAATTCCTGTAAAAAGCTAGATATATTGAAAGAGACCAGTAAGCAAGGATGGGAGGGAGGGATAAGGTGAAGACCTGGAAAGAAGAGATAGAAACGATCATGGGGGGTAAGGTCAAAGGAGGAAAGTAGTTAAGAGAGGGAAGATAAGGACACAAGGTACAAGAAGGGCTGAAATAACATTTAGATTGTAAGATACAACCAGACAGAAACCTCATATATTACTAGTATATTAAAAGAACCCTTTTTTTGTTTAAAAAAGAGTGAGAACTACATACCCTATATAGGTGAACATAGTGAGAAGATAGACCAAAACAAAAAATGTCTTACAGTGTTCCCACTGGAACCCATAGATGATTAAAATTCATAGTTCCAAGTATGTAATATCACTTAATAAGTTGTTGGTTAGAGAACTCTCAAACTCCCCCAAGGCAGTATAGGCTTTTGCCATTGCTCTTGGTTGCCCTCCAGAAACTGACAGTAAGACTCTAATCATAGCCACAAATTTTAAAAACAAAACAAAAGAAAAGAAAAAACAGCTGGAACTGATCTGCAAGTTTCCTCCTTTCATAGTACCAAAAAGTACAATACCAGTTGCACAGAGAGAAAAAACAATCAATAAATCTCATCAATCCATGAGAGCTGCAGTAACAGCTACCGTGTCAAGAGGTGCCCTTCAGTGTAATAGTGGCATGAATATCAAGAGGTGACTGGATTTAAGGCCACTTTTCAGCAGGGACCACATTCCTGGTACTGTCAACCAGGAAAAGAATCTATGAAAGGGAGGACATGGGTCCTAAAGGAGTGTAAACTATTAAGGTTATCTGTAGATATTGTATCGAACTGAATTTTAAACATTACTGACTCATCTGACACACCTGATAAGCCACATGGACAATCTGCAGAAAGGAGGAACAGGGAAAGTTGATCTGGAGCATCCCAACAACTGGAGAAAATGAAATGTAATTCCTTTGGACAACTCGCTTTGACCCCCTGTCCTATATTGGTGGACATTTTCCCCACCTGCCTTTCACTTAACCATAATTTTGAGTCAAATCATCCTTCTCTTTTGGCAGCTTCTTAGAAGACATACCCATGCCCTATCGAATGATATTTTATTATCATAATCAAGAGGCTGGGAACCAAAATCACTTTGGCCAACAAGAAACTGGTCAGCATGATAGGAGATAAGTGTTTCCTCTGAGGTTCCAGAGGGAAATACCAGTTGAGCCTAGTTAGTAATAAAGTAATAGTTAGTAATAAAGAAGAAATAGTTAGTAATAAAGTAAGTAATAAAGAAGAAAGCAAATTGCTTGGAAACATGGATTATGTCTTAGTTTGATGAAATTGTCCAGTATCTGCTTATTCAACCATAGACTGTCCTTAACATATTGCAGTTACTAATGATACAAAGGCAAGGAATTTTTCTCAGAGGTATGAAAGAGTAAATAAAAATAGGAATGCATTACTATTCCTATTTTTACTTGTCCTTGTGGCTTGACAGGTGAATTAAATGAGGTGGTATAAATTAATGGATTCCCATAGCTACTACTGTGAAAGTGAATACTAAGAAAATAAAGCTATCTATTAATCCTGAACTCCAGTTATTTTTCCCTAGGAATCCAGGGTGACTCTAAGTTTGGGAATATATTTGGAGATACTTTCACAAAAGTTCTGATATTATCTTTTGGCATGTAGTGACATCACAGTTACCTAAAACATTGTCTATGGTTAATTTGGAAGAAGTGTAGGTGGAGGGAAAGTGTTTAGTAATCTATGATCCTTGCAGCATTTGAGCATTAGAAGATGATACTTCAAAGGTAATCCAAGAGAATAACTGCTTCTAATAGGAAGGACCCTGGAGTTTCAAAGGAAAATGGCATGCTTGGAGAAGTTATTTGCAAACTTAAAGCCTGAGGCTCTGAATGACTACTGTGATGGAAATGTTTATTTTCCATGGTGATCAATAGAGTCCTATCTGAGATAAGGTCATATGGAGGAGAATTTGCATTCTGACACCTGTATAGTTACATTTCAATGGTTCGAGTCTGAAATCTAAGGCCTATTCCCAACCCTGTGCCCTTCTGAATGATGGAAGGCATCCTTTCCCGAATACAAACTCTTTAATGACTTTTGTGAAGGAAATAACTTTCAAGACCCACTGCTGCCACCATTCATTGCTTCTAGATTTATAGCAAAAGTCAACTTTGAAAACAACAAGAAAATATATGAAAACTTTTCCAGTAAATTGCAGACTGCAGTCAAATTCCAGTTTCCACCTGATATATATGTACAGGGCTCAAAGGAACACATATATAATGGATTTTGATGACTTTATTCTGGGTGCATGATGAGCATAAGACTCTTCGGGAAGAATTTCTTGTCATCAGAAACTTACCATGAGAACTGTTTCAACATTTAATTAATTGTGTGTGTTTAGATTGGCACATGTTTGTGTGCAAGTATGCTTGTCTATGTGTGTGGAAGTCAGAAGTCAAGCCCAGGAGTGGTCTACATTATTTCACCAAGAGGGAGGCTTTTTCAGTAGGATGTACTGGCAGGCCAATGTGTTCTAGGGTCTGCCATGCCTTTACCTCCTCAGTGTTAGGATTTATCACTTATAGCCTGGCTCTTTTAGTTGGATTCTGGGGATCAGACTAAAGTTGGCACAACAGCAAAAACATTGTTGGTTGAGTGTGATAATTAGTATTGACTATAAATCAAAAAAATTTAGAATCACAATGGAAACAAATCTCTGATCATTTCTACAAAGTATTATTTAGGTTAATGGAGGTAGGAAGTCCCATCCTAAATGTGGACTGCGCTATTCCATGGACTGGGAACTCATACTGAATAAAAATGAATTGAGCTGAGTGGGAACATTCATTGCTCTCTGTGTCCTGACTGTGGGACCACTTAACCTCCTGCTTTTGCCACCAAACTTTCCCTGCCTTGAATAGACTGTGTCTCCTTAAATTGCTTTTGTCAGGTACTTTTGTTTTTTCAATACTAAGTCAAGTAACTAATACACTGAACTATCTCTCCAATCCTATTTGAACTTTTTATAATAATGGCCATCAGTAAGAAGATGAATAAGTTCTAGTTTTCAGGATTAATCAATGTTAAAGATATTGCTAGCAGTACTATGTAGCAAACAGATTTTTAAACATGTCTCTTAAGAGATATTATAAATAATACACTCTTACAGATAGGCTCGCAGAACGTCCATGTTATCAGCAACTTCAAGGAAACATCATCTCAATGGCCACTAGAACATTAGAAAGAATCCCAAAGTAGTGCTTTAATAACTTGGGTGTATACAGTTACTTCCTAATCACAATGCTAATGAACAACTTTCCCCAAATTAGTTAGACTGGGTGACTAGATCCATACTTTTCTTTTGCAAACTTATCTCAAATCACATATAAAGAAAGTGATTAGATCAATACTACCCTTAATCTAAATGATAAAGCTGTCCTTGATGAAATTGAATGGCACACAGAACAGAAGTTACAATACCCCAAATATAATTGCCTACTGTTATTAAAAATTCTTTTTCTCACTGAGGTTCTCAATAGTGTTTTAAATTGTAGAGCTTATTTCATCTATTAAAATTAGCGTGAAATCCAGAGCTGCTTCTGTCCCTTACTACTCTCTAGTCAGCAAGATTGCCATAGTTTGGCAGTGGGCTGATTTTGCATTTAGTACTTTTGTTTAGTATTTGGCAGAGTATTTAGATACTTTTCCCAAATTGAGTGATTTCATGACTGCTACTAATACAGGGTTCAACAGTAACTTTAGTTGTTATTACACAGTCCAATGAAATAGCAGTATTTATTTGCATGATGTTAATAAAGTCTATCAGGATCAACTCAAAACCTTCTCTTTTGAAAAGGAAAACTGAATTCCTGATCCAATAATTACATTGAGTTTCAGAATTTCTTACACAAATAACAGCTTCCTTTGAAGTCCATATGTTAGCAAAAACTCATGTAAAAAATGATAAAATAGCTACTTTTTAGCTACATATTCCTTGCTATTTTTAAGTTGCCTACCATGCGATAGCTAACACACCATATGACTTCATAATCGTTTTTAAAGATAGGCAATGTTTTTTCCATTTTCCAGAAAGAAAACAGGCTCAGTGTGGTTACAATTCAGCAATGGATGCCACATAACTAGTATGCAATAAAGATTGAGCCAAGAAACAGATTTCTTCAACCTACAGCTTAAGATCTTCCTCATCACACCGCTGTTGTTGAAAGATCAAGCTCCCTGATTCCAGCCAGGACTGTGTTGTGAGTCATGCTGTACTTGGATAATTTAAATGAGCCAGTTCACCTAGGGCAATACAGACTCAATGTATCAAGATGCTTGGAAATTTTAGTGGTACCAAGGTAACTGGAAATTTATTTCCTTATAGGATGATAGTAGGTAGAATTGCACGATTGTTCACCAGTCCAAACAGAGGAACTACATTTTGCATTTTGGGATATAAGGGAAGAATATCCTATCTAGGCTTCTTTTACAACCACAACTACAATGTAGACTAACTTGGCTAGAGACTTAGTATTTATATATTAGTAATGGAAGAAAGAAAATTATACTTAGCACTGGGAGAACAAATCCACGAGTTTTATATTTCTGATCCAAAGAGAAGTTGGCTGAGCAGTAGTTAGATTTACTAAGGAATCTCAATTTACATGTCGGGTTTAATTAACATAAAAGTGTCAGATCCAGGATATTCCGGAGAAGAATGATTCAGAATTGTGTAGGAGAGCTGCTCGGCAGCTTTTCATTTCTGGCAGCTGTTGTGGGAACAGCACTGATCTTCACTGGCTGGGTGGAATGATATTAAACATAGCCAAGGTGACATAATATTAAGGACACTGTTATCCCAGAGAAACACAGGGGACTCATTAAAGAAACAAAGATCCAGGTTCACACCCAGTTGCTATCTGTGGTGACTTTTAGGCTTAACAAATCCATTATCTTCAGCAGTTCTTGCTGTACCATTTTACTAAATAGTGTGTCAGATTCTCCAGAAAAATCTGATTGGGGGAAGCTGTGTATGATTTAATGAGAGGGCCAGCAAGGGAGATCCTGCAATTGCCAGGATCCTCTCGACCTGTGTGCTGTGTTCCTCTGTCCACACAGTTTGGCAGGAGGCTATTAGAGAGTTGCTGAGCTTGGCCCCTGATCACATGCTGTATGTAAAAATGTAGAGATGGGGCATAGCAGCACTGGCATCTGTTTTCACAATCCTTTCCTTTTTTGTTTTTTTTTTTTAAATTATTTATTTATTGTGTGTGTGTATATCGGAGAGCATTGTGTGTCCCTGTGGAGGACCAAGGGTGACTTCAGGAATCATCCTGGATTCCGTCTACCTCCTTTTTGCTTTGCTCTGGGATTTACCAGGTTCTGCCCACCAGGACAGGGAAATGCAAGCCATTGCTGTTTCCACCTGGCATTTTTTTTACCTCACACTTGGGATCTGAACTCAGGACCTTGCTTGCCAGGCAGAGGCTTAACCTCTGCACCATCTCTCCTGCTTCATAATCCTTTCCACCCTCAAAAATTTCCTAGAATGTAACACAGAGGCTTGTGATTGTCCAAAAGTCGTGAATATTATTAGGGGCCCCAGTGGCTGTTTTCAAAAGCATGGTTATTATCTGCCAAAAGTTACCATGTTAAAAATTAAAATACTCAAAAATATTTTTTCATTGTAAATGCAAACTCATTATGTTTATGAATAATAATGTTTTCTAACAACAACAACCACCACCAATGGGATGAAGGGCCTTGTTTCATGTGTTCTCAAGGCTCATTAATGTCTAAGTTTGGAAAGACAGCCATACCTGCTTCGGCTCTAAATCTGTTTCATAGAACCTCTGGAGTAGATCACTGAATACCAGGTGGAATATTCTAGCATTATTATGAAATAGTTTGGACCTTACAGACCCCCTGATAGAGGTTTGGGGACTCTCAGAGAACCTAGACTGCACTTTGAAGACCTTCAAATTAAAATTGTCATGATTAGTGAAAGGGAACTATCATTCAATATAAACTGGAAAAATGCCTACACCAGAGAGTAATTATGCTGAACTCTGCTCATATTATTGAGATCTGAAAACCTATGCTAAAGAATTGATCTAGTGTGAGCAAAATGAATGCAAATATTAAAGATGATACATGTTCTGTATATATGCATGGAAGTTCATGTAAAGATACATATTCTAACATCTTTTATTAATTTTTGGAAGCTTTCTGCAGAAAGTGATATTTGCATCATAGTTTTATGTCTTCTTGTACAGTATACTTTCAATTTTAGGAAATAGCTATTTGACCTTCTTGTTTTAGATAGTGCATTTACTATTACATTTTGGTGTATACATTTGTCTCTATATTTGGCTCTTGAAAAAATTATCTTTACAGGTAAGTAATTATAAGCATTAGAAATATCCCCAGTTAGATCTCTTTAGCAGAAAATGAACCAAATATACAGAAGGCTTAGTGTCCTGAAAGGAGAAGTGAACAAATGTCCAAGTGACATGAAGGTAAGGAAATATTAGTAATGTGTTTTAAATCTCACCACACAGTAAACAAAAGAAAAAGCCTGTTATGCTTTTACTAGTGTTGTTACTATGAACAAAGAATAATGCTTTAATTTTTATTGTGATTAATTTTGTACATTATAGATGAATTAAATATCCTCCTAAGGGTGCATAATGAATTGCTGCATTTTTTTTCACCTGAAGTCTAAGAATGAAATGATAGTTTCTGTACCTCTTGCTCCCTAGTTTTCCTTAAACATGTTGCTTGTAATAGATACAACCCAATCAAAGGGGAAAAATATGTCTCAGTGGTATTGGGAGGAAGAGGACTGTTGATAGTCAAAGAACACTGAATAATAGGGCTGTCTACTGTGTGGATGGTCCTTCTGTACAAAGAACTGTGTGTGTTACTAGCAGTAACACAATAGTGCAGCAGGTAATAAAAAGCCCATGAATAGGAGGAAAGAAAGTGGTAGGAGAGCTAGAAGGTAATCTGCAGTTCATGTCCCATACAAAAGCAGCCTTGTTCAGCTACTCGGACCCCACCGTCATATCTGGAAGCTCACTGCATAAGCACAGGGATCACAAGCTCCTTTCATCCTGTGTTAGAATAGCTTATGCTGAAGAAGAATGTATGTGTATGTGGGAAATAACTAGCTTCAGTCCCCAGAAAAGATCTCTTCTGTCTTCCTTTTCTTTGTCTTTTAATTCCTGGAGTACTGGAGGGACTCTCTTGTTACCTTGTAGCTTTACCAGGGAACATTGCAGAGAAGCAGACTTTGCTAAGGCAGTGGCTGTCCAGCACCAAGAAATACATTTCATCCATTCACCAGAGAATCGGTGTGCATTCAAGTCACGACCACAGAACTGAGAGTTTCCATTCTCACAGGATTGCTTGTCATGATGATGGAGCTTTTCCTGCCCAGAAAGAAGAAAGATAAAAATGTGTAACTCATGTTTGATAGCATAAACTTATCTGTTGGCAAAGATAAGTCCTACATAATAACATTAAAAAATTTGGTAATGATCAGTCACCATGCTAAATACCTCATACGGCTAAAATTAGATATTTTCATTGCGCTAAGAGGGTGGCATGATATGTTAAGATAAAAATTTAAAAAGTGATTACCCGTTCATCATGGTTCTTCAGAAACAATGACTAACAAAGCTTTCCTGGTTTGGACCAGGAATGTCTGTAACATCACATGACACAAATACCTTTATCTCTGCTTTCTTAATGGATTTTCTTACCAACACTTCATTTACATATGCAAGTATACACATGTAGAGTAGATGCTAAGGGACATGATTTGGACATCTGAAATGGTATAAGTCAGTCAGTACTAGTTTCACAGATGACCTCAGTTAACTGCATGCTTTTATTGTCCTTCTGGGTTTCTGTGACTGCGTTTGATGTGATCTGTAAGTGCTGGTCCAGGAGACCTTTCTCACTCCCTCATTCTGTGTGGGAGGGAGGCTCCGCCCCCTCCAGCACACAAAGGCTGTGTCAGGCCTGCAGAGGGCGGAAGGTCTTGGACAATGGGAATGCAGTCTCATCAATTTGCTACTTTGAGCTAAAGACAGAAGAGCTGCTTTTCAAGCCTCTCCTTTGTGGTTCTGAGTCACCCACAGCTGTAGGTCCCAGGCTGTTTGTTTTAAGATTAGGGAAAAGAGTGAGGCTGAGACTGTGTTTATTTTCTTTTGTCAATTTGCAAGAGCATAAGGAGGGCTTTGGCTAATCTCAACATGGTGGCAGGGTACTTATAGCTCCAAGGCAAAGACTCAGACACTGGTTTGCCGTAGGTTAGTTGGCAAGGAAGGGATGCACCGTGTATGTGCAGTGTACAAGATCATGTTTGTCACCCAACAAGAATCCAGAGTCACCTTCATGTGCCACCTGTCCCTTTGCTGGGGAAATCTTTACTAGAAATAAACACACTTGACTATGTTCTTGTTTTCTCCTTGTTTTTCTTCTTTCTTTTTCTGATCAGTGTGAAATAGTGTAGCTTTTGGTGTCCTAAGTTGTTTCCAAGGAAATTACTGCTTTCATTTTGCCTTTCCCTCTTTTTACAGCTTGACCAACTCAGAAAGCCACCAATGCCTAAAAAGAATAGAACTCCACTTTTGAGCTCAGCATTTACCTACCTCTTCCTGCTGGCTGAAGAGCAGAGTGTACCTGGCAGCATGCTTGGCAAAGTTTGTACCTTCTGCATTCCCAAAATCAGCTCTTCTTTTAAGAAAAATGTACTGTATTTTTTTCTGTTCTATGAGGATTTTGAAAATTATTTTTGATTCTTATATTTAAGAAACTTCATATTACCAACTAATGTTTCAATATAGTTTTGTCACCTTTAACAAATCAATACTGTATTAACAATTAACTGTATTAATTGGACAGGAAAATTGTTAATTAACAATTAACAAATATATTATTTGCCATGATTTGTTGACAGTTACTTTAAAGATCACTTCTTTCTATTTTACCCAAAGTAAAGATTTTTTTTTTTTTGGTAAAATGTAGACTCGCCTGAATTAAGTGTTAATGTAAGGAAAACAGCCCCAAACTTGTTCAATGAGCTAATGCTTAAAATCCTTACATTTCATACTTAAAAATTATTTCTCATAATTTATTGAAGTTATTTGTATAGCTATGATTTCAAGCTACTATGTAAATTCAAACAACAAATGACACATTCTGAATACTAACAAATATTTTCCAGTAACTGTGCAATTAAAATGAATTGATGAGATGAAGGCAAATTTTGAATCTGGTAGAAAAATCATAAGACAAATGTGCAAAATTTGTTATTGCTTCCATATTTCTCTTTCATTTTTATGCAAAAGCCAACTTTTCTTTATAACGGAAAGCAATGATTGCAAAGAAATCGAACAATATCCGACTTAAAGTAAAAATAATTCAAAAACGTTTTATAGTATCACAGGAAGAAGAGGCAGGGTGCTGCACTTCAGCCATGGGCCCTGATTCAAGAGCAAATGATGCTGGCTCTTCAAAACTTGTACAACTTCACTCTGTGGCCACTCCAAGACATTTCCAGGCACTGTAAGTGGGTGAGAGGGAACACAGAAACAGTGATGCGTTTTTTAAAATACAGATTTCAAGATGAATGTGGGAGATCACATGTGTAATTCCAGCACTCGGAAGCTGAGACTGTGTTTCTGTTATGAGTGTGAGGACAGCAGAGACAATGAGGCTGAACCTCTCAATTAAAAACAGCTAAAAAATAGAGGTTACAGCAGATGTGTTTTATGCTCATGGGTCTTATTCTTCCAACTCCGTATCATTCTTCTGAGGTCTTAGGAAGCTGTGATAAATGAGTTACATTGTATATATCAGATCTTGCTCAGGAAGCATGGACAGGAGTTACACTATGTATCAATATAAATTTGTTGCTCAAACACTCATCTTGCTTTTAAATATGTATGGTTTTGCCAGACAGAGAAATTTTCTTACTTCCTATAAATGGATGCATAGTAGGGACTTTTTTTGGTAATCAATGTCTTTCATGGCGAAAAACTATGACGCATCCCCTAAACTAGAAGGAACTAAAACAAAATAAATTTTTCATTCTTTCATTTTCACAGTCCAGATATTGTTTGAACTTCAATGTCTCTCGGAGTTTGAAATGTGAGTTGTCCCCCCCCAGACTCATGTGTTTGAACGTTTAGTTGCTTGGGAAGGTCATGGTGCCTTCAGGAGGTGGAGCTTCATTCAGTTAGTCAGTCTGCTCTTGAGCTTATAGCAGCCCTCAGCCTCTATGATGTCTGCAGTGACTTAGGCTGCCTCCAGCTTCTGCCAGCCACCTGTGCCATATCTTCCCTCTGGAACAGTAAGTTAAATAAATCTCCCTTTCTCTTAGTGGTGTTTCACACCAACAGAGAGAGAGAGAGAGTAACTGGTACAATAGCTACCTCTCTATCTATTAAATCTTAATGAATTTCCTAATAATAGTTCACAAAACTAGGATGTTAATATAAAAATTGGTTTGCAATATGATTTATTGCTACATGAACATTTTTAACAGAAAAAGAATCACATGATTTATTGATATACATTGATTTTTTTTCTCTTTTTATTTTTTTCTGCTCATACAAACATAATAGGAACCCCTGTCTCCTCTCTCCCTCCACCCCTCCCTGGACCTTCCTGTTCCCTCCCCACTTTGTCCCTTCCTTTCCCCCCTCCCTCCCTTTTTCCCAGTGCCCCTCCCCCCATCTCTGAAGCATCCTTTAATGAGTATATCAAACTTTCCTCTGGGTCCTTCTCTCTGATGAGGTGTAAGGACTCAGTGGTATTTCCTAGAACTCTTTCTTGTGTTCCCCTTAAGTATAGAAACACTATTGTGACTGTTAATCCCTTGCTTCTAAGGATCCTATTGCCGTTAGTCCATGGTAGAATTTGAGGGGTCAACGATATGTTTGTTGGTCATTGCGCAGATCATGCAGAGTCCTGTTATAATTGCTTTGGTCCTAACTTGCTACATGAACATTTTTGAGATTTTTCCTCTTCCATGACGAAATGCTGATAGGACATCCTGTGCAGGTCTGTGGAAATGTACACAGCTGCAGTGAATTCATGGATTCAATCGTCAGAAGATAATGTCTGGCTGCATCCCTGCCTTGTTTCAGATTCTTATGATGCATGAACATTTTTATACCAGTGGGTGAAGTATTAGTCTACATGGTATATGGGTTGGGTGATTTTTGCTTTTTATGAGTTTGTGATATAATACTTACAGATAAACACACCTGTATATCTTCTCATGATTCTTTGAAGTAAAGTTTTAAAAATGGAGTTATTTGAGCAAAAATAATCCATGTTTTGAAATACTTTCCCACAGATGTTGTGGTTCATCAAAGTCTTTGTTCTGAAGACCTATTATAGATGCAAAGAACCCTTCTTGATGCCACATATCTTTAAACACAGAATAAAAGTCATAGAATGTTCTTTTAGGGGAAGGAATGATAGTAAACAGAAACATAAGAACCAAGGAAATGAAATCAAGAGAGGAGAGAGAGGGGGAAGTGGCCTAATTTGAAAGGAAACCACCAGAAAAATCTGCACTTTCCATTTTAAGAAGAGAATATTTGAATGAACCACCCAAGAAAATAGAATCACCTGTAGTGAAATGCCTGAAGACCACAGAGATCTCCAATCCAAAAGCTTCAGCCCTGTGGGTATCCTGCCTCAGCAAGGACCTACAGGAGGCAGCCAAAGCAAAAGGAGAGCAAGTAATGTTAGAAGTGAAGAGAGACAGGACTCTGGATCACGTAAAGATGTGGGCTGCATTCTAGTCAGATGGGTGTTACTGCTGGGCTTGGGAAGAGGACTAGCTTGACCCTGACTCCTACACCAAAGGCCAGATGCATTTGGAGTAAGAACAGTAGCATACAGTCCAGTCAGGCGATTTCTGCAATGCTGTGGAAGAAACGATATCAGGAGGCCAAAAATAATAGTTCTGAAACGAAACTAGCTCAGTTCTTGAGGAAAGGCTGAAAGGCTTTCTGACAAATAGGAAGTGAAAGCTTTGTTTTTTGCATCAAGTATGGAGAAGGAATATACTTACCACCAACTAGACAAGGAACAGGGCTGAGGAAGATTACCAAGACTTCTTCAGTGGTGAATGTTAAATATATACTGTGTAGTTGGGATTAAGAGAAGAGTCAGTCACAAAGAAATGCTTTTGGGGTCATTAAAACATTAGGTACTTTGTGTAAGAAATGATCACAAAATTCTAGTGCAATATAACAGTAACATTTTATACGTCCTGCTTCTGCAAGCAGATTTACGTTGATTTCTGTAGTGTGCTCCTAGCCTGATGACTCAGCTGGAATCAAAGCTCATACTGGCTCTTGTTCCTCACAATGGGATGGGCTTATGTTATTTCTGGTATTCAGCTATGTTCTCATGTGTGTGTGTGTGTGTGTAGTTATGCTTGTGTTGTGAGACAACACCCAAACAACTGAAAGGGAGAAAAGGAGATTTATTCAGTTTACGGTTCCAGAGGGGAGAAACAGTTCTTTCATGGCGGAAAAGGCATGGCAGGCTGGCAGAAGCGGGAGGAAGACTAAATCACTGTAGACATCGTGGAGGCTAAGAGCTGCAAGAGCAGACCTTTCCCAGAAGTAGGGTGGGATTAATCCACCTTAAGCCCCACCCTCTGTGACTGCCTTCCTCCAGCAAGGCTCCACCTTCTAAAGATGCCATGACCCTCCCATGACTGTGGGGGACATATTTCAAACCATGACATTCTACCCCTGGCCCTCGTAGGCTCACTGACATCTCATTATGTAAACCATACTCAGTCTGACTTTAAAAGTTCTACACAGAGTATATCAGCAGTCCTAACACACTCTAAAAGTCTAAAGTCCAAAGCCTTCTGTAAAATCAAAAGACAAGCTACATACTTTTAACATATAGTGGCACAGAATAAACATTCCCATTTTAAAAAGGAAGAATAGGGGTATACTTAGGAAAGATTGGCCCATAACAAGATAAAACCAGCAGGACAAACTTTAAATCTTGTCTAACAGATGAACTTTTTGTTGAAATCATTTCAGTTTTAAAGCATTTGGGTTTTACCCCTCTAACGCAGCTGTCTGTAGAATACTTCACTTTCTTGGGCTGGCTCTTCTCAGGGTACATAGTTCTTCTTGGCAGATGTCCCACATTGGCTCTGACATCTCTAACATCTTTACATTTAAATGGCAAAACAGGCTTTAACTCCACAGTAAAAACTACCCTTGGGCCTCTAAGCAGTAAGTTTTCTGTCACATGTCTGGATTCCACCAACCTCCTTATTACTTTGCAGGAGGGGTGGGGGTGAGGGTTTCATAGGCTCTGCCTTCTGGGTCCAGAAGTACAAGACACTGCTATACCAACCATACAGTTTTACATGGGATCTAGGGATCCAAACTCAATTCCTTTTACTTCCAAGGCAAAAGCTTTAACCCCTGAACCTTGGCTTGATTCCTATGACATTGGCAGAGGCATGAAAAGGTGAGTCCTATTTCATGTCTAATACTGTTGCATGGGCTAAGTCGAACACATGCCAGACCAAAGCCAGGAACTAGGAAGTTCCTTCCACTTTTCTTGTTGCAGAAAATGTGACTACATGTGAAGTCTACGAATACCAAAAGAAGTGAAGAGGTGAGGATAAGAATTTGTTCCTGTATAGGTGAATAGTATTTAATGTCATAAGCCTGGAAGAGCTGGAATGATTGCAACAATTAAGTTTCCTATCAGCTCCGTGTCAGAATGACTAGTTCCTTTGCTTCGGCCAGCTTTGAATTATTCTCCTAAATTGCCAAGTTGGTGAAAGAAAAATAACATTTTCTCAACTTGCCTACAATAATTGTGTTTAAACCAAGCTGAGACTAGAAATACTGTCAGTGTACAATTTTCATTTTCCAGCAGGATTTTTTTGCTTATCTAGTGGCAAGTGGCTTCTTAATAGATTTTGCTCTCTTTTGATATCTTTAATCATCTTTTTCTTCTCTATTTAATGATTAAACATGGATAGAAATAGGTATCAGGTTATTGTATCTTTAACTTGAATCCAACACCTCCAGCTTGCTTTTCTTTTATTGATTTGGTGAGAACCAAAAGACACCAAGGCGTTTGTTATGACTTGAAGGAAACCTGTTGAAATTTTGTCTCACACATGCAATGTTGACATTGTGGCAAACTGGGAAGCTGATAGAGCAGAACTTATCATGCCTTTGTACAGATGACAGAGTCCCTGTCATTTTGAAGTCTTTATTGTGAGAAAGTGACCTGCTTGATCTCTCTGGCTCAAGACTCACATATGCCTGGTCTTTTCATGACAAATGGCATTATGCCCTATTTGTAATGTACACAATCTGTTCAAGTCTTTTGAAATTCATTATGTGTGGGCTGCATACACTCCCTGAGTTGAAAGGAGCCACAGTTTTCAGAGGCATGCTAAAAACACATGTGTTTAGTGACTGAGATACTTATCTGAGGAAAGGGATTGTAGCATTAGACTCACAAAAATAGTTCTCATGCACGTTGTCTATAATTTTGGCTAAGATCTTAGAAACAAACACATGGATGGTGAGTGATGACAAAGCTTCAACTAGGAGAGAAATATCTAATTCTCAGCCATTACACAATGTGGCACAGAAGGAGCCCAGAACTGTAGACTTTCAGTGTAAAAATAGAAAAATCTATTAAGAAATAAAAGGCTTGTTCGTTTCATTGCTTGAGAAAAATATTCCTCCACTCATTCACAGTAGGTTTGTTCTTTCGAAACAAGACACTTTGCTTTTCTTCAGATTTGACTCAAAGAAGTATGGATGCTGAACTCTAATTAACTGAATCATAGTGTAGGATTTTGCATTCAGTAAGTAGGTGACATGTGATTTTATTGCTTCTAATGTCCTACTTGGGTATCAAACAGAATTGATCAAAACATACATGTTGCATGTGATGAATTTATCATCCCTTTATTTTAGATAAATAGCTTTTTTTCTTAGTGAATAGCAGATATATTTGGTACTATAAGTAGTTGTAGGAGGAAAATTAAGGAGATACTCGACTTTTATGTAGTTTGGGGTGGGATCAATAGAGAGAAGGCAAACACAATTTGACCTGACAAGGAGTCTGGATTGATCTTGGTAGAGACTTCTGATAAGCAAGTCAGAGTAGAAAAATGTAAAGTCAAGCACTGAGAGCTGCAATTAATTTGTACTGTGCTAATATTAATAATTCGTACAAATGAAAAGTGAATGAAGGACATGAGTTGTTTCAGCATTGCTATGTGTAGGTATTGTCTAGTTGACTACATATGCCAATTGTATATAATTTTTAATAAGCTACATATGCCAACTATATACAATCTTTAACATATAGCCCTATTCAAAAGACTTATGCTGTCTAAAATGAGACATATGGAAGACACAGTATTTTAATTTGCCACTTTAGCTTGCTGTCTGTAGTCTTGCTATGTGGCCCATTAAGTAGATAATGAGAATTAATTTGTAAGTGCATTTTTTCCTGTGCTGGTTCCTTTTTTTGTAGGGCTACCAGCATGGAAAAAGAATGAAATCAATCCACATATGGTCCGAAGGAAAATTCTTATATTGAAGGTATTTTGAGATCAAAGATAAATATCTCCTTTGACATCTTAAATCTTTATAAATATTTTGATAATTCAGAATGACAATTCCATTCAAAGTCTCTAAATATGCAATTTAAGGAAGCTTATTCAGAGCGAGCTAGAAAAAATTAACTAATAATCTAAGAATAATTATATAAATTAAGATTTTTAAAAAATATCTTAAAAAGAATGTGCACATGTGTATGTCTGTGTGTTCAAGTGAACATGTGAGAAGGTTGGTGACAGAGTGAGATAGAGAAAATAACTGTTGCTGATAAATTTATGTCACTACTGAGGGAAGGGATGTGCTGATTGAAAAACTCAAAATTAAATAGTATGTCCCCCCCAACTTACACATGGTGAATACACATCTATTTACTAAAATGGTGCATAATTGATAATATGTAATTTTGACTATACACAAAGGTTCACCTGCAATTAAAATTCATCCTTTAACCCTAACATACCATGCAAAACAGAAAAACTGTGATTTGGTTTAATATTTTCAAGCCAAGTTGTTAGCAATATTTGTATTCTCTATCAGAACAAGAGTGTGAGTTTGGATGGGGATAGCAAAGGCAGCTCCTTTACCTTTACCATTAATGGTGATGTCGCTTGCCTAGGATGCACGTGAGGATTTAGTGCTGCTGTCGAGATTGCATTATGCCAATGAATGCTCTCCCAAACAAGATCTCATTGTTGATGTGTTAAATGACTTTTTTTCCCCATTTTTTTCTCTATTTGTTTCTGTGAGAGGATGGGGTAAAAAGTTCTCACAGATGCCAGGCAAAGAATGACTCTATTTAAAGAGCGGCTGGAAGCACAAATGTTGATTATCTGAATGAAAGAATTTCATTAAGTTTCCTAAAGAACAGGATACTACTGGCATCAATGACTGGCAAGCAAAGCAAGGAAATACAGTATTTAGCATTACGATATTTTTCAGTTAATGATGCCAGTATTGGGTCTTGGCTGGTGTCCTGGAATAGGCACAATGGCTTGGCATCGAGTTAGTTATTTTTGCAGTTACAGATGTGAAGCTTTGGAGTGTGAAAGTCTTTCTGGCAGGATGGCTTTGGGGGAAGAATTAAAGCAATCATTTTATTTCCTTGCTTATTTGTACATCCTTGTTTATGAATATGGTTGAAATTCTCCAAGTCAAATGGTCAGAAACTCATGAACAATTTTCAGCAAGACTATGAAAAAGGTTCTTTTATATGACAGTGTAATAAATCTTCACCAGTATAGAAATCCTCAACATCGTAGACTACAAAATAGTATCAAATGTACACAAAGTAATCTTAAATTATTTTTATCTTTATAAAATTTATCATTTCACCAATCATTGATATTTATCATTTTATTGTCATTTGTGGCTATATTATCTTTTGCTGTAACTGAAATTGCTACAGTGTCAAATATGGTAATTAAAAGTGTGGGTCACACCATTCTTATTTAGTTATAAAACCCCAGATAAAAGGGTAAGGATCATAAATGTTAAAGTGAGTGTGAAGTCTTGGATACATCACATAGTGTTATCATCATTGAAATATATTCTTCTTATAATCAATTTAACACTTTGATATGATTCTAATTGAGGTGAATATGAAATTGGCTTTGATACTGCTAAAGAGTACACATTCACATTTATCATTGTGTGACTTTTCTCTCTCTCAAATACATAAAATTTAAACAAACATGTAAAAATATTGTAACAATATAGAGACTGAACATTGCTGCAGATAAACTATGTATCTCCCATTGATGTCTTGTTGTCAAGAAGATTCATAATTCTTTTGCTGGACTGTATAGTAGTAATAAGGAAACAATTTTTTGTCTTACTTCACCAGAGAGAAGCAAGTATTAACTTGTTATCCTACAATGATTCATACAATATTATTTGAAAATGAAATAGCTTTCATTTGCTGCACTTCAAAATATAATCATTCACTTGATATAGTGTTCCAAAATTCTAGTACTATGAGAGGTTTGTCAGCATCCACTTTATTACACAAATACCAGAGTTACTGAAATTACATTTCTTTGTGTAATTCCAAATATTTTCTTCCATATCTTTCTACATAAAATATCAAATTTTTATCTTTTCTGAGCATTCAAGTTTTATACCTTCCTTAACATATCCACCAGAAAAACAAATTTTTCCCCTTCACTGAATTTATGTTAGAGTGCATTATCTATGCACATAATTAATCTGGACTTTAACAAATATTAATTTTGGAATCTAATTATTGGTAATGAGTGAATAATTTCTGAAGTATTTTAAGTAGGATTTGTACAAGAGGTATCACTCTTCCAGGACATAAAATTAAGTGGATATTTTAAATTTAGCTAACATGCTATTAATTTTAAGATTTTGGGACTTGCCATCCCTGAGATACTGAGGAGAGTTTATTTGGAATGTGGGGAGAGAAGGGAAGATGGTTTCCACAGAGATATACTCACTGCTGTATGAGTCATGCTTTAGCAAGCGCTCAGTCACAGGCCATCAAAGGCAACTCAGATAAAACTCATTAGGTTTCTCATCCAAAAAGGCATGAAAATAGAAGGGAGACTGGTAGGGAAGAATAAGGGTTGCAATGACAAGAGAAGGGGGAATGGAATTGGGGGTTCAGGAGTGAAAATATGAATCATTATATTCATGGATGAAGCATTAAAACAATAAAAAATCATAAAAATGATTTGGGGCTTGTGAGATGGCTTAGCAGGTGAAGGTGTATGCTGCACAGTTCTGAAGTTCTGAGTTCAACCCTTTGGCACCCAAGAAAAGCTAGAGAAAGAACCAACAGCACAAAGTTGATTTTGCAGTGGTGTTATGCACGTATCTACACAATGCACATTGTAATGCACACACACAATAATTAAATAAAAATTATTTAAAAAATTTGAGAACCAAGTCAACTTCAGTTATGACATTAGTAATAATCTTGCACTGTCAATTTAACCTCAGGAATTTTGTAATAGCAATATGAACGTAAAAACGATATAAACATCATTGCCTTGATACCAGAAAGTATAAGTTACAATTTAATATTTTTGTTCTTTACTTGTTTATGCTTCCTACAAACCATTTGCAATGTTGCTGAAACTTCATGTTTGATACATTTTTTTTCCTTTTTAAAATGAGAGAAGATAAACTTTCTTTCCCTAATTTTATGTTCTGAACCTAAAATAACTTTTAATCCACACCAATCTTAACAATGCAAAGACACATAGTGCCATTTATTAATTATAAAGAGTGAGCAGAAATCCATCATGAACTGATTAGTAGTAACTAATCAGTGTGATTTGAAGCCCTCGGCTTGGGGCATAACTTCCTGCTCTCTGGCACTACTGCTTCATTTGGCAGCCTTCAGGCTGTGTGACCCATGATAAATTGTCGTTCTAAATCTGAATCTTCAGAGGTCGTCTTATGAACTTCTCTGAATCATTCTCCACTTGATCTTTCAAGTCTAGATCCACAGACTGACTTTTAATTTTTGATCCTCATAAGTAGAATTCTGTCAGAAGTATCCTGGGCTAGGGACCAGGAGCTGGGAGTGGATTGCTGGACCTGACAGGACATTGGGGAGATGTTCTGACATCTGGTTGTGTTCAATGTTTTTGTTATTGATATGGAAGAGCTGTTTAAATGCACATTAAATTAATCTCATGGGAGACACTGCAGACTACAAAGGCATATGAAAACAGTACAAGCAGAATAACAGGAAGAAACGTATATTTTTTTTGGACAGTTATCACCATTCTAATTTTTTCTACAGGAAAGAGAAGCATAGATCCTCCCTTCCTATCCAGTCTCTGAGCACTGAGAATTATTGATTCCAATAAATAAATATGATGCTGTCAATTCGTGCTCGTCTAATTAACTTGTCACAGTAGCACTATGAGAAGATGTTTTAAACTCATATTAAGAGATCACAGTAGCACTATGAGGAGGTTTTTTAAGTTCATACTAAAAGAGACAGCTGAAGCAATAATTTTGTTGATGCTCAGTTGATAATAAGCAGCAGAATCTGAACTTGAAGCTGGGGCAGACAGACATCATATTCATGAATATCCCATGCTTCTAGATTGTTTTGCCTTTGACAGTGTAGAGTTCAGAGCCAAGAAACCTACTGAGGTTTCCTCCAAAAGCTACAAAATACATTCTAGAACCATGCCTACTTCATAATTCTAATCAGTGCTTATGTAGGCTATTACAAAGTTGAGTGCTTATAAAACATAAGTGGAAAAATATCATACTTGTGACTTTTGAAGTAAATAAATTGCAATGAGAAGGCAAACAAAGCATACAGCACAATATCTAAAGAAATATTAACATAATAGCCCTTTAAACTACTGATTTATATGATCATTGGCTTGTATCCTAAAGTTTTAACAGTATAAAATATGTATTTATTCAGGTCATTGTCAGCAAGAAGACTACAGAAATGATATAAAGAATTTGAGGATAGGGATTGGAGAGATGGCTCAGCTGGGAAAGAGCTTGTATTTGTTTGTGCAGATCCTTAGTACCCATGGAAAAAGCAACTGATGTATGAAATCTCAGTGCTGGAGAGGCGGAGGCAAGTCAGCCTGCCTAGGTAAACTGCTAGGCACTCTGTATCAACTTCTGACCTTTGAACACACGTACACACATATGCATGTGCATTTTCGTGAATTTGCAAACACATATGTATCACATGCACAAAGACATACAAATACAGGAATAAATTTATCCATCTCATTCTGTCTCTAGTACATGAATATTACATTGAAAATTGTTTAAAATATTTAAAAGGCTCTGGAATCTTACTGTTTGAATTGCAATAGTTTTTACCAGCTTTGGAAAAGTTATTGAGTTCTCTGCTAAATTACATTGTATTACTTTTTCCCTACCTGCAACTCAGGAATAATAATTGCAAGTAATCAACATGTTTGCTGTGTAACTGATAGAAATAATGCACATGCATCCCTTATAACCAGTCAAAAATCAATTGATCCACAAGACTGGAGAAATGTTTGTTAGCATTATTACCTATAACAGTGTATTCTAAAATTACTAGCATTCCTATTATATTCAAATTGTAGTTGATCAACACATTTTCCTTTAAAAAACTTTTACACTCTGTAGGTTTAAGAACTGTTGAGTCCAGTTAACCCAAAAGTAAAAATATACCAAGGACATCTTTGATATTTTCAAGTTAGTCTTTGAGATTACATTCAACGCAAACTAGAAAAATATAAATCCCCCAAATGAGACAATTTTCAAAGTAATGCTTTGGGAAAATAAAAAATTATTCTCTCAAAGGGGCTCTCTTTACTGTCAGTTGCTTCAGAGATATTCTTTAGTAATCTGCCAAAAATTTCCACAAATGTATCCATACGAGTCAATAATGAAAATTCTCATAAGTGGAGCAGGATTCAATTTGAGGAAGTAGGCAAGCTTGATGAACAAGATGATTGATCAAGACTGAATTAATTGAAACATTTAGGATGATTTTATGAGAGATTCATAAATAATTCTGAGAACAATTCCAATATTTGGGGTGGTGTCAGCAATCTGTGCATGCAAGTACTTTGAAAGGACCTTGCATTCTGATTTGCACAAAACATTATGATATTAGGATTTTATTTAAAAGCTTTTTTCCATTGAAAATTTTGAGTTATGTGTGGAAAATAATGTATATATACACTTAAACATTTACGATCTTCAATAATCAATATTCAGCATTCTAAAAAAAGGCAACAGCTGAATGAAGTTCAGAACACATTGATGCCTTCTGTTTAGGAAGCTTTGATTAGCCACATGCTTGAAGCTACTTCATCAAAGGGACAAGACTAGAGGGAATAGTATGCAAGGGGAAGGGGGGAAACATCGTGGGATATTTTTGCTTCAGTGGTCAGTAGAGAGGGCAATTATAGAGGCTCTTTCCAACCCAAATGTTGGATGGCTTTTAGACCTGGCCTCCCTTAGTGATGTAACTCTCTCCTCAATGACTTATTGTCTCCTGGCCACATTCATGCTTCACTTGACACTCTTTCATTCTCTAGATAATGGAGGTAAGCATGCTTCTTTATAGATTATTCCAAATAAGTCACTCACACTTAGTTTTTAAGGCTACAACTTTAGCTGATTCAGTAATCCAAAGAACTGAGAAGTGGGTTAAAAATAGATCAAACCTCTTGGAACTACCAAGCAATGTCTTCCTATGCAGGTCTTACTTTGATTGTACCACTTTGCCTTTTGTAATCATGAATGTGATTACCCTTATGGTGACCTTCCTCATTGTTGTTCCAATAATAGAAACTTTTTCATGAGAATTGGGCAGAATACATCAGACCATGCTGGAACCCTATTCATTTCCAGAAGGCTCAAGTGAAGTCCTTTTGACACCTGCTGAGGAGTAGTTGGGAGGTAGCCTCCTGGGTCATTCCAGGGGTCACTGCTGTCCATAGGCTCTGCAGTAACAATTGGATTAAGAAATGAGACTCTTCTGTGGCTTGCCTTTAAGCCCTAACAAGCTTTTCTGGGATGCACCCCAATCCTTTTTTCTTAGGCACTAAGATCAAAGTCTTCTTTTAGTAGTGTTTCCACAGCCAGGGTCAAGCTGTAGTTCTTTATTTAAAAATATGTTTATTTCCATGCAAAAAGATGATCTCAGTTCTTTACAGATGACTTAGAACTAATCTGTGAATTATTTTTGTATTTATTTTATCAACTGATATTTGCCTTGACAAGAAGCAAAGAATTTGACTTCAAACAGTTTAGTGAGTATAATGCTTGATTGCATGTCTATTTCTGTTTCCATATAGGAAGCCAAATGGAAACAAAGAAAAGCCTGAATCAAAATGATTACTGCATAGAGAATTTTCTCTACTCCTTGTTGTTCTGGACCACACTTTTGGTACAATGACCTTCAAGCTTACTCAATGGTGTTTAGGGAAAACACTAACGCTTATTTGCAGCACTATGATTTTCATTTGGAAAAAGTTACCTTAATAAAGTAGAAACCTTTGAAGGACTTTTACTCCTTTGGTAAAAGCTATAAATTTTGGTCAATACTGGAAGGGTGCTTATTGTTTTTATAGGAGCAATGTCAGAGTTTGTTAGTGGAAAGACACAAATGGGAGCAGCAGATGTTATAATTTATGAATTTTTCCCCTCTTGGGTTAAATCCACACATACACACTGAACTTTATTTAAACACACACTGTCTTCCAAGGAGAACTTGTGGAAACTTCAGAGATAGGAAGGTCTCGGTCCCAAGGACTTTGTATTGAATTCTGTCACTTGCATACATTGGTCAAATTACAAATTATGAAAGTCTTAGTTTTCTCAAATTTTTTTAAACTTATAAACAAAAGACTTCCAAGTCATTTCTCTAAAAGTGAGATAAAAGTAGCTAATAAGGTCATAAGAGATGTCAAATATCACTAGTCACTGGGAGTATGAAAATCAAAATCAGGATGAGATATTGTTTCTCATCATTTAAGAGCTATTAAAAATAGAAAATAGCAAGTTGTTGGCAAGTTTGTAGAAACATGAGAATCCTTAAATACTGATGGTAGAAATGCAGAATGGTTCAGCTGCTAAAGAAAACATTTATTTAAAAAGTTTACTATAGAATTATTTGATGCAACAATTTCACTTCTAGATATACACATAAAAGAACTGAAAAGAGGTTCACAAATAGGTGCTTGAACATCAATATTCACATTGGTAGCAAATACACTAGAGAAATGTCTGTCTACTTGTGGATAGATTATATACAATGTGGCATACACACACATAAAGTATTAATTGGTCTTATTAAGCAATGATAGATGATGTATGCTTTCATACAGATGAAGTGAAATCATCGTTAGTTGTAATAAGATGTAAGAAAGCAAATGTTATTGTTATATTTCTATGAGTTTCCAAGACTGGAGAGTCTATACATGCAAAAATACAATACCTAGAGGAATGGGGGCAGAAGAAGTTATTGTTTAATGAATTCAACATTTTGGTTTAGGATGATGAATAAGTTTTGGAGACATAGTGGTGATATTTGCACAACACTGTGAATATATCAAAAGCTGTCAAATTGCAGACTTTCAAATAGATAAATTGGTTGCTTTGTTATCAATAAATTTAGAACTTATGTTCTAAATTTTATTGTTACAAATACATTCTAAATAGTGTTATTAGGTATTTAATATTTACAATTCATGAAAAATAAAAAATCATGCTATATGCACCATGCTACAGTACATAGACGGTGGTGGAGGTTTAGTATTTCATTAATGGGCATAGGTTGTCAATACTGTTGAGTGTCGGAAACCTGGTTTTTATCATGGAAAATTCTTATTCGATTTTGATTTATGTCCTTGAGGGAGTTTTAGTGTTTATGGATGGACCTAAACTCTGAAATGCACCACAAAAAAAAATGAAGCTTGATCTTGACATGCTTTTCTCTTTTATAGAAGATGGAAGTTACAAGTGTGATCAGAAGCCATCTTGAGACTAGAGTGGAAAAGTTACCAAGAGCTCAGCAGCAATAGGAACAGTTACCAAGAACTCAAGTAGCATGAAAGAGTAAGGAAAGTCTTACCGATTGAGCTACCAGACAAGTCAGGTTTTACTTAAAGCCAGTCTTACCTCGCTGCTTTTCAATTGAATTCTTACATTGCTTTTCCTTATTTTTATTGGCATAGATAATTGTAGTGTTCATTTAATATAATGGTTCTTGTTAGAGTAAGCACTTAATGAATGCTAATTCAAATTTCTGTTATCACTTGAGACAAAATTATTCTCTCCAGTATATCTGATTGATGATTATTCTTTCATGAGATTCTATTATCATTTGTTGAATGGATATTTGATGGGGAGCAATTGTAGCATTAGGGATTAAGCCCAGAGCTTTGTGTGTGATAGGAAAATACTGTGTTGCTGAGCTGTTCTTTGAAATATCTCTAAAGATTACGAGAAGCAGAGAATATCACCAAATTTGAAGAAAGTCTAGCTTATATTCAGTCATTAAACATTTGTTTGGATATTTTCTAATTATCTTTTGTACTGCAAAAGTATATTTCCACTTTAAATCATTAAGTACAATTTTGATGGTTTGTGTTACTTTATTGTAACAAGTTCAGCTACTATTGTAACCTTGAAAAAACTGATTTCTTTAATAATTTTTAAATTTGCTCATGTTAACCTTTATTCCTGAAGAAGCAAAAGGCTGTTGTAATAAAGAGATATGTCAGTTACTCACTCTAATCAAATACCTGTCAAAAATGATTTGAGGGAGGGATGATCTCTCTGGGCACAGGGTTCAGAGAAATATGTTCCATCATAGCAGGGAAGGAATGGCAGCAGGAGTGGCACAGCCAATTGATGAGATGATGACTGAAAATAAAAATTAAAGAGGCTGGCTGGGGATGCAACTCAGTGGAAGAGTGATTTGTCTAGTTTTTCCATGTCCTATTTTTGGTCACAATCACAACAAACAAAACAAAAGAAAAAATACCAACCATTAATGGACTCTTAATCATGGTAAATTTGGGAACTGTTAAGCTTTTACTCATTGGTGCCTTTTACTACCCAGTAAACTAGGATAAAAAACTTCTCTTTCCAAGAGATTGAAATAAGAAACTTCAAACACAGGAGGTTTCTAGCTTGGACAGTGTATCATTGTGAACACAGACTCACACAATTCAAACTAAAGCACTGATAGGATTCATGTCAACTTGAACTTTTAGCCAAGTCTTAGATTTCCCCCTGAAATTTGTCGTTTTCTAGTTGGTCAGGATTGTGTGTTCTTTCTTGACTCTCTTATCTACAGTGTGGTAGATTTCTGGGTCACTCATTGCCCACTCTAGATGGCATTGCCACCTCATGGCAGGAGAGCAGCTATTTTGTCATCTTTACTGAAATTGTTACTTGTTCCATTCACTTACAGCACTGAATTTTACTCTCTGTCCAATCAGAACCTGCTTTCCAAAAGAAATGCTGCTGATTTTTCAGCCAGGGCACTGAGATAAAGCCAGGAAGTAGGACAGGTATCTAAACCCTATTGTTGTGATGACATTGAGAGCTTCCCATGTATGAATACCTCTCAACACAGGCCTTATTTTGATTAAATTAGAAAGCCTGAGATGGATGTTGTCCTAGCTTCTACCAGTTCAGGGGAGGAGGAAGAATTCCTAACTTCTTTATTTGGACATAAAATGGAATTGCTACTCCATTATTTTATTTGTTTTTTTGAGAGCGTTATATTTTATTTATTTTTTGAGAGCATTTTAGATTTATGGGATAGTTGCAAAGATAGTATTGCGTTTCCAGGGCTTTTTCATACCTCTTTTCTAAAAGTTAACATTGTATGGACCTCTGGGATTAAGAAACTAAGTTTGCTGAAAACAACAACAACCCTAATGCAGAACACCTAAGACCCTACATTAATCACCTGGAACCAGACCAGACAAATTTCTCCCCATCCTAAAGCTCAGAGAACCTTGCAGACGAAGGGGCTATAAGATTGTAAAAGCCTAAAGATGGGGAAGACCAACAATATGCAAGATACTCCATACAAGTTAGGGCTGCAGCAGCCAAAATTGGACTTTGCCTGACCTACATAATAGCTGACATGTCAACGACCCCCCCCCCACAAAGTCTAGCATGGATCACAGGGGCAAAAGCTTAGGATCCTTAGAAGCAAGGGATTAAACAGTCATAATAGAGTTCCCATACTAACAGGGAGCCCAAAAGGGGGCTCTGAGCTATGCCACTGAGTCAAGAACCCTCACTAGGGTCGAGGGAGGTTTGGAGTTCACACAAAAGGATGCTCCAGGGACTGAGAGGGAGAAAGAGGGAAGCACTGAGAGAGGGAGAGGGAGAGAGGGGGTCAAAGGAAGGGCATAAGGGGGTAGAGTGCAAGGGGGGATGACTGGGGAGGGGAGGAAGGAGGGAGAGGAAGGGAGTATCTATAGAGCTTATCTGATTAGGAAAACAAAATGTGGGAGAAAAAAAGAAATTAAGTTTTGCACACTGTTTAGATGTTTGAATTTTAATAACTTTAGCATTAATATCATTTTTTTTCTGTTCCAAGATTAAATCCAGAGTATTAAAAGCAGTATTTTATTGCCCTGTCTCTTAGTTTGTCATATATACTAGATATAAAATAGCTTGTGAAAGTGCCAGTTGGTTTCATGAACTGTCCTTTCATTGAGTTTTCTCTGATGGGACTGGGGATATAGAGTTGGGAAGGGCTACCACAGAGATGGAGTATCTTTCTTATTTGATAGGAAGACATGCTATCAATAGTGCTTCTCAATGGTAATGTTCCCCTTGACTATTTGCTTAACACCAATGTCTGCTGTAAGCTTTGCATTTTTCTCTTGCTGGGCTTGATCCGTTAGAAATGAACCAGCAAATTCAGCTCACACTACAAGAAGGGAAGAGTCTCAAAGTTTAGAATTATGCAGGAGCAGACAGTAATTAAATAATTTACTGTAGATACTTTGCTATTATGCAAATAGTGTCTCTCCTTAAAGTTTTGTCCACCAATATTGATATTATCAGTGGATGTTGGCTGCACCAACTATTTTATGGTAGTGCTAATGGTCATTTAAAAAATAATTTAATATAGGTCCTTTCTGCCCACCCAGAGTGCTCCTCTTCTAGGGAGGACACACTGCTTCTCAGGTAAATCCCACCAGTCCTCAGGTCACCTGCTCCTCCCACCTCCTCCCAATAGCCAGCCTGAGCAGTACCCAGGCTGCCCCAGGCTAGGGTGTGTGTACTGCCATTGCCCTCAACCCCTCTGCCTTTTCCACTCGCCCGGGATGTTCCAGGTCCAGGGAGGACACACTGCTCCTCAGAATTCAACAGAGTCCAAAGAAAACCCAAGCAAAGCTCTAGGGGATAAAGGTCATACATCGGAAGTTCTCTAAAATCATCCTATTACATGGAAGAGATTCTTCACATTCAGCCCAAAGATAAGTAAACACCTTTTTACCAAACTACTCCTTTCAATTATTAATCACTGTAGATTAACTTTTCCATATAGTCACCCCCAAAACATATACAACTTCAGGGACTATACCTCTCACCCTCACATATCACCAAGGTACTAAATTGTAAAAGTGTACTACCACACTAATATTTGCCCCCTGTCTACTAAGCCTGACTTAATTGTTGTACTAACAGTCTAATGGCCTCATCTAGGAAATAACAATAACAACAGACAAGAGTACTCAACTCCAAGGCAAACACTAGTAATAACTGCCTGAGAGTAGTAATACCAACTAAATCAGCTCAGTCAAAAACACACAGAAACTGAAAGGTCTTAAGAGACAAAACAACAATGCCCAAGTCAAAGTGCAGATCCATGAGAAACAAAACCAAGAAATCAAATCTCCCACTGAAAGAATTAACCCCATAATGATAGACTCCAACCAGAACAAATTCACAGAAAATAGCCAAGAAAGCCAGGCCCAAGATAATGACTTTCAAAGCATGATCATACCATGATCAATACTATAAAAGAGGAAATCCAAGAGGAGCTAAACAACTGCATCAACCACTTTGAACAGGAACACAACAGACACTCGGAGGCGTTGAGAAAAACAGTTCAAGAAACAAAAATAGGCATAAAGCAGTTAAAACAGTCTCAAGCTGGGTTTAAAATTGAACTAAAAGACAAGTTATATTTAACCCAGAGCTCAACAAAGACTCTTATCAGCAGAACTAACAAAGCAGAAAATAGAATTTCAGATCTTGAAAACAAAGTGGAAGTATTAACCAGCTCAATGGAAGAGTTTGTTAAAGCCAAAAAGATACTTGAGAGGAATATTCAAGAGTTATAGGACACCCTGAAGAAGCCTAACATGCTCATTCATGGAATACCAGAGCAAGAATTCCAAAATACCACACCTGAAGAAATTTTTCAAATTATCACAAATGAAAACTTCCCTTATTTACAGAATGAGAAGGCATTCTGCACCCCAAAGAGATATGACCAAAATAGAAACTCACCATGGCAAATAATAGTCAAAATACTCCACATTCAAGACAAAGAAAAGGTGTTGAGAACTTCAAAGGGAAAAAAAAAAAACAAGTCACTTTTAAAGGTAAACCTATTAAAATAACAAATGACTTCTCAATGGAAACAGTAAAAGCAAAAAGAGCTTGGAGAGACGTACTTCAAGTATTGAATGACCAAAAATGTCAACCCAGACTGATATACCTGGCAAAACTATCCATCATGATAGAGGGAGAAAGAAAAGTTTTCCAGCACAAAGACAACTTGAAGACTTACATGTCTACCAAACCAGACCTTCAAAAAATGCTAGAAATGATACTCAATCTTGAAGAAAAAAACAAGCATATCCAGGAGGACAGAGGGAAGTATAATACCACCAAAACCTAAAAGCCAAATAATACACTTACAAAAGCCACTAAACATAAAAAGTGTCTGGAATTAAAAGTAATTTCTTCATTATAATATTAAATGTCAATGGAATTAACTCACCAATCAAGAGACACAGATTACAAACTTGGATTAAAAATCACAACCCATCAATCTGCTGCCTTCAGGAAACTTATCCCACCATAAAAAAAATCCAATGGAAAAAGAACAGCATCTTCAACAAATGGTGCTGGCAAAACTGGATGTCCACATGCAGAAGATTAAAGCTGGACCCATATTTGTCACCATGTACAAGACTTAATTCCAAATGGATCAAGGACTTCAGTGTAAGGCCAGAGACTATAAAAATCTTAGTTAAAAGGGTAGGGAATTCTCTTGAGCTGATTGGATTAGGTCAACAGTTCCTAAAGGGAAATCCAATAGCACAGTCACTACAACCAACACTCAATAGATGGGATCTTATGAAATTAAAGAGCTTCTGTTCAGATAAAGAGATTGTAACTTCAGCACAAGGGCAACCCACAGAATGGGAGAATATCTTCACTAACCACATATCTGATAGAGCTCCATTATCCACAGTGCACAAAGAACTTAGAAAACTAAACACCAAGGAAACAAATGTCCTAATTAAAAAATGGGCCTTGGAACTTAAAAGAAACTTTACCAGAGACTTAATTGAAATGTCTAACAAATATCTTAAAAAATGCTTCGCATCCTTAGCCATCAGGGAAATGTAAATCAAAACCTGCCTGAGTTATCATCTCACCTGGGTCAGGATGGCAAAAATTCACAATACAAACAACACCAAAGAGGATGTGGCAAGAAGAGAACTCTCCTACATTGCTGGTGGGAATGCAGGCTTATATAACCACTCTGGTGATCAGTTGGCGATATTTAAAAAAGCTAAAGATTGAAATGCTATATGATCCTGCTATTCCACTTCTGGGAATAATCCCCCATAAAGCAAAAATTCACTTCAATGACATAAGCACAACCATATTCATAGCATCACTATTTACAATAGCAAAGTCATCAACCCAAATGCCCAACAGTTGATGAGTGGATAAGGAAAATGTGGTACATTTATACAATGGAATACTACTCGGCCATCAAAAATGATGAATTAATGCAATTTGTCAGGAAATGGATGGAATTAGAAACAATTATATTGAGTGAAGTATCCCAGACACAGAAAATTAAGCAACATAAGTACACCCTAATTGGTGGATCCTAGTACCAAACCCACTTAGTGACACAATCAAAGATAAATCTCTTTAATATCTACAATAATTGCAAAGATTGTAAACAGGAGGGAAGGGGAAGGAGGGCCCCCACCAAAAACAAGGAAGGAGGTGATCATGCTACAGCAGAGAAAATAGGCCACCATCAAGTACTGCAAGTAAGTAATGAGACATCTGGTTAAGCTCACAGACTTTTCTTCCTAGTCATTTGCAACTGATGGGGTTTGATCTCACCAGACAGGGAGGGCATAGCATCTGGCAGATAGAAGGTATCCATACTGCAAGGGAGAATGACCCCCCCTCACCGTGGTCTCCTACTCTTATTCCATCTACCTTTGAATCTACTCTTATAATAAGACTCTATTTTAATAGCCTTTTATCTATGGCTAGGAGGTTACGTCCAATACCCATCAGGATGGAGCCAAGAGAGGTGCAGGAGCAGCAAAACTGGAAAACAAACAAACAAACAACAAACCATAATTCAGATCATCAGAGACCCTTGGGGCTGGAGAGGTAGCTCAGGGGTCAAGCCTCTGCCTTGCAGGCAGAAGGTCCTGAGTTTGGATCCTAGACCCCATGTATAGACGCCAGGCGGAAGCAGGGGGGTGGCCTGCGTTTCTGGTCCTGGTAGGGTGAATCCCGGGGCAGAGTAAACAAGGAGGAGGTGGAAGCGGTCCATGGTAGTTCCCCAATTCACCCATGGTTCTACACACACACACACACACACACACGCACGCACGCACAATTGAATAAATAAAAAAAAATCACACACAAAAAAAGAACATCAAAGACCCTACATTAATCACCAGGAACCAGGCCAGCCTAATCTCTCCCCATCCTAAAGCTCATGGATATTTGCGGAAGAGGGAGTGGTAAGATTGTAAGAGCCTAAAGATGGGGAGAAGCAACGATATGCAAGATACTCCACACAAGTTAGGGTCAAAGTAATCATAAGAGGACTTTGCATGGCCTGAGCAATTGCCAACATATCATTGACCCCCCCAAAGTCTAGCATGGATCACAGGCACTAGGATCCTTAGAGGCAAGGGATTAACAAGCACAATAGTGTTCCTATACTAAAGGGGAATACAAGAAAGAGCTCTAGGCAATGCTACTGAGTCCTTACACCTAATCAGAGAGGAGGACCCAGAGGGAAGTTTGACATGCATACTAAAGGATGCTCCAGGGATGGAAGGGGGGCACTGGGAGAAAGGAGGGGAAGGGGAAAAGGAAGGGGAAAAGGGGAGAGGGAGCAAGGGGATCCAGGGAGGAGTGGAGGGAAGGAGGGTAATGAGGTACCTATCAAGTTTGTATGAATGGAAAAACTAAAAAATAAAAAAATTTATATAATAACAAAATAATTAAAAAATATATATTAACTATGTTATAGGGAATATTTTCTAATTTTTTTTTAAATTTTAGTTGTTTTTTTTTATTTTTTTATTATTATTTATTCAACTGTGCGCATGTGCGTGTGTATGTGCACGCGCGCGTGTGTGTGTGTGTCTGTGTGTGTGTGTCTGTATGTGTATGTGTAGAACCACGGACGAATTCGCGAACCATCATGGCCGCCTCCACCTCCTTCTGCCCCGGGATTCACAGGCTCCGCCCTACCAGGACCAGAAGCGCAGTCCGCCCCCGCTTCCGCCTGGCGTCTATACGTGGGATCTGGGATCCGAACTCAGGACCTTCTGCCTGCAAGGCGGAGGCTTAACCCCTGAGCCACCTCTCCCAGCCCTATTTTCTAATTTTTAAAGTCATTTCTTCTTGTCCCATTAGTTTCACAAAATTGTTTCCCAAATTTGTCATGAATTTTACTACTCACTGGCTTTCACCATATCATTAGAACAGTCTGGAAGAACAATTTCTTCCTTTGTTAGCAAACGTGTTTTCTTTTAAGATTTGGTGCACACCATTGGGGTGTGGAGCTTCATTTACTTCAGTTACATTTACAACTTTATTTAGCTACTTGATGTCAGAATATTAGAGTTTTTGCCTCTTTGAATATTTTACCCCTAATGATAATCTCCAGTATTTCAGAATGGGACTTTATTGTAAATGAAGTTAGGGTATATGCTGATGATCAACATGAGGCCATGCTGAAATAGGGAGGGCCTGTCATCCAAACTGATTGACATCTTTAGAAGAATACACAGGGATATATGAGGGGACCTATGCATTGGCAAGAGAATCAGGTTGAAGGGGCAAGAAAAAATTATTCTCCCTTACAGTTTAGTGAAATGGCACTACTGACATCTTAATTTTAGACTTCTTATTTGCAAAATTATAAGATAAAATATTACTGTGTTTTTAAGCCCCCAGTTTGTGACATTTTGGTACAATAGCCTAAGGAAACTCAGACTCACAAAACAAGAAAATTCAGAACAAAAACAGCTAAAAGAGAAAAATCAACTTTGTTTCAGACTCACAGCACATAACCCAATTTTAAAATGTATCGAATGCCTTTTTTTAAATTTTGGGAACTGAAAGAAAAGTCTGGCTTTATTCTGGCATAGAATTTTATTTAAAGATTAGTTACTAAATTCAGATCTGTCACATGCATATATCTGTCAATTAGTACACATGTCATTTGAAAGTATTCAGATTTTGGATTTGTGGTTAAAAAGAGATTTCCTAATATGGGATTAAAGTTAGCTAAGGTGAAAGACTGCTGTTGACAAGCAAGAATTTAATCACAAAGCTAAATAGCAAATTAGTTCTCTTTCATAGACAGAAATTCATTCATGTACAGGAGCTTCTTTCCATATTTACAAATATTTGGAACTAAGGAAAGGCAAAATAATCTTATTTACAGCTCATGTTTTCAGAGATAAATTTAGAAATTATCTCACTAATTTCAATTGCTAAATAATTGTATGACTTATTTATTCTCAATTCAACTTTCATTTGATTATTTGGTGTATGTCAGTCATAACATAAATATCAACCAAATCATCCAGATTCTTCATTTAGCAATTGAAAACCAATTCAAAGGACAAGAGTAAAGATCTTAACACCTGGCAAAAGTGATCTTTGAGATCAGTTACCTTACATTCTATATATTATTTTATAATAAAGCATAAAGAAATCTCTGAATTTCAGGGAATCCCACCAAGGTTTATGGTACACTAGGGTAACTAAAACAGCAACAAAATGAATTTCATTTATTAAAGGTTTTAGGTCCTTTTCAGCATCGATCACTCAGATATTATTAAATGTAAGTATATTATGTGCAATGATATGAAAATGCCCAGTTAAAAAAGTTCTAATGGATGCACAATTTACTTATAAGTGTAACTGGAAAGTGATGCGTCCTTTTGGAGAAAAATAAGGTGCATGTGTGTGTAGGAATAAAAAAATAATGAAAGTTGGATAGAGGGACATTTTGAATAGTTGAATAATTTAGTAAAAAATATGAAACAGTGAATTATGCAGAAATCTAGAGGAGGAGCTTCCTATGGAGAGAGAATAGTGAACAAAAGTCCCCCAGTAAGAAAGAAGGAGGATGTTTACCTTTTCAGGGTAGAGTTAAGTGGTCCAGTGAACCTACAGCAGAGTAAGCAAGGAAGCAGGAATTATATGACACAGAGAAGTAGTGAATGACTGGACATGCAGGACCTTTTTGGTTATCCTAAGAACTGCTATTTAGGTAGCAGAAAAGAAACCATTAGAAAATTGAAATAATGCCATAATCATGGAAATGATAGCACATGGAATAATAGAATTCCTGATGCTCAGAGAGAGAATGGATAAAGTTTGGTGACCTGAGAGTGGATATTACCTTTGTTTGTGACTTTGTTTTCCTCTGCTGGCATGTTTAGACCATTCAGGAAATGCACATTCCCTCACCCAGCACTGTCACTAAATCACAGAGCAGGGTTCTGTGACTCCAAGACTATGTTTAAACATGATTATAAGACACTAGAAGATATGATGACTATAATAGCATCCTATCACCATTAAACATGAAAACAGATGATAATTACCACCACATCTTGGCAGATGCTATATCATTTTCTGCAAAACATGTCTTTGTTGCTTGCTGCTTTAGGAAACCAGATGCATTGGAGTTTGAACATCATTATCAAGAAACTGCACAGTAACTTCAAAGTTATAAGGTAGTTTTAGGTATCTTGACTATGTTGACTATAGAAATTTTTCTCTTTTTAAAATCAATCAAAAATGTAAGTAAACAGTAGTGATCTATATATATAAAATAATGCATACAGCCTAATGATCTATTAAAATGTCAGATGTGTAGTCTTAACTATCATATTATGTAACACTACAATGCAGTGAATAATATGCTAGATCACATGAGTTTACAGGTACATTAAAAATAAGTAATAAAATTTAGAATGAAAATAGGTAACATGGGTAGGGTATGGAGAAAGCAACTTCAAACTCAAAAGGATTTTATACTCTTACTGTAAATCTAGCTTTAACCTTTCTTTGGTCTAAAGAAAAAAGGAAGACAAAACAATCTGATCAATAAAATTTATTTATATATAACATGTTTTTAGGTTATTAGTCCTTTTATGTACCAGGGACAAACAATTAGAACTCCAAGATATATAGACTCAAAGGCATGAATAGAATACATAACTTTCATTCCTCATTCTCCATCCATGTCAAAAGTCTGTAAAATACCAGCAATCTTTCTTTCTTAATTGAAAGCACTCTAAATTTTTTTTTTCATTGCAAGAAAGTGAATGGGGTGCATTGACCCAGGGGATGGAGCATCCACATGATCCAGACTACTGGGACTGACTCTATTCCAGGTAAGAGTCCCTAGAGATGGGGGAGAGACCATCAGCCTTCTCTCTCTAGATGTCCCCCTCAAGGATGGACCTTGGAGCCAGGGACTGCAAGATCACACAACTAGAAGAAGATTTCACCCTAATCAGAGAAACTTTCTCAACAGCAGCCAAAGTCAGACAGCCTCATCTGACTCAAGAGAGCCAAAAATAACTACCAAAGAAAGTAGTTGCAAACTAAACAGAAGATGCCCAAGTCACATGCCCAAGTCATATCATAAGAGCACAAAATGCACCAAGTACCAGAAAAACAAGTTTTCTACAAAAAACATCAACTCCTCTATGATAGATTTCAATCAGAATAACCTCATGGATACCAGCCAGGAAAGCAATACTCAGGGTAATGTCTTCCCAGAAAATATTTATTGACATTATCAACACACTTAGAGAAGAAATATGAAAGGAACATGACAAATGAAATAGAGCATGAAGAGGTGAGGGAAAAAATGAAGAAGCGTATGACCTATAGGAAAATAATAAAAAATTATCTGAGATGAAAAAGGAAAAAGAAAAAACAAAAACAAGTTTAGAATAAGTGAAAAAACTCCAAACTAAAATTCAACTGCAATTAAAGTTACACCAACTGGAATTTAAAACTCAGCAGACATGTTCACACACAGAATGAATCAAACAGAAGGTAGGATGTCAGATCTGAAGATAAGCTGTGAAAATAGGATCATTCAATAAAAAAGCTGAAAAGTCTAAAAAATTTCTAAAAGTCTAAAAAAATAATATTTAAGAACTATAGGATACTATGAGGAAGCATTCACGGAATCCTAGAGCTAGAAACCAGAGAAAACACTCCAGCTCACACTTTCCAATTAATCATGAATCAGAACTTCCTACACCTAAGGAAAGAATGCCCCTCCAAGTATAAGACACATATCACACACCATTCAGATATAACCAAAATAGAAGCAAAACAAGGCAAATAATAGTAAGACCATCTCAGATACAGGACAAAAAAACGTTCTGAGAGCTGCAAGAGAGAAAAACAAAGTCACATTTAAAAGCAAGCCTATTAGAAAAACAGCTGATATGTTAATGGAAACAGTAAAAGCCAGAAGAACTTGGAAAGGCATTCTTCAAGTCATGAAAGATTACAAATGCCAACCCAGACTGCAATATCCAGCTAAATTATCAGTCATACTTGAAGCTGAAAGAAAAATATTTCCAGACAAAAATAAATTAAGTCTTTTTATCTACCAAATCTGTCTTGCAAAAGTTACTAAAAAATTATCAAGACAAACAAAATTGATCAACACACTCAAGAGTATCCTCTTAGGAAAATAATGCATATACAACTATCAGGCATAGAATTGCCAACACAAAAAAACCAATAAGCACAAAATATGACAGGAATTTTAGCAAAAACTCAATTACAACTTTAAACATCAATGGGATCAACTTCCCAATCAAGAGATACAGGATACTAGCATGGATTAAATGCCACGACCCAAGAAACACATATCACTTGGAAAGATAGAAACTATCTCAGTCAAAAGATGGTCAAAGATAAACCAAGGGAACATCTAGGAAACAAGGAATAGTAGTCATTGTAATATCCAACAGAATAGACTTCAATCCAAAACAAATCATAAGAGTTATAGAAGGATTCCACATACTTGTCAAAGAAACAAATACAGCAAGAAGATTCTACAATTCTAAACACAAGTGCTCCAAACATAGACTCAACCATGTTGTTAAACAATCATTATAACATGTAAAAAAAACAACTCACTCCAAACGCAATAATAGTAGGGGGTTTTAATACCCTACTTTCACTGATAGGTCAACAGGCCAAAAGTGAACAGATATACACTGGAACTAAACCAAACCACAAACCAAATGGACCTGACAGATATCTACTGAAGATTCTATTCTAATACCAAGGAATGTACATTCTTTTCAGCAGTCCATAGAACTTTTTCCAAAATAGACCACATACTAGGCTACAACACAAGTCTCCACAAAACAGAAGAAAGTCAAAATCATTACTTTAACTCTGTCTGACCACCAGGCAAACAACACAAAGAACAAAACTCTAGGAAGATTAACAACATGCTACTGAATGAAGAATGTATTTGAGCAGAAGTAAAAACAGAAATTAACAATTCCTAGAACTTGATGATAAGGAAAACACATCATACCAAAACCTTTGGGATATAGTGAAGGTGGCCCTAAGAGGAAAATTCATAACACTTAACACCTACATCCAAAAAAGGAAAGATCACAAATGAACAACCTAATAATGCTGCTTAAAACTTTAGAGAAACAAGAACAAACCAACCACAAAAGAATTAGACATGCAGAGATTAGTAGGATCAGAGGAGAAATAGCTGAAATAGAGACAAAGAAAACAATACAAAGAATCAATCAAACAAAATATGATTCTTTGAAAAAATAAAAATAAACAAGTTCCAGGAAACTCCTGGAACTAGTAACTGATTTCAATTGGGTGGCAAGATACAAAATTGATGTTATTGACTTGTCTATACACCAAGGATAAACAAAGCGAGAAAGACCTGAGAGAAATAATACCATTTACCATTACCCCTAAAAAAATGAAATACCTTGGAATAAGTCTAGCCAAGGTTGTGAAAGATCTACTCAATGAAAAGTTTAAACCCCTAAAAAAGAGATTACAGAAGACGCCAGAAGATAGGAAGACCTCCCATGCTCCCGGATTGGCAGAATTAACATCATTAAAATGACCATTCTATCTAAAGCAATATACATATTCAATGCAAAACCAATCAAAATTCCAACCCAATTCTTCAGAGAAATTGATTAAAAACAATCTCAAAGTTCATGTGGAAACATAAATGACCCAGGATAGCAAAAACAATCCTGAGTAACAAAAATCCCTGAGAAGTATCACCATACCAGATTTTAAACTATATTATAAAATCATAGTAATAAAAATAGTATGATATTGTCTTCAAAAAAGATATATATATGATTCATTACTATTATATATTATATGATTGTATTATATAGGCTATATTATATAACATATTATATATGATACAATGATATGTTATTATGATGATTTATTACTATGATATCTATCTATATATAAATGGATTTGAATTGAAGACCAAAACGTAAGTGCACTCATCTATAGTCAACTGATCTTTGACAAAGATTCCAAATGGAATCTTTTGACAAAAAACTCCATTGGAAAAACAACAGCTTTTCACTCTCCTGGATATAAAGTCTGATCTTTCAACCTCAATACTGTTAACATCCTAAATCTGTTCATTTATATTTTGAGTTCTAGCGTGTATATTACAGAATGACTTCCCCCTACTAAGTGTTAGTAGCAAGGATCATTCTGTTTCTACCTCTGAGTTAAGGACTACTAAAATTTCTCCAGACCTGCCTTTGATTAACAACCATTTTTCTAAACATTATATCCATATAAAGAGAAATCATACAGCAAATTTCTTTCATGCATCTTTCTATGAAGGTGTTTTGGGTATTCTAATTTCATATCTAGGCATCAACTACCTTATAATTTTTACTTAGGATCCTCAAATACTGGTGAAAATAACTCACTGGGATATTGGAACAATTACCATCCTAACAAAGGCATTACTTGTTTAAATCAGGGGTCTTTAGATTCAGTTAGAGCATACAATTATATTATACCATATTTTCTAAATATACATATGCATGATTAATTTTTGAATATTTATCATGTATGTAACTATCTTTAACATTTATCATCTTCCTTAAATTATGTGTACACACAATATACTTAAAATATATATGTGTATTAGTCAGGTTCTCTAGAGATCCAGAATTGACACAATTAGTATATAAATAGGGGATGTACTGAGTTGGCTTACAGATTAGGTAGTCTGTCAGTTGCTCAGTCCAGTAGTCAAGCAGGTGATGGCTGAAGGCTGGAGGATTCCTAGAGAGCTGAAGACTTGGACGGTTAGAGGGCTGATAAAGCAAAGAAACCAGGCAGCCAAAAGGAAGAGGGGTTCCTAACACAGCTACAAAAGCATCTCTTCTCTTTGGTGGTTCCCTTATACACGGTCCATTACTGGGAGGATCCTATGAGACCTATGGAGGTTCTGATAGGATCTTGGGTGGATATAGTCCTTTCAGGTGGTCTCAGTTGATCCTTACATATGTGGTCTCTCTCAATCTTAGTTAATACCAGGTGTGTCAAATTGACACCCAGGTTTAACTATCACAATGTGTGTGTGTGTGTGTGTGTGTGTGTGTGTGTGTGTGTGTGTATACAATTCTTTTGTTGATTATATTGATTCTTGATTTAGCTCATAAAGAGTTTTAAATCTTGAGGCTTAAGGGAAAAATCAATATATAAAAACAATTGAAATCAAATATTCTGAAACAAACCGAAAAGGAGGCTGGGGAAATCTTACCAAGTGATGCTGCACATTTCTCTGCTCTTTCTCCCTGTTAAGAAATCCCTATTATTTTAAAAAGTCAATGTCTGGTAAACAGGCTAAGAACAGGGGGTTAAGTACCACACATCTTTATCTTCTCCTCTGTAGCCACGTGGTTCTCTCAAGCATAACGCTTCTGATTCTGTACATGGAAGTTCTGTGCCAAGAATAGTCACAGCAATTAGAAGGAAAACTGAGAGTACTTTTTTTTTTTCATTTTGGTAACCATGACAATGAAAGACCCATATAGAATTTTAAAATAGCACTCAAAAAGGAATTTGGGAGAAATTTGCTTTCTCAAGAGACTTGATAAGTATAACATGGCTGTATTTGGAGCACCATTATTTAATTGCTGGACATTATTGCATTCACAGATTGGCAATTTGGTTTTTCATCTCTTTTTTTTTTTTGCCAAAACTATAGGCAGTTGCTTCAAAAGCAGGCAAAGAGCCCTTAGAAAATGCAAGAACTAAAGTGTAAATGTTAAAGGCAAATGCTAGAGGAGAAGAGAAAAAGTGTATTACCAGCTATAGCAGTCAGTGTTCTGTAGAGGAACTGAACCAGTCTTGTGCAGGATATCTGAACTGACATTCACTGGGACATGAGCAGTGGGTCAATCATCCAGTAAGGAAGCTCCCCATCTCCTGTTGGGCTTTGTACCAAATCATCTGTCAGGGTAGGGCCTTATCTCCTGGGATCCTAGCTGTTGGTAAGATACTGATAGGCCATCTCCTGTGGAGACTAGTGCAAACAGACGCTACTGCATTGTGCTCTTGGATATGGACTCTGATATGGCTGGAGGCTACTGTTTGGCAGTATTTCTCCCCATCCTTAGGCTCTTACATACACAAAGAGGGACATTGGATAGGGAAGGAGACTCACTAAAAAGGAAAACATAGGATAGGATGGGAGGAAGGATGGGGGTGAATTTTAAGGGAAGAAAACATTCAAATTCATTGTTTTCATATATGTAAGCTTCAAAGAATAAAAAAAATTAAAAAAAGGGAATTTGATGCTTTGGCTTGTGAGATAAGGTCTAGATAGGCCAACAATGGTGACCTGCAGCTGCCAGCTTGGGAGCTGAATATCTCAGCAGTTCCAGTCTGGTACTAAGGCCAATGTATTTCTGGAGAGTCTCTGACTTCAGTCACATTGGAGGGTTAAAGAAGCTTGGTTCTGGCTAGAGACAAAAAGCTGTTAAACTAGAGTCTTGTGATAAAAGGTAGATGTAATAAAAGTGGGAAACCACAGTAAGGGAGGGGTCTATCACCCATTTGCAAAATGGTTACTTTTTATCTGCCAGACTATATGCCCTCCTCTTCTGGTGAGATCACACCCCCTCAGTAGTAAATGATTAGGAACAAAAGTCTGTGAACTTAATCAGATGTCTCATTACTTATTTGGGTCCTTGGTGGAGGCCTATTTTCCCTACTGTAACATGGTCCCTTCTCTTCTTGTTTCTGGTGTGGCCCTCCTACCCCATCCCTCCTGTTCATAATCCTTGCAATTACTGTCTCTAGGTGGGCCAGGTGGGTTTGGTACTAGGAGCCACCTATTAGGGAGTACATATGGCGCTTAATTTTCTGGGTCTGGGATACTTCACTTAATATAATTGTTTCTAATGACATCCATTTCCCGGCAAATTCCAGTAATTCATCATTTTTGATGGCTGAGTAGTACTCCATTGTATAGATGTACCACCTTTTCCTTATCCACTCGTCAACTGTTGGACATTTGGGCTGATTCCATGACTTTGCTATTGTAAACAGTGCTGCTATGAACATGGTCGTGCTTGTGCTATCGAGGTGAACCTCTGCTGTATGGGGGGGGTTATTCCCAAAAGTGGAATAGCAGGGTCATATGGCATTTCAATCTTTAATTTCTTTAAGAATCTCCAGACGGCTCGCCAGAGTGGCTGTATGAGCCTGCATTCCCACCAGCAATGTAGGAGAGTTCCCCTCTCTCCACATCCTCTCCAACATTTGTTGTTGTTTGTATTGTGGATTTTTGCCATCCTGACCAGGGTGAGATGATATCTCAGGGAAGTTTTGATTTGCATTTCCCTGATGGCTAAGGAAGTGGAGCATTTTTTCAGATATTTGTTAGACATTTTAATTTCATCCCTGCGCATTGTCCAACACACTGTTGACCTCACAAAGTCTAGCATCTGCTAAAGGCACCAAGATCCTTGGAGGCAAAGGATTGGCAGCCACAGCAGTGTTCCTATACCTAAGGGGAACACGGGAAAGGGTTCAGGGAAAGGCCACTGGGTCCTTGTACGTCATCGGAGAGGAGAGCCCAGAGGAAAATCAGACATGCACAAGAAAGGACTCTCTGGGAATTGGGGCGGGAGGCACTGGGGGATGGGGAGGGAGGGGGTGGGAAGGGGGAGCAGGGGGTATGGAGGGAGGAGGAGGGAGGGAGGGAACTGGTGTACCTATTAAGTTTGTATGAGCTGAAATAATAATAAAAATGTATTAATTAAAAAAAAAAGAAGCTTGGTTCTGATGTCAGCCAAGAATGATTACAGCAGGAAAGATGAGATACTAGCATAGGGAGGGAGAGGTCGCTAGACTTATTTTCTTACATTTCCTTTTATGTTTGGTCTGCTACTAAAAGGTGCTACCCACATGTAGGGTTAGTCAGTATATTTCAAATGTCTAAATCGATGTTATCTCTGCAGATGGTCTAATGGCTGATCTTTTAGTTAATCCCATATCCAGTCAAATTGACAATCAAGGTAAACTAAAGTAACTAAAGTAACTGCAGAGTTGAATCAAGCTTGCTTCTAAACTTCCTGACAGCCACTATATAAATGCAAAGTTATTTTTTAATCTGAAGTTATGTACTTAAACAAAAGTAGAATTTTGAAAATATGACTTTGATGAAGTTATCTCATTTTAAATTTGTTTTGTATCTTTTTATGAGCATGCGTGTAAGTGTATCACAGTAAAAGTGTGAAAGTAAGAGGAAAACCTGTGAAAGATGATTCTCTTCTTCCACATTGGGTTTCAGAGACTGAACTCAGGTCATCAGACTTGATGGCAAATACATTTTCCCCCTGCCATTTCACAGGTTAATTTTATTTTTTTTAAGTTATGATTTTCTGTCTTATGAGAAGCCATAAAGAAATAAGAATAAGTTTATTGGCATTCATTTCTTTTCCTGGAATGTATTTAAAACAGTACCCACAAATATATAGTTTGAAATTATTTGATTGTAAGTTTGTGTTACAAAAATAGTGAATTTCTATGGCTTGATCACATTTTTTTTTTCCCATGAGACATGTAACTTTAATGGACCTTATGATTTACATGGAGCACTCAATTCCAAGATTTTTTTCTCATCAGTGGTCTACATTCTTCAAATCTGATGGGTGGGCTGCAGAGATGGCTCAGGGGTTAAGATAACTGCTTTACAAATAGAAGATTCTCAGTTTAGAGTCCAGGTCCCACGTAAAAACACCAGGCAGAAACAGTGTGACCTGAACTTCTGGCCCTGGTGGTTGGAACCTGGGAAAGGCCAGCACAAAGCAAAACTGAGGTAGAAGCAAGTCAGGATGATTCACAAAGTCACCCTTCGTCCTTCAGAGGGACGCACACACACACACACACACACACACACACACACACACAACACACACACATAAAGAAAATCTGATGGCTTTCTTTACCCTCTCTGGCCTAAAACACAAGACTTTACTGATTGAATAATTATTGCAAAATCTGAGATTTGTAGAAAATGAATTATTCGAATTTAATAACATAATATGTATGTTAAAAACCCCATCTTAAGGGGATTTTTAAAATTTTATCTCTAGTGATGACATTCATTTCATCATTATGTGTGGAATGATTAGATTTATTCAGCTTTGTAGAAAGCCTTCAAGCCAATGGTTTAAAAAATGTAGTGTTATTGACTTTTATTTTTTACTATTTGTTTCTAAAAGGAAGTATTCAAATGCACAATCCAAATATTTAGGAGTGATAACGCTAGTAAGTTATCATGATTTTTTATCCACATCTTTTTTGTTGTTGTTGTTGTTGTTGCTGCTGTATAAAGTTAGTAATGAAAAAAGACAAATATAAATAATGACTACCTTCCCTCTTCCTGTACTAAAGGCAACCTGAAACAGACCTCTTTCTCACCTGGATTGTCTAATGTCTTTTTCTCTTGTTAAATACCCTCAAAATACAAAAACTGGTACAATTTGAAAGATAGTGACATAGCAGAAGACCCATATTTTTTTCAGATTTTTTTTGAAACCCTTTTGCATAACCGAGTTTCATGGCAAAAAGTCAGTATTGGAAACACTGCTTTTGTGTTTTGGGTTTGTGGCAAAACGAGTCTATTCCCACATGCTGAGCTCATTTCTGAAGACATGGTGCCCTACATCTATGTTTAACTGCCTTTCTCCTTTTGATAGTAGCAATTTGGAGTGTTGAACTTCCAGCTGAATGCCTATTTTCCGCCCATTTTGAAAGAAAGAAATGAGAAAGCCCTTGGACTATAAATAGAAGTGTGCATCAACATTATAAAATATGTCCTGAAGCTGGTATTCTCTGGTGCCCTGAACAAATGCTTGATTTACATGCATAAATAATCCTCTAGGTAATTTCCAACTGGGTATGTTAAACTAAATTGATTGTCTTTTTCCCCTCTGATGCTGTTTCAGGTTTTTATACCACATCTGTCTTGTCCTTATCCATAGCTTTCTCTTGGGGCTCTCCTCCTTTCCATATTCATGATCTTCTATACCATGTTTGGCTATATTCTTGCCCCAAATTATTATGAAAGAAATAAGTTGTCAGTGTGTAGTGAAAAATATTAATAAACATCTGTGACTTCTAAGCCTCATTTTACTTCTCCAACAATGATAAGGGCCATTAAATCACTACTGAACCCTGTTCTAATTCTGAGCACCATGATTGATTTTAGGCGTGAGAGAACATACATCTATTTCTTCCCCTGGACTCCCTAATCTATTTCCAAGCTGCTGAGTATCTGGTCCTCTTCTGATCAAAGGACTTCCTACTTTGTTTTGACTTTAACTAGCTCCCCTTCTATTATTGCTGTAAAATGATTCTTGCTGGTGTTTAGGGATGTTTTTGTCTTTTATAAGGATACTGGAAGATGGCACTGAGAAGCAAAAGGGTAGGAGAGAGACTGGCTACAAAGACATCCAGAAGTGAAGGTTCTTGCTAGGCCAGGACTTACAAACTCCATCACCCCCATCCTGCAAGAAAGAATCCTGCTTCTTCCATGTCTCTATTTGCAGAAACTGAGTTCCCTGGAAAGCATATTTGGAATTTCTGAGATGCAGAGAAAGCATAGAATAGATGTGGAGCTGACAACTGAGTTTACCATACATACGTCTGTCAGCTTATCACACACATTTAGAATTAGTTTCTTAGGAACTAATTTTTTTCTTATATTCTTTTGTTTCACACATGGATATAGTGAATTTTTAATATTTTCATATCTTAATTTCCCAGTTCTATACCTTTTCCTCTTCCTGTTACAAACCTTGTTTCCCCCTGCCAGATTCCCTCATATTTTTATGACTTTTCACATGTCTGGCCCACTGGATTTCATCTGCTTTTCCTTTGATGGTGTGTGCTGAGTATTTGCTAAAACATGAATCATATATCATGGGAATGCCACTGAAGAAAGCCTCTTCCTCTCCTCCCCTTCAGCATTAACCCTTAACAGTCTGTCAGGGAGGTGTGTAGGCTCTTGAGAGTTTTTCCCTTCCAAGGTGCAATGTTGATAGGACAATTTCCATGCAGGTCTTGTGGAAATACACATGGCTGTAGTAGCTGTTGTAAGTGTATGGGCACAATAGCCCTGTCATGTCTAGAAGATACTGGATGAAGTCTTGCACTATTTCAGACGCTTACAATCTTGCTGTTCCCCCTTCCTCACTGTTCTCTGAGCCTTGGAGTAGGGGTGCCCCAGGTGTCCTGTTTAGGACTGAGCAGTCTGCAGTTATTTCTCCTCTGAACTTTTGTCAGTTGTGATTTTCTGTAATATACACTTTGCATTTCAGGAGAAAACTTCTAAGTTGAATACTGAGTGCTCCAATCTATTTATGTTTAGAAGACAGTATGATGATGTAGGTGTCTTTATAGCTGAACCTTCAAAGCTTGCCCTTCCCCTAGGGTCCATGCTCTCTTCTTTTATAGGTTCTTGTTCTAGTTTACAGTATCAGGAATGTGATCCCTGATGAAAAGTGGGTCTTAAACTTAATCAAAAGCTGTTGGTTGTCCCTTTGCATTCATGCCACTATTATATTGACAATCATGTCTTGCCAGGGTGATTTTTATTGCAACTTGCAGACTGTTGATTGCTCCCTCCAAATAGCTTGCATAACATTTTTTTGATACTATGAAAGCTGTTCAGCAAGGAGGATGCTTCTAAAGCAGTTCAAGCTGCTACTACTTTTTTTGTAGGGCCCTTTTCATTTTTCCATATACAACCTGAATCTGAATTTTGATTTTGTCTGGAAAATGGATTTTTTTATAGTGGTGACATTGAATATTAGTAACACATACACACACACACACACACACGCACACACACACACACACACACACACACACGAAGAAAGACAGAGAGAGAGAGAGTTTAGTTACATTTTGAATTTAGTAAAATGTCTGTTTTTAAATACAGTAAAAAATCCCAGATAACTGAACTTAAATGTGAGCTGGTGTTTATGTCTAATAGTGAAAATCTTATAAGGAATTTTCAGTTGTTCTTTATATTAAGTATTTTTATTTTACAAATTGAAATGATCTAGGAAAAATTGTGGGAATGTGGGAATGTATATCCAATGTTGGTAATGTTAATTAAATGTATAAGAATTAAAATATGAGTGTGTAAGTTTGCAAAGGAGAGGGAGAGAGAGAAAGAGAGGGAAAGAGATAGATGAAGAAAAAATGAGAAGAAAAAAAGCAAGTAGAAGAGGAGGAGGAAGAAGTGGAGGAATAAGAGGATGACAAGGAGGAGGAGGAGGAAGAAGAGGAAGAGAAGGAGGAGGAAAAGGAAGAGGAGGAGGAGGAGGAAGAGGAGGAGGAAGAAGAGGAGGAGGAGGAAGATGAGGATGAGGAAGAGGAGGGAGAAAGAGGAGGAAGAGGAGGAAGAGGAGGAGGAGGAAGAGGAGGAAGAGGAAGAGGAGGAGGAGGAAGAGGAGGAGCAGTGTCATGGTTTGAAATGTGTCTCCCACAGTCTCATGCGTTTGGCAAGGTCATGGCACCTTGAGAGGTGGAGCCTTGCTGGAGGAAGGCAGTCACAAGGGGTGGGCCTTGAGGTGGATTAGTCCCACCCTACCTCCAGGAGAAGTCTGCCTTTGCTGTAAGCAGTCTACAGCTCTCAGCTTCCAAGATGTCTGCAGTGACTTAGCCTCCTCCAGCTTTGGCCAGCCAGCCATGCTGCCTCTGCTTTGAGAGACTGTACTTCCCCTCTGGAACCATAAGCTGGATAAACACCCCTTTCTCCCTTAAGTTAATTGGCTTTGGGTGTTCTCTCACAGCAATAGTTAAGAGTAACCATTACAGAAATTGGTACCGGAAGTGAGATATTGCTGTGAGATTAAGAACAGCTGGTATCACATCATGAAGTTGTTTGTGAAGCTGAGAGAAGTTGGTACCCAACAGCATGGCGAATGCTGCGATGTGGCTAGTGTGCCTTTGGAACTATTTTTTGGGAGAAATACGGAGAACTTTGGAACTTTGTGCTGGGAAAGTCTTTGTGTCTTGGTGGTTGGGCCAAAGGGACCTTTCTTGTGAGAGCTTAGAGGAGAGCAATGCTGTGAGAGATGCAGACAGTGGAAGCCCAGCTTGTGATGGTCCAGAGGGGAAGAGAGACTGTGTTTGCAACTGGACGAGTGACACATGGAGCCGTGTGTTGGCAGAGAGTTTAGTGAAGTTTTGCTTTCATCTTGAAAGTTTCCCTGAAATTAAGCTGGAGTGCTTGGTGGAGGAAATTTCAAAGCAATGCAGTCTTCACAATGTGATATGGCTACTTTTTAGTTTTTAGTCTTCAGAGTTATGAAAAAGAGCAAAGAATCAGGCAGGAAGAAGCAAAAACTGTAAGATCCAATGATGAAAAATACAATGGTAAACTTAGAGTTGAACCAGGAAGAAGCAGAGAACAAAATGGCTGCTGAAGAGATTAGCTCCATTTGTAAATCAAAGCCTGCTTTTAATTTGAATAATAGGAGAGGCCCTAGCTTGAGGGAAGGCTCCCACTCATAAGAATGTAAATCCTTTCAGAAAACTGGAGCTAAAGGGTGGAGTTCCAAAGCAAGAGTTGGTTTCTCTTACCAAGCAACTGCCCAGGAGTGAAAGAGATGGTCAACATAGAGAAGCAGAATCAGCTGTGATTCAAGGGGGCCAGTCTTGGCAAAGTTGTCCATGTGGTTCTGATTTTAGAGGCATCAGTGATGCAAGAGGGAGGATATCACGGAGTCCTCCTCCAAGATTTCAAAAATTGGCAGAATCCAGGCATCATGAGGCAAGAAGCCTGCAGTTTAGAGGCCCAAGAAGGCCAGTTTGTGCTGTGGAGTTAAAGCCTGGTTTGCCATTGAGAAGTAAAGATGTTAGAGATTCCAGACACAACATGGGACACCTGTCAAGGAGAGCTGTATATCCTGGGAGGAGTCAGCTCAAGAGACCAACGTATTCTATGGGCAGCTGCATTGGAGGGATGGAACCAAAGCCTTTTGGAACTAGATGATTTCAACAAGAAGCTCACCTGTCGGACTTGGAGCTACAAGATTTAGAGTTTGTCCTGCTGGTTTTTGGTCTTGTTATGGACTGATCTTTCCTGGATATGCCCCCATTCCTTCCTTTTGGAATGGGAATGTTTATTCTGTGCCATTGTATGTTAAAAGTATGTAACTTGTACTTTGATTTTACAGGAGGTTTTGGACTTTGGACTTTTGGACTGTTGGGACTACCATTGTAGTCTATGAAGACTTTTAAAGTTGGATTGAATATGGTTTACATAATGAGATGGTAATGAGCTTGTGGGGGCCAGGGTAGAATGTCATGGTTTGAAATGTGTCCCCCACAGTCTCATGTGTTTGGCAAGGTCATGGCACCTTGAGAGGTGGAGCCTTGCTGGAGGAAGGCAGTCACAAGGGGTGGGCCTTGAGGTGGATTAGTCCCACCCTACCTCCAGGAGAAGTCTGCCTTTGCTGTAAGCAGTCTACAGCTCTCAGCTTCCAAGATGTCTGCAGTGACTTAGCCTCCTCCAGCTTTGGCCAGCCAGCCATGCTGCCTCTGCTTTGAGAGGCTGTACTTTCCTTCTGGAACCGTAAACTGGATAAACCTCCCTTTCTCCCTTAAGTTGATTGGCTTTGGGTGTTCTCTCACAGCAATAGTTAAGAGTAACTATTACAAGGAGGAAGAGGAGGAAGAAGAGGAGGAAGAAGAAGCCTGGCAATCCTAGTGACACAATAGCAGAGAGTGTGGTCCAGTAGTCTTAACCTGTTCTGCTTTTGAGTCTACCTCACTGGGGTGGAGGCCTGAGATTATTCTGTCAGATTGTTCTCAGGCATTTTCTTTTTGCTAATTATTCTCTTTTTTTCTGCAGAATAATCAATTATTTCAGAAAATAAAATTCTATACTAACTAATGCTGTGCTTAATTATTATCTGTTTCATTGGTTTCTTATGAAACAATACCCAAGACTGGAATGCAAGATTATTCAGCAAGATATTGATTTGGGGATTATTTATTAGTTCAGTGTATATGAATGAATAATGCCTGGAAATAAACTGCTAAAATATGTACTTACCTTTTTAGTCTTGGTTGCACTCTGCAGAGCCTAATCAAACTGAAGTGAGGCTTCTTAGATCAAAAAAATGACTTGTGCTTTTAACTTCCAAGATGCTAACTTGACTTGATTTCCTAGGAGTTTTCTTTTATTTTAGGAAACTGTTGATCTTTTGCCTCTGGATGCAAGCACATTAATCACAGAAAAAAAGAACTGAAGAGCATAGGCAGATGGACAGATATGTCAGATGGAGAAGACTGGAGCTTAAGTGGAGGCAGACTGACTTTTGTCTAAAGTAAAAGAAAACTTGATCTTTATCCTTTTCTCCACCCTTTTACTTCCTATATTATGGAGTTGTTGGCTGCTGACCCAAATATGACTGAATTTTGAGCATTCTCTGTATAAAGTGTACACAGCCTTGGAAAGAACAGTCAGCGTGCATGCAGTTTAAACTTCTTGCTACACTTCCAACTCCTCATGCTTCCTTCTAGAAATTGCCATCACAGCCTAACCTGGAACAATTAATGCCATGAGTATTTTAACAATAAAATACAGACAGAGTAGTCCTTGTACCAATAGGTCTTATGAAAGTTAAGTGAATGAATATTTTCAGGTCCCTCAGATTAAGGACAGGTACAATGTGAGCATGGTGGGAAAATATACTCATTTGTCTGTGTGCTTTTGCTTCCTTTCACTTTAACTATTATGGATATGTCAGATGCTCAGGGATGTCTTTTCACAGCATCTAACAATTTTAATTGAATTTAATGACATTTGCTTCACGAAATAACCTTGGGCGTCCCATGCTTATCTCTATCTCTATGAACCTGGAATGATACAAATGGTACTTGAGAAGAGTATTAATGAAGTTATATTTTATTTTAGAATTGCTATTGCAATGAAAGTTAATTAAGTAATTATAATCATAATAACCTAAATAAAAGAGAACAAAAATGAATACTGAATTTTAAGGACAAATCTATTCATAATGTTCAATACAAATCATGTTCAATGGACATTACTATAATTCAGTATCTCATAAGTTTTTAGATAAATAACTTCACAACATCAAAGTTAAATAACTTTACAATATTTTATCTATGAGAGAGAAAGAAAAAGGGGGAGAGAGAAAGAGACAGATATATATATGGAGAGAGAGAAAGAGAGATGCAGGAGCCATAGAGATCATGTGGTAGGCAGAGGACGTCTTCTAGAAGTCCATTGTTTCTTTTCATCATGCGAGCTCTGGATATTGAGTTTTACAAGTAGGTGATTTACAAGTAGGCGATTTTATCTTCTGAGTCATTTTGCCAGTTCTCAACAATGTTTTCTTGAATATGAACCTGAAATAATCTTTGTGCTATAACTTACTAAGAGGAAAAGAAGATAGGTTTCAATGTATTTTGGAGAATTTCATGATAATGTTTGAAATTTTGATGATGCTATTGCTAAAATCAGCTCTCTAGATTTATAAGAAGCAACTATGAACTGAAAGCTGAGCAAGTGTGTACAATGCATTATCATCTCAACTCTAATTCTAGATGTATATTTATTAATATCATGGCCAAGTTCTGAGGCTTAGATATGGTAGACCATAATTATTATTTTCCTTCTTCTTTGGAGAGGAATTCAGTGCTTCCTTGAATAACAAGCATTATTATTTTTCTTAAACTGAGATGTTGATGTCATTTCTGAAGTACTCACATATTTAAAGATCATATGGCATTTACTACAATACTCAATTAAATCCTATTTCCAAAAAACTCAAATATTTCTGCAAAAAAGTGTTTCCTAGGAATAAATGGAGCACTTCTGAGGGTGTCTTACTGATGCAATTTTGTTAAAATTGATACAGTGTTGAAATGTGAAGAGAAAAATACAGCATCTTTGTTAGAACAATATGGTACTTGCTCTTTTACCTTTGTTAAAAGGGAATGTCTTTTGAGAGAATTTTAATATAATTAAATTGCTTCAAAAAGTGAAAACAAAACCTCTCACATTTTATTAATACTAGAAATGTAAGTATATAATGAAGATATATTCAAAAGTAGATTTCACATTTTGAGAACACTTAGGGATTCATGATCACTGGAGGTTCCAAATCCTTCTTAAAATGTGTATCTTGTTGAAAGCTTTTGATGCTCACTTTCTTCATATGAATATTTCTTCTATACCTTAATGTAAACTGAGATTTTGAGATAATTAATTTAGCTAGTAGAAGGGTATTAAGTACATGAAAGTTCCCTGTAACTGAGCTATTTTTAGCTCACAAAAATCTAAAAACTTAATAGCTTATTTTACCCAAATTAATGAGCTACTCATAGGTCTAAATTACTATTTATCTTGATAGATGTCAGAAAGATCTCTTCTAATGGCAGTTGTCTCAATATGTCTTCTCTCTATTTTTTACATGGATAATTTCATTTTATTTTTGGTGAATACATGAAACATAAACATTGTACAAAGTGAAGTTTTGCTGATATTTTGGCTTATGCATGCATTTCATAATGTTTAAATCATATTAGTATCTGTTAAATCAAATTATCTACTGTCTATTAAGTGATTTTTATAAAATATAAATAAACCTTGAATGATCTTGTTTCACTTTTCCTCGAGAATTCTGGAGATGACAACATGAAAGAGGAATCCTTTAGGTGATAACTAACATGTAACTGTTATTATATTTGTGGTTCAAATGTGATAAAAACTGTAAATACATCCGGTAAATGGTCAATTGTCACATCAATGAATCTCAGAATGGGTTCCATGCTGCCAACAGATGTTTCTCCAGTAGTGCTTTGTGATTTATTTTTTAACATCTAGGAATCATAGAATTTAGGATGTGTTAGGGATTTTCTTATGCTACTTCATCTTCTGAATTTCCTAGTAGATGCGAACACATATCATTTCTCAGGTTTTAAAATACAAAACTTGTGTCCATGAAGCTCCTCATAACGATCCCACAGAAGACTTCAGAGTGAGATATGTTCACAGTTATTCGAAAGAGCAAAACTGAGCGATGCAACTGTTTACAAGGATGACTCAACTATGTCTTTCTCCTGCTGGAAATAATTTAATCTATTAGATAGGCCACTGTAGAAATCAGATTGCAATGTATCAGTTCCATGGCATACTGATTTTACTGATCACTTACATACTTGAGTGTGAAAGTATACATGCCATGATTAAAAGGCAATAAGAAAGTTGTTTGATAAAGGTTTGCCAACCTATGAAGAAAAAAGCTTTCATTCTATTTTCCTCTGTGCCTGTTGCTTATAGGAAATGGTAAAAAAAGAATACGAGATGGCTGAAATATAATTCTAAAAGTTAAGGAAGACATTTCTCTAAAACTGATTATTATTCTTGAATTTTTAATGTTGGGAACAACGTGTCATTAGTATTTTTATTTGTACTCATTGACTTTGAGACTTGACATGGTTTACATTTGCAATCCTGTGAATATAATTATCTATAATACATTCCCTCCTGGAGAGACAGGGAAATTAGTTATATAATTTAAAAAATCTCTCTCCAGATACCCATCATATTCTTATGTAACCAAAATCCAGAAATTAGAATGCTTAATTTGTTTAAACCTCATGTTTACCCATCAAATCAGTATATATTGGATTTGATACTTTATAGGTAGTAAGGCTATTGCTTGTATATGACTCCAAGGAGCAATAGAAATATTACTGAGTTCATTGACTACATTTTACTCCCTGCAGTTCTGTATACTGGCAGGATCATTGCATGTAAGTTCTTTCTGATTTTTCTGATGTGAAAAGGAGTGAAGAAATTATCTGATATTGTGTTGCCTGGTTTTTATTATTTTATTCTGTGTCAAAACTTGGTAAAATCGGCTTATCTCTGATAAGAAATTTTACCTTCTTTAAAGAACAAAACTTATCAAACCCAAAAGTTTGAATGCTGGTAGACATGGGTTCGGTGGCTGCCTGGAGGAATGGGGATGAATGAACTATAATCTGTGCCTCAGTTGTGCTCTGTGTTGAGCTAGCTTGTCCTCTACCATAGCTAACACCAAGATGCCTACACTCAGGGAACTGTCTCCTCTAAAAGCTCTTGGTCATGGGCTGACAGAAATACTGCTGATGTATTTTCATATTGGTACTGGGAAAGACTAGCATGTCTTCCATTTTTCTTTAAGTTTGGTCAATTTTATATAATATAAAATATATCATATATTTTTAAATATATATTATATATAAATAATGTGAAACATTTCATTTTACAAAATACAGATTTTAGAATTTACTAAGCTAGATATCCTCAAATAGTTGAGTAAACTTGATCTTGACTATGAATTATATTCTTGCCATGATTACATTTTTCTGGAAAATGAGCATATTCTTACTCAGAAATCTGAACCACTCTCTGAGGCATCTTACTGTTTACTCACTGAGTTATTTATGCTGCTGCTCACTAAAAATTCATCTCAGTTTCTAGTCAATTTCCCTCAGACAAATGTGATTGAACATAGTTATGTTATAGGCAGTTGGAATATACCATTAAGCCATGTACACACTCACATGCACAAACATGCTTACATACCATAATTTACTAACTGTAGTCTTACATTCTAATGAGAGGAGGGGAATATTCACTATTCATTTACAATGCCTCAAGTGAGTTAAATTCCTGAGCGTTGTTTCAATTTTACATCTCCCATGTTGAAAAGTCATGGAGAATGATCTTTTCTGTGTGTAAACTTGTTGTGATTGATTTCTGATCAATTTTCTGCTTTCATTTCTGAAAGACAGCTTCATGTCAATAATATGATTCCAAGTCTTAAAGCGTCACTGTGTCTAATCTTTTGTGAAAGGCTTATTTTGCTTTAAACTTTCATGCATTTACCAATCATGATAGGATTGAATAAAGCATGGTTTATATAGTTCATGCATTTTCCTTACACTGAATATACAGATAAATGAAAGTCTTTTGTATTGTTTTACAGCATAGCTAGAAGTAGAAATGGTCTGCCTTTATTTTCAAGCAGATTCTTACTGGGAACAGAAATACAATTGAGTAGTTATTTTCATTTTTCATTTTAAAGGTATCATTCTGTTTTCTTCAGACTCCATAGACTGTGAACTACATTACACATCACTCTAACTGGAGTTTTGTGTCAGGCAATATGCTTTTCTCTTTCTCCATCTTTTACTTCTTTTTTTACTTATTATTCTCATTGATTTTGAGATCATCATCTTCCTTTTGTGGCTTGCTGAGGTTTTACTATGAAATGCCTTACATGTGGCTTTCTGTTCTTATTATATTTGAATTTTTGTAAAGCCCTTTGAATTCATGGGTCACTATCTTCAATGACTTTGAAAATCTTACTTCATACTGTTGATTCAAATTCCTATTTGTGAACTCACCCACACGTTTGTTAGATTTTGCCACTATATCAGTATGCTTCTTGTATTCTCTTCAGGATTCCTCTCTGCTCTCTCTGGCATATGCTTCTTGTTCTATGTTCATTTATGTGCAGCTGTATGGGCACATGAAATTGATGTTTACTGTCTTTCTAAATTACTTTCTACCCAATTAATTAATTGATTAATTAATTAATTTTTGAGACAGGTTCTGTCTCTGACCCTGGAAAGGCAGATGGCCAATGGACTCAGAAGTTACAGGTTCTCAGCTTTTATGTGGGTGTTGGTGATGAAAGATCAGGTACTCACATTTGTACAGCAGGCCCTTTAAGGCCAAGGCAACTCTATACTCTTCTTCTGTATTTTTTGTCTCCCTTTCTCTTCATGCCATATTCTTAATATTTCATATTGTAGCATTTATTTTGGTTTAGTCTATAAGCATTTTTGTTTTCATGTACATTTACAGGTCCAGGGACTATTTTTTTTAAATCTTCAATTAATTTTCATGATCAATATACAAATTCTTCAAAGTACACAGGCTCAAATAATTTTTATTTTATTTTATTTTTTAGCATTGTGCCCTTTTATTGAAAATTATTTTTAAAATTTTCCCACTCATACAAATTTAATAGGTACCCTGGTTCTGTCCCTCCCTCCACCCCTCCCTGGATCCCCTTGCTCCCTCCTCCTTTTATCCCTTCCTCCCCCCCCCCTTTCTTCCAGTGCCCCTTCCCCACCATCCCTGGAGCATCCTTTAGTGTGCATGTAAACTTCCCTCTGGGTCCTCAGTAGCATTGCCTAGAACTCTTTCTTGTATTCCCCTTTAGTATAGGAACACTATTGTGGCTGTTAATCCCTTGCCTCTAAGGACAAATAATTTTTAATATTTATTCCTTGTTATAGTAACTCAATATGTTGCCAATAAATCCATGACAAAACAGCTTAATATGGGAACAAAGGATTTTATTCTTGCTTGCAATAGTCTAGTTGAAATTCTTACTCTACCTTGGCAGCAAAGTCCACACCAACACCAGTGGCTGAGGGAACTGGCTACAACCTAGCCACATAACGGCTGAGAAAGGGACAGTCCTTATTTGCCAGACCAGAATGTCCAACCAAGTATGCAAAGGATACAGCTTTCTCAACCACTGCCCTTCTGTATTTCATCAGCTAGACAATCTCCTGCAGGTTTGCTTTGGGTTTGAGTCAATTACTAATTCTCTATAAGTTTGAACAGAGCTCCAACCCTCACCATCAAGTTGATGCCTGTATGTAACTATGACATTCCTCACATCTAGCTGATTGGTTTACATAGAATTTTTTCATCATCTGTATACATTGAGTCTGTCCCTTCTTTGTGATTTTCCCATATATTTCCTTATTAAATAACCTCATCTCGTTTTATCATTTATGATAAAAATAACCCAAAAAGATCTATTTCTTAATTCAGACCAATATTTTTACTCTTAACACCTTACATGAACTATTACAATATGTATATAATTTACCTCTTGACAGATATCCTCACTATAGTGAGGTTAAGATACAAGAATCTTTCTTCAACTTTTGGACTCCCGAAGGCGCAAGCTGAAATCTTCTGTAGCATAGGGCAAAGTCCTTAGCATACCTTTCAACATCATTTATAATCTGTTTGCATGTTGTCTATTTCCCTGTTGAATATGTTTGGATTTATCTGGCATAGTAGATAGCTTCTGATATCAACATGGCAACTGATAGCTAGACTCTAGGAACATTTGTAAATAATTAGTAGTTTTAGTTTAGCTAAATCCTAATTGATGGGAGAGACCCAGTCCACAGTTGGTGGGATCACTCTGGGCAGGTGGATAAAATGGAGGTAGCTAGTTAATTGACATTCTTCAGCATACTTGGACAGACATGCTGTCTGGTAAGGGAAGTTTGCTCTTCTCTCAGAAATTCTGTGGTATGAAATGGCCATTTTCCTCGGCTACTGGTATTGATATGAGTTCTCCTGTGAAGCTGAACTAAGTACTGTAACTGGATAATTATAAGCAGAGAATAAAGCCATTCATTCCTTTTAGTCATTTTGTTGTGAATTTATCAGCAACATGCCCAGCAACACCTAGAAACTCTGAGAAATATGAAGGTGCTAAACCTTCACCTGCATGAAAATCTACATTTTAGCAATAATGTGGAAAGAACCTTATGTATAACCTTTGAACTATGACTACAGGGTTTGTTCTTGTTTTTTAAGTATCTCTTTTTTTGGGAAATTTCATGATTTATGTATATTATTCTCTACCAGATTTTCTATTTACTTTACTCTAAATTCAAGCTCAATCTTCTATTTTCCAATAAAGTGACTTAGTCATCTTCCTTTGCATTTATTTGTCTCTCAGTTTATGGAACTTTATTTAGTACTATTGCATTCTGATTATATATTTGTGTCATAAAGATTGAACTATGATCTTCTTGAATTATAAGTCATTTTCTTTACAAGCTATTTTTGCTTACAATGTTTAACATATCTTGCTGCAAAGATTTGTTATATTTTCTGGATAAATGAGACATTTTTGATTGGGTTCAGAGTTGGAACTTAAAAGATATTCACATTGTTTATATCACTATTTTATATTAGGCCAAAAGTCTTCATAGTAGAACAAGGGGAATGCCTTAATTTTAACCTCAGCAAGCTGTTAATGAAAGAAGCAAATGCTAAGAAGCAAAGCTACAGTAAAGAAATTAAATGTGGTCACCAAGTAATTTCCACAACTGCTTCATGTCACTAAGCATAGGGTAAATATTGCAGAATTTTTTAGGAACACCATTTTCTTTCTTGTCAATTTCAGTATGCAATATCCTGAAGTGGATTATTATGAGTATTAATATTGTAGGAGAGAATATATTACATTAAAATGAGTATGTTAGCAGTAAACCAGCCAATAAAACAGGTTGATTCCTTTAAATTAGCCTTGAGTTCCCAAGCTCAATAACCTCACTGGGAGAAAAGAAAATTAGCATCAATTATGAGCAAATTTGTCAGAGAAAAGTTATTAAATAAAATGTCCTTTCCAATAAAATGCAGTCAATTATTGTTCTGTTGCAAAGAAGGGTCGTGAGTTGGCTGCCTGAGAATTTTTTTTTGTTTGCTTCCAATAAGCCCTCTCCAATTTCTGTGCATTTATTTTCCACCACCATTTCAAATGCAGTGCTAAAATAACCATGAAAGCAAACTTATCAGGACAATCTTATATTGCTGATTAAGGTATCCAGCCAGATCTTTTTTTTTTTTTTTTTTCCAGCCAGATCTTGACATGAAATCTTTTCTAACTATAGTGAGATTAGAAAGTAAAATACTATTGAAAGGATATAAGTAGAATCTTTTGGCAAATAATGTACCAGAAATCAAGGTTGCACATTGCTGTATACATATATACACAAACATGTGTGCACACACACACACACACAATGTGAGATCTTAAAATTATTACCAACATGTTCCGTCCAGATCATGATGTTAACTCTTATTTTTCTAGAAAGGTTTATAAGTTTTTAAGTATGTTTTTTCATTTTCATGTGTATGTGGTTGGTATATGTATATATTTATGCATGTTTGTAAATGTGTGGGTATACATGCAGATGTATGTATACACACATATGTAGGCCTGAGGTTGATATTAGGATTCATCTTCAATTGTTCTTCCACCATATTTCTTGCCCAGGGCACTAGTTAAATCCAGAGCTCTCTATAAGAGCTACTTGGACTAGTTAGCTTGCTCAGGGGATTCCCAGTCTCTGCCTACCAAGGGTAGACTTACAGAGGGATTGCTAAGCCTACCCAAAATTTTACATAGAATCTGTGGATCTGAACTCTGGTCCTTTTGTTTGGATAGCTACTGCTTTAGCCACTAAGTCATCTTCCCAGTCCAGACACTAAATACTTTAGTTACTAAATGCAGTGATACTATACTCTCAATTTTTATCATTCATCCAATATTAAAATTTAATTAAACATCATGCTGTTTAGTGATTTATTCAAACGTCATAACTGTAACTCTAACAACTTGTCCTTGATTTCATTTTCATTGATTTATCTCTGAAACTAATCCAAAGAAACACAGACTGTAAAAATGTTTTAATCCAATCTGTTTTTTCACATATGGAGATCAAGTTTACATTTACAACTTTTGAGTTTATCATATACAAAACTATATTTGGAGTGTTTTTTAACTTCTTGTTTCCAATAGAATATCACAGTGTTCATTAGGCAATTTCTTAGACTGCTTCACTATATTACTTCAGATCTTAAAATATAGGTCTTTCCCACTGCTGACATTACTGATTTAGAATTTCACTCTTCTTTTACTTATGGCTATAATGTTGAAGAAAATTTTTGGTAAAATACTTATATGAAATTCTAATATATACTATAAATAAAAAATTTTGACAAAGATGTAGTTTCAGCTAAAATTCATATGATGTTCATATTGTAAGTATGTTAATATGAACAATGAAGTTGTTTTGATTGGTAAAAATGGTTGAAATATGTTTTAGGTAAGACAGGTATGATTTTGTGTTAATTGTAATATCAAGCTGTTATTTATATTTTGACATTGATATTTGGTTTCAGAGTGTCAGACGGTGATTCATTATAGGAATGTATTTTGTTCTTTTGTTTGCAACACAATCCACACTTGTATGGTGATACACATCTCTAACCTCAAGATAGAAGACTGAGACAAGATCTTGAGTTCCAGGTCATCCTGATCCATGCAATGAGATCTTGTCTCAACTAGAACCTTCCTCTCCTTAAAGAAAATTGGTATGCTTTGCGGTCTCAATACATCATTTTAGAACATCTTTAAGACTTACTTTGACTAATACGTATGCATAAATTTTACATGTAGATAAGATAAAATATCATGTTTTGCTACATGTATAGATAGCACAATGTTTGAGTCAGACTATGAATATTTTGTCATCTCAGACATGCATTATTTCTGCATAGTGAATATCTTCAAAATCGCTTAGAGTTTTTAGTTATAACAAGTGTATTATTATTATCTATAGTTACCCTACTCTATAATAGTACACAAAAATAGTCTTTTTTAATACATTTTTTATTATTTCTGCTCATACAAACTTAATAGGTAGACCAGTTTCCTCCCTCCTTCCTCCTCCCCCGAACCCCTTGCTCCTCTCCCCTCCCTCCCCATCCCCCAGTGCCTCCCCCAATTCCCAGAGAGTCCTTTATTGTGTATGCCTAACTCTCCTCTGAGTCCTTCTCTCCGATGACATACAAGGACCCAGTGGCATTTCCCTGAACCCTTTCTCGTGTTCCCTTTAAGCATAGGAACACTACTGTGGCTGTCAATCCCTTTCCTCCAAGGATCTTGGTGCCTTTAGCCGATGTTAGACTTTGTGAGGTCAATAGTGTGTTGGACATTGTGCAGGGCATGCAAAGTCCTATTATGATTGCTTCGGCCCTAACTAGTGTGGAGAATCTTGGAAATCATTGCTCCTCCCATTCTTTTGCTCTTACAATCTTACCGCCCCCTGTTCTGCAAATGTCCCTGAGCTTCAGGATGGGGAGAGATTAGGCTGGCCTAGTTCTATGTGGTTGATATAGAGTCTCTGAAGTTCTGGATTGTGGTTTGTTGATTTTCTTTTGCAGTTTTGCTGCTCCTGCAATGCCCTTCACTCCATCCTGATGGGCACTGTATGTCACCCCCTGGTTAGAGACAAAAGGCTGTTAAACTTGAGTCTTGTTATAATAGCACATTCAAGGGTAGATGTAATAAAAGTAGGAAACCTCAGTGAGGGAGGGGTCAATCACCCATTTGCAAAATGATTACTTTTTATCTGCCAGACTATATGCCCTCCCCTCCTGGTGAGATCATAGCCTGAAGCTTAGAAGAAAAATTGCTGGAAATTTCTTACCAAGATGATGCAGCAAAATCCAACATGTGACTTCATATTTATGTTGCAAATATTCAACTGAGATATTATTAATCAATTTTTTGATCAGTGTATATGGGATTGATTTCCTGAAAACATTCTTTCAAATATATCCTTAAATAAACAGTAATAAATTAACATGAAATTAAATTAACAATAAAATACATTTGTCAGCTTTTTTGTGCTTATATTCTTTAGAAATCTGTTCAGCATTTCAAGAGACACATTTATCTCATTGAAAATGTTAAATTCACCCCTTTCGCGCCCCCCCCCCCCCCCCCCCCGCTCTGCCGGTAGGGACGCGTACGCGAGGTCCAGCCGGGCTCTCACCCGCGGCTCCGGACCCCCAGGGTCAGCCACAGGGACCCGGCTCCGACTCCCGCCATCCAGCCGGAGTCCGCGCGGGGGCCGAGGGACAGGAGGACCTCCCCCCTGCTCGCTGGGGCCCTCGCCCTCAATTTGCCCCTCGGGTTAAAATACTCCACGCCGACGCCCACGCCATCTCCCCTTTCCCCCCCCCCCCCCCCCCCCCCCCAGCCCGACCCCCCACCCCCCCGACCACGACCGCCTCCGATCGCGCGCGGCTACGGACCCACGAGTCAGCCCCACAGGGCGCCCCAGCCCGCTCCGACTCCCGCCATCCAGCCGGAGCCGCGCGGGGGCCAAGGGACGAGGAGGACCTCCCCCTGCGCCCGGGCCCCGCCCCAGATGCCCTCGGGTTAAATAGCTCCACGCCAACACGCCCATCGTCGCTTTTCACCCCACCCCGCTGCGCCGGTCGGGACACGCGCGCGGTCCACCCGGGTCTAGGTGAGTCCCCGTTCGGGCCCCGCCCACCAGTACCCCAGGCCAAATAATTCAGTTTAGTGAAATTGAGAGATCTTAAGAGTTAAAATGACAATGCCAAAGTCAAAGTGCAAATCCATGAGAAGCAACACTCAAGTAAACAAATTTCCCACTGAAGAAATTAATCCCATAATGTTAGATTCCAACAAGAACAAATCCGCCGGAAAAAGGCCAAGAAAGCCTGACCCAGGATAATGACTTTCAAAATATGATCATTACCATGTTCAATACTATGAAAGAGGAAATCCGGGAGGAATTACATAATCGAATCAATCGCTTTGAAGAGGAACACAACAGACATCTGGAGGAGTTGAGAAAAACAGTGCAAGAAACAAAAAGTGGCATAGAGCAGTTAAAACAAACTCAAGCAGAGTTTAAAACTGAGCTAAAAGACAAGTTATCTTCAACCCAGAACGCCACAGAGAGTCTTATCAACAGAACTAATGAAGCAGAAAACAGAATTTCAGACCTTGAAGATAAAGTGGGAGTACTAACCAGCTCAATGGAAGAGGTTGTTAAAGCCAAAAAGATACTTGAGAGAAATATCCAAGAGATATGGGACACCCTGAAGAAGCCTAACATGCGTATTCATGGAATACCGGAGCAAGAATCTCAAAATACCACCCCTGAGGAAATTTTTCAAACGATCATCAAGGAAAACTTTCCTCATCTAAAAAAAGAGAGGCCCATTCATATACAAGAGGCATTCCGCACCCCAAACAGATACGACCAAAATAGAAGCACACCGCGGCAAATAATAGTTAAAACACTCCACATTCAAGATAAAGAACTGGTGCTGAGAGCTTCAAGGGAGAAAAAACAAGTCACTTTTAAAGGCAAACCTATTAAAATAACAAATGACTTCTCAGTCGAAACAGTAAAAGCAAGAAGAGCTTGGAGAGACATACTTCAAGTATTGAATGAGCAAAAATGTCAACCCAGGCTGATTTACCCTGCAAAACTATCAGTCATGATCGAGGGAGAAAGAAAAATTTTCCAGCACAAAGACAACTTTAAGGGATACATGGCCACCAAACCAGGCCTTCAAAAACTGCTAGAAATGATACTCAAGCGTGAAGAAAAAAACAGGCATATCCAGGAGAACAGAAGGCAAATATAACACCATTAAAAGCAAAGCAATATACTTATAAAAGCTACTAAACATAATAAATGTCTGGAATTAACAATAGTTTCTCCATTATAACACTAAATGTTAATGGACTTAATTCACCGATCAAGAGACACAGATTACAAACTTGGATTAAAAATCACAATCCATCAATCTGTTGCCTGCAGGAAACCCATCTCACCACAAAAGATAGGCACGCTCTAAAAATAAAAGGCTGGTCAACAATTCTACAAGCAAATGGAAGCAGAAAACAGGCAGGGGTAGCCATTATGCTATCAGACAAAGTGGATTTCAAACCAAAAAAATTATAAGAGACACGGATGGATACTACATTTTAGTCACAGGTACAATTCACCAGGAAGATTTCACAATACTGAACATATATGCACCCAATACGGGCCCCTCCACATTCATTAAGAAAACCCTACAGCGTCTAAAGCATGAAATCAACCCCCAAACGATAATTCTTGGGGACTTCAACACCGCCCTCTCTACATGGGATAGATCAACAAGTCAAAAGCTTAACAGAGACACTTTGGAACTTAATCAAACCCTGAAAGAAATGGACCTCACAGATCTCTATCGAACTTTTCACCCACGCACCAAAGAATACACATTTTTCTCAGCAGCACACGGAACTTTCTCCAAAATAGATCACATACTGGGCCACAAAATGAATCTACACATATACAAGAAAGTTGAAATTCTAACCTGTGCCCTATCAGACCACCACGGCCTAAAGCTGGACATCCACAACACATCAAACAAGAGAAAATACACTAACTCCTGGAAACTTAACACTATGATGCTGAATGAGAACTGGATTCAGGAAGAAATTAAAAAGGAAATTCAAGATTTCCTGAAAGTGAATGATAACGAAAATACAACTTACCAAAATCTCTGGGACACAATGAAAGATGTTCTAAGAGGTAAGTTCATAGCTCTTAATGCCCACGTCAAAAAAATGGAAACATCAGAAATAAACAACTTAACAATGCAGCTTAAAGCTTTAGAGAAACTAGAGCAATCTGATCCCAAAAGCAGTAGAAGAGAAGAGATTAGCAAAATAAGGGGAGAAATATCTGAAATCGAGACTAAGAAAACGATAGAAAAAATCAACCAATCAAAAAGCTGGTTCTTTGAAAAAATCAACAAGATTGATACACCCCTAGCTAAACTAACCAAAAGCAAGAGAGAGAAAACCCAAATTAACAAAATTAGAAATGAACATGGAGTTATCACTACTGATACCCAAGAAATCCAGAGAATTATAACATCATATTTCAAAAACTTATACTCTGTGAAGTTTGACAACACAAAAGAGATGGATGAATTTCTAAGTAAACACAACTTACCTAAATTGAATCAGGAAGTTGTGAATTATTTAAATAGTCCTATAACATATAAGGAAATTGAGGAAGTAATCTCGAATCTTCCCACCAAAAAATGTCCTGGACCAGATGGATTCAGCACAGAGTTCTACCAGACATTTAAGGAGTTAATAACACCAATACTCCTTAAACTGTTCCATCAAATAGCAAAGGAAGGAACACTACCAAATTCCTTCTATGAAGCTAATATCGTTTTAATCCCAAAACCTAATAAAGATTCACTTAAAAAGAAAACTATAGGCCGATCTCCCTGATGAACACAGACGCAAAGATTCTCAACAAAGTCTTAGCAAATCGGATTCAAAAACATATTAAAAAGATCATTCATGGGGACCAAGTAGGCTTCATCCCCGGCACACAAGGTTGGTTCAACATACGCAAATCAATAAATGTAATTCATCATGTAAACCAGTCCAAAGTCCAAGACCACATGATACTCTCGATAGATGCAGAAAAAGCTTTTGACAAGATCCAACAGCCTTTTATGATCAAAACGCTAGAGACAGTAGGAATGGAAGGAACCTTTATCAATATAATAAAAGCTGTATACAACAAGCCCACAGCAAGGATTATGCTCAATGGGGAACAATTGGAAGCATTCCCACTTCGATCAGGAACTAGACAAGGCTGTCCACTCTCACCACTTCTATTCAATATTGTACTTGAAGTCTTAGCTGAAGCCATAAGACAAGAAAGGGACATAAGAGGGATTCAAATCGGCAAGGAAGAAGTCAAGCTATCCCTATTTGCAGATGACATGATCTTATACTTGAGTGATCCCAAAAACTCCACCAGGAAGCTCCTGGAACTAATTGAGAAGTTCAGCAGGGTGGCAGGATACAAAATAAATGTGCAAAAATCAGAGGCCTTCCTATATGCCCAGAATGAAAGAAGTGAAAAAGCCTTGAGAGAAACAATACCATTTACTATAGCCCCTAAAAAAATGAAATACCTTGGTATAAACCTAACTAAGGAGGTAAAAGACCTTTACAATGAAAACTTTAAAACCCTAAAGAAAGAAATTGCAGAAGACACCAGAAGGTGGAAAGACCTCCCTTGTTCCTGGATTGGCAGAATCAACATTGTAAAAATGACCATCCTACCAAAGGCAATATACAGATTCAATGCTATACCAATCAAAATCCCAAAGCAATTCTTCAAAGAAGTTGACCAAATAATCTCAAAGTTCATATGGAGACACAAAAGACCCAGGATAGCAAAAACAATCCTGAGTAACAAAAACACAGCTGGAGGTATTACCATACCAAACCTAAGTCTATACTACAAATCCATAGTTATAAAGACAGCCTGGTACTGGCTCCAAAATAGACACACAGATCAATGGATAAGGATTGAAGACCCAGATATAAGCCCACAAAGTTACAGCCATTTGGTCTTTGACAAAGGGGCCCAAAGAATCCAATGGAAAAAGAACAGCATCTTCAACAAATGGTGCTGGCAAAACTGGATCTCCACATGCAGAAGATTAAAGCTGGACCCGTACTTGTCACCATGTACAAGACTTAATTCCAAATGGATCAAGGACCTTGATATCAGGCCAGAGACTTTAAAAACCATAGTTGAAAGGATAGGGAACTCCCTCGAGCTGATTGGGCTAGGCCAACACTTCCTAAACAGACATCCAATGGCACAATCACTGCTACCAACTCTCAACAGTTGGGATCTTGTGAAATTAAAGAGCTTCTGTTCAGATAAAGAGATTGTCACACGAGCTCAAAGGCAACCCACAGAATGGGAGAAAATCTTCACTAACCACATATCTGACAGAGCTCTACTGTCCAGAGTGCACAAAGAACTTAGAAAATTAAACTCCAAGGAAAACACTGGCCCAATTAAAAAATGGGCCCTGGAACTTCAAAGAAACTTTACCAGGGAAGAAATTAAAATGTCTAACAATTATCTTAAAAAATGCTCCACTTCCTTCGCCATCAGGGAAATGCAAATCAAAACTTCCCTGAGATATCATCTCACCCCGGTCAGGATGGCAAAAATCCACAATACAAACAACGACAAATGCTGGAGAGGATGTGGAGAGAGGGGAACTCTCCTACATTGTTGGTGGGAATGCAGGCTCATACAACCACTCTGGCGAGCAGTCTGGAGATTCTTAAAGAAATTAAAGATTGAAATGCCATATGACCCTGCTATCCCACTTTTGGGAATAACCCCCCATGCAGCAGAGGTTCGCCTCGATAGCACAAGCTCGACCATGTTCATAGCAGCACTGTTTACAATAGCAAAGTCATGGAATCAACCTAAATGTCCAACAGTTGACGAGTGGATAAGGAAAAGGTGGTACATCTATACAATGGAGTACTACTCAGCCATCAAAAATGATGAATTACTGGAATTTGCTGGGTAATGGATGTCATTAGAAAGAATTATATTAAGTGAAGTATCCCAAACCCAGAAAATTAAGTGCCGTATGTACTCCCTAATAGGTGGCTCCTAGTACCAAACTCACCCAGCCCACATTGAGACACTCAAAAGTAAACCTATGAAACACAGTAATTGCAAGGATTATTAACAAGAGAGATGGGTTAGGAGGGCCACACCAGAAACAAGGAGAGAGGAGACCATGTTACAGCAGAGAAAATAGGCCTCCATCAAGGTCTGCAAGTAAGTAATGAGAAACCTGGTTAAGTTCACAGACGTTCTTTCCTGATCTCACCAGAAGGGGAGGGCATATAGTCTAGCAGATAAAAAGTAATCATTTTGCAAATGGGTGATGGACCCCTCCCTCAGGGAGGTTTCCTACTCTTATTACATCTACCCTTGAATGTGCTATTACAACAAGACTCCAGTTTAACAGCTTTTTGTCTCTGGCCAGGGGGTGACATACAGTGCCCAGCAGAATGGAGTGAAGGGAATTGCAGGAGCAGCAAAACTGCAAAAGAAAATCAACAAACCACAATCCAGAACTTCAGAGACTATATCAATCACATAGAACTAGGACAGCCTAATCTCTCCCCATCCTGGAGCTCAGGGACATTTGCGGAAGAGGGGGCGGTAAGATTGTAAGAGCAAAAGGATGGGAGGAGCAACGATTTGCAAGATTCTCAACAATAGTTTGGGCCAAAGCAATCGTAATGGGACTTTGCATGCCCTGCGCAATGTCCAGCGCACTGTTGCCCTCATAAAGTCTAGCATCTGTTAAGGGCACCGAGACCCCTGGAGGCAAGGGATTGACAGCCATAGTAGTGATCTTATGCTTAAGGGGAACAAGAGAAAGGGCTTATGGAAATGCCACTGGGTCCTTATATGTCATCGGAGAGGAGGACCCAATGGAGAGTTAGGCGTATACAATAAAGGACTCTCTGGGAATTGGGGGGGAGGCACTGGGGGAAGGGGAGGGGGAGGAGGGAGGAGGGAGGGAACTGGTAAAAAATTTTAAAATGTATAATTAAATTTTTAATAAAAAAAAAAGAAAATGTTAAATTCAAATACTAATTTTTGTTTTATTCATTGAAGATTTGTTTAAAATTATAAGTACCAAATATAATAATCTGCATTAACAAGTTGAGTCCATCTGTCTACTAAAATTCAGGGCAGAGAAACATTATCAAATTGAAAACCTTTGATATAATCTCTTGTACATTGTTATCAGCACTTCAATTAGTGATTTTATTAGGAATGCAGGTTTCTTATCCTCTCGCTCATGTATGATGTGAAAGGAGTAAGAGAGAGTAATGGGATGAATATAATCACAATTTATATGTGTGTGTATATAAGTGTATATAATTGGCAAAAAATTTAAAGAGACAAACTTTGATCAGAAACTGGTCAAGAGTATTCATCTCTATTCTTTTTGCAAAACTTTCCTAAAATATTCATTTCTCTTTATAGTCTGACTCCCAACTAAGTAGGTTCTGGACAACCCATTCAGGCCTTCATCCACATGTTATATTATGAACTTACTACATTAAAGGTATATTGTACTGTGTACTTTCACATCTCCGTTCCTTAGGAATGTCTATTTCTTCTGCCCAAAGATTCTTTCCTAAAGACAGTTTTGTTGATACTGTCTTATCAAATCTGGTTCTAATGTTGTATGAATCTTGTTTTGCTTTTCAAGATGGAAATAACTATCCCTTCCTGTGTGTTATTTTAAAAACGTTTATGATACCAAGTATCATGAGTGATTTTTGCAATTATTTTCGAAAATATATATTCCATCTTTCTTTTCTGTGGCACTACTGATTCAGGGAGACCCTAGCCGGGCTCCCGAATTCAGGACAAGCCTGGATGTGCAGATACGTCCCAACAGGGGACCATGCAGGTGGAGGGATGAACAACCAATGGGAAGCAGCCGTCTAACCTGCACCTGCAATGGACACCTGGTAAACAGTTAAATGACTGGTGGCTGTCCCCTCCTCCCCTCAGGAGGGATGGCAACACCTGATTGGACCTTGACCCTATATAAACCCAAACGCCCTTAATGACTCTGAATTTGCGGAATCTCGTCCACTGCTGCTTCTCACCTGATTCCCCAGGGTCTGATGTTGACCCCCATCGCCCGCTCGCCCATTCACCTGGAGCTCGGAGGCCCTGCCGTTTCCCCTCATACCTCTGGCTGGCCCGGCAAGGGATACGGCAACACTTTTCTATCTTCTTAGATAAGAACTTTTAGATAGAACGTATAATTTTCTACTCTTATTAGTCATTTTAGGTACTTAATGAATATTTTTATATTTTATTCTCTTATTAGTCATTTTAGGTACTTAATAAATATTTCCTGAAAAGATGAAAAATTGAACAAATTTTTGGAAAAATTTGTGGATATAGGGATGATTACATTTAAAAATACAAAAAACTTACCAAAAGAATAAAAACACCCAAAACATCAGAGAATAAATAATTCAGTATGCATAATCTTGTGGTTAAACCACCCAATCATCATGGAAGATTGAAAACTAGAAGACATGTCCATTGTGCATGGTTCAGAACTCCTACATGTATTGCTTGTCTCCACCCTTCTTCCACATGAGCTACTCACCAATTACCTCTGATCCAAGTTAGAGCTTTTCTTCCTACATTGCAGGAGGTCAAAAGACATTGGTGGTGATATCTATGGAGATCCTATGAGGGAAATTTTTATGTAGCCTTTGAGGTCAAGACTAGCACGTTGACAATTCTTTCAGTTAGTTTTAAAACATAAAAATCAAAAGAGGTTAAGTCTGAGAAGTAAGCATCCTGGTTATATAAGTAATGTTAGTTAAATGTGTTTTGCATTTATTAGATAAGCTTCCTCTCAATTTTCATTTCAATTCAATTTTTACTGCTTTTCTTACCTCAAGAATAAATCAGAAAACATTGACTGGCATATGAGGAACAATTAACTTCCCATTAGTTGGGGGAATAATGGTGCCTAAGAAAGGAGAACTTGTTCTGGGGCTAATGGATTTAGAGCAACTTTAGCTGAGAGCTGCTTGCAGTCGACTGGATTTACCAATTGACATGTAGGAGTGTTTGCTAAATTATTTCTCTAGAATCTTTGAGGAAAAGTTAACATTACTAAATGCCTGCTGGGAAAGTAGATGTTTTATATTCATTACAAAATGTTTGTTTTGTAACATCATGAAGCACATATTTATGTTTCACATGAGAATACTGCAGATGTGAAAAATTTATTTTCTTATCAGAATTTTTAAAAGATTTGGAATAAGCAGTGATAACCAGTAAAGACAATCAATATCTTGAACAATAACCCCTATTAATTGGAGTGTGATAAACCCTTCTTGTCAGTTAAGCCCAGGACCAGCAAGTATTTCCTCATATTGCAGAGATGAAAATGATCAACAAAGGGAGAGGTTAAAAGTCTCATGGATTCTGGATTCTGCTTAATGCTGAGACCCATATTCCTTTGAGAAAAATGCTGTCTATCAGCAAGATGGCACTGTCTTCTGGTAGATGAGTGCTGTGCCTCCTTTTGTCATGAATTATTACTTTCTTAAATCTTTCTTAGATCTTATTTAGTCCACTATTGCTAGCTTGAATTTATTTTTATGAATACCCATCTTTGTTGAATACCCACACAGATTTTATAGTCAGACAGTTACCTTAGTTCTGATCCATTTTTCATTCTCTCTTGTGCGTTCTTTTCTGGATATTTCTTGATTTCATTTGGATTTCAAAACAATACCAATGATATATTGTTGTTATTGACATTTTGTCAACCACAGAGTTTAGTCCTAAAAATAAAGCTAGACAAGATGAACTCTGATCATGGTGATACTAGGAGAAATACCTGTAGATCTGGTTGTTTGGGAGGTCCACCAGATCACTTTTCAGTAAGTGATAAGAATAAACTGAGAAGGCTATTATTGTAGAGTTTTTTAAAAGTTGAAAAGGGAATCAGCCAATTTTTCTTGAGTTCAGCCAACAGTCATAGGCAGGGAGGGGATTGTGAGTGATTTGCAGTGGAAAAAGAGAGAAAATCAATGTGCACAACTGGATGTTGTTGGGATGGGAAGTCTCAAGCATCTTACCAGAAGTACACATCCTATGTGATTGGATAAGGAAATTTATTTGACTTTTTTTGTAATTATTGGTAATGAAATTATTAGTACAAGAAATCGATAGCAATTGGTTAAATATTGAACAATTTGGACTATTTGCTAAAAGTATTATGGTTTGCCTTCATTGGCTTGGTTGATTAATTCTCTTCAGAGTTCAGTTTTTCTGTATTGACTATTGTTTGTTTGCATATCACACTCTTAGCTATATGCAAAAGTTATTGAATAAGATATTATTTGTATTTTTAATGGACATGCAGGGTGTCAGAACAAGAGACAATTTTTTGATAATGCAGATGTAATCATGTTCTTGTCTCTATCCTTACATGTTCCTAACCTCCAGGGACAGCCATGAGAGTAGTCCATTAAAAAATCTCAGGAAGGCAGAGAATGCTCACTAAGATTATGTATAAAACTACTAGCAGATGATGCATAATAATTTGACTACAATATCCAAAATTTTCATGTGTGGGCAATGAAGAGCAGAATTGGTGTTGGTTTATCATATATCAGTGACCCCAAAGTAGAAATTGTCTCTGCAAAACATACCATGTAGATTGGAGGGCTTCTTTGATTAGTAGAAAAATAAATATGCTGTTTAAATCCTCATTTTTTCTGATAATATATCTGTCGTGGTATGGAGTTCTTATAGCTTCTAGAAGGAGGTGTCTGGAGGCAGGACAATTGTTGGTACTCAGGAGGCATCTTCATATTACATTTCCATGTTGTCTGTTTCACTTCCCTTGTCTTTCATAGCTGTTGCGTACTCTGCACTATCTAAAAAAGTAATAATAGAGGTACCAGCGTTTTAGGTTCTATATTGTTAACAACTAACATTGATACCTGAGCAAAGATTAGATTTAGGAACAAAACGTCATTCATTTTTGGAATTTGAAAATGTATTTACAAAAGAAAATACTTGGGAAGAACTTTGATATATGTGTATTCAGATCTAGAAAGGACAAATATAAAATGTAATGAAAGTTATGTGTGTGTGGATATTAACAGAGGGAATGATAGATGGACTGTCTAGACAGGGTGTAAATTAATGGGATAAGAAGAATTATGGGCAGCCTTGAGAAATATTAGACATGTTGCTTCAGATGAAGAAAATGAAATGGAATAGAAGCAGTTGAAATATAATAATAAACTAGATGACAGATTATAGAAACCAAGAAATAAAACAGTAGTTCATGTCTGAGTTTATTGTTAACAACATAAAATGCTAGTACAGCATCAAATAACTAAAGGAAGAGAGCATCTTTTAGATTTAATTTCATGAAGATTATTGGTGATACTAACAGGAAGAGTGATGGAGAGCTATTTCCTTGAACAAGGAGCAATGAGCAGAAGATATACTGGACATTTGGAAATGGCATGGGGAGGAGAAAGAAAAAGGATGAAATGTTGTATAAAATGCCTTCAGTTTGCTGGTATTAAATATAGAAATAAGATTGAAAACAGGATGCTAGAAATGGACATAAGTTTTGCCTGAGATACTTTTCATCATTATGAAGTCTGACTTTGAAAAACATCTGGTTCAATAGTTTTTTAATAGCCCATAGATATCAAATGAAATATAGAAAGACTTCAGGGAATAACTATACCACTTGCATCTATATAAGTGGTTTATGTGTGCGTGTGCATGCATGTTTGTGTGTGTGTGTGTGTGCGCGTGAGTGTGTTTTGTGTGTGTGCGTGCATGTGGATTACTAGGCAAAAACTAGGCATTTATCCAATGCTCAAAAAGGGGCCCAAAATTCCAAAAGTTAGATATGTGCTTATGGAGGGTATATTTTGGCAGCTCTGTTTGCAGTAGACTTGCTGCTTTAAGATATTTTTGCAATTGCCGAACTAAAATGTGAGACTATAATTATGATCTCAAGTGTGCTCAAGCAGATCTGCAGTGTGGCAAGCCACGCAGTCTCCGATAACAGCAAGATAATTACAAGCAGCATGCAGAATATAATTGTGGCCACGAATGCCAAGGACTAAAAAATGCAGGCGCACAAAGGGATCAAAAGAAGGAAATTAATTCAAAGGAATCACGGTCCTTGAAATGGCAGGCAGTTAAGAGATGTTGAGCTTTCCCGGATCCATTTCCAGAACACTGACAAAGCAGCAATCTGGGGTGTTATTAATTGTATTAGAATATCATGGTCCTAATGTACTGATAAATGTAGATTTTTTTCTTTGGGTTGGAGTGATCTACATCTTTCAATATAAGTTTCTACATAAAAAGTAGGCCTTGCACATGCTGGGCAAACCTTCTACTATAAAGAAGTCTTCAATTCCTATTTTCCCTCCCGTCTTGTCTTCTTTCATTTCCATTCCTCCTCCTCTACCTATTTCTCTCTAATTTTCTCTCTCCTTCTCTCCTCCTCCCCTCCTCCTTCTTTTTTCTTCTTTCTCTTTCTCTCTACTTTTTCTCTTTCTCTATTCTTCTCTCTCTCTGTAAATTATTCCAAACTCCTTACAGAACAGCCTGGAGTGGTATGTAGGTCAGCCAGAGTGGAAAGAATAACCACAATAAGACTCAATCTTAGGGTTTTGTAATTTCAAGACCATTCTGCCTTATTGTACCACTCTTACAGAGTCATGAGTCCTGCAATGACAGATAGCTTCCTGTTCTTTCCAAAAGCCTAGGTGATGGCTTTGAGTACTTTTGATGAGATGAACACGAACACATTGGGAGACAGTCACCAATATCTTACCCCTTCAGGACATTGTGCTGCCTTCTCGTCTACACACTGAGGTACTGAGCATAGCTGACCTTGGAGTTACAGCTCTTTTAGGGTCACCGGTTTGTGACCAGGGTCTAGCCCTTTGACTCTTTCAGAGGAAAGCAGCCGGTAGATCATGTGCACATACATTGAGAGTAAACCATCAAGGATCTCTGACCATCTTCATGTTCTCAATATGTGAATAGAAGACACAATGATAGTTTGAGAGACAGTGGAAGCATTTTTACTGGTACTTATTCATAGTTTTGAGCAAGAACCATGTGTTTTCATTTTGCTCTAGGACCCAGAAATTGTGTAGTTGGCAGGGGGCTGCTAAGTTTCAAACATTGTAGTATATGAAAATTTTTTCCATGTTGGTCAAGCAATTATAGGAAGAGCCAGGATTATTCAAACTTCCAATGCTTTGTCCATCACTCATTTCAGAGTGTATGAAAGGATGATGGGACAGAGGGGAAGAAGAGGCCATCAAATCAAGGGAAAAGCAACTCATCCTCCGTGGGAGGTAGCAACTGTTAATGGTCTACCACTCAGCTTATCTACTTGGCTAATATGTAAAGACCAAAGGTGGAAAGTAAATGGCTGATTCTACCAGGAGTTCATAATCATCCATCACATACAGCTGTGACTTTCCCAGGGCAGTCTGCTCTGTTCACATGGAGGTTCTGTGACTAACTGGTCACCATAAGCGAATGTGAGTGCACTTTCTGTAAGTGGATGTATCCAGTATCAAAAAGAAGATTACATGAATATGTAGGCTACACAAGGTCTTAGTTGTACAATGGCCTTAGCATAAAAAAGTTTAAAGTTGGCAGGAGGGATTTTTGACTAGTGAGGCTTTTAATTTTTGTTTGATCATGATTTGGGAATAAGTTTTCCATCACAAAAAAATCACAGAGATGAGAGAATCTGACCCATGATGGGGTTGCATTATGGAGTGGGCTTGCAGATTGCAAAATCCTTGAGAGCTCTTGTGACCCTCCTCTGTTGCTATGTTAAATATCCTGAGTCCAAAACATTCAGAGAGAAAGGTTTGTTATTTTGATTTGTAGTTCCAAAGGGAACACAGTGCACCATGGCGACAGGCAACAGTACTCAGGGAACAAAAAGTCTGTAAGCAGGAAGTGGAACCTGGTTATCATACCTCAAGGCCATCCCCAGGGAGTTATTTCTTCTGGCAAAGCTTCATTTCTCAACAGTTCCATACCTTTCCCAAACAGGGTCACCAATTGCGAACATATGAGCCTATGGGAGACATTCCACATGTGAACCATGACACCTTTTAGCTTATTTCTCATTTTAGACCATCAATTTTTATGGGCACCTTGAAAGGAAAGGAATTAGGTTAGATTCACTGTCATGTTCCTTAACACAAATACAAAGATATTGCTCTTAAAAATCTATTAAGAATTCAGTGTCTCCACTTGACAGTTTTTCTTAAGACTTGGATAATTTAAGCTATGTTTGAATAATTTTTGTTTATATCATCAATACATTTCTTTCCTTAAGGATGGTAGTTTATTCTTGAATAATGTATGTTTTATAATGAGATAAGAATTTGAGGGATTTTCATATCTGAAGACCATACAGATAATGATTTTTCAAAAATGTTTGTTCAATTTAAGTGAACATACCAATTTAAGGGAAGATACCAAATTAAATGCTTATTATTATGAAAAAGCAATAATATTTAAATTGTAAATTTTTGATATTGAATAAATACTAGTAGACAAAGGTGTTAATTTTGTTTTGACTGACTTAAGATAAAATATATTCCAGTTATACCAATGGTATTCTAAGATTTATCCAGTTGAAAGCTATGTAAAGTAGGTTTTCACAATCAAGACGCTGTTGGCTGGAACAGCTTGCTCAAAGAGACTACATGGTTCATAAGTATATCTTCATACTGTTTTTTTTTAAGCTTAAGCATCTGCAAATAGAGTGATAAAAACAGCTTTCATTCCATGCTTGATCTTTTAATCCTGAGCAAAGCACAATGAAAAATTTGCACAGTACTCAAGTTCGTGCTCTGTATATATACAGATAATATATTTTGATAGGAAGAGAATGAGAAAATTAGAAGAGAAATATTTGACCCAGAATGAAGAACGGATAAAGAGGCTGCACAGGTGACTGAAGACAGACTTATTCTCCTACTATCTAAACTGAGAAAGCCCAGTATTAAGACTTTAATGGAGGATGAGTCTCATCCTTCTGAGATAAAGAATTATTATTCACAGGGGTAGGGGGCATCTTAATGACTATTTCATATAGTTTATGAAGCAAATCCTCTAATCTCCCTCAAAAGGGCAAGAAAAAAATAAAAAAACCATTAAGTCCACTTGGAGATTAGTGGTCTTTTATTTCTTAATTAAAAATGTCTTGTGGAGTGAGGTTATTATGAATCTCCTTGTCAATTAAAATGTACAAGTATTGCTTTATTAGGTTATGAATTACTTTAATATCCCCTTGGTATTTGATGTATTCAATCCATAGACTGTTTATGAACTTCTGACTTTCTAGTTTAATAAGAGGAGTCCCAGAACATCTTTGCAATGATTCGCATCTTTGAAGGGTGGTAACAACAAAGAGGAATTTTTTAGGACCTATTTTTTGCTTCCTTCTAAGTTTAGGAGTCTCACCCTTGAATCTGGAACTGTGTTTTACAAGTAAGTGAAATTTGGGCTGTGTGTGTGTGTGTGTGTGTGTGTATAGATTTCATCGGCTTCTTAAAAAAGCTTTATAGCAGGAACCCTGAAAGTACTTAGCTGGGTTTTTTAGTTTTTGTGCTACTGTACTTGTGGCCAGAAAACTTTTTCCAGTAGTTATCCTGTGTACCATAAAATACACAAAAATGTCTCTAGGTATCAGCAAACTATCTCCCAAAGGAATCCAGTCATCCCCAAAATGATATCGCAGAGACTCAGGAAATTTTATTCCATTCTTACAATTTTGGGTAACACAAGTAATTCCAATGCACAGCTGAATTTACCTTTTTTGGCTTTTTGCTTTGGAACAGAAGTAAAGTCACACTCAACAATGTGACCTTCCCCGTGGTGCTTCAGGTTATAGATTTCATTTGCAGATCCATTATTTTAAACTTTGTGATCTTGAAAAAGGTATCCTCACTTATGAGGAGTCATTGGTATTAACTAACCTATATCATAGGATTTTTTTAACATAAATTTGACTACTATGAAAATGTACTATAAACTCTAGCGTGCCACTGAAATGTAGCTTTTTAAAAATACTTTGGAGAGCTAACTAAAGAATATCTTTCAGTAAACATTCACAGTGATAGCTCCAAAGAGAAGTGTCCCACTTCAACAAGATTCATCCACTGCTAAATATTCACTTTTATCTCGTGCTTTAAAATCCCTCTGTGTCTGTTTTGTAACGATAATTTTATAGTAAAGCATTACACTAGATAATTTATAAATAAACCAAATCACATATTGGAAGTACATGTCCAAAAGTGTTTTACCAAATTTTTGTAGATTTCTGATGTGGAAAGTTGCGCTCTGGATAACAACCTCTTGGGTTAACACTTCTCACTGTTGCACAGTCACAAGTTACTGTATTAACTGCTAAGGAATTGATGAGCATTCTTACCCTCTGACTGAGCACCAAAGTCACCTGCTGAAGATTAGTGATATCTCACAGCACCAGATGTGCTCAAATGAAATTTCAGAAATTTCTATGGAACTCTGCCTCCACAGTTGATTCTGACACCCAGACCCGCAGAAAACTGGCTTAGACTGTTACTAACTAATAGGATAGCTAATGAAGTTAGCAATGAAGATCATAGTTTGTAGAAAATTGTCCAGAGCAGAGAAAAGAAATGATGGTGGGAAAATGAAGATAAAACAATGCATTTTGTTTTTGTAGAACAAAAAATAGTCTCATTTCTTTATATAGTCCTCTTTATACATAACTGAAGCTTTTGTGCTTTAAAAACTAATCTCTTGGTTATTTTTGCCACTATATATGGATTTCTGAATAAGGGAGCATTAGAGAATTTGGTGAGTCATAGTTTCTATTCCATGTTCTTCATTGCCTGTTTTCTTTAGTTAACACTCTTTTCTAACATTACTGAAAATTTTCAGCTTGTCATAGATTTTTAAACAATATTTATTTTATTTTTAAAGCTTAAAGTGATAACTTTATTTTTTTAATGTTGCATCAATGAATATAGTGACTTCATAATTTTTCACCTCTCAGTCACAAATCATATCCCTTTCCTTTTCCCCTTACAATCTTTCATCTTGCCTGCCAGACTCCCTCCTATTTTCAAATCTTTTCACTTGCGTGGCCCACTATGTTTCATCTAGTCTGTCTCTGATGATATATGCCTGACATGATTCATGCTCCAGCAAGCATCCTAGATCAGTGGGTATACCATTAAAGAAAAAATCTTCCTTTCTTCCCCATCTGCATTAGTCCTCATCAGTCTCTTAGAGAGGTGTGGAGCTTCGTGAGATCTTTCTGCTTTGTGGTGAGATGCTGATAAGGCAATTTGTATGTGACTATATTCAAGTTTAGCTAAAGGAAAACAGACAATTAAATTTGAAAACACAAAAAACGTACTGCTCTTTAATATTTGCAAAAATTTTGATTAGAAAAAAAGCTTACTTCTTTTGAAAATTTCTCTTAATCTTGTTCTCTTTGACCCAGTAGATGCCACATATTCCTCTGAAACTCATAGGACTTGTGTAATTTTTATGGATATAAAATCTGTTGACATTTGAACTTCCCACCACTGGGAATAGGTATGCAGTTTCACCTTCAGTGCAAGAACCAAGCCATTGTTTATTGATGGGTAACTTTCTAAGTAATTGCAATGCAAAGGCATTTATTTATTTGGTGGGACGGGAAAAATAAAAAAAAAACTTTTGGTTTATGAGTTTTGACATCTGTTCTTTTTTTACACATTAAAAATATTTAACTCAGTGATGTGTGTTGTTTAAATTATTTAAGAATACATTTTAATTGATTGAAACCAAGACAAATAAATAAGGGCAATAGATGAAATGGATTGCACAGGAAAAAATGTGAGAAAAAATGTGAGTACATAAGAGATGCAGATGAGAAGGATGAAAACATCTGTGAGTAGAATAATGATTCTCAGATTTATCCTTGGTGTCTTAACCCCTAGCATCACGGAGCACATTATTTGGATGTAGGATTGTTGGAATTATACATATTAACATGAGGTTCCGCTGAAGCAAGATCAAAGATTTGGTGTCCCTATAAGTAAGGAAATGTGTAGATAGGTATGCATACCATATCAGAATAGATGGCAATATGAAGATGAAAACAAATGTGAATGATTCAGCAGAAGCTGAGAAATGTCTGATTTCCATCAAAGTCCCAGATGCTAGAATGGTGTAGAAGAGATTTCCCTTTATAGTTCTCAGCAGGAACTAAACTTTCTAATACTCGAGTTTCAGACTTCTAGCTTCCATACCTGTGAAATTATGAGTTTCTATTGTTCAAGCCACACAGCATGCAGGACACTAAATGCTCTTGAGGAATACAGGAAACACGAGTGAGAAATACCTGTACTCATTCCTAAGTATGGTCATGCACTCTATCTCCTTTTTCTTTGCTTTCACTGTATGGGGTTCAAACATTTCAAGTTGGCTATGTTATGGTGTGACTATGGAATGACCTTCATCGTTTTAGAAGTTCGAGTACAGTGGAGTCTTCATGAGGGCATTCTGGATGGCAGATGGTCAGCAGAAGAGGACATTGAGAATTAGACCTTCCCTCGATCTAATTCATCCTGCTTCCTGGCTGGCTGCCATGTAAGCTGCTCTTCAGCCACACATTCCTGCCAACACAGACAGATCCACTTGGCCATGCCGCTCTCACCATCATGGGTTGAAATCCTTCAGAAACTGTGAGCCCAAATAAAAACTTCCTCCATTTAAACTAACTGGTTTCTAGTAGGCATTTAATGCTAGGGACATGGAAAGTAACCGCTGCAGTTAGCAAGCTTCTCTGTTCCACAGCATTGCGATAAGTTTGCTGGTAAAGTACTCAGAGACTTTCTATCATATCAGTACAATTTTAGGCTGACAGGATCATTGAAATCTCAAATCCAGCCCTTTTTATACTCTTCAAAGTAACAAGTGAGTCTTTCAGCGATTTAAATTTGTTCTAATAGAAAACAGATCTAAAAGCTTCTAGATGAGATTGACTTGGAAATCATTGTCTATTTTAATGTAGGAAAGTTTTGATTTTACCAATGATATAATCAGTTCTTTGCATTATGACTGATATTGTTGCTTCTCTTTTTTTGTGGGCTGTGACTGTATGTAAGAAACAATACAAGTGTTTCTGAACATGTTGATTTAGTACTACAGAGTCTGTGTTTTCCCTATAAAAGTCATCTTACATGATGACAAAATATTTTAAGTGTATTTGATTATTTCTTAATTTTTATGTGTGTGTGGGATATATGCATCTGAGTATACATGTTCATGTGTATGTGAGTGATATGTGTGTGTACAAGTACATATGTGTTTCTGTTCAAGGGCATAGAAAGCCCGACAGAAATACTGGGAATCACTATTGATGGAGCTTCCACTTCACTTTTTTTTTTTTTGAGGCAGGTTTTCTAATTAAACTCAGAGCTTACCTACAGGGCTAGTCTATTAGTCAGCTTGATCTAGACATTCCCAGTTTCTGCCTTCCTTGGTTAGAATTACAAGTGGGTCTCCATATCCACTTAGCATCTTATGTGGAATCTGGATATATGAACTGCAGTCTTTTTGCTTAAGCACTTTAACCTCAAAGCTATCTGCCCAGCCCTGATTTTTATTTTTATTAAAGCATTTTAAATAACATCGAAGTTCTAACCTGTTAGGCAAGATGTGTCCTCCGGTGCTATAGTACCACATCTATAATAGAAGAGCAGCCATTGTCTGATTGGACGTGCCTAGTTTCATAAGGAGGAATTCATTCTTGGTGCTGTAAATCCAGTCAAACACATATAATGTGTCTGTAGAGGAGATTGGAGAGGAGACTTCATAGCCTTAAGTAGAAAGTGATATAGCATTAAACTGCCTTCTAATTATCTGTGTTTATGCCCAGAGATATATACAGATAGTAGGCAGATGCTACTCTCAACATTAATAAGAAATAACATCTCTGTCCAGGGGACAATGGTGAATAAAGAGATACTTGGCTACAGAAGGTTCTGGGGATAAGTGACAGTTAGCAATTCAGCTCTTAATGAAACATATATACTCTGTCCTCAAAAATTCAAGGAACCTTGTGGAAGAAAGAGGCGATATGTATAACAGCCAGATGATAGGGAGAGGGCTGAAAAATGCCTCCTTTTGGGCAAGACACAATCATTGAAGTCACAAACTTACTGCAACTACAGATACTTCCAAGAATGGACCTGTCAACAGCCAATCATGAATGAAAGGGCTAGGTGGGACCCACTCTTCAATGGTAACTACTGGCTATGATCGAGTCAGGGATGGGGGAGTCGTTGCTTCAGTTTTGTATCTCTTCTGTTGACGACACCAGGCTTCAGTGGGCAGCCCCAGTCCAAAGAACCCAATGATGACTCTGGTTAATCTACATGAGTTATGAAAGGAAATCAAAAGACGTGAATCCAGGAAAGGCACTGATAAGGAAGAGGGTAGTGGTAAAGATGGGGGGAGATAAGAAAAAGTGAGGAGAGAGAATAAACAGAATGCATTATATACATGTATGAAATTATAAAAGAATAAATGTTATTATAAGAAGTTAAAATACAGTCTTCAAGAAATATCAAAGTCCTAAAAAATATACTGTGTGAAGATTGTTCCATATTTGCATGCATTAAGTAAGCTGCTGGATGAAATGAAATGCTCTCAGAATTTGGCTGATGTTAAACTTTTACATTTGTAGATTGGCTGTTTATTATCCTAGCAGATCCCCTGTGGGAATTTTTCAGTTTGTGTTTGCTTCTGTTCTTTTTAATTTAACTTCTCTCAAATGCCAAGAGAGCTATCATTTGAGGAATGCTTACTATTTTTAATTGGGACTCTCTTGAGGCAAGGGTCAGATTAACTCATGGCTTTCCATCCTAGCAATTTACCTTTCCACTGTTTACTTCTTTCTCTATAAGTAGGAATTTGACTTTTGAACACAGTATTTCAGGAAGGGATAATGGAAGTGAACAGTCTGTATGCCCATGAAACAGAGTATGATTAAATTGTACAGGGCTGAGCTTCCTTTTATCCTGGTGGTAAGTAGCTCTGTGGTACAAAGGTAAAGCAGTAATTGATTCCCCCATTTCCCCAAACAGTCTTTGTTTTGGCTCCAGGATATTTAGATTTTTGAATTTAGAGGCTACTCATTTTCATAAGGTCATTTTTGAAAACAACTAGTTGCATTTAATCTGGAAACCATGGTGTGGGCTACTGCACCTATGTGTTCTGTGTGACCTTAGTCAATTACTGTCAATTACTGAAGCCCACTGTCCTTGCTCCCCTATTTTAAATGGAAGTCATAAGACCAACTACTCCAAATACTAACTAAAGTATTGTAAAGTTTTAATGAGTTGCCTGTAGAAGATTATTAGCACAATGTCTGCAATGTTGAAAGTATTGTATGCCTGGAAGTTGATAATTTCTAAGTTCACATAGTTTTCTTTCTCTTTTTGTGGGGGGCACTGAGATTAGAAATGTCAGAATCTGACCTATCCAAGAGAGCTTAGTTAGGGAGAAAAACTGTATAAAGTGATTTCATAGCACTAAGATGGAATGAATAGTGTATCCTGTCATTACTAAAGAATGGTGCTGATCTCAAAGTGATAATATAGGAAATTCTGTATGCAAATCATGAAAATCCAGGAGATTATAGTCAGAAGTTGGAAAGCAATAAACTAAGCAATACCAAAGAGTCATGTATCACTCTGCCACGTGCAAGTAACCTCCCAAAGGTGTATGTGTGCGTGCATGCGTGCTCGTGCGCGCACGCGTGTGTGTGTGTGTGTGTGTGTGTGTGTGTGTGTGTGTGTGTGTGTGTGTGTATGTGTTAAAGTATTCTTTGCCAGTTGGTAGGGTATTTAGAAAATGAAAGCTTGGAGCTCTGACTTGATCCCTGGATTATTCCACCAATATATTAAAAATATGATACATTATTAGGAGGTGTTGGACACCGAGATGTGGGACCTGGTTGGAAGCAGTAGTCACTATAGAGCATGTTTTGAAGGATACATACTTGATTCCTTACATATTCTTCCTAACTATCATAAGGTGAGCAGTTTTCCTTTTCTATGCCCTTCTACTATGGTATACCAACTCACCACAGATCTAGAAACAAAGAGTAAAGTGGGCTGAATCCTTCAAAATCCTGAGTCAAAAATAGTATTTCCTCCTTTTAAGTTATTTTCTCAGAGCTTTTGTCAAACCATGGAATGATGAATACATCATTAGGGTACAACATGGAGAGAATGGGAAATGAGAAGAGTGAGATGCCTTATTTAGAACCTCGCCCTTATTCTTTCAGTGAGAAAGACATGATGGTCTCATGTAGCACACCAAGTAATATGCGGAAGATGAAGTTAAAGGAGCCAATGCAGGGAGAGTCATAATTGATATTAAGACTGTCTGAACCATGGCAACAGCCACAGAAACAGAGAGGAAGGAATGGCTGGGAAAGGTGTCCAGAATCATACACTGACTGAAAGACAGGCATAAGAGACAGGAAAAAGAAGAATGAATAAGTTCCTGGATGGGACCAATGTCTCGACTGAACCAGAGCTGAGCACTCAGCTGGGCTGACTAGCCTGCTTGCCCTGGGGGTTCCCTGTGATTGCTTCCTGAATGCTAGGATTGCATGCAGGCGGCCTCCATGTCTGCCTGGCATTTGCAAAGGTTGTGGGTTTCAGAATTATTGTCTTTATAAAGGGTACTAACTCTTTACCAGATCCTGAAAGGAATGGCATGAAGATCAAATGGAATTATGCTGTTAAGCACTAGCTCCAATTAAATGAAATCTTTCCTCGTTTCCAACTCTCTGTCCACCTTCGTAAACAATTCAGTCCAGTTTATCTCAGATGTCCCATCACCAGCAGGACTTAAGTTTTATTTAGTAAGTCAGAGTGGTAGGTTCTCCTATTTCTTTCCCCCCTCTCCTTTAGGTCTTACTTTCTGGATCTGAGAGGAATGGGGTTATATGGATTATCCAGTACAGCTGGAATTTTTTTTTTTCTTTTCTTTCCTGATCTCAGTGTACATTTATTTGTCTTGCTCTAATAGGCTGTACTGTCATCTTTGTATGTTAGACTCCATTAATGCAACACCAATGCGTGGATGTGATTTGCTTGGAGCAAATAAGCTTTGTCCATGGTGTAGTCATGTCTTCTTTCAACCATTTCTCATCAGGTAATTTCATTTGGCTAAACTGCCTCTCTCTGGCTAGAATTAGCTACTTGCTGGGCCTTCTGTATCCAGAAACTTACAGACATGCATCTAGTACCAGACCCATGTTAGCATGTGGCTTCAACTGGCAGAGAACTTATGCTCCCAATAACTCTGTCACTGTTTTTTGTTTTGCCCTCGGGGAGAATGGGGGGGATGAGCAAAGAAAGCTTGAAGCTTCCAGAATGACCAGTTAGGCAGAAATACCAAATTTTTGCAATGTTTGGAGTCTTTTCAGGTGCTTGTCTCAGAACTGGTTGTCAAGGAAAGCAGTATCAGAATTATTGTCTTTCATCAGGGCCTCAGTTTATTCAGGCCTCAGTTCTCTCTCTTCAAATCCCATGAAGTTTCTTTGTTCAATTCTTATGCACTTGTAAGAAGGTTGGCAGTACTCCTGCACATATCCTTAGTGGGTTTCTAGTGCCACCGTTGACTCCTTGGGTGTGTTCTTTAGAAAGGATGTTTCTTTATCTTAACCTTTGAATCTTCACAGATCCAGGATGACAAGGTCCCTGTTACCAAATCTGATTCAAAATCAAACAGAATGATTTAAAGCAAGAGTCACTGAGAGTCACGTAGAAGACTAATCTTCACTGCAAAAGATTATCTTACTTTCTGAGGAAGCCATGCCCACTGGACAAGATATCATGTGCACACAGTGAGCCCTGTTAGCGAACAGTCTTAGACTGGATGGTTTTAGGGACAGCACAGACTCGGCAGGAACATAGCTAGCTTTGAAGTTAGACTGATCTGTTAATGTTGGTTTGTTATTCTTTTAAGCACACCACCTTATTTCAATCTTGCAGTCTTCTTCAGGAAAGGGAGCATAATATTGATGTGATCTTTAAATACTGTAATTCTATGGCTCAGGTTTTTAATTCTAACTTTCCAAGTATAGTAGGATAAGTAGAGACTGCAGTGGTCTGCCCTGAATGATAATGGGGGGTTACTCTCTATTTTTCATAGCTGGATTTTATCATTTTGCATCAAACATGAGATTGTTCTGGGTGAGATTTCACAAACCTCTGGAAGTCATGTAGACATTAAGTAGGTAATCAGTTTCAATCTCACTAAAGAACTGAGCAGTATTGAGTGATGGCTAATCTGTACTTGCAGTAGATAAGTACTATGAAAAATCCAGATATTAACTAAGTAGCGAACCATAACAATGCCCAATCCTTAAAACCAAATGGGATCAAGGCAGGAAGAACATCAGAGTAGTACTAATATTCACATTAGCATCTACAAATGCCACAGTATAATTATAACTACAAAGAGATCTTTCCTTTACTTTTTCTTCTCTTCCCCTCTCCTCACCTAAGTTGGACAGTCTAGCCTTGTGAGTAGATAATTTCATTCTTATAGACTTTTATCTCAGAAATAGAAAATATATGCCTTTATTAATAATATATTATCATCTATCATTTTTAATGAATGTATACATATGCCCACCTTCTATATAAATTTGATTGTTTATATGTATTATGAATTTCTGAAAAAGTGTTAGTTTAAGACACAAAACAGTGGTTAATTTTAGTATTTATGATAATATAATCTATCTCTATTTTAAGGAAATGCAAACAAATGTATATTACATATTAGTAGCTATTCCTCTATCCAAGTGGCATTTTTTCTTTTTGAAGTTTAGTGGTTGACAGTAATAGAGAAAAATTAATCTTAAGGCATTTCATTTGTTGTAAACTTTATTGGAAACAAACTCAAGGAGTTTAAATATGTCTTGGTACATTGACATCAATTATCCTGAATCATATCCTATACTAGTTATGGATGAGAATATATTTATTAAGCCACTTTTAGTATCACTATTTGTAACATGAAAGATTAGGAAAAAAGCTTAAAATTTATACATGTTTATGTAAATAGAGTGGTATATATGGAATGACTTTTATTTTTATTTTTGCTTTAGATATATTGAGACCTGAACTCATATTGCCTTGAACTCTTAATCTTTCTCCCTCTCCTGCTCATATCTTGGAATTTTAGGAGTGCACTACCAACCAGGTTGGAATGATTCTTATTTTGCAGGATATTTATTTACATGATCTACATGGTAATAATATTGTGTAACTGAATATAAGCTATGGAATATTATAATATTATCCATGTATTACTTAAAAATGCCAAAACAGAAGCATTTGCATTTACAAGCAAAATAATAGAAGAATATGGACAAAAATATGATAGTCATGTATCAGTAATAAGAATTAACAACCATTTTATCATGTGTTTTTGTAATTTGGGTTGTTTTGCTAAGATTCTATGTTTAGAGTATGTAATTTTTTTAAAAAAAGCTGTTGTATTACAGCAATTATGATTTTTATGGTTGTAAGTCTTTATAATGCAACTGAAAGCAGTAATCTATTTTAGAATATCAAGAAAAAGATTATAAAAACTTGGCTTATATAGGTACTCTGCTTATATCTTTTTATTAGGATTTTAAAAAGAAAATTTTATTTCCTCATATCATATGACTCATATGTATCCAGTGATTAAGAGTCAGAAAAAAACAAACCTTTCATAGTCCTCATTTCACTTACTGTTAATAAATGTCAAAATTATACAATCAGGTATAAGAAATGAGGCTTATATATTCTTTTAGTTTCATGTTCTTTGTTATTTCAGCTTCAGCTTACTTTTTAATACAAAACACCAGGCAGTTCTTCCTTAGTCTTTTAGAGAAATTATGCAAGTTCACTGTAATAATGATAATGAATCATAGACTCTTAAGTGACCTGTTAGATAGAAAAATAATTTTTTATCTTTTCATGTTATTTGAACTGAACCAAAAGTTTACCTTTCCATGAACTTATTTTGCATTTTCAACTCTAGACTGAAATCAAGTAAAAGCAAAATCTGTTTTCTTTTAGGTCTTAAGCAAGTTATAACATTTTTATGCTTATAGCTATGACATGTAGCAATAATAGTAACGTCATAGGCTGTGGAATGAATAAGATACAAGAAATAGTCCATAATGTTATTATCATTATGTTGATTTAATGGTCATTGTGCTCTGTGCTGGTATGTGTTCTTTCTTAGAAGTTTATTTTAGGACTTAGAATTATTTTCTATTTTCAAAAAGCTGTAATTTGAAAAAGTCAGTCTTATAAACACTATTTAAACAGACTCTACTCTACTGTGGTAACTTTGGCCTGTATTTAGGAGACTTGCCGTAACATTTTAGATCAGAGTCTCAATATTGACTTAAACTTTAGCAACTTTTCCAGGAAATAAAAATAAATACCTATATAAAATAACAGCATTATCTAATGATTTTAAATAATTATAGAAAACATAAACACTGATGAGAAGTAAAATATTAAATCTTGCAAGACTTGACTTAGGGGAGGTGAAGTAGCTTAGCTGGTGAAAAATGCCTTAGTGCAAATCTGGACAACTAAGTTCCATTACCAGAGCTCCCATGGTTTAAGAAGAGAACAGACTGCTGGAAGTTGTACTTTGACTACCATGGGAGCATGTGACACATGCGTGCTCTCTTTCCATCTCTCATAAACGAAGAAATTATTTCAATTGACAAGAAAGAATTCTTGGTTTTCATTTCAATGCCTGTCCCATTTTCTATGGTGGCAGGAAAGAATGATGTTTCACTTACCCCTGAAATCATGTCATGTATTCTATAGTACATTCCTACTCTAAATTCAGGAGTTATTGCCTTAGTAACCATCTTATTCATCGCCTCCTCATCCTATCACTTATCACTACGTTGGGTACCTACTTCTTCCTATGCATGTATATTGATATTTTTCTAAATATAAAGTGCATTTTTAAAACAAGAAAATTTGTATGGAAAAGATTATGATTTTTTCACTAGAAAAAAAGCAATGAAATAATTGCTTTAATGATTTTATTGCAAGAATCACAGGATCATATGCATATACTGTTACATGAGCTAAGGTTCCCCTTTTCTAAGACAGAAAAGGAATGGATCACAATGCAATAGGATCTAAAAGTCAAATTTCTTTGTGTAGAGTTAGTTGTTTGATAGGAATGATTCAGAATATTTAACAATAGTGGAATTTCTACAAGCAAAGCAATCATGGACAGTAGGTTCTTAGAGTATCATCAAGAATTGCCTTTGTCCACTAGGATCCTCAGAGGCAAGGGACTAACTGTCATAATAGTGTTCCCATACTAAAGGAGAGCCAAGAAAGGGCTCTGGGCAATGCCACTGAGTCCTTACACCTCACCAGAGTGGAGGACTTAGAGGGAAGTTTGACATTCACACTAAAGGATGCTCCAGGAATGGGGGAGAAGGGGAAGCACTGGGAGAAAGGGAGGGAAGGGAGTGAAAGGAAAGGGAAAAGGGGAGGGAGAGTGCAAGGGGGATTGGGGAGGGGTGAGGGAGGGAGGGGACCAGAGTACCTATTAAGCTTGTATGATTGGGAAAAAAAATAAATATAATAAAAAAGAATTGCCTTTGTCATGTGACTCATTCACAGGGAACTGTTCATCATTTATAACTAAATGTTTCAGTGGTTATGGTCTGGCCACTCCCATCCTCCCCATGGCTTGCATCAGATGATTGGCTCTAGTCAATAGATTGTGTCAAACTGACTGTGAATAAAGTTAGTTTGAATTTCATAGGCTGAAAAGTTTAGAGATCACATGCTTATTCTTATATTCTTAATTTACCACAAAACTTTGGTTTTGATTTATTATCAAGAGAAGTGTATGCCACCACTTTTATTTAAAATATCTGAAATCCAAAGGCTTCAGAAATGAAAAGACTTTTATTTAAAGAGTCACTCTTAAAAACATAGGTAAGGAAACAGAATTTGGGATTCTAGAAGAATTCATATGTATTGGATGGGAAAAATCATATTAAGGGATAGAACAAACTATGACAGCAAGACATGAGTATAATACCATGTAATTAATTGTACTGGCATATCTAGAGAAATGAAATGTTGTCATTCATAAATCTGTTTAAAAAATGCTTCCTAGGAGAAAAAAATTATGGAAATGCCACATCTAGATTTCCATCCCCATTTATGACATCATTGTGGTGATGATGTCACCTGTGACTTACTTCTTCTTCAGTTCATCCTTATCCACTTCCTCTCCTTGCCATTTCCTGACGGGAGGTTTCCAAGTAGGTATTCTAGTCTGTATGGTCATTGTTTCTGTTTATGAACACACAGAAATTGCAATGTTACATATTAGTATAATAACAATGTGAATGCCAGCATGAAATGTTAATGAGTCAAATCAGCTTGCAGGTCAAAGAATCAGGGTCAGGCCAAGATGACTTTGTCATTACAGTGAGGTGAACCTCAATGGTGCTTTAGAGAAGGGAATGCAGGACTTCTTGAGCAGAGCGTATTTCACTGCATAAGTTTTCCTATAAGCGAGAACTTGATTGAATTTACTTGGTAATCTATCCATAGCAATCATAGAAAAAATATTTTCTTATAAAGCATGGATCTCTGGGATTAAAATATGAAGGAAAATGGACTAAAGTTGTACTAAGAGAAAAGTGAAAACAAGTTATTGAAACATAAGCATTTGTCTATATGTGTGAGCATTGATGAAATAATATAATAACTTTTTCCTATGGTACATTTATACACTTTAACATAATGCCTACTAGGTTCTTCTGGCTTTTTATATTGCAGAATTTTCTCTTAAAACAAGGTATAATATTGCTGAAGATATTGGTCAATGGGAGAATGTGTGCATAGTTTGCTTAAGGTCTTCAGCTTGATCCCCAGCATGGAAAATAAAAAGACTTTATAGTACTGAACTAAAGGCATAATGTATTTTTGAAAATATGTTTATCCATTGAGAGGCATATCTGATGTTTCTACGTCTTGATTACTTTGAATAGTGCTGTGATGAAAAGGAGAGAGGAATAAGAGAACTCTTCAGAGTTCTGATCTGAACATTGTTCTTTTTTTCATTAATTTAATTGGGTCTTTGACAATTTTGTACATGTATATAATGCATTTGATTACTCTTTCCCCATCTGTGTTATTTCTCTCCCACTCTTCTCAATTTCCTTCTTCCCTACATTTCCAGAAATGGAATTACTGGATCAAACAGTTAATTGCTCTTTTAATTTTCCAAAGATGATTCATACTGCTTCCTCTGGCAGCTTTTCATCTCTGCATTCCCAGCATCAGTGAATAAGGATCCTGATTACTTCAAATCCTTGGAAAAACTTTTACCACTTTGTGAGTAGACATTTTGTCAGCTGTGAGACTGCATCTCATTGTAATTTGACTTTGCGCTTCTCTGCTGACTCATGACACTGGGAAATGACACAGAGTAACTCTGTTTTTCAGCTTGTTCCCTATGCTTTACTCTTCCCCAGCTTAGCTCCCATAGTTAGTTGCCCTCTGTTAGGTAAGCTGACTTACAAGGTAATTGTGGTTTCTGGTTTTATTTACCCCTTCCTTTCCCATCTTCAAGGTGGAGAGTACTTTTTGTTCTGGCAGCAAATAAACTAACTCCTAATTTAATCTTTGTATGGTATTTAACTGGGATTCACGTGGGTAAAACAACTGTTTCCCTGTATTTCTACATGCTATTTATGTGCCTTGGAGAAATATCCATTGAGGTCACCAGAGCATTTCTAATTATGTGATTCTTCTATTGAGGTGTATGGATTCTATGTGCATTAGATACTGACATCTTAGCAGTTATATGACTAATAAGCCCTTTCTTATCTTTTTTTCTAGTTTTACAAGCGTGAGTGATTGTCACTGCCCTCCTTCCCCTCCCTTATTCTCACCTACCTTCACCTTCCTTCATAAATCCATCCCATTTGCTCCTACCCTCCTGTCTGTCTGCTTCTGTGGGCCCAGGGTTCCCTTTGGATTGTTTGCTGTAGTAGAGGTTCAGGCCTTTGTGGCAGATTAAGTGGCCCTTCTTTGGGTAGACCTATTAAAAGGGCCCTGCTCCTCACCTATCTAGCCCTAATCCCTAAGGTTCCCACTGCATGTAACTGTTTCTCTTTTGAGATCCTTGTTAGCCTGCTGGGAATGTTGCTGTTTCAACCATTGTGCAGGTCTGGTGAGGAAAAGTGGAATAGCAGTGAATGCCTGATTGCAGCAGCCCTGCTTGAGTGGAATATGTTGTCCAGTGTGTATCTCTCCACCTTTTGGCTCCTATTAACCTCTTTTCCCCCACATTCCCTGAGATTTGGTTGGCCTGATGCTGGCTGAATATTTCAGGGTCACTGGTACTCTGCATTCTGTTTCCTTGCTGTTATCCATTTCACTGCTCTTCTTTTGTACTAGGTTGTGTCTTGTTTGTGTGTTAAGATCTTTTCTTATCAAAAGATAAAATGAGAGGTGTTAAGAAGAAAGTTTACTCCCAGATGTTTGTGGTTAGTATTGAGACATCTGATCCTGTTTATTGTCAGTTTTCCTCTCATCCACTGTTTAGACTATCATGAGGGAGGCAGTTAGAGGTAATAAGCAGGTGGTTGGTTATCTGGTGGCTAACCCCATGCTCTACTGTGCCCTACTCCCATTCTTCCCTCTTCTTTAAGAATTTTCTTACATAAAAGCCTTTGTAAATGTTAACCTATGTTCTCTTGTTCTGCTCTTATGGGATCTTCTTCCACTCCCCCTACCCTGAGCTTGTGTTCCTTTGAGTTTGTGGGTGTTGTAAGAGCTTCTGTTTCATTACATCAAACTTGAAGGTTTAATGCTAGGATCCACTTATAAGGCAGAAAGAACATACAGCATCTGTCCTTCTCCATCTGCATTATTGCACTCAGTATAATTTCTTACAGTTTTATTCATTTACTGGCAAATTTCATTAGTTCTTCCTTCCTGACAGCTGAGTAGTATTTCATTGTTATATGTACCACAGTTTTTTCATCCATTGATCAGCTGTTGGTTGGTTCCATTTCTTTGCAATTATGAAAAGGGCTGCTATAAACATGGTTGTACATGACTCTTTTAGAATGAAGGGTATATTCACAGGAGTGGTATAGGTTGGTCATATGGAATTTTAAATTTTAACTTTTTTAGGAATCTCTAAATTGACCACTAAAGAGGTTGTATGAATTTACAAGCTCACCAGCAATGTATGAGGGTCCCCTTTTTCCCACATCCACACCAATATTTGCTGTTGTTTGTGTTTTGGGTCATAGCCATTCTGACTGAACTGAGGTTGGCTTTAATTTGCATTTCCCTAATGACTAGGGAGGTAGATGATTTTTAAAGTTGTTTGTTAAACATTTGAATTTCATATTGTGAGAAGTTTCTTTTATGTTCCAAGACTTATTTTTAAATGTAATTGCTTACTTCCTTGGTATTTCACTTTTTAAGTTCTTTGTGTACTCTGGATATTAGTCTTCTATTGGATGTGTAGTTAGTGAAGATGCTCTTCCATTTTGTAGACTGCCTTTTTGCTCAATTAACAGTCTCTTTTGCTGAGCAAAATGTTTTTAATTTCATATAGTCCAACTTGTTTACTATAAGACTTATTTTCTATGCCTTTGGGATCCTATTGAGAAAATGCTGGCCAAGGCAAATCAATTTGATGGTATTCCCTATTTTTTTCTTCTGGTCTAATATTAAGGTCTTTGATCCATTTGGATTGTCATTTGGACCCTATAAGGGTCCACATCCATCCTTCTGTATGTAGATATCCAATTTTGCCAGCACCATTTGTTGAAGATGTTGTCCTTTTTCCAGTGGGATTTTTTTTTTTTTTTTGCATCTGTCACTATAGGTGAGTGTGCTTATATTTGCGTCTTCAATTCTAATTCACTTTTCTATATCTCTTTTTGGAGTTCGATGTTGTTATTATTATGGCTTTATAGTATAGTTTAAGGTCTGGTATGGTGACACCTCCCATGAAGTTTTTAATCATTCAGGATTATTTTTACTATCCTGGGTCTTTTCATGTTTCCATATGAAATTTGAGAATGTTTTTACAATTTTGTGAAGAATTGTGTTGGCATTTTGATTGGCATTGAATTTGAATAATGCTTTTGTTATAAAGGTAATTTAAACAATGTTAATTCTGCTGACTCAGGAACATGGGAGGTCTTTCTATCTTCTGGTGTCTTCTGTAATCTCTCTTTTTTTTTAAGACTTTAAAGTTTTAATTTTTGGATCTTTCACATCTTTGTTTAGGTTTATTCCAAGATATTTCATTTTCTTAGGAGCAATGGTAAATGTTGTTTCTTTCAGGTCTTTCTTGCTTTGTTAATCCTTGGTGTATGGGAAACCCACTGATTTTTGAACTAACGTTTTATATCCTACCACTATACTGAACTTATTTATTAGTTTCAGGAGTTTTCTGGCAGAATTTTTAGGGTCCATGAGATATAAGATTGTCATTTATGAATAGGGATAATTTGATTTCTTCTTTCTTTGTTTTTGTTTGAAGTCTATTTTGTCAGATGGTAGGATGACTACTCCTGCTTATTCCTAGTTGTATTTGCTTAGAGTATCTTTGACCAGCCTTTTACCCTGAGATTGTGCCAATCATTCAAAATGAGGCATGTTTTTTGGAAGCAGCATATTGATTGGGTTGTAGCTTTTAATCCATGCTGTTGTATCCTTTTTATCTCCCTCTCTTGTCTTATGACTCCAGCTAAAACTTCAAATGTTGATAGAAGTGGTCAGAGTGGGCAGCCTTGTGTAGTTTCCAATCTGAGTGGGAATGCTTCCAGTTTTTTTACCATTTAGGATAATTTTTCCATAAGCTTGTTGTGTATGGTCTTTGGTATATTGATAAATGTACCTTCCAACCCTATTTTCTCCAGAGTCTTTATTATAAATTTTCAGTATCAATCATGTGATTTTTTGCCTTTGCGTTCATTTACTTGATGAATTATAGTTATAGATTTTTGTGTAATGAACCAACCTTGTATTTCTAGGATAAACCAAATCTGTTCATAGTGGATGCTCTTTTTGATTATGTTTTTTAATTTGGTTGGCACAAATTTTGCTGAGGATCTTTATGTCTGTATTGTTCATCTATGAGAATGGACTACAGTTTTGCTTTATGTTGTATCTTTATTTGGTTTTGGGATCAGCATAATATTGGCTTTGTAGACAGATTTTGACAGTATTTCTGCCCTTTTTTATTTTGTGAAACAATATTGGTGTTACATGTTCTTTAAATATCTGGTAGAATTCTAAGCTGAATCAATCTTGTCTCAGGCATTTCTTGGTAGGGAAATTCATTTTTACTGTTTCAATTTCTTCCCTTGTTATAGAACTATTTCAATAATTCAATTCATCATGGTTTAACTTGTGTGTGTAATCCATGTTTAGAAGATGGTCCATTTCTTTGGTATTGCCAAACTTGGTGGTGTATAAATATTTAAAGCATGACCTTATGATTGTCTGAATTTCCTTGACATCTGTTGTAAGAGTGCCATTTTCATTTCTAATTTTATTAGTTGGGTTTTTTTCTTTTTTGATTAATTTGTCTAGGGGTTTGCAATCTTGTTAAGTTTTTCAAAGAACTGGCTTTTTGTTAGGTTGATTCTTTGCATTGTTTTCTTTGTGTCATTTTTAGTTATTTCTCTTCAGATCCTGCTAATCCCTGTTCATACTTCTTTTGGGGTTGGTTTATTCTTGCTTATCTAAAGCTTTAAGCTGCATTATTAAGTTATTCACTTGTGATGTTTCCAGTTTTTGGATGTAGGTGTTGAGTGTTATGAATTTTCTTCTTAAGACTGTTTTCATTATATCCCCCAAATTTTGATATGATGTATTTTCATTATCATTGAGTTCTAGGAATATTTGAATTTCCATTTTTACTTCTGTCTGGACCCATTCCTTATTCAGTAACATATTGTTAAGCTTCCAACACTTTGTGCTTTCTGTTGCCTGCCTTGTTATGGACATCCATTTTTATTCCTTGATGGTCGGACAGAGCAGAGGTGGCAATTTTGATTTTCTTGTATTTGTGGAAGCTTGCTTTGTGGCCTAGTATGTGATTAGTTTTGGAGAAAGTTCCATGGGCTGCTGAAAAGAATGTGTATTCTTTGGTGGTAAGATGGAATGTTCTATAGATGTCTGTCTATTCTACTTGGTTTAGTTTTTTTGTTTGTTTGTTTTGTTTTGTTTTTCCAGTTTGTCTTTGTTCAGTTTTTGGCCATTTCGCCTGTCTATTGGTGAAAATGGGGTGTTGAAATTCCCTACTATTATCTTGTTTGGGTTGTTTTGTTGTTTTATGCATTTTGGCGTTTGTTTAATGAATGTAGGTGAGCCTATGTTTGGAGCATATATGTGTAGAATTGTGAATTCTTCTTGATATATTATTCATTTGACCAGTATGTAGTATCCTTCTGTATCTCTTACGATTTGTTTTTGTTTGAAGTCTATTTTGTTAGATGGTAGGATGACTACTCCTGCTTATTCATAGTTGTGTTTGCTTGGAGTATCTTTGACCAACCTTTTACCCTGAGATTGTGCCGATCATTAAAAATGAGGCGTGTTTCTTGGAAGCAGCATATTGATTGGGTTGTAGCTTTTAATCCATGCTGTTAGTCTAAGTCTCTTTATTGGGGAGTTGATTCCATTGACGTTTAAAGTTACAATTGAGATGTTTTTGTTGATTTCTGTCAATTTTTGAGTTTATTGTTTTTTGGTGTATTTGTAGTTCTCTGTATATTGACATTATTTTTTCCTTTTACCCTCTTGAGTGTGTTGATAAGTTTTTTCTGCCCTAGGAATTTTTCTAGTATTTTCTTCAGGCTTTCTATGGTAGATGGAAAGGACTTTACTTATTGTTTTTAGGAAATATTTTTCTTTCATCTTCGACCATGACTGGTAGTTTGGTTGGCATTAATGATCTTTCATGACTTGAATACCTTTCCAAACTCTTGTGGCTTTTAATGTTTCCATTGAAAAGTCAGCTGTTATTCTAATAGGCTTACCTTTAAACATGACATGGTTTTTCACTCTTGAAGCTCTCAAAGCATTCTCTTTGTCCTGTCATGAGATGTTCTTACTATTGTTTGCCTTGTCCTCCTATTTTAGTTATATCTGGATGGTGTGTGATATGCATCTTCTACCTGAATGAAACATTCTTTCCTTAGGTGTGGGAATTCATGATTTATTGAAAGATCTGAGCTACAGTGTTTTCTGGGGTTTCTTGTTTTGGGATTCTATGAATGTATAGTTTGGCTTCTTCATCGCATCATAGTTTTGGAATATTCTTTTCATGTGTTTTTTACACTTTTCAGCCTCTTTAATTGAATGATACTGTTCTGTCATATGATCTTCCAGATCTGATAGTCTCTCTTCAGCTTGATCTTTTCTGTATGTGGTAGTCCTTGTTGGACTTTCAATTTCAGTTAGTTTAGCTTTGAATATCTGAATTTTAGTTTTGCATTTTTCATCTATTCCAAATGTTTGTTGTTTCCTCTATTTCTGTTTTCCATATCAGAAAATTTTTAAGTATTTTACTGTTCATGTATGGTCACTTGTTTACTCATTTCCTCTCTGAATTCTTCATATTTCCTTTGTCATTCTTCAAGTTCCTTTTGTAGTTCTTCTTGAAGTTTGTTGTTCATGTCAATAACATTAGCTTGGAAGACATTATCCTCAGTATTATTTTCCTGACTGATACCCATGGGTTGTTCTATTGAAATCTGTAATAGGGATATTGGAGCTTTTTGCAGGAGACATGTTTTTCTTGTATTTACAGTATTTTGTGGTTTTACAATTTGATTTTCTATTAAGTCTGTGACTACTTTCTTTGATAGGATTTTTTTTTTTTTTGGCTATCCTGAGTCAGAAGAGGTTGTCTGACTTTGGCTATTGTTGGGAAAGCTTCTCTGGATTTGGATGGGATCTACTGGTGGTGTGATATAGCTTTCCCTTGGCGTGGGGTCCATGGGGGCAGAGTGAAGAGGTTCTGGGCTTGGTGGTTCGTCCCCTGGCTGCCCATGCCTCTTACCTGGAGCTGAGTGGTTTCTGGGGTTCTTGGGCAGCAGGGCTGTGCTCTGGGTGTATGCTCCTTTTTCCTAGGACGGCGGAAGGGTCCTAAGGCACAGGGCCTTCCAATCCCCTGGCTGTGTGCATCTCTTACCTTAAATCTTTCCTTGTCTGCATAGATTTCATTTTTGCTGTTGGTTCCCTGGCTCTGTGGAAACTATTCAGTTTGATGATCTGTCACTTAGCTGATTTTGTTTTCATTATTTGTGTTAGTGGTGTCACATCTACAATTCATTTTGTAGTGTTGTAATGCCTACCTCCCATGTTTTCTGCCAGAATTTTACAGTTGTTGATCTTACGTCTGACTTTAATTCATTTTAAGTTGATTTGTGTGTGTGATATAACATAGTAAAATTTTGCTCTCCTGAATGTAGACATCCAGTTTTTCCAGTGATGCTCATTGAGAACATTTTCCTTTCCCCATTGTGTATTATTGGCATGTTGGCAAAATTCAGCTAACTTTCTCTGGTTAGGTTTATTTTTGGTTTCTCTATTCCCTTTCATTAATCTGCATCTCTGTTTTTGTGGAAGCAATATTGCTTTTTCTGTTGCTCCCTCTCAAAATTAATTTGGCTCTTCATGGCCTTTTGTGGTTTTATTTCACAACTGTTCACTCCCTGTCTGTTACATGTAAGACCTTTCATGGTAAACTAACCAGAGAACATACTGATCTCCTTGGGTTTAGCTTTAGATTTTAATCCCTTAGAAACAGTTCTTACTTATCCGATTCTAGGATTGATGAGGGCTTTAGAAATATCCCATTAAGAAGTTTAAGTGAAAAAAGTAAACTCGGATTAGATGAATAAAGGTTTAACTTGTTTAACCAGAGATTATGTACTGAAACCAAAGCTAAAATCTTTTTGCAGAGGCTGGACACCAACAGCAAAAGATGAAGTTGGAGACATGCATGCCAGCTCTGCTTCTAGCCAGTTATGAAAGGCAGAAAGGTCAGTGAAGGAGACTGGCAGAGTTGTGTCTCATAATCAATTTCATGAATGTAAGAAACCGTGACAATAAAGAAACTGTAAAGAAATGAAATGTTTTGTTCTTTCATTTAGGAAGTTGTCACATGTTCTTAGGAAAAACATTCAGTGCTATGCCACAAGTTCATTCAGTGCCTCTCAGAATATGCATCTCCACTCTGCAGCTCCATGATCATGTTTATTTTTCTTTCTTTTCTTCTGCCCTAAAAGTGTTATCCCAACCCTTATTAACTGATTTCAAAGAATAAAAGTCACAAGACTCCTAGAAGATACTTGCTTAGGTTTCTTTTTCTGATGCTGTGATAAAAGACACTGACCAAAACAACTTTAGGGACAGAGTTTTTCTTGATTCATAATTTAAGGGGACAGTCCTTCATTGTGGAGGAATCAAGATGGCTGGAGCTTGAAATGGCTGGCTGACATCACATACACAGTCAGGAGGCAAAAGAGGTGAATGCTAGCTAGTGTTCTTGTTGCAGGGTCACTCTCAAGGAGTCTGTATGTATCCAGGTTCTTGTGTTCAGAGCTGAAGATTGAAATCAGAACATGTGTAGAAGATTAAAGTAGAGTTTACCAGAGGAGAGAAAGATTGGAACTCATGGAGGGACTAGGGCACCCTGAAGAACCTATGGACTCCAGGCATGGAATCCGTGAGGGCAAGGAACTGGGAGAGAACCTTGGACTCCGGATGTAGAGTGCCATGAAGAGCAAGTGCCAAAGATGGCTGCCAAAGTCAAGTATATTTATACATTTAGGCAAGTCCAGGAAAAATGGCTTTTCCTCATTGGTTAGCTCATATTGGGGCCCAACTCAGTTTTCTTGTGCACAAGGTAGGTTTATCTATATGGAGTAATCTCCATATCCTTTCATAAGGAAAGGTTTGGGGGAAATTTACCACCTTATCTCTATGGAGGATTGAAGTCAATTCCTCCCTAGCAACATGGGGCGTTTCTCCAGGGTAATCCCAGCAGTGGGGGATGGCTTTTCAAGACCTCTCCAGCATGGCTGCTCTAAAACTGCCTAATTCTGATCACTCTCTCCACTTTAGACAGCCCAAGGTCCTCTATTCAGGGAATAGTCCTGCCATAATCAAGAAGAATCTTCCCAGATCAATCAGTGCAATCAAAATAATCCCTCATAGACATTCTCAGAGGCTAAACTTTATCCAGTAATTTCTCACAGGTATGCCAGGAGACATTAATATGAACCATTACAGTGCTTATTCTATGTGATTTATAGACAGTGAGACTAGTAGAAAGCACCTGACTGTATCTCAGTGAAAGCAGGTAACAGAGAGCTCTTAAATATTTCCAATACTCTTGATTTCATAGAATGTAACTTTGTTTTTTTTATGAGGCCACTATTTGTGTACTCAGTATTTAATAATTAAATGTATTATATTTCCATTATCATAGTCTAAACAACACTTAGAAGATCATGCAATCAAGACCCACACTTCCATTATTCTACATTTATGTGAGAAAAAATCCCCCAGTTAACAATCTCTTCCACATGGACTTTTAGATACTTTTTCTGCATGCTCTCTCCAGGCTCCAGACTTACATACCCAGTTCAACACTTCTGAGTATCTAAAAGGCATCTCAGAAGGAACAAGTTAGGGGAAAAGGAGGGAGGGAACAAGAGGGTCCAGGGAGGGGTGGAGGGAGGGAGAAAGGGAGGAAGGGTACTTATCAACTTTGTATGAGTGGAAAAAAGAAAAAAAAGCAAATTTTTTGTTTCCCCCATGCCACAGTCTTTCCATTCTCATCTCTAGACTTTTTGTCCCCATTGTTCACAAACAAGACTCATCCTACTTTTTCTTACAACATTTAACTGCTTCTGAGCCATCAACGCCTCTATCAAAGTTGATGACCTCTGATTTTCTATCACCCGCCTGATTCTCTCTCCTGCAAGCTTCCTGTAATAAGGCAGAGTCCGTGCTTTCATTCCCATCTGCTGACTTCTAATATTCCTCTAAGCACCAGTAGATGAGAGCCAATTTGCATCACAAGCCTATTTTAAGGGCTCTTCAGAAAGGGCAAGAATACAGGGAGAGGTCCAAAACACTCTTCCCGCATAATGCATATCCTCTTATGTTTAAGCAAAGACTTCTTAGAGTCAGAGTAGCAACATAACAAAAATGTCTTTTTTTATTACATTTTTTCTTTTATTTTAAAACACCTTCTGTACATAAGCAGTGTTGGGTATCAGAACACAGACTACATTGCTTGGGACTATGTGTACACAAGACATTGTTTGAAGTAAACTCCACTGGATAGGAAAATACAGGAAAATAAAGGCTAAAGCAGGAATGGAAAATGATTGTCTCTGCTCATAGCCACAAATAAAAGAAGAATCCATGCAGCGAAAGCTAGGGGGATTCAACTAGCTGGGATTAAGGAACGACACTAACTCCCCCTTTCAATCTCTGCCCCATATGGACACAGAAAACATAGCATTACAGATGTCTGTAGCAGCTGTGGAAATGGGCAATTAGAAACAGTGAAGAAGTATGAATCACTCACTTATTACAATTATTACTCAAATTATTTATTATGAAAATGAAAAAAATCTCATTTCACTCTTCTGATGCAGAAAACCTACAGAAGATGGGAGCAATTCAGGAATTAAAGATTTTCATGTAGCGTCAATTAAGTTGCACTGACAATGTTTGCCTGCATGTGTAATTTCAAATTTTTTAGTGATTCTATCTTTATTGCTTACCCTTCCACTATGCCAAGTCATCATTTGCTGGAGTGAAAGGGTGTTTGGGAAAATGTAAAATTCTGCTGACCTTCCATTTGGTAAATGGAATAAAGAAATAGGAATAGAATAGCAAAATTATGACTCATGAAAGGATTGTGGTAAAAGCTGGAGAGAGGATCTGTGTTGATTGAGCATAGTTCACACTTACACATCTCTTAGCATATTCATTATTGGTTGGGTAGTTTTTCTTTTTATCAAATGACATAGTTAAGGTCATTATGGAAATTTAGCAGTAGGGAAAAAGTCAGTATTCTGATCCTGATTCCCTTGTTTTAACAATTCAATTCTGCTTGAGATTGTGATTCTTTGAATATGTTCAGTGTTATCAGAATATTGAAAAGAAATTGGCTATTGTAGAATTTCTGCTATATGCCGCTCATGGCTTTTGGCTCTTTCTACAATCATCATTTTAATTCTCACAGAATTATGTGAAGTAAATCTAATAATCCTCATTTCATTGTTGAAGAAATTCATTCACCAAGAATCTTCAGTCTTAGCAGCTAGCAAGCAGCAGAGGCATAGCACTCTTTGAAAAAGATCAAAGAAGGTTCTGAGTTACCCGGACAAGCCAGAAAATTATATGCTCATTATTATCTCACCTTCCAGGGGGGAAATCTTAGGATTTTTTTTCCTTCGATAGTTTTTTTTTTTTTTCAGAAACACTTACAAGACTGAAAACAGGAATTAACAACATTAGTGAGGAGAAAGACTGTTTTCTCTGATGTATTATCTGGAATTGTTTTTTGCATGTATGTGTGCACACATGTGCACACACACTTCCCACAAACCTCATATTTATTTGGTTCGTGTACGCAGAATGATGAACCGTTGTATATGGATGCATCATATACATCATATGTCTGTAAATTGAGCATCTTCTGTCTGCAGACTTTTCAATTGCCTGTATGAGAATATCACTTTTCTCCCCTCTACGGTTTTCGGTTTATTATCTCTTTTTTAGTTTCAGATGAGCTGGCATTTACTCTAGAAACTATAATAGATATAGTACAAAAGTACTGTGTTTGTATGTGTGTAATCAATTACAATACCCATTAAAATGTCGACCGCATAAAGTACCCAGGCAGTGTGGTTAAAGGTGACGAGGTATGACAGCCATTCTAGTTCACGGCTCTGCAGCTGCAACAGTGCCCTCTAATGGTGCACTTCTGTATGTCCCAGGGCATGGCAGATTTTTCACAATCTTGCAGAATATCTGAAAATAAACAAAAGAAAAATCCTTTACTTCAACTTTGCCTTATATTCTTTAAGAAGAATATACTTGAATATTTATATAAAATTATAGAATGTGGTCAGTATTTGCTGTTGGTCTATCAATAATAGTCTTCACTTAGAACATTTTGGACAAATATGCAGAACAATCACCATTACAACATGATGAAAACTTGAATTGTTAGGGTTTAATTGTATAAATCTCAGCTAATTATTATAATTTCTGTATCTAAGCATTTATTCTTTAGTGTGTATTATTTTTAGTCAATAATGGAGATATTTCATTTTAGCAGCAAGCCATATTTGAATTCTTTCTCAAAGTGGATGACAAGCAATCGAATCTACTTTCCATGAAGCCGAACATAAAATAGAAGCCAACTGTTCTTTGAAGACCTCAGATAAAGAAAAGGAGGCATTTAATCTTTGCTGCATGCTGTGGTTCTTTGGAGCTTGGAAGACAGATGGGAAACTGGAAGAACAAATATTCATGTTTGCAACAGAGTTAAGATTATATAAATGCTATTCTATTAACAAGAGAAGAAGGCTTTAAAAGAGAAACAAATTTTGCTAATGACATTTTTCAGTACAGAACAGCAAACATTATTCAAAGAGTATTCAGAGAATGATCTTAAATATTCAAATACAGTTTTCTGGTTTGGTAATCTATACAAACACAGCTTCTCTATAGGATATATAAATTGTACTTTGTGATTGATATCTTATTGTCTGATACAGAAAAATCATGCAAAGAATCAACATTTTCTCTTTTGATAGATATCAGAGGGAATTCTCAGGTTTTTCCTTAATAGTGAAGCCATGATTCACCAATTTTTCCTAAATGCTCCTTTCTTGCATATTATATTACACTATTATACGTATTTCTTTAAATATATACTCTTCCCAAACAAAATAATCTGTAAATTCCCTTTAAAAGGCATTTCTAAGACTAATGTTTATTAAAATTGAAGAATGAGTGAACTTTTAAAGTCTTTTCAGTATCAGGATTCTTACAATTCCTCAACCATAAGGAACTGGCAGCATGATTTAGGTTGACTATTTTATCAAGATAACTGCTAAAATTATTCTTTGGATATGAGTTTTTATATTTATATGTTCATATAGCAAACATTTCTTTAGAACCTATAGCTCACCATGTCTACTCATAATGGTGACAAACTTATACTTCTCAAGAGTTTGCAATGCAGTTGAAGATTAACTATCAGTAACTACAATCTGAGGAGTATTACATGGGGGTGTGGAGGGGTTGCTGCAACTTCTTGGGCTGATGTAACAATGACTACAACCAGGAGGCCTGTAAGAACATGCACTGATTCTCTCACTACTGAGCAGGGTGGAAGTCCTAAAGGAAGGTGTCAAGAAGGTTGGATCAGATTCTGGTGATCTCTGGAAGTCACCATTATTTCTTGACTTACAGATGAATCGATGACTTGAAACTCTGCATCCACTTTCATCTCTCCTTTGTCAAAATCAAATTATAGGGTAGCATTTCCAACAAAAGAAATTTTGTTTAGGAATAAACAAGGAATCTGCAACACCTGTGCATAGGCCAGGAATTCTCTAGTACCTCCTGAGAACCAGGGAAAGGTGGAGTTTTCCACAGAGCAGAGAAGTTTATTCCAGCTGTTCTGAAAGAGCATTCCTTGGCATTGTGGTGTTGTTGGTGGTGGCAAAGGCTGATTGGTGATATGCGTCAGTTACAGTAAAGCTAATGTTCGAGTTATAATATACTGTTGTCCTATCGCTTGCTAGTGAAGATGGTCTTAAGGATATAACATGCTGTTTATTGATGAACTGTTCAAGATTGTCTATGGAGCAGACAAAATATTAAGTCCTTTCCTGTCTTTCTCATGGCCCCTGTTCCTATTTTAATGAGTTGCAACAACAATGCGACCTTTTACTTAATGTTCTTCTCTATGATATCCATCTGTCTGAATACCCTTCTCTTGTCTTTGATAAAAACCAGTTATTTTTACCTTGGGTCCAGAATGGTTTTATTATAAGGTCTTAAATAATTTATTTCTGCAATAATTCTATCTACAAATGAGTTGACTTCTGAGGTCTTGGATCCACAGTTGGAATATCAACTAAGAAACCACAGATAATAAATATTTGAAACACATATAAAATTTTTATATATTTGTGATGATAAGTTCATGACAATATAAGATAAAGTACATTATCATAGTTAGAATGTAAATAAATTAAAAATGAATAACTGTAGTAGATAAATGAGGTATTCGACCAATAAAATAGGCTATATTAAAGGCTATGAAGTTCTGAATATGACAGTATTGACCAAATTATAAAAGCGGAGTAGTTTTAAAATGGTATGATTAGAAAAAATGAACAAAGAACTATGTATAAAACTGATGGCTGGGTCTGGAGAGGTGGCTCAGGGGTTAAATCTTTGCCTTGCAGGAGAAGGTCCTGAGTTTGGATCCTAGACCCCACGTATAGACGCCGGGCGGAAGCGGGGGCGGCCTGCGTTTCTGGTCTTGGTAGGGTGGAGCCTGTGAATCCCAGGGCAGAGTAAACAAGGAGGAGGTGGAGTCGGTCCATGGTGGTTCCCAAATTCGCCCGTGGTTCTACATACACACACGCACACATGCACAATTTTTTTTTTGAGTGCAGACCTTTTATTTTATTAATTTATTTATTTTATCTAAAAAATTTTTTTTATTTCCACTCATACAAACTTAAGAGATACACCAGTCCCCTCCCTCCCTCCAACCTCCCACCGCCCTGTGCACCCCTCCCCTCCCCCCTCTCCCCATCCCCCAGTGCCTCCCCCTCCCATCCCCAGAGCATCCTTTAATGTGCATGCCAGACTCTCCTCTGGGTCCTCCTCTCCGATGAGGTGCAAGGACCCAGTGGCATTTCCCAGAACCTTTTCCTGTGTTCCCCTTAAGCATAGGAACACTACTGTGGCTGTCAATCCCTTGCCTCCAAGGATCTTAGTGCCTTTAGCAGATGCTAGACTTTGTGAGGTCAATAGTGTGTTGGACATTGCGCAGGGCATGCAAAGTCCAATTATGATTGCTTCGGCCCTAGCTTGCACACATGCACAATTGAATAAAACAATAAAAAAAGACTGGTGGCAATCATTCATGTAAGCTTCTTAATACATGGGGAATGTATGAAGATAACAAGATGAAATATCTTGGCAGAATCAAACATTGTGATATGGCATGTGGGTGATTTTGCTAAGGTCTACATCATATTAAAATAGAAATATATTGTTACATATTGAATATGTCAGTAATAAAAAAATCAAAATTATGCTTTCGTTACTAGGTTATTAAGTAGTTGAAGTCGTTGATAACAAAGAGCTTTTCTAGTAGAGAATACATTGATAAAAAAGATAGAAAGACCTACAGAAGACCAACACCCAAAGGACAAATGGGAAAACAGAATCCAATGAAACCAAGGAATGGTGTAAAAAAATCCAAAAAAAGTATTATTCTAGAGATTAGAAAAATAGGGAATTTCAAGGTGACTAGAGGAGGCAAGCATTATGTCTGGAATCATTATATTTAGAAATCAAGAGTCTACAAATTTGATAAAGCTAAATTTTGTAAATAAAGACCAAGTGATATTACAGGGGCTTAAGTGAATGAGAAATGAGAAAACCAGCATGTATCTGCAAGTGAATGAATAAGTTTGTGGTTTCATTTGTGTATTTGTTAGCTGCATTTTCTCTGTCACCTGTCAATCATATCATCTATTTATCATCTATCTACTTATCTATGCATCATGTCTATTATCTATTTATCTATCTTCTATCATCTCTATCATATTTATGTATATTTATTTAGCTTATAATTTATCACCATCCATCCATCCATCCATCCATTCATCCATGCACATTTATTAGGCAATCTTGAGCCTATTTCCATTCAGGTGTGATTTTTTTAAAAGGCAGAAACTACAATCTAATTTTTTTTTATTTCCACTCATACAAATTTAACAGGTACACTGGTCCCCCCCTCCCTCTGACTCCCTTATCCTCTTGTGCCCTCCTCTCCTCCCCCCTAAATTTTTCTTTTGAAGAATTTATCATCTCTGCAGGAATATGAACCATCACATTTGACCTTGCTCAAGCTTACTTTTCAAGCTATAGTTAATTCAGTTTGTTGTAAAAGTTTATTACAACACATTTAAAAGCACTGTGTGAATTTTACATTGCCATTATGAGTTGTTAAATGAGATACGTAGACCAGAATTCCATTTGTTACAGAATAAGAGCATTCAAGCTTTCCCTAAGGAAAGGACTATGTGGCATAGTCCCTAAGGAACGGGAGCTACTGTGAAGATGCTATCTGGGAGCACAACTTTGAAGAGCTATTCTTCCTATTCCACTGTGCCATGTCTGTAAGAAGAATAGATTGTTCAGGATGCTGTCTGCTTTTTATTATAATTTATCCAATCAATGTAGACAGGAGAACACATGCTCCACTATAGATCAGTCAAATTATGTGCCAAGAGCCCTTTTAACATCATGATTTCTGTTTTATTGCTTGTCTATCAATTACCTTGTAGCCAGTTCTACCCACTCTTTGCCAATTTGTTAGAAAAGGTCCTTCTAGAATTATAGAGCAGGTGTTATGATGGATTTAGAGTTTGTTTTATATTATCCTGTGCACTTTGGCACATCTGTTCTCCAATTACTGCAAATACTTCAAACTTTTAATCATATTTATAGCATATCTCATTCTCTTATGTTTGGCTTCCAAATCTTGGAGAAGAAATGGTGCCTCAGAGAAGTGGTAGGCAACGTGGGTTGGCTAGAAGCCAGCCAAGCACATTAATTTTGGATGGTCACCCTGAAAGTCCAGTGAGCAAGCAGAAGCTTTCATTGTTTACAAAGTAACAAGAATGGTAGGTGTATAAGACTGTGCATCTCTTTATTATGATACATCGTCCATGTATTTTAAAAAAATACTGTAGAGTGACAAAAATTATCCAGAAGGATAATTTTACAAGACACCTGCCAACTTTTATGTAGCTTTATATGCATGTATGCACTTCAAACACACTTCCTTCCACCAGTGATTTTTATTTCAGATAGAAATGTAGTGAAATTATCGTATTTCTTCCATGCTCAACTGAATCAGCATAATATAGTAGCCATAAAAATTCAAACAGCTATTCAGTTCAATATTTCTCAAGTGACTTCAGTTAAACACAATCTCTGTACAACCCTGTACTGGAGTAGATGATGTCTTACTTTCTAAGCTTCATGTAGTTATTGGTACAGCTATTTCTACATGGATGGTACATGGAAATTTTGTGCAAAAAAGTCACTAAATATAAAATGCAAAAGAAATGAAGGAAATAAAAATGTGAACAACTAAAAATTTTGGAAATATGGGATAAACATAGATTGTGTAACGATGGATCTGCTAGTGTAAGACAAGATACTCCAGTTATGAAAAGGCAGCTTCTGAATCCAGTACTCTAAATAGGAATCTTATTGCCACCTTAAGAACACTTTTTAGCACTTTACAGTAGTAATGTACTGTAAAATGAGGATAATAACAGTGTGACATAATTTCATGTTGATTAATTTGGGTAAATTATGCCAACACTAAGAAAAGTACCTTTGCATATGTTGAAAATAAATATTATCTATCATTAATATTGTTTCATATGTAATGATCATATATATTTTAAAAGACCTTGTATATGTAATTTTCCGAGAAAAATATTCATGGGAGAGTGTGGTTAATATACACATAATGCTAAATATATATATATATACACATAATGCTTTCTTGAATCTTGTTGTTAGTGTGTTTCTAGTAGTGACCAACTATAGTCCATCATTATGACAGGAGATTTCATACCAACCTCAGGAGCTGAGGGAACTGGCTACACCATATCCATAGGAATTTCTGAGAGAGGGACATACACCATTTGTGAGAATGCCTGTGTATCAATGCATGCCAAAGCATTCCAAAGTGCTGAACCACTGTTTTATCTTGTCTACCTCTCCAGGGAATTGTCCCACAGACTGGGGATCGGGCTTCCCACATCATCTAGGTCATCTCCCATGGGCTTGCTCAAGGTTTGCCTTAACTACCAGCTCTTCACAGATGTGTCCAAAGTCTCAGCCTTCAACTTTCAAGTTAACACATGTATCTAACTGGCACAGGTGCCATGTGAATTTAACTAAAAAGCATATGTAAGCTCTCCCTACAGTCTAAAATTGAAAGGATAAAATTAAATGAAAAAATACATCATAATTTTAATAATAAGTCAAAACTTCCCAGTCATTGTACTCTATTTCCTAGAGATTATGTTTCTTAAATTTATAACCTGAAATTTTCTTTTTTTCTTTTTTCTTTTATTATTATTATTATTATTATTACTATTATTATTTCCGCTCATACAAACTTAACAGGTACACCGGTCCCCTCCTTCCCTCTCCCTCCCCCTGAACCCCCTGCTCCCCCCTCTCTTTCCTCCCCATCCCCCAGTGCCTCCCCTGCCCCCCAATCCCCAGAGCATCCTTTAATGTGCATGCCAAACGGTCCTCTGGGTCCTCCTCTCCGATGAGGTGCAAGGACCCAGGGGCATATCCCAGAACCCTTTCCTGTGTTCCCCTTAAGCTTAGGAACACTACTGTGACTGTCAGTCCCTAGCCTCCAAGTATCCTAGTGCCTTTAATCCATGCTAGACTTTGTGGGGTCAATAATGTGTTGGAAATAGCGCAAGTCATGCAAAGTCCTATTATGATTGCTTTGGCCCTAACTCGTGTGGAGTATCTTGCATATCATTACTCTTCCCATCCTTGTTTCTGGGCACTTCCTCATCTACAAAATTAATGGAGAAAAGGCATAGAGAAAAGTCATGCATTTATATCAAAACTGTGCATTGTAGTCTAAATGATCAGTGTTCTAAAATATATCTAGGTTATGTGTGTTTGTATGTGCACATATATATGCATGTGTATATGTGTTTCTGTATGTTTGTATCTCTATGTCTGTTTATGTGTGTACATACATATTTGTGTGTCTTTCTCTGTGTGTGTGTGTTGTGTGCATGCATTCATAAATGTTAACTTCAGTTTTTCCAGCATTAGGGGTAAAGTAGACCCTGAAGCCATGACTATTCAGCTTACAATGAAAACGAAATAATGATTATAATAAATGCTTTCTGCCCTTATTTTGTACTAAAGTATTCAGTTTTACAGAATCTATTTTATAAAACAATGGGACATGAACATCCATTATTTTCATCCAACAATCTTTTAAAATGATAGTCATAGCAATCATTGCCTATTGAATGGTCAATAAACTTTAGGACATTGTAAAGAAATGGGAAGAGATTAAAAATAGAATCTCAAAGTACATTGCTTTCATGTTCATAACAATATTTCTTGTATATCTTCTTTTCTAAAAGAAAAATCATAATATTCTTTAAAGTAAACTACTTTTCAATAGCTGAGGGATAATCTGTAGGTTCGCTCTTCTCTTTATAGAGCTGTATCCATCAGAAAGCACTTAGCTCACAGCAGGGGGCCACATCAGCCACTGTGATCTGACTCAAGAATAATAGTGGTACAATAATTCCCTCTGATTTACTCGGAACAATTTTTCAAACAAAAAGAATTTTGGAAATGACATGAAGCAATTTCCTCTTTGTTGAGCTTCAGTCTGAAGAGTGACTGAGTTTATTCACAGTGTGGTTTATGCTCTCTTATTTCCATATTACAATCTTAAATTTCTGCTTTGTTGTTATGAAATTGATTTAAGTTTGCTTTCTAAACAACCTTTAATTGCGAGGCATTTATTTTGAAACTTTAAGAATTCAACACAACTCCCATTTTCCATGTGGACAAGACCTCTTTGTTGTGGGGTCATGATTGAAATGTCTTAATGGCATCAACCAAGCACATTTATTTTCAAATCTCTTAATCAAGGTGCTCTGACTTTCCAAAGTAGCCATTCTGTTTTCCAAATTTACTGGCAGCCATCAATAATAACCTCCCACATGTTGAAAATACACATATGTATCCACACACATATATATAGGCACATATACATATATTTGCTTTATGTGCTCAGATTAAGAACAAAAGACACCAGTAAATCTGGCAGAGCATTCATTTTCTGTTCTATTTGGTTGAGTTCTGTAACAGCTCAATTCTTATTGTTTTAATGAAGTAAGTACATAGTAGAAAATACAGATCTTGTGAAAATCAAATTATGAAGATGATCACAATATATAATACAAATCAGAATGTTGAGTTGTTGAAGCAGAGGTCAGATAATGAATACGAAACCATTTGATTATTGTCTTATATGATTGTTTCCTTTCCTCTTTTTTAGTTTGCTTTAGGAGAGTGATGGAGAGGGCCGGAAAGATGTACATTCATTTAATGCTGTGAGAAAATATGGTTAATTATGAAAACCATCTTTTAGCTTATAAAAACAATTTGCAGTGTTGATCAATATAAGGAACATGAGAGATAAATTTTGGGGATAATTAAACATTGTGATTTGTGAGCTTCTGTGATGTGTATACTTCTATGGATGCGGGTCTTATACATTCATATATATTGCTCCAAAGATACTATTTAGACGAATTCTGTTCTTCAGGAAATACCAGAATTTTTCCAGCTGGTATTACCATTTAAAGAAGCAATGCTTCACAGATGATACTAACAACTTCTCCAAACTGAATTTTTTAGGTGCAATAACTCAAAGGATTTCACACATATAAACAGAACCTAGGGTTAGGTTAGAAAAACAACTTTACCTTCATCCATGAGAGCCTCAACTTCTAATAAAGTCTGCACACAGAAATTGTTGAAGGATTCCCCTGAGACGCTTCCATTGATCATTTTTTAGGTCTCACAATACTCAGAAGTTATGTATATTCATAACTACATGTCACTGCAGTAAAAAGGGACAGGGTAACATCTGTTAGAGCAGATGGAACAAAGTTTAAAGAAACAAGACATAGGCTTTCAAGTACCCCTTTGTAGTAGAGTTGGTGATCAAGGGTTTAAAAGTTCCAGCAGTGATGTGGAACAACACATACAGGGTTGTTAGCCATGTAAATAAATCACATCCTGGCTTTTACTGGGGTCAATAGTACTAGCAAGACTAATCTTGGTTACATAGAGAAAAAACAAGCATGCATTCTAAGTCATGGAGATAAAACTAACCAACCTGATCACACCATAGCCGAAATAATCAGACATACACTCCTCTGCAACAATCTTTCTTTCATTCTACATTCTTTCCTTTCTCTCACTCTTGTCAGTCCCCCTTCCCTTCAAGTCTTCCTATCATATTCATGTCCTTATACTTTGTTTTGTGTCCCTTTTGTGTGATTCTGAGCTAGACACTATCTCTTAGAGCTGCGTGGGTTCACCCAAATTCAATCCCAATCTTCACTGTGATAATGTTGGGAGGTGGGCAGGAGTTGATTAGATCATGAACCACAATGCCTGTTAATGCTTAATTAATCATATGATTATGAAAAGAGGCCAAGGAGAACTATGTCTCATCATGACATGTTTTCCATCTGTCAAAGAAGAGACAATTCCCTGGAATGTTAACTTTTGAAGTCTTCAGAATCACGAGAAATGGTTGTCTTTTGTTCATAAGTCACCCACTCTATATTATTCTGTTTCAGTAACTCAAACTGGTCAACATAGTACTCTTCTTGTTTTATTCATCACCTTTAATGGTTTTCTAGTGGTATGTGTAGTAGAAATGGCAAGCAGTGGCAGATAACATGTGAAGAAAAGACAATTCACCTTTAAGAAGTCCCTATGAAAGCAGTTTCTAAACTAAAAATTTTATTTTCTTCAATTATAACTTTATTGAGTAAAGCAAGTTATTAGAAAAATGCTTTGAAGGCTATAATATGTATTTCCTAGAGGTAGCCTCAATGAGGATAGTCTACCAACAACTGTGTATGAATAAAAATAAACATATGTCAGACTTCTATAAATATATAATTGTTTGAAAAATCATCAAAGCACAGACAAATGAGATAACTCAGTAAAGTACTTATTTGTCCACAAACCTGGTGACATGAGTTCAAACCCCAGAAAGCCACATGATGCATGTGTGCATCTCTTTCTCGCAAATAAAACACAAATCTTATGAATAAATGAGAACAAAATAAACAGCAAGCTAGAAAATCAGCCAAGAAAATGTATATTACTATATTAAGGGATATAAAAGAAGGTAAAGGTTGATCAATAAATGCAAGACCAAAAATTTAATTTTAATGTTACATAACGAAAGAAAGACTTAAAAATGGAATGAAATTTCTATTTATTCTTGGAAGATGTCATAGAATTGCTTTTGTCATAACATGTTCCTGAATATGAGGAAAGTAATATTCTTCTGTGTTGTTACTAGAAATACAAACTTGCTTTACAAATGTTGAGTTCATACATAACCAACAATTCCCTGTTTAAAATATTCAAAAGAAGAATTAAGTTCATGTACAAAATAATGTTATTCGTAGTGCTAACTATTAAGTAAAAAACATTGCAAAGTTCTTTAGTGCAACGTTGGGTTTGCACATAAAGTAAGGCATAGCTTTCTAGTAAGATATTATGCATGCAATTACATGAAGAATTAAGGTCTAAATCTTAAATAAAAGCACTTATGAGAAAAAATTAAAATGATTACATATTTACAGATGTATATATACACAGTATATATTTACATACATGGAATATGCATGTAAAAGCACTTATGAGAAAAAATTAAAATGATTATGGATTTACATATGTATATATATGCAGTATATATTTATACACATGGAATGTACATGTATACACAACAACCTGCAAATGTATATCACTGTATCCACAAGTACATATGTACATACATTGGCCTTTTGGGAGTTTCAGATTATTTCATATAAAAATGAATCTCTTAAGATATAACTTAAGGTTTGCATCTGATCATAGGCAGGTTTGCATCTGATCATAGGCACATTCTAAAATGTACTGACGTTCACTGCAAAATTAACATTGTATAAGATTCTATCAATTGTCATCTTTCACAAATTTTATGTCATAATTTTGAAAATACACTAAAATAAAAATATTTGCAGCCTTGTTTAAATGAATTATGAATAATTTTAACTTTCTCTTTTGATATTTATTTTTTTCTGCATCTTGTCTATTTGTCAAGAACAGATGTATTCTTTGACTCTGGAAACCCTAAATATGATATAGCTGCATCATGACACAGCTGTGGACTCTACAGAAGTCTTGACCATACTCTTTACACTGCCCTTTGCTTACTATTACCCATATGTTCCTTTTCAGTGAAGCTCTGTACTAAGTCATTCCACTCTGCAGACAGCTATAGAATTTAGATTTAAAGTAACCATATCTCCATTATCTTCCAGTGTTCAACAATTTTTTACAGTAGTTTAAGAAAGATCCTCAAACCTTCTATTAGATAATCTTTATTCAGAATTTACACGTAATTAAATGAAAGTAACAAAATAGTCTGACTGACACTCTCAAAGTTTACTACTTTGAGAGTTAGACTACTCTGTTAGTCTAACAGCTGATCATAAAAATATGTTGAGAGTCGCACTTTCTGAAACACCCACTAGCTGAATGAACAGAAAACTGCAGGAAGAAAAATGGCAAGTCCTAGAACTTATGGTCCAGTAAAATCTTACTAACAAAAATTTGAAACATATATCGTATGTTTGAACTTGTCCAAACCATTGAGCAAACAGCATCTTGGGACAGTAACAGTGTGGCTGAGTTACTTAACTATTTACACATCTGTTATAGTTGCATTTTGGTGTCACCTTGACAGTTGCAGACTGTTTTGGGCGCAGCTGTGGAAGGTTAATGGTTAGAATGGCCCCTGAACAACTCTGCAGGTACTTGACTGATTGCTGTGGAGAACCCAGTCCATAGTGGGTGGTACTTTCCAGTGGTGGACCAGATAATAGGAAGTGTAAGGAGGAGGGACTTGCTCTTCCCTTGTGTCGACTTGCTGTGGAGTCTACTCTGAGAGCATCATGCACTTTTAAAGAATCATGGCCTTCTTTGTTGCTGCCGCTGCTGCCTCTGTTCTTGGCTAACTTGGAGCTTCATCTTTTCGACTGCGTTCCTGCTATTCCTGCTGCCTTTGGAGCCTGGTCTCTAGGCCTTGCTGCTGTTTGCTGTTCATCGTTGCCATTAGAGCCCAGCTGTTCTTCACCAGCATCGTCGACCCTCCAGAGAAGGCTGAAACCTTCTTGGGATCTTTTGGCTTGTGGAACATTCCAGTCAAGAACCAGGCTGCAGACGGCTACTTTGAAGGACACTATTTTCTTATTGTGAGTTATTTTAACAAACTTATTTATAAATATTACATTCTATAGATTCTGTTTCTTCAGAGAACTCTAATAGAACAACTTAATACAAAAAGTGTTTTTCTGCTACTTATAGTTGATCTTTTTGAAGAAGATGTAACATCACTAAAATAAAGTAAATGATGGAAAAACTGAATCTGAGATGATCTGGAGAAATTTCAAGATAATTATGATTAATAATAATTGTTTAAAATGAGACTTATTTTGTAAGTGTTTTGATGAGTGACTTTTGAGTACAAATGCATTTGTAGACTAAATGCAGAGTGCATGGAGAAAAAATTTTGGAGAAGAAATTGAAATATTTACAAATGAAGATAGAAAGCAGCTCTAAAGGAATGGGAAGAACGTAAAATAGTGATACACTTAATATTAACACATTTATTTTTTCAAGACATAACAAAGGAAACCAGGGAGAGAAACAACAGACAGATTTAAATTCGGATGTTTAACTTACAGAGAATCAGGACATACATGCAGTCCGCAGGGAAACTGTACACAAGGACTAGAACCAGAGAGAAGGCTCGTGGCAGGTGGATAAACATTCATGGTGTTGGCTTATGCTCTATTTGAATTTCATTGCCAAGGTCAAAAAATAGCTGAGGTCTCTAATAAAGAACAGCTGTATTTATGCCCAAATTTTACAGCTAGATCAAAGCAAGAGCCTCAGTTGAAAAATAAAATACAGACATTTGGTTACTGTTATGTGAGGAGGAGGCATGTATATTAGAAAACTAGGGAACAAAAGAGACATAAAAAATCATGAGTGTGTTCTTACTAACTGCTCAGCAGCCCACGTTCCTAATTTTCTTCTGTGCATCTCTAGGAGCTTTAATGAACATAGGATGGACCGACTTATGGGAAGCTTTTAAGAAGATGGTAAAATATCTTGGAGACAGTTTGACAGAGCGACTGTTAGTTTTGGCTCTAATAAAGAAACTTATCAGGAGGGATTTGAGCCAATGCTGTTACTAGCTGTGTGACCTGTGTCTTATCTTCTATGGGCTGCACTTTCTTAACTGTAAAATGAGTGTGTTATGATGTCTGGCTTCTCAGACTATGAATGCAATTCAACGGAATACATGTTTAATTCCATATGTAATACAAAGTAAGCACTCAAAAGTATCAACTATCATATACATGTGATGTTCTTTCTAATGGTTCATTAATTGCAATAACTCAGTTCTCAGAAAACTATAATCTTGACTTTAGGCATTAATAAAGTAGAATTATCTCCAGGAAATGCTTCCTTGCACACTTTTTTTTTACCCAACTGATTTATCCTTGTTAAATGATCTCAGCAAAACAAAGGAGTAACCTGGTTTGTCAATTATAGCCATACAAATTCTAAAATAACATATAAATAGACTATTTTGAAATTTGTATTTTTTTCTCAGTTCTGTGCTATTTATTGCTTTTGTAAGAGGCCTTTTTATGACTCAAAAGTTTATAAGAACTTTACAAGTAGGGAAAGACAATTCTTGTTGAAATCCATGGATTAAGCCATTCTGAAAATAGTCTCAAGGAAATGCAAGGTTGCTCTGAAGCCCCGATAAGCCCCTGCTACCCTGACCTGTATATGATGGTTAAGGGAAGGAAGCCAGGCACCTCCCAGTTCTTGCTCTTGGGGGCAAATTGGTATGCTCCTTCTTGCTTTATACTTTCTTAGTCATAAAAGACTAACAAGGAGAATGGATTTTTTTGGCATGGTGTTTGATATATTTCAAAATAATTTGCTTTTAGAAAAATGCCTACATGGTATCTTTGGTAGTTATGAAAAAATTATGATGATTTCAAATGTGTTTGATGCTAGATTCACCTCTCAACGATAATTCACTATCTGTCATGCAGTAATCAGTTTGGAAATGTTCTTTGTTGTCTTAGAAAAAAACATCTCAAGAAAAAGTTCTAATGCACATTTATATACACTCAACTTATCAAGTGTGCATACAAATATGTTTTTTCTGAATACCAAAGAAGTAAAATCTTCTAGAGTCCAGGCTGTCTTTTGCCCTTTCTTTTAATTATAGATTTCTTTTTACACTGAATAAACTCAGAACATTATTGCATTATTTCACTCTGTTTTGTTCTAGGTCTCAGAAATAAGAACAAATTTTTTTGTGTGTGAATGACCCCTGGGATTAGAAATAAAAGATACATGAAGTTCTGGAATCTAATAATTTCAAATTCTCTTATAACACATTTTTCAGTAAAATGTAATTGAAAATGAATACTGACATGGTGCTAGAGTGTTTGACACAGAATGTGATAATAATAATAACTACTGGGTATGGAACAGTAACTACACAGCTTGCATCATTTCAAGCCCTCTTTAATTTTTAAGGACACTAAAAAGTTGGTACTACATATTTTTCACACCTTGAAGCTGAGATGCTGAAGATGGGATAAGTAGCTGACTCTGTGGTTCCTTAAGTTTATCTTTTTTTTTATGTATGCACATACGTGTGCACATGTACAAGAGGGCCTGTGAAGGTGCAAGGGTGACATCAAGAATTATCATGGATTGCTCTACTTCCTTATTACTTTGTTCTGGGATGTTCCAGGTACCTCAGCCAGATGTGCAAGCCACTGTCATATCCACTAGGCATTTGTACATGGGATCAGGAGATTTGAACTCAGATCTTTTTGCTTGCAGGGCAAAGACTTTAACCACTGGTTTTGCCTATCTTCCTCCATCTCCATATGGAGAAAGTTCATTCTGAAGCTGTTGCTGATCAGATGCACACCCCTATCCTATCACATGCATCTTTCTGTGTGACACTCTCTGTGGAAGAGGTTTCTCACATAATTTTATTCAACTCTTTAGGTTTTCAAATTTTTTAAAAAGATTTTATTTACTTATTCATTCGTGTGTGTGTGTGTGTGTGTGAGAGAGAGAGAGAGAGAGAGAGAGAGAGAGAGAGAGCAAGCATATGTGTATATCAGAGGGCACTATGTGTTCCTATGAAGGGCCAAGGGTCACTTTGAGAATCATCCTGGATTTCTTCTACCCTCCTTTTTTGCCATCTCTCCAGCCCAGCTTTAAAATTTTTATAGTCAATTTTATAGTCAACTGTGAGTATGCATTTCAATGAGTTCATTACACAAGAAACAATAAATAAAAATGAAAATAACTGTATTGTGATGAGAGCAAACTTCAGAAGACGTTTCGAAATTTTTTAACTGAGACTCATCAATACTGTAGGTTTTTTTGGGTAAACTAGGGTTGACAATAAATAGAGTGTTGCTTTCATTGTTCCTTTCTAATGCTGTGGGTTATGGGAAGTTTCTGGGCTTTTATAGCTAAGAGCACTGCAGTGCCAAAGCATTGGAGAGAAGTGAGTGTGGCACTTCTGAGCACAGTGGGCATGTTCAAGGTGACAGCACTGTCAACACATGCAATGACACTTCTACTTTTCCTTTCATTTTTCTTCTTTTTGGACCTTCTAATTAGGTGATATCTGAGTGGGTTTAGTGTTTTGAATGTGTCACCCATGATTACATTAGGCAGGATCAGGTATGGTTTGTGGGAAGAGGTACAGGCTCTCTGGGTCTCTCTGGAGTCTGGATATTTGAGAAAATAAAAATGGGAAGCCACTTTTTCCATGAAGTGCACTCTAGTACAACAAGGAGGTGAGTATGTGGGACTTACAATGTTTCTTACAGGAATAGTTTGGTTTAGGTTTAAAATTTCTACATCATATCATACTAATTTTGATATCAAACAGTTCAGAAATTATTAATGGAGCGTTCACTGGCTATTTGTTATCAATGAAAGTATCATCAATAGAAGGATGACTTTGCCTTCTTTCAGACTTCATATTCTTTTTTATTTTAGTCTCCAACAGAAGACTTAAAACACATAGCCTAAAATCACTTGTCTATGAAAAAAATCCTATGGAAAATCTTGTAGATGCTCCCTGTGTTTTGGGGAATGTCTCTTTTCTTTTAAGCATGACTGTGCTTCTTTCTTCTTGTTTGCAGATTTCTACATGCTAACATTTTCTGACTCTCATTTCCACAAAAGTTTAGTGCTGATGTCAAGTACAAATTATTTGACAGAATTACTCTTTGTTTAGGAGATATACTAAAAATATTCTTGAAATAGAGAATTAGATTCACTAAAAGTGAATGAACTTTCAGCCAAAATTTTTCAAAACTAAGCATTTGACTAAGAGGCTTTCTTTTTTTATTATTAATACATTTTTATTATTATTTCAGCTCATACAAACTTAATAGGTACACCAGTTCCCTCCCTCCCTCCCCCCCCCCCCGTACCCCCTATTCCCCCTCCCCTCCCCCTTCCCTCCCCATCCCCCAGTGCCTCCCGCCCCAATTCCCAGAGAGTCCTTTCTTGTGCATGCCTGATTTTCCTCTGGGCCCTCCTCTCCGATGACGTACAAGGACCCAGTGGCATTTCCCTGAACCCTTTCCTGTGTTCCCCTTAAGTATAGGAACACGGCTGTGGCTGCCAATCCCTTGCCTCTAAGGATCTTGGTGCCTTTAGCAGATGCTAGACTTTGTGAGGTCAATAGTGTGTTGGACATTGCGCAGGGCATGTAAAGTCCAATTATGATTGCTTCAGCCCTAACTTGTATGGAGTATCTTGCATATCATTGCTCCTCCCATCTTTTTGCTCTTACACTCTTACTGCCCCCTCTTCTGCAAATGTCCCTGAGCTTCAGGATGGGGAGAGATTAGTCTGGCCTAGTTCTAGGTGGTTGATATAGAGTCTCTGAAGTTCTGGATTGTGGTTTGTTGATTTTTCTTTTGCAGTTTTGCTGCTCCTGCAATGCCCTTCACTCCATCCTGATGGGCACTGTATGTCACACCCTGGCCTGAGACAAAAAGCTGTTAAACTAGAGTCTTGTGATAAAAGCACATTCAAAGGTAGATGTAATAAAAGTGGGAAACCACAGTGAGGGAGGGGTCTATCACCCATTTGCAAAATGGTTACTTTTTATCTGCCAGACTATATGCCCTCAGACTAAGAGGCTTTCTAAGATGCTTATTATGATGATGATGAGGAGGATGATGATGATGATGATGTGTGTTTTCATGTGTGGATCTCTCAAACAATGAGTTACACATTAGAGACAATGGAATAATCATAGAAAGCAAAGCATTTAGGGTAAAAGGGAGAGATTATGGGTAAGTAAATTTTCTGTACCTTAGTTTGACATGCATAGGCTAGAGAACCGAATTTGGAAAGAAAACTAAATCACATTTGTTTGTGTTTCCAAGGCCTTAGCCATACCTAAGCTATAGTTAAAGTTACCTATAAGCCTATTTTATTTTTTTGGTGATCGAAACAAGACTATTTAATACCACCCCTGTCCTTTTAACAGCCAGTGACCTCATTCTTTTAGTATTTTTTGAGGATACTAGATTAAAGCATGTAGGCAATGCATTCCTTAAACATGTTAGTTTTTCCAAAACAGTCACAAATTTTAAAACAGTGATTGAGACTGTCACTTAAATTCATCGCTACCATTGAAAATCATGTTAGAAATCAAACAATGTCAATGTGTATCAATAAGGGCTAAACACGTAACCAGCCCTTTAGACATAAGTTGCATATAAGAGAGTTCTCTCTTTCCCACTCTCCTGTCCTTCGGTCATGGTCATGGAGGCTCTCTACTCTTGCCATGTGCCCATGGTGGCTGTCTCTTCTTTTTCTCTGACTTTAAACTATCTCTTCTGCTCTAATGTTCTCCCACCTCAAGGGTCTGTGCTTCCTCCTTGCCTCTCTTGGGACAGAGTGTCTATGAGTCTCATTGCTTTTTCTCATTCTCAATAAACCTTGCTTTAATCTGTGTGTGTGAGGGGTAAATGGGCGAAGTTAGGCAGTGGTTACATCCAGGACATTCTTTGATATGGACCTTTGTTGACCATCTCACTGACCTTTTCCAATGAACTCTCGTTAATGTTTTCATATACCCTTTCCTTTCATCTCCTCTTACCCTGCATGAGGTAATTACAAATTATTTTGTGGTTACTTCTAAGCCATCTAGCTAGCATGGCTTCCTGATCATTGTATGTGTTTTTCCAACTGTCTTGGGCAGAAAAAAAAGATGTGGACAATACTGATTATCAGAGCGACACAACAGAAACACACAAAGAATTTTCTAGCTGATTCTAATATTTCTTTCCAAACTGAAATCATACCAAATTTGTTTCCTGACAGGACACAGAAAACAACATATTTTTCAAATACTTTTTGTTGTTATTTTGACATGCTTCAACAAAATATGAGCCAAAGTTCCTGTAAATCCTGCGCCTTTGGGGACATTTTGTATTTTTCTGCTGAACAATCACTCAGATTGGAATCGGAAATTCTTTTGGGGTGAAGTTTTCAGTGTTTTTTTTTCAAGAAAATATGTGTCAATTTTTTCCATTATATAATATTTTAATTTTATTAAAGCAAATGAAAATGAAAATTTGGTCTTATAGTTCTGATATAATTCAAGGCATGATAGGTCAAACGATAGTTTGTCCGAAGAGCATGATTTGCATAAACACTATTTGGGAAATATCAATTGTTGCTCTCAATCAGTGATGTAAAGATTCCTTTTCATTCTTTTGAACTGTCATAAGTTTAAAATGGATGCTTATTCCTTGCTAATTGGTGTTCACATGTAAGCAAGTGAACAGTAATTATTAAGATGTAACATGTTTAGAAGATTATACTTTTGATGAGTTATACTGTCATGTATTAACTATTTTCTGGTTAAATCCAGGTGTACAGTACAGAGAGGTAGAATTAATTATCATTAATACCATTGCATAACTAAGCATAAAATGGAGATTTCACTAGAGGGATCCTCAAACTTCAGAGAATTATGCAGTAATTAATGTGTTGTAGTTACCAATAAGTGTTGGTTGAATAAACAAATAGTCTAAAACACTGGCATTTTAGGGAATAACCCCCCCATACAGCAAAAATTCACCTCGATAGGACAAGCATGATCATGTTCATAGCAACACTGTTTACAATAGCAAAGTCATGGAATCAGCCCAAATGTCTAACAGTTGACGAGTGGATAAGGAAAATGTGGTACATTTATACAATGGAATACTACTCAACCATCAAAAATGATGAATTAATGCAATTTGCCAGGAAATGGGATGGAATTAGAAACAATTATATTGAGTGAAGTATCCCAGACATTGAAAATTAAGCGCCGTATGTACTCCCTAATAGGTGGATCCCAGTACCAAACCCACTTAGAGACACTCAAAGACAAATCTCTGTAATACCTACAGTAATTGCAAAGATTATAAGCAGGAGGGAAGGGGAAGGAGGGCCCCACCAGAAACAAGGAGAGAGGGGACCATGTTACAGCAGAGAAAATAGGCCTCCATCAAGGACTGCAAGTAAGTAATGAGACATCTGGTTAAGTTCACAGATTTTCTTTCCTGATCATATGCAACTGATGGGGTATGATCTCACCAGAAGGGGTGGGCATATAGGCTAACTGATAGAAAGTCATCATTTTGCAAATGATGATTGACCTCTCTCTCACCCCGGTTTCCTACTTTTATTCCATCTACCTTTGAATATACTCTTATAACGATACTCCAATTTAACAGGTTTTTATCTCTGACCAGGACATGAATTCCAATACCCATCATGATGGAGCCAAGAGCATTGCAGGAGCAGCAAAACTGAAAAAAAAGATCATCAACCTATAATTCAGAACATCAGAGACTCTATATCAACCACATGGAACTGGGCCAGCCTAATCTCTCCCCATCTTGAAACTCAGGGAAATTTGCAGAGAGGGGGCGGTAAGACTGTAAGATCACAAGGATGGGAAGAGTAATGGTATGCAAGATACTCCACACAAGTTAAGGCCGAAGCAATCATAATAGGACTTTGCATGACCTGCACTATGTCCAACACTTTACTGACCCCACAAAGTCTAGCATGGACTAAAGGCTCTAGGATCCTTGGAGGCTAGGGACTGACAGTCACAGTAGTGTTTCTAAGCTTAAGGGGAACACAGGAAAGGTTTCTGGGAAATGTCCCTGGGTCCTTGCACCTCATCGGAGAGGAGGACCCAGAGGACAATTTGGCATGCACAGTAAAGGATGCTTTGGGGATTGCAGGGGAGCTACTGGGGAATGGGGAAGGAAGGGAGATGGGAGGGGGGAACAGAAGGGTCGGGGGTGGGAAGTGGAGGGAGGGAGGGGACTGGTGTACCTGTTAAGTTTGTATGAGCCGAAATAATAATAAAAAAAACATAAAATAAAAAAAAACAAACGAATTTGTAAAACCCATTAAGGGAATGATGGAAAATTGACCCCACTCAAATGCTTCTCCTAAGTCGTGACCAATGTGCTCCTTGTGTCACTCTAAAATTTGTGAATGAAGGTTTTAGAAATAAAAAAAATAAAGCACTGGCATTTTAAAATCATGAACATTTTCATTACTCAACTATGCAATCTAGATGGGAATATGTAAGGTTTTGAAAGACAATGTTAAACCGTAATTCTAGTTTTCTAGGAAACTCACAATCTAAAACAGCTAATCAATTAACCAATGCAGTAAAATTGCCTTTATTGGATAACATCTCATTAGGTTCACAGTCAGTAATAATAAGCTCTAATTAATAAATACGTATAATATACTAGATGTTTTACAAATAATTCACATAGACTATTTCACTGCATCTATTTTATGTCTCATAAATTTAAATCTCAAAAAAAATCTTAAAATGTGGCTAAAGACAACATGACAGTCTCAGCTGTCAATTTGAAAGTTGGACGGTGTCCTTCTGGGGAGTACATTCTAAGGAATTATGTCATTAAATCAGGCCTCTGGGAAAGTCTATAGGAAACTTTCTTGACTGAATAATCGATGAGGGAATACCCAATCCTTGGGGTGGGACATTTCTTGAAAATATTAAAAATTTCATAATCAGATCCCCTCAAGAATTTTTTTCCTCCTAATTCTGACTCCAAAAGTTGTAGAATCCCTGTCTTAGGGCAACAGACTTTAGGGAGTATAGTGATCAGGCTGGATTTAACTATGGAGAGATGCTTGTAAGCAAGTGATTTGCAGATGTGTATTGTGAGTCTTGGTTTCATCGTATTTGGGTAGTCAAATTGTAAGGTGATAGATATCCAATTCTCCCCATGAAAATATTTCTTGGAAGCTCCAATTATAAATCAAAAGAGCATAGGTACTGTGAAAAACTGAAATGATTTAAGTGGAATTACAAATGGTCAGTGTACAACATGTACAAATGCCCACTTGTGCTTGCCTATCTCTTTGTTGTCTTGCTTATGTCTCTAGAAGGGGACATTCCTTTTCTGCTTTTTAAGAATTGAATTGAACAAATTGTGGTTGATGAATAAACTCAATAATTTTATATGAGTACTGGACAAATGCTAGTATTTTTTAGGCATTGGCAATTTTAGATATTCTATAACCAGTGAAAGTAATAGAGCTTCACACAATTTTTTTACTTGAGTGCCTTAAAAGAGCATTGGGACAAATGAAACTTCTGTCATTCTGGAGATATAGCCCGAGAAAGTAAGCAAAATGCAGCAAGATCATCATTTTTCTTTAAAATTCTTTAGTATGTGTATTCAGCTTGATTTTTACATATTTTAAAATATGTGGATGATTTAAATAATTTGCCAATTCAAAGACATAGGTTTTGTTTTTCTGCAAATGCTTCAGCATGAGGGCTGTGACAAGAAGCTTGCCCTTGTTGGCAGGAATTTCTTATCCTGGCTCCTTTCTTCCCTAGAAGAGCCGATAGTAAAGATATCAATTCCCAAGTTTAGCAACCTGTGAGATAACTACAGGTGTAGGGTACATTTTAATCATGCTCATGAGTGGGTGTTGAAGACAGATACTTAGAGACATGAATTTGCTGAGATTCAGCTTGGGCATGGAGAAAATAGCACTTGGTTCCAGATGAGTGACACTTTTATGAGCATTCCAACAGGACCCAGACAAGCTTCTGATGGATGTAAACTCATGTTTAATGAGTACTGTTTACATATTGTCTATTGTTAGGATTTGGGTAGATAAAAAATAGGGGACTGAAAAATTTGAAAAGACCTAACAAGTCATTGTGTATTATGATAATAAGCTGGTCTTGTTTAAGAATTATTTTAAACTGTGCTCCCTCAGGACAAGGAAAGGAAATTAGCCCAAATCTCTCTGTTGCTTAAAAAAAAAAAAGCTAACTTTGCTGGCCTCATTGTCAATGCCACTTTCTTACCATTTAAGGCTTTCAGGCAGTAGGGGCATTTTTGTTATCATTCTTGTTGTGATGGTTTCATACATTATTCTTTATTAAGGGTGTTGGCTTCTGATCTGCATGCCTCCACTTTGTTTGGGTGCATGTCTGTTGAAGCCATACTGCGAGAATTATATCAGGAGAATCTTTCTTTAGAAAGCTTCATTGTGGGAAACTAGGTAAGAAGCCAAGGCTAGCTTTCAGTTTTGTCTTCTGTACATGGAATGCATGATGTTTTGGTTTGATTTCACCCACATTCCTGTTTTTCAATTGACTTTTTTATTTTTCAAAATTTCCCTAGGCGACATAAGTATAGATACACAAGGTAACTGCATGACTTTTGGGTTCACACAAAAGTAAATAAATGTTAATGTTCTATGTGGTAAGCAAGTCATTTATTATAAAGGTAATAGAGAAACCAGGGAGTTGGAGAGAATTATATTGTTCTGAAAATAGAAAGGCAGTATTGCTTCTGGCCTGAGGACCACTAGCTTTTTCCTCTGCCTTCTGTACCATTGGAGCAAACAGCCTTCCAAAGTGTGAACCCTGTCATGTGCATCTTTCTTTTTTCTTTAGGTCTCCCTCCAGTGTCTCTTATGAAAAGTAATAGAAAAGCAGCTGGCAGAAGAGTCTGGGAAGGATAATTTTGCTAACAGAAAACTCCAGCAGTAGAGGTCAAACTGTAGAAGGCCAGACATAAAGCTCAGAGTTAGCCATTCATTCTCACTAGCTCAACTGCTGTAGTGTTTTCATATTATCATTTTCTAACTTATAAAAGTTGGCTCACTTTGGTCATTGTTGGTATCAACCAGAATATTCTCATCACCTTTTATACCTCATCAAGTGTCTCTTTTGAGTGGGACAACATGAAATATTAAATATTTTTGTCGTACCAACATGTATAAAATATATGCTAATGAATATTGATATCTCAAGTTTCTAATAGAAATATATAGACTGTTTTTCATGATCCTCTACTAGAAGAATGTCCTGAGACTGGTTCATAATGTGGAAAGTTGGCAGTCAAAGTCTTTCCTGTGGAAATGAGTTTCTTTAAAACTAGTGTGTTGCACCTCAAGCACAAGTGATTACAATGTTAGTATCACTTCAGTAGCTGTGCAAAAAGACGCCAAAATTCCTCATGTGAATACTAAACAATGAAGCTCTAGATCTGATGTGTTATAAACAAGTTATCTTGACTTAAATAATGCCAAACATAAATACTGAAGAATTTAAAAAGTCAAAAAATAATGGCATCTATAGATCACACAACCTTATATTTGGATATTTATTTAGACTTCTATCAGTCTTCAATCGTTCAACACTTTTAACATATGAATAGCTACGACATGGTGAAGTCCCATAATTGGTTAGGCAGCATGATTTCCTTTTTATATGATAAACGCTTTATGGTGTGTGTGTGTGTGTGTGTGTGTGTGTGTGTGTGTGTGTGTGTGTGTACATTCATGTGTGTATATACATAAGCATGTAAGTATATGTGAGCGCAGTGTGCACAAGTATGTGTAAACGTGTCTTTGTGTTTGTGTGTGTGTGTCTGTTGTAGTGTTGATCATCACATCCAGGACCTTGTACATGTTATATAAACACTTTAACACTTCTTACTTCCTAGCCAGTGTCATGTACTTTTAAGGCAACATACACATAGTGTGGGATTTAGTTTCATTGAAATTATTTGAGTTAAGTGTTATCCTATCCTATAGGTAAATAACCTCCTTCTTTACACAGGCAGTGGAATAGATATGTAAACTGAGTTTGCCTAATTCTGTGCCCATATTGTGACTTGTGCCTTGTGACTTGTGCCTTGCCAGATGTAAGAATAACTATTTCTTAATTGTTATCTTTACCATGACTTTCTCTCCTCTGCATGATAATTTAGTTGAGTATTACCTACATTTCTGACTTATTGACAGCCATCACAACGTATCCTTTAAAATATAGCAGGCACCTGGCATGAATGAATGAATGATTTAAGTCATTTCTCAGAAAAAATAGCTTTCAACGATGACCTAGTTTTGGAGCTTGTAAGTCACAGTTTTATGATTAGCAAGAAGATTTGGCATTTTGGGAATCAAGAAAAAAGTCTCACTGCAAAATTTCCAAAGTGACAAAGAAAATTTCATTTCCCTACAAGCAATGATCAGTAAGAAGGCTGTTTCTTTGCTTTTCTCTTTTCCCTGTCAGTGGGCTCAATGATGCTGGTAGAGTTTCCAGTGTCATTGCAACCACTTGTATGCATGCCCCAAGTTCAGAAGATTTCATCCAAGTGGCATAGAGGAAGTCATGTCATCATGATGACTAAGATACAGAGACAGCGCTGTTCTAGAAACTCTGCTTTTGAATCTGATGATTTTTGGCACATCTGCAAGGCACATATCCTTCCAAAATGCATGAAAATAAATCACCAACATTAAAAGTAACTGCACTTACTATCCAATGTTTTGTAATTCATATTTTTCACTCTTATAAGACTATGGGGTGTTTGGAAAAATGGCTTTTAATATTACTTTACATATAAATGAAATGAGGATAGTGTTTATACAGCTGCTGACAGCACTAGAGAGTGGCTGTATGAGCCTGCATTCCCACCAGCAATGTAGGAGAGCTCCTCTCTCTCCACATCTTCTCCAGCATTTGTTGTTGTTTGTATTGTGGATTTTTGCATCCTGACCAGGGTGAGATGATATCTCAGGGAGGTTTTGATTTGCATTTCCCTGATGGCTAAAGAAGTGGAGCATTTTTTAAGATATTTGTTAGACATTTTAATTTCATCCCTGGTAAAGTTTCTTTTAAGTTCCAGGGCCCATTTTTTAATTGGGCCATTAGTTTCCTTGGTGTTTAGTTTTCTAAGTTCTTTGTGCACTCTGGATAGTAGAGCTCTATCAGATATGTGGTTAGTGAAGATTTTCTCCCATTCTGTGGGTTGCCTTTGAGCTCGTGTTACAATCTCTTTATCTGAACAGAAGCTCTTTAATTTCACAAGATCCCAACGGTTGAGAGTTGGTAGCAGTGACTGTGCAATTGGATGTCTGTTTAGGAATTCTTGGCCTAGCCCAATCAGCTCGAGGGAGTTCCCTATCCTTTCAACTATGGTTTTTATAGTCTCTGGCCTTATATCAAGGTCCTTGATCCATTTGGAATTAAGTCTTATACATGGTGACAAGTACGGGTCCAGCTTTAATCTTCTGCATGTGGAGATCCAGTTTTGCCAGCACCATTTGTTGAAGATACTGTTCTTTTTCCATTGGATTTTTTGGGCATCTTTGTCAAAGACCAAATGGCTGTAATTTTGTGGGCTTATATCTGGGTCTTCAACCCTTATCCATAGATCTGTGTGTCTATTTTGGAGCCAGTACCAGGCTGTCTTTATAACTATGGATTTATAGTATAGACTAAGGTTTGGTATGGTGATACCTCCAGCAGTGTTTTTGTTACTCAGGACTGTCTTTGCTATCCTGGGTCTTTTGTGCCTCAATATGAATTTTGAGATTGTTTGGTCAACTTCTTTAAAGAACTGCTTTGGGATTTTAATTGGTATAGCATTGAATTTGTATATTGCCTTTGGTAGGATGGTCATTTTTACGATGTTGATTCTGCCAATCCAGGAACATGGGAGGTCTTTCCACCTTCTGGTGTCTTCTGCAATTTCTTTCTTTAGGGTTTTAAAGTTTTCATTGTAAAGTCTTTTACCTCCTTGGTTAGGTTTATACCAAGGTATTTCATTTTTTAGGGGCTATAGTAAATGGGATTGTTTCTCTCAGGGCTTTTTCACTTCTTTCATTCTGGGCATATAGGAAGGCCTCTGATTTTTGCACATTTATTTTGTAACCTGCCACCCTGCTGAACTTTCTTTTAAATATTTTTTATTATCTCCGCTCATACAAACTTCATAGGTACACCGGTTCCCTCCCTCCCTCCTCCTCTACCTGACCCCTCTGCTCACCCTCCCATCACCCCTCCCTCCCCACCGCCCAGTACCTATCCTCCCCCAATCCCTGGAGAATCCTTTAATATGCATGCCAAACTCTCCTCTGGGTCCTCCTCTCCGATGACGTACAAGGACCCAGCGGCATTTCCCTGAACCTTTTCCTTTGTTCCCCTTAAGCATAGGAACATTATTTTGGCTGTCAATCCCTTGCCTCCAAGGATCTTGATGCTTTTAGCAAATGCTAGACTTTGTGGGGTCAATAGTGTGTTGGACATTGTGCAGGGCATGCAAAGTCCAATTATGATTGCTTTGGCCCTAACTTGTGTGGAGTATCTTGCATATCATTGCTCCTCCCATCCTTGTGCTCTTACACTCTTACCGCCCCCTCTTGTGCAAATTTCCTTGAGCTTGAGGATGGGGAGAGATTAGTCTGGCCTAGTTCTAGGTGGTTGATATAGAGTCTCTGAAGTTCTGGATTACTGTTTGTTGATTTTCTTTTGCGGTTTTGCTGCTCCTGCAATGACCTTCACTCCATCCTGATGGGTATTGGATGTCACCCCCTGGGGATGGTGGTGCGGACAGAGGCTGCACGGGAGGGAGAAAGCTTTATTTCTTTCTTGATATTGCTTTTTATACATGGGTCATTAAACAAATCCTGTAGAACCTCTGTAGATTTCTCATCAGTCCAAAATATCTTTTTATTGTTTTGTTGTGTCACTGGAAGGAGAAATGCACATCTAACACAAGGATGAGAAAAGGATGGAGAGAACACAGGGAGGGAAGAGCAGGGCAAGTGTGAAGGGAGGGATGGGGAAAGAGGGAAAAGTGGAAGTTGAGAAAAGTAAGGAAGTGGGTCAAGATAATTAGCTTCTTCACATATTTCAAAACTATCATGGTGGGATGTCTGCAACCCCAGCACCCATGCGGAAGCACAAAGATGACTGTGAGTCTGATGTTAATCTGGGATGTGTCATGAGACCAGGGCCTAACACACCAGTGGGACTGGGTGTATAGCTCAATGACAGCAGACTGTGTAACTTCTATAAAACCTGGGTTTGATCTTTAGTTCCTCAAAACAGACAAATGACAAACCGCCATATGGGATATAAGAATATAACATGGAGAAGGAGGGGTAAACCTACTTAAAAATGGTGACTATGTAACTTAAACATCACATCCAAAAATGTACAAGCAGTCAAACTCAGATCAAATTAAAATATTCACTAAACAAATAAGCTATTTGTATTGGCCTGAGGAATGAACATGTTTTAAATCTGTCAGCAATGTTACAGGACACTTGACTGACAGCTGGCATTTGAGGAATGACTTAGAATGTTGACTCACCTCAAAGAATGATTAAAACATCATTGTTAGTTTCTGTTATAAATCTAAATATGCAAGCAATAAGTTGGAAGATTCTAAATGCTATCTATACTCTGTAGTCTTGGGCTGGAGATGTACTACTTCATTCAGTTAGGAGATAGTGTAAATCCCATTTTTGTCCATTGTATTGAATAATGCTCAATGATATAGTATAGAAAAAGACAAGGTTTTGATAACTAACATAGGAGAGATACATTGTAACTCACTTAAGTGTTGGTAAATTAGATAATATAGCTTTACTTTCTCCTTTTTTTAACTTCCTGATTTTTTTATTTCTAAGTTTGTAGATAGAATATGTACTTCATCTCTCAAACATCTATGAATATAAATAGCTAAGCTTTTTTTCACCCCTATTGAATATACGATTCCTTGAATATTCCAATTCAACTTTTTATCTTCGTTCTCTACATTGGCATCGACTTATAAAACAAGGCAAATCTTGAATGCTTCCTTGAAAGGAGGAAATCTGACTTGTGTTAAACCTCATTTTAATTTTGACAACCTAATTGAACTACATGAAAATGAGAAGAAAATGAGCAGCACTTTGGGGGCTTTTATTAGACTGCTTCTTTTGTAGAACTCCTTTCCACAGTGAACCTCTTCACATATGAACTTTATTTCACCTGGAAACCTTAGAAAAAAAACAATTTGGTCAGTGAAACCTGTTTGAATATTTAGCTAAGGTTTAGTAAATAGAATGGAGTCTTAATTTTTCATTCTGGTGCTCTCATAGAGCAGACATCTCTGTTTCCTTTCCATTTCTTATGAATTATGTAAAAGATACTACATTTGGGCTGGGGAGATGGTCTTTGCCTTATAAACGAAAGGACATGAGATCTGATCCTAGATCCCATGTAAATATGCCGTGTTGAATCGGGAACTCCCTGTATTTCTGATCCTGGAAAGTGAAGCCTGGGAAACCCCAAAGCAAAGCAATCCAGAATGATTCCTGATGTCATCTGTGGGCCTCCAAGGGTGTACACACACACACACACACACACACACACACTCACACACACACACACACAATGCACACACACACACAATGCACACACACACACACACATGCATACACACATGCACGCATATAAAATTTCCCTCTTCTACATATACACACAGTAAACAAAAGAGTATTACATAAGTATAGGCTATATGCTGGATGTGTAAAATTTCATATTGCAGACTTTTATTTGTACTGCTAATAAAAGGCTGATTATTGTAATAATGCTTTGTTTTGCAGCAAATGTCAGCTGGAAAGCTACAGTTTGAGGTTGGCAAGTTCTAGGTGTTGGCATTCTGCTTAAGCAGGATCAAAATGACTCAAAGTCTAAACTTTAGATCTGGAGACAGGGATGTGAATACTTCCATTTTATTCAGAAGATACAGATTCCCAAAGATGAAGAACCAAATGGCAATTCCTAGGAGATTGTTATAAATGGATATCCAGTGAACAAAGATGACTTAGATGGAAACTGTACACTGAAGTCCACTCGTCAGTCCACTACAGCTCAGTCTGAACATGTTTACAGGCAGAAATGAGTACTTTGGGTAATAAGTACCTTGAATACGATTTCAGGATTAAAGCAAAAAGATTTGCAAAAGAATTTTTATGCTTAATACATATTGCCAAACTACCCTCCATGTATGAGAAATTCATCACAGGCTCTCTATTAAAGCATATCAGAAATATTTTTAATATTGTAGTCTAATGCATAAAAATTGAACTTCATAAATCATTTGATCAAAGAACTTCTGACAAATGCAAGAAATATCCTAAGAGATAAAAATAAAAAGATCGGAAAATTGGAAATTCTTGGGAAATTTCTGACCATTCTGCCCACTATTCTATTCCAACACTGAACATAACCATCTCTCAAGATTCTGCCCTTGCTCAATTTGTTGTAGGGTTATTAATTATCATGACTGTTTCCCAACATGCAATTACTTAATTCTTTGATGTTTGATTCTAGAGTTGTATGAATGTGGCTCGCTAGCACTAGCCAGGTGGTAGTAAGAGGAATGGAAGGAAGAAGAGAACTCACTCAACCTGCCCCTGTCCACCCATGTTCCACTGTGGGCTTTCTAAGTGGTGGTAATAGAATACTAATTTCTGTCAAACTGAACCTTTGATGACATTAAATAATACATTTGAGGTATTTAAAATGCCTTCCCATTGTCGTGGGCACTGAACAATGGGAACAGCCATAGTTTTTGCAGGTATACATCTTTCCTATTCTACCTCATTTTAGAACCATCACATATCATTTAAATGCTTTCAACTTCTCATTGTGTTGGATGTTGCTTCACATGTATCTTTGTTTTATTTTTCTGTGAAGAACTCTCACAGTAATAAAATCTTATGAGAAAAACAACAACAACAAAAAACCTGACAGTAAGACCCTATTATTGATGTTACAACACATATAGATTACAGAACAAGGGCAAAGTATACCAACTGGAACTTGTCTGAGAACTTCCTCTTTTCTGGACAGCTTACATAGTACTAAAGAATACTATAGAAAGTTCTGGGGGAGAAAAATAATCAAAGATCTCATTCACCTGTGAGATCTGCAAGTTACAATAAAAATCACCATGTCAACCTGTAACCACCAGTGTAATAGTGACATGAGTATCGAGGAGACAATCAGCAGTTTTCTGATTGGATTTCAGGCCTGCTTGTCAAAATGGACATTCCAGTTACTGTTAACTAGAACAAGTCTTACAAAAGGAAAGGAAAAAGGTTACAAGGGAAGAAAAGACTATGAACCTTTAGCTAGGAAGACAGTACACCAAAGTGCTCTGTAAATACCTGTTATTATACTGGAAGGACGCTCAGTGCTCAACCTAGAAGTCTACTGCAATAGAAAGTGTTTATTACTGAAAAGCATGACTTGCCAAAATGTGGAAAATAAGTGTCTGTGGACTGCTTGTCCCTAAACAGGACACAAAAGCCTTACCCACACCTATCCTAAGGCCCGGGGAACATCATGGAAGATGCAGCAGGAAGCCTCTAAGAGTCTGAAATGGAGGATGGCGAGTCTTGGATTATGTCCTAGACATGGTATAGTTGTCACATTCGAGATTTCATGGCAGATATGTATACTTACATAAGAATTGCATGGAAATAGCATAATTGCCATCTCATCATAACATCAGAGTCAAGAAGTGCCACATCTCTCTCTGAGAGACTGACAAGGACTAATGCAGACTGGGAAGTAAAGAAAGATGTTTTCCCTATTGGTATATCCACTGATCTAGAATGCTTACTGGGGCATGAATCAGGTCAGGCAAAACATAGTGGATCTCACAATTGAAAAGATTTGAAAATAGGGGGTAGTCTGGCAGGGAAGATGAAGGGTTGTAAGGGGAAGGAGGGGGGTGGGATTTAGGGCCAAGGGTTGAAAATATAATAAAGTCATTATATTAATATATACAATCTTAAAAAATAAAGATAGATACTTTTTAAATTAGGAAGAAAAACGACAAAAATTATGGTTTGAAGTAGTTATTGATGTTGGAAAATATAATGTAAATCTCAAAGCATCGTCTCTTCACTTAATTTATATTGTTCTCTCTTCCTTCCACATTCTTTATCATCAACTCATGCATTAGTATACTAAGATGCCATGCAAGAAATCATGCAGTTTGTGCATGATTGGGGGGACTTTTGGAGCAAGTAATCAAAATAGGAAGCATCTGGTTGCTGAGAGAAAACAAGAAGGCAAAAGAAAGGTCAACAAAGGTCGAATTTCTAACAATTGTGTTCACACTAGAATAAGAATGGTTATTTCTTTTTGTTCAATTACCATCACTAATATAAAAACAATTACATTTCAATTTTAGAATTGCAGTGAAATTTTTATTTTATTGCTTCCATTAAAGTAGAATATCACTTAGATTGTTATAGAAAAGATAACTGTCTAGATAATTCTAGAGAAAAAAACTATAAATATATGTACAAATGACAGGCATAAGATATTAATATATTTTATGCCATTTATTATTGCTCATGGAGAATTTTTGAAAGTAATGAAATAGCCTTTAGAAAGACAAACACATTTAAGGAAAAAATGATGGAATTTTAAGTAGACATTTTCAAATATGCAAATTGTTTGACCATGCTATCGTTAACTAGGAATTGTAGAAGACTTATTCTACACTGAGGACATTTGCAAAATGAAAAACCATTTAAGCTGTTTGTTACTGACCAAGCTTACTACAAGAATGGATTGTTCTGAGAAAAATTAAGGTCCATTCATTAAAGTGGAGATAATAACACTACATTTAAGAATTATGTAATGAAATGAAACTGTTAATGAAGTAATGAAGTAAGGAAACCAGAAAAATCACTTTATAAGACATTTTGAGAGAGAAAAGCAGAGCACTCCACCGGGAGGTACCCAATTCCAGGCAAACTCTGATGATTGCTCCTTTTCAGCAGTTGGGGTATAATCAAGTTCTCTGAATGAAAGTAAGTCTATTTCCTGGTCATCAGAGTAGATTTAGATCACTGTGCGTTGACTACCAATTCTGAATTTTTTTTAATAACTCACCTTCTCTGCCTAGTGGGGTGAAATTTGTGTCTGTGAGAGGAGAAAGTTTATGTGTGAGTTTCTTCAGGGCCCCTGGAGCTCCCCAGGCTGGTCCACACGGACATCTCCTTCCTTTCCTTTTGTTATTCTTCCAGGAGCTACTGATCTGTGTGCCTATAAGACACAGATCTTTTATCTCTTTCAAGGACCTTGCACTTAGGCCAGAGAATCTCACACTCTCTGTGAGGAAATCCAATGGGTTTTCACCTCTGATATAGCACAGCACAATATTTGTATAACACACAATTTAATTCCTAGAAAGGGAACAGTTAATCTAAAACAAGAAGACATTACAATATTTTCTCAAAATATATATAGTTAGTTGTAACAGTCATGAAAATAATGTACCGAATTGCTCTAAACTTAAATAATTCTTTTCCATGACTTTGTTAGCAAAACCTTACGTTTGTGAATATTAATTTGTTATTGGATCACTTTTATAAAATGTGCTACATATGTCTAAATATTTTTTACTCTGCACTATGCTTTGTTTGAACATATTGCAAAGTAAAAAATATTTGATTATTGAAGGAGATGCAAATTTTTTAACACTTCACTAAATAATCTAGCACTATACAATTGTGTCACTTAGGTACAACTGTGGTGACTCAATAACTGATGGCTGAGCATTTAAACACATCTCTGAAGAATCAGTAATGAAGTCAAGTCCTGAGTAAGTATATAGGAGAAATCGCTGTGGGAAGACCCAGACCAGTTACGAGTGGAACCATTGCCTGAGCAGGCGGAAAAGATGAAGAGAGGTGGTTCAGTACCTTGGCATAGTTTGGCAAATTTGCATTCAGGTATTTATTTTAACATTTTTTATTATTACTTCCGCTCATACAAACTTAATAGGTACACCGGTTCCCTCCCTCCTCCTCCTCCCCCCGGACCCCCTGCTCCTTCTTCCCTCACCCCTACCTCCCCCAGTGCCTCCTGCCCCAATTCCCAGAGAGTCCTTTAATGTGCATGCCAGAATCTCCTCTGGGCCCTCCTCTCCAATGACATACAAGGACCCAGTGGCATTTCCCTGAACCCTTTCCTGTGTTCCCCTTAAGCATAGGAACACTATTGTGGTTGTCAATCCCTTGCCTCCAAGGATCTTGGTGCCTTTAGCAGATGCTAGACTTTGTGAGGTCAATAGTGTGTTGGACATTGCACAGGGTATGCAAAGTCCAATTATGATTGCTTCAGCCCTAACTTGTGTGGAGTATCTTGCATATCATTGCTCCTCCCATCCTTGTGCTCTTACACTCTTACCGCCCCCTCTTCCACAAATTTCCCTGAGCTTCAGGATGGGGAGAGATTAGTCTGGTCTAGTTCTAGGTGGTTGATATAGAGTCTCTGAAGTTCTGGATTGTGGTTTGTTGATTTTTCTTTTGCCCTTCACTCCATCCTGATGGGCACTGTATGTCACACCCTGGCCAGAGACAAAAAGCTGTTAAACTGGGGGCTGGAGAGGTGGCTCAGGGGTTAAGCTTCCGCCTTGAAGGCGGAAGGTCCTGAGTTCGGATCCCAGATCCCACGTATAGACGCCAGGCGGAAGCGGGGGCGGCCTGCGCTTCTGGTCCTGGTAGGGCGGAGCCTGTGAATCCCGGGGCAGAAGGAGGTGGAAGCGTCCATGGTGGTTCGCGAATTCGTCCGTGGTTCTACACACACACATACACACATGCGCGCACATACATACACACACACACACAATTGAATAAATAATAATAATAATAAAAAAATTTAAAAAAAAAAAAGCTGTTAAACTGGAGTCTTATTATAAGAGCACATTCAAGGGTAGATGTAATAAAAGTAGGAAACCTCAGTGAGGGAGGGGTCAATCATCCATTTGCAAAATGGTTACTTTTTATCTGCCAGACTATATGCCCTCCCCTTCTGGTGAGATCATACCCCCTTAGTTGTAAATGATCAGGAACGAATGTCTGTGAACTTAACCAGGTGTCACATTACTTACTTGCAGTCCTTGATGGAGGCCTATTTTCTCTAGTGTAACATGGTCACTTCTCTCCTTGTTTCTGGTGTGGCCCTCCAACCCCATCCCTCCTGTTCATAATCCTTGCAATTACTGTAGGTAATACATAGATTTACCTATGAGTGTCTCAAGGTGCGCTGGGTGGGTTTGGTACTAGGAACCACCTATTAGGGAGTACATACCGTGCTTAATTTTCTGGGTTTGGGATACTTCACTTAATATAATTGTTTCTAATGACATCCATTTCCCGGCAAATTCCAGTAATTCATCATTTTTGATGGCTGAGTAGTACTCCACTGTATAGATGTATCACAGTTTCCTTATCCACTCCTCAACTGTTGGACATTTGGGCTGATTTCATGACTTTGCTATTGTAAACAATGCTGCAATGAACATGGTCGTGCTTGTGCTATCGAGGTTAACCTCTGCTGCATGGGGGGTTATTCCCAAAAGTAGAATAGCAGGGTCATATGGCATTTTATTCTTTAATTTCTTTAAGAATCTCCAGACGGCTCACCAGAGTGGCTGTATGAGCCTGCATTCCCACCAGCAATGTAGGAGAGTTCCCCTCTCCACATCCTCTCCAGCATTTGTTGTTGTTTGTATTGTGGATTTTTGCCATCCTGACCGGGGTGAGATTATATCTCAGGGAAGTTTTGATTTGCATTTCCCTGATGGCTGATGAAGGGGAGCATTTTTTAAGATATTTGTTAGACATTTTAATTTCATCCCTGGTAAAATTTCTTTTAAGTTCCAGGGCCCATTTTTTAATTGGGCCATTGGTTTCCTTGGTGTTTAGTTTTCTAAGTTCTTTGTGCACTCTGGGCAGTAGAGCTCTATCAGATATGTGGTTAGTGAAGATTTTCTCCCATTCTGTGGGTTGCCTTTGAGCTCGTGTTACAATCTCTTTATCTGAACAGAAGCTCTTTAATTTCACAAGATCCCAACTGTTGAGAGTTGGTAGCAGTGACTGTGCCATTGGATGTCTGTTTAGGAACTCTTGGCCTAGCCCAATCAGCTCGAGGGTATTCCCTATCCTTTCACCTATGGTTTTTATAGTCTCTGGCCTTATATCAAGGTCCTTGATCCATTTGGAATTAAGTCTTGTACATGGTGGCAAGTACGGGTCCAGCTTTAATCTGCATGTGGAGATCCAGTTTCACCATTTGTTGAAGATACTGTTCTTTTTCCATTGGATTCTTTGAGCCCTTTTGTCAAAGACCAAATGGCTGTAATTTTGTGGGCTTATATCTGGGTCTTCAACCCTTATCCATAGATCTGTGTGTCTATTTTGGAGCCAGTACCAGGCTGTCTTTATAACTATGGATTTATAGTATAGACTAAGGTTTGGTATGGTGATACCTCCAGCAGTGTTTTTGTTACTCAGGATTGTCTTTGCTATCCTGGGTCTTTTGTGCCTCCATATGAATTTTGAGATTGTTTGGTCAACTTCTTTGAAGAATTGCTTTGGGATTTTAATTGGTATAGCATTGAATCTGTATATTGCCTTTGGTAGGATGGTCATTTTTACGATGTTGATTCTGCCAATCCAGGAACATGGGAGGTCTTTCCACCTTCTGGTATCTTCTGCAATTTCTTTCTTTAGGGTTTTAAAGTTTTCATTGTAAAGTCTTTTACCTCCTTGGTTAGGTTTATACCAAGGTATTTCATTGTTATAGGGGCTACAGTAAATGGCATTGTTTCTCTCAAGGCTTTTTCACTTCTTTCTTTCTGGGCATATAGGAAGGCCTCTGATTTTTGCACATTTATTTTGTAACCTGCCACCCTGCTGAACTTCTCAATTAGTTCCAGGAGCTTCCTGGTGAAGTTTTTGGGATCACTCAGGTATAAGATCATGTCATCTGCAAATAGGGATAGCTTGACTTCTTCCTTGGCAATTTGAATCCCTCGTATGTCCCTTTCTTGTCTTATGGCTTCAGCTAAGACTTCAAGTACAATATTGAATAGAAGTGGTGAAAGTGGACAGCATTGTCTAGTTCCTGATTGAAGTGGGAATGCTTCCAATTGTTCCCCATTGAGCATAATCCTTGCTGTGGGCTTGTTGTATACAGCTTTTATTATATTGATAAAGGTTCCTTCCATTCCTACTGTCTCTAGCGTTTTGATCATAAAAGGCTGTTGGATCTTAACAAAAGCTTTTTCTGCATCTATCGAGAGTATCATGTGGTCTTGGACTTTGGACTGGTTTACATGATGAATTACATTTATTGATTTGCGTATGTTGAACCAACCTTGTGTGCCAGGGATGAAGCCTACTTGGTCCCCATGAACGATCTTTTTAATATGTTTTTGAATCTGATTTGCTAAGACTTTATTGCGAATCTTTGCGTCTGTGTTCATCAGGGAGATCAGCCTATAGTTTTCTTTTTTAAGTGAATCTTTATTAGGTTTTGGGATTAAAACGATATTAGCTTCATAGAAGGAATTTGGTAGTGTTCCTTCCTTTGCTATTTGATGGAACAGTTTAAGGAGTATTGGTGTTATTAACTCCTTAAATGTCTGGTAGAACTCTGTGCTGAATCCATCTGGTCCAGGACATTTTTTGGTGGGAAGATTCGAGATTACTTCCTCTATTTCATTACATGTTATAGGACTATTCAAATAATTCACAACTTCCTGATTCAATTTAGGTAAGTTGTGTTTACTTAGAAATTCATCCATCTCTTTTGTGTTGTCAAACTTCACAGAGTATGAGTTTTTGAAATATGATGTTATAATTCTCTGGATTTCTTGGGTATCAGTAGTGATAACTCCATGTTCATTTCTAATTTTGTTAATTTGGGTTTTCTCTCTCTTGCTTTTGGTTAATTTAGCTAGGGGTGTATCAATCTTATTGATTTTTTCAAAGAACCAGCTTTTTGACTGGTTGATTTTTTCTATCGTTTTCTTAATCTTGATTTCAGATATTTCTCCCCTTATTTTGCTAATCTCCTCTCTTCTACTACTTTTGGGATCAGATTGCTGTAGTTTCTCTAGAGCTTTAAGCTGCATTGTTAAGTTCTTTATTTCTGATGTTTCCATTCTTTTGATGTAGGCATTAAGAGGTATGAACTTACCTCTTAGAACAGCTTTCATTGTGTCCCAGAGATTTTGGTAAGTTGTATTTTCATTATCATTCACTTTCAGGAAATCTTGAATTTCCTTTTTAATTTCTTCCTGAATCCATGTCTCATTCAGCATCATAGTGTTAAGTTTCCAGGAGTTAGTGTATTTTCTCTTGTTTGTTGTGTTGTGGATGTCCAGCTTTAGGCCGTGGTGGTCTGATAGGGCACAGGTTAGAATTTCAAGTTTTTTGTATATGTGTAGATTCATTTTGTGGCCCAATATGTGATCTATTTTGGAGAAAGTTCCGTGTGCTGCTGAGAAAAATGTGTATTCTTTGGTGCGTGGGTGAAAAATTCGATAGAGATCTGTGAGGTCCATTTCTTTCAGGGTTTGATTAAGTTCCAAAGTGTCTCTGTTAAGCTTTTGACCTGTTGATCTATCCCATGTAGAGAGGGCGGTGTTGAAGTCCCCAAGAATTATCGTTTGGGGGTTGATTTCTTGCTTTAGACGCTATAGGGTTTTCTTAATGAATGTGGAGGGGCCCGTATTGGGTGTATATATGTTCAGTACTGTGAAGTCTTCCTGGTGAATTGTACCTGTGACTAAAATGTAGTATCCATCTGTTTCCCTTATAATTTTCTTTGGTTTGAAGTCCACTTCGTCTGATATCATAATGGCTACCCCTGCCTGTTTTCTGCTTCCATTTGCTTGCTTCCAAATTGTAATCTGTGTCTCTTTATCAGTGAATTAATTCCATTAACATTTAGTGTTATAATAGAGAAACTATTTTTAATTCCAGACATTTATTATGTTTAGTAGCTTTTATAAGTATATTGCTTCGCTTTTAATGGTGTTATATTTGCCTTCTGTTCTCCTGGATATGCCTGTTTTTTTCTTCACGCTTGAGTATCATTTCTAGCATTTTTTGAAGGCCTCGTTTGGTGGCCATGTATCCCTTAAAGTTGTCTTTGTGCTGGAAAATTTTTCTTTCTCCCTCGATCATGACTGATAGTTTTGCAGGGTAAATCAGCCTGGGTTGACATTTTTGCTCATTCAATACTTGAAGTATGTCTCTCCAAGCTCTTCTTGCTTTTACTGTTTCGACTGAGAAGTCATTTGTTATTTTAATAGGTTTACCTTTAAAAGTGACTTGTTTTTTCTCCCTTGAAGCTCTCAGCACCAGTTCTTTATCTTGAATGTGAAGTGTTTTAACTATTATTTTCCGTGGCGAGCTTCTGTTTTGGTCATATCTGTTTGGGGTGCAGAATGCCTCTTGTACATGGATGGGCCTTTCTTTTTTTTAATATGAGGAAAGTTTTCCTTGATGATCGTTTGAAAAATTTCCTCAGGGGTGGTATTTTGAGATTCTTGCTCTCGTATTCCATGAATGCGCATGTTAGGCTTCTTCAGGGTGTCCCATATCTCCTGGATATTTTTCTCAAGTATCTTTTTGGCTTTCACAACCTCTTCCATTGAGCTGGTTAATACTCCCACTTTATCTTCAAGGTCTGAAATTCTGTTTTCTGCTTCGTTAGTTTTGCTGATAAGACTGTCTGTGGAGTTCTGGGTTGAAGATAACTTGTCTTTTAGCTCAGTTTTAACCTCTGCTTGAGTCTGTTTTAACTGCTCTATGCCAGTTTTTGTTTCTTGCACTGTTTTTCTCAATTCCTCCAAGTGTCTGTTGTGTTCCTCTTCAAAGTGATTGATTCAATTATTTAATTCCTCCCGAATATCCTCTTTCATAGTATTGAACATGGTAATGATCATATTTTGAAAGTCATTATCCTGGGTCAGGCTTTCATGGCCATTTTCCGTGGGTTTGTTCTGGTTGGAGTCTAACATTATGGGATTAATTCCTTCAGTGGGAGAATTATTTACTTGATTGTTGCTTCTCATGTATTTGCACTTTGACTTTGGCATTGTCGTTTTAACTCTTAAGATCTTCTTTCAATTTCTGTGCGTTTTTCACTAAACTGAATTATTTGATCTGGGGTTCTGAGGGTGGGCAGGGACGGAGCTTACCTAGGTCGAGGTGAGGCCCAGCTGGACAGCCCACATCCTGGGCGGCGGAGTGGGGGAAGGGAGTTTGGGGCGTTGGCGGGACGCTATTTAACCTGGGGGAGCTGGGGCGGGGCCTGGGCACAGAGGGAGTGTCCTCCTCCCACGCCCTGCCTGGCTCCGGCTGGATGGAGGGAGTCGCTGGGTCCCTTGTGCTGCCTGTGGTTCTGGGGGTGGGCGGGGGTACTGGAGCTTACCTAGGTCACGGTGAGGCCTGGCTGGACCGCGTGGGCGTCCTGGGCAGCGGTGGAGTGGGGGAAGGGAGGCATTCAGGTATTTTGCATGACAAGAGAGAGTCTGCCCCTCTCAGCTCTTCTGGTGGATATGCCCTGACTAGGTCCATTGGCTCCTAGTGTTGGTATGAACTCCCCTAGCAAGCTGGACTATGAACCGTAATCAGATTCATAAACAAGAGTCAAAGCTTGCTACCTTAAGATGCTTGCTTCTGTATTGGTTCAACAATGGGAAGATGAAACTACCAATTAATTTTCACACACTGAATATCAAAGTGCAAGCATCCATGACTTGTAAATCTTCCTGGTCATATATTCTAAATCACATTTTTTAAAAGTTGTTTTAAGATTCAAGTGTGTAGGCTAGGAATAGCTTAAATTTCTATTAAGCAATAATCTGTATCCTCACATAGTACTGAATGTATACACATATCTACATACAGAAATATTTTGGACACATGAGGGAGCTTATATTAATTTTAAAGACATGAATAATAAAGAACATGTTCTTGTGTCATAAATCTATAGATAGAGAATCAAGGAAATATCACCTTTTTTATTTATTCAAGTGTGCATGTGTGCACATATGTGTGTGTGTGTGTCTGTGTGTGTGTCTGTGTGTGTTTGTGTGTGAATTCGGGAACCACTATGGACTACCTCTACATCCTCCTTGTTTACTCTGCCCTACCAGGACCAGAAACGCAGGCTGCCCCGTTTCCACCCAGCATCTATATGTGGGATCTAGGATCCAAACTCAGGACCTTCTGCCTGCAAGGCAGAGGCTTAACCCCTGAGCCACCTCTCCAGCCCCAGAAATATCAGCTTTTTTGGTGATATTTGGCTTATTGTCTGGTCAATATTTTGTTCTTTACTGTTTGTGTATCATAAAGACTATTTTACCTGAATAAAATGTATCATAATATATTTGAAAAAAATATGGGACTATTTTTCATTTTTTCTTACCAATATTAATTTTTCATAACATTATTTTTGAGGTGATTAGCTTTAGGTGTCAATTTGACTGATCTAACAGAGAACAGATAAAATGCTGCTACTGGCTGTGTCAATGGATTTAGAATTTGAGTTAACCAATTGACTAAAAAAGATGCACACTCACCAATGTGTAGGAGTCACCACCGAATTCTTCAATGACCCCAAGGGATGAAACATCCATTTTCACTGTTCTGGAGCATTGAAGTGCTTGCTTTTCTGTCACAGTACTAAGGCTATAATTATCTATCATCTATCTATCTATCTATCTATCTATCTATCTATCTGTCTGTCTGTCTGTCTCTCTGTCTTCATCATCATCATCTACCCGAACATCTTCTGACTATTGCATTGTTTTATTTTCTTTAGAGAAACTTAATGTCTTATTATGTCCTCCAGATAAAATATTTCTCCTGGCATTTAACTGAGACTGCATTAACTAGTATGTCAAACGAAATCACTTTCTGGTTTCCACAAGTAGCATATGCAATTGTTCATTCTTCCTTATATATCCTTTGAGTTTTTCAAACATCATCAACTATATTCCATATATTTCTCATGAACCTTTTAGCAGCAATTTAATATTTGTTCTTATTAGTGTAAGTTAAATTTCTGAGATTATTTTTGCGTTCAAATTTTTATGTTTCTGATATCCTTTATCAACTTGAAATCTTTATCTTTCTAACATTCTTAAGTTCAATTCTAGACAGATTAAGTGTATCTTTAACTATCAGTGATAATTTTATAGAGACAGATTTTATGTTCTTACAAATGCCTACCTAGTAAGATAGCACTTTTTTATAACTTAGCTGATCATAGGCATAACCTCACTAGCATTGGGCCTGCTGTAGAAAGAATTCTGTACATCAAAAAGGATTACTATAATTAATTTTGGTTTTAAATTCTATGATTCAATGATTACAAAAATACTGTAGGGGGCTGGAGAAGTGGCTCAGGGGTTAAGCCTCCGCCTTGCAGGCGGAAGGTCCCGAGTTCGGATCCCAGATCCCACGTATAGACGCCAGACGGAAGCGGGGGCGGCCTGCGCTTCTGGTCCTGGTAGGGCGGAGCCTGTGAATCCCGGGGCAGAAGGAGGTGGAGGCGTCCATGGTGGTTCGCGAATTCGTCCGTGGTTCTACACATACACAGACACATACATATACACACACACACACACACACAGACACGCGCGCGCGCACATACGCACAGTTGAATAAATAATAATAATAATAATAAAAAAAAATACCGTAGGATCTTTTGAGGCTTAAAACAGTTAAGTTTGAAGTACTAAGACTACCTACTGTGTTTAACTTGGAAAAATGTATATGAAAGTTTAGTTATTTTTCACTTTGAATAATATATAATATTCTGTGTATTCTAATATACAATAAATATTCTATTTATCTGCATTACATACATTGACAGAAATGAAAAATAAAACCTGTACGGCAAAATTCAAAGTTTCATATGTAATTGCACATTTCTCACTTGTATAAAATTGGCCGAAGTTAAGAGGATCTTTCTTTTTATGATGGAAAAATATTAAATACACCAGATTCATTCAGAACGATAAAAAAGTTATCATTAACTCCCAAGTGCTTCAAAATCCACCATTTGTACCATGAATGACTACCTCAATATAAGATGTTAAAAATAAGATTTCTACATGTAATGAATGTGTTAGTCAAACAATGAAGCTTATAGATTGCTTCTGTATTAAACATTGAGTAAATAGAAATAATTACACGTGGATTGTTTTAATGGTCCACATAGTGTTCAATGAGATACACATATGGAAAAATCTTACAGATTTATCTCCATGTGACTGAAGAAGTAGATGAGCATCGTCTTCCCTACTTTGGAAATATCTGCTTGATATCTTTGGACTTGTCACATAACTTATTTCAAGAAATAGGACTCACTATAAATCAAGTATGAAAGTATTTAGCATTGCTAGGGAGTATCAGTAAAGTCAGTGTCTCTGTTGTATAATAAAATATGTTTAGACTTTCCTCATTTCTAGAGATAGTATTTGGTCATCTAGACTATACTCACACCTCATTTACATCAAATTGTATCATAATATAATGTCAAATCCACCTCCAAAAGTCAAGAGAATATGGAAGATAAAGCTAGCAGAGTAAATAAAAAAGAAGCCAAAAGATACTGCTTTCCAAGATGCCTCCTGACTATTTCCCAACAAGTTCTCTTGGGAAAAGAGATGACCCTGAGCAATTTTGAGCTCAATTTAACTTTCATGTTAGTGTCCAAATTCCAGTCATAAGTTCTGACTTAAATGAATGTAAGAAGAACCATACACATCTATGCTCCCATTGCAATTGCTGTAACTTTGACTTTTTAAATTTTAAAATATTACCATAAAGTCGTTCAGGCACAAAGTAGACTTTTAAGAAATAAGACCTAGAGCACACACATGCAGACCTGAATAAACAAATAATGACTGCCTTAAGAATGGCAGCTAAAATATTTTGGGGACAGCTCACCTGAATTTGTTTCAGTCTTAGCAATCTTGCCATTATGATTTGACTAAGTCTTTAGCTTTGAGTGTTAATTTGAGGGTAATCCTTGGCTTAGAAATCACAGGCAAAATAACCTTATTTTGTATCCTATGAGGATGCCTTTGCTATAGTCAGATTTTAAACTATAAAGGCCAGCTACTTCATCAGTTTCTTGGATTTAAGACATTCCCTTTTGGCAATTATTTGGAAGCCACGGAAGAATAATTTAAGTCAATTAAAATTTCCTTGCAAAGTAACCTAAGGTTGACAATATGGCTCTGCAGGTAAGTGCTTGCTGCACAATCTTAATAACCTGAGTTTGATCCCTGGAGTCCACAAGGTAGAAAAAGAGAGCCAACTCCTGAAAGTTGTCCTGTGACCTCCACATGTAGGGGCATCTTTGTTTTGTTCCAGATCTTAGAAAAAAAGCTTTGCTGCTTTCTTATTATTATAAGGTACCTTTATTTGTGGAGATGCAGGACATATATGCATAACACATTCAGCATTTGTATCATGAAATTATATTAATTTTTCATATTTAAATTGAGAGAGACAGAGTGACAGAGAAGGCATGCACCTGCAGGCCATGGTATGTAGATGGAGGTCAGAAGACAGCTTGCAGAAGTGAGGTCTCTCCTCTGTGATGTTGGCACCAGGGCACTAAGCTCACACCACCGGGCTTGGAAGCATGTGCCTTACTTGCGAGTTATCTTTCTGTCCCCAACATTGTTAAGCTTCATCAAATACTTTTTTTTAACATCTAATGTTTGCTTTTCTCTTCATTCTCTTCACATTAATATGTTTATACCTGTGTTTATCAAGATTATGGGTCTAGACTTGCCTTTTCCCTTCCTTCTTTTTCTCTTTATTTCTAGGTTAAATTTGCCTGAAGGAGTTTGGAAGCATCCATCCTCTCCAAACTTTTTTAAAGTAACCAAAGATGGACTATTGGAAAGATGCTGTAACCTAATCATTTTACTGCCATTTCTATTGAGAATATGTTCATATCTGAGTGAGGGAGTAGAACCATTTCCTTAGATACTGTGATTACTTCAAGGCAGACATGACTGGTCAGTTGGAACTAGAGCCTCATCTTTATTCAGTGACTGAAGGAACAGAAGTACTCTCTTCCTTGTAATGGTATGTAAAATGAAAGGTACCCTTCTATCTCTAGGCAGCTAGACAGTGTATAAGAAACCAGAATCTTTATTGTGTACACGTTTCAATTTCCTTGTTCCTTATAGTTTGCAATAGACTGAATTGAAGCACTTAGATCTTATGTGTCCATCTATTAAAAGACAAAGAATTTCAATTTTAATTTTTTCTTTTAGCTTGATAGTATGTTGGTGATATTCATACAGTCGTGAGGAGGGGAGAAGTTAACAGTTGGTACTCATTCATCAGACAGTCTAGTAAGATAATTTGGATAAAATGCTTAAATCTTGCTATATGTATGTATCTGCATGACTGTTAAGTCACCAACTACAAACTCTAACTTCTATTTTACTTATCCATGTTCAGGTCCAATTACAAAGAAGCATGTTTCATGACTATTTTTGCTTGAGAAATTTATTTTACTTATTTATGTTATATAAAATTAAAATGGATTTTTGTCACTTTATCTCCCCATTACTGTACTGTGTTCTCTCCCCCTCCCCCTGCTGAGATTTATTTTCTTCTTCAAAGCTTCTATCCTACCCCAATACCCCCATTGGGTACCATAAGAGACGTTTCTTCTTGCATAGGTACCTGAGGTGGCATTGGCAATATGTGTGCCCCTGGTGCTTGAGGGGCTTCATCTTTTGGATAACTTTGAGCATCATTGCTCACTCCCGGGATGATGGGATGATGAGGTTCTCTGACTGTTTCCCTTGATCACTGTGTGTTGTGTTGGCCTGAACGTGTGTACATCTTGTGCAAGTGTGCATGATGATGCGTTTATAGTAGCATTGGTCTTATGACTAGAGGGTACTGTTTGTTAATATCCCTCTCCCGATCTCATTCTCACCTTCTTTCTGTCCTATCCTCTGTGGCTTACCCTGGCTTTTGGTGTGGGAGATGTGAATGCTTTTGGTGTCTTGTGTATTTGATTATTTCTCAGTATCTTAATTTGTGCCCTTAGATCAGTTGTGGTACTCTTTATTGATTAATTTCAATAAAGAGACATCTTCAGAGCACAGGTTGAGAGCTGTATCATTCTATTAATTTAAAGATAAGTGCTTGGAAGGTGGCGAGGTTTTTTTTTTTAGTGTAACTTCTTGATTTTCTTATGACTTGTCTCCATTTATAGATATTTGTTCTAAATATATTCTGTGCATGAAGATTCTGTGAACTTTTTTCCTTCTCACATTCTCCTTTCTGCCTGTCTCTTTCTCTATCTGAGACATACACTTCTTTGAAAATGAACACATATTTTGGTACTCAAAAAGAAGATAGTTGGTTACGGGGCTGAGAACTAACTCCAACATAAATATTTCTTTCACAAGATTGACTATGCCCATTCATTTAGGGGTTTTTGAGAAGTGTTAGGTAATTGATGGCTATCTTTAGCTATAGGCTAGTTCTTTTTCTATTTCTCTTTTTCTGTTTTTTTCTCTCCCTGCCTTTGTCATCAAGTGCCTTTCTCTTGTCTGATAAAAATAGATGAGTTTAAGTTACAATGAAATGCTGAAAATTGCTTACTGTCCTCTAAGAACTGATAAGAATTGATATTCTTGTCTTTTTCAACTCCACTTTCAGCTGCATTTCATATAAAGTGTGAAACCACACCTTGGAAATCAGTGAACATCAAAAAAGTGTGAGTGTGTCAGTGCTTAAATCTTTCTTACCATTTCACTGGCTACAGCAGCCACCTGCAGAGAATCCTGGGTGATAAAAAGGCAGCATGAGTATTTCTTGGCTGATATAAAAACTTAAGGGGGTTCTGGTGAGAATTATGATGACTGTTTATAATTAATATTCTGAAACGCACTGTCTCTCGGTCTTCTAATACATTTAAGCATATGAAGAGGGTGTAGTCATCACATCAACCTAATATAGTAGGATTGTAAGGGAATTCTGTTCATTGCACTTAGCAGAGACTTGACAAAAGCCTGGATGAGGAAAAGCAGTGAATAAAAACAGTTCAGAAGGCAAATCACCTACTTGAATAGAGAGCTAGATGTAGGCATTCTATCGGTAAATTTTGGCAATGATTTTTGATGTAATGATCACCTCAGAATTGTTTCATAGCTTTAAATATTTTTCATCTTCTCTGCATTTCCAAATACACTTATTTTCAGTAGGTAGCTGCATAATTTATCATCTTGAAAACTGCAGAGCTCAACCTAACTTCTACTTATCTTTTCTGGCTTTTAAATACCCCACTGATGACAGCTGTCACATAGTGTAACTTGAAAGTCCTTTATTTATTTGTATGTTATGACTTATGTAAAATGGAGAAATGTTTTATGAATGCTATGGAATTTCTATGTTGTTCATTGTTTGCTTGCCTTTACTGCAAGGAAAATATCAAAGATATCTATGTGTATTTCATGAGAAATTTTGCACATTAAATAATTTGTTATTCACTCTTGTGTTCATGAATACAATGGTGTCCATTCAAATAACAGTAAATATAAGTTTAACATAAAGGCATTTCTAATAGGATTTTAGCTATTAAAATATAAATGTCAACCTCTATACAAAACTAATCATGAGCTCATAAAGAAGAGAAAGATTAGGAGGTTGATTCTACCCACAACTGCTCAATTAAAATCTTAGATCCAGTTTGCTGATAGCTGATCAGCTGAAACCCAGTGCCTGTGTTTCATCTTGTGGACTAGGTATTTTAACCTCAAAAATTTAAGATATATGTAAGGTTCCTCAGCAAAAACGATTCATTATAAATAGAAAACACAAAAGAAAACACAAAATGGTAGTGCTATGATGCCTCTGAGTAATACTGCAGGGAAAAAAAATAAAAAAGTATTACTTTAAAATCTAAAAGTTCAGAACTATTAGTCAATGGAATGAGTCATTTACCACTCAACCTAGTTACATATGACATGAAAGTAGGAGAGAAAATGATTGCAAAGGAGAACATATGAAGGAGGAAAGGATGGGGAATAGGACTGGGAAGTAAGGAGTGAAAGTACATGAATTCAATGTATTAACATATGAAAGTGTCAAAGAATAAAAAAATCAAAAAGAAAATAGGAAAAAAGGAATGAAAATGCTTCAGGAGCTAAGCCCCTTAGCTTAGAACAAAGACACTCACTTGCTTTGATAATCTCAGGGTAGACCCTGAATGTCCTTTCCATCAGCTACAGCACTCCTGCTCCTTAGATTCTCTCACATTCCCATTTTCTTGCAAGGATTTCAGTATATAACTACAAGCGTCCCAAGAGGCCACAGGAATTTTTTCTTCTACCACAAATACGACTAAGAAATACTTGTGCTGTTTCCTTTGCAGTTGGGTTTGTTTGAAAACCTTTTATATTGTAACGGCAAAATACTTAAATGGGAATAATTTTATATGTAAAATAGAATCTTAGTTTACACTTTTGCTAACAATCATCTGGCTTTTTTGCTTTGCCTGGATAGAAAAATCTTTAGATCTGGCTTTTCTTTTTTTTTTTTTTTTTAATTTCAGCTCATACAAACTTATTAGGTACACCAGTTCCCTCCCTTCCACCTCATCCCCCCGTACTCCCTGCTCCCCCTCCCCACCCTTCTCCCTCCCCATCCCCCAGTGCCTCCCGCCCCAATTCCCAGAGAGTCCTTTCTTGTGCATGTCTGATTTTCCTCTGGGCCCTCCTCTCCGATGACGTACAAGGACCCAGGGGCCTTTCCCTGAACCCTTTCCCGTGTTCCCCTTAGGTATAGGAACACTGCTGTGGCTGCCAATCCTTTACCTCCAAGGCTCTTGGTGCCTTTAGCAGATGCTAGACTTTGTGAGGTCCACAGTGGGTTGGACAATGCGCAGGGCATGCAAAGTCCAATTATGATTGCTTCAGCCCTAACTAGTATAGAGTATCTTATATATCATTGCTCCTCCCATCCTTTTGCTCTTACACTCTTACCGCCCCCTCTTCCGCAAATTTCCCTGAGCTTCAAGATGGGGAGAGACTAAGCTGGCCTAGTTCTAGGTGGTTGATATAGAGTCTCTGAAATTCTGGATTGTGGTTTGTTGATTTTCTTTTACTGCAAAAGATCTGGCTTTTCATCAGTGGAAACTCCGCTTCTGTGCTTCATGATGATGGATGAGGTAGGAGGGAGCTTTCTTGTGGAATCGCAAAAGCTGAAGATGCATGATAGGATTCCAAGCAAAATTTACCCATTGTAATAAACACGAAGAAAAACCACAAAATCATACATAGGCAAAGAGAACCTTTTCAGCTGCTGGCTTCTGGCACCTTTTTCTCCACTTAGACTGAAGAAGCTGTAGGTCAGTGGGAAGGGCAGGGCTTGGGTATCTGGACCTCCTCTTCTTACAAGTGTGGGCTTGGCGAGTTGGGATTCCTCAGACTTTGGTTTTGGCTTTGAAATTTCCACACAGTCCTCAGTCCTTGGCAGAGGCCAGTGTTACTTCTGTTGCACAGGCTTATGAGATTGGGCTTGCTCAGCCCTTCCACAGTGAGCATTATAGCTGTATCCAGAATCTGATCTCTTGACTCCAAAGACTTGACCACTCTTGGTTCTCTGCAACCAGGGCCTGCAATTTTCTTCTCTTGCTTTTTCCAGCCTATTGTTTTAGTTTCTTTCCACCTTCTCTTACTGTCTTGTTCCTTTGGCTACTCTTCTTCCTGCCCTGACTTTTCTGGTGTTCAGCTGTTGCTTTTGAAACAGCAGTCAGCCCTGAGGATTGTCAGCAGGCCCACTAATTGCTCAGCCTACTGTCACTGCCGCCTGCTGCTTGGGCTGTTGCCTTCACTCTCTTCTAGAACTGTTACTGTTTTTTTTTTTCTTCTTCTTTTTTTCCACATTACCAGCTCAGTCCACATTACTAAAAACAGGCAAAAAAAAAAAAAAAAAAAAAAAAAAAAAAAAGGTCACTTAAGAAAAGCTTGTATTGGGGGCTGGAGAGGTGGCTCAGGGATTAAGCCTCTGCCTTGCAGGCGGAAGGTCCTGAGTTCGGATCCTAGACCCCATGTATAGACGCCAGGTGGAAGCGGGGGTGGCCTGCGTTTCTGGTCCTGGTAGGGCAGAGCCTGTGAATCCCGGGGCAGAGTAAACAAGAAGGAGGTGGAGGCGGTCCATGGTGGTTCCTGAATTCGTCCGTGGTTCTACATACACACACATACATATACACACATACATACACACACGCGCACACACACATACACACACAATTGAATAAATAATAAATAATAAAAATTAAAAAAAAAAGAAAAGCTTGTATTGGACCTAGTGTTAACAGCACCAGAGGACACAGCAGTGGAAAGAAACTTCCAGATAACTCACTGAGAAATCCCCAGAGACCTGAGAAGTGTTTGGAACATTGAGACCTGTGCTTTGGACCAGTCAGAACCTTGTCTCCAGTCCCTCTGCTGGATTATCTAGGGAAGCAACTGTCCTCTGGACTAGGCAGAAATGCCCACAGGGTGACCTAAAGTTTGCTGATGCTTGTGATAGGAAACCAAATGGTTTCAAACAGCCCTGTTTGAGGTTATAAATTCAGAAGTCAGGGAAATCAGTAGTGAGCATTGCATAGTTTTTCAAGCTGTCCATAGGGCATTCTCAAAGATTGATGCTTTGGGCATAAAGGTAGATTGGTTGGCTGCTTGACTGATTTTAGTTCCTTTATGCTCATAGCAGCCAGGGCAGCTAAGAGAGAATCCAACAGCTCCCAATGTGAGAGTCAAATTGTTCCATTCTCTGTTGTCTTTCCTTATTTACAGGAAAAAATTTAGAATGAGTGCTTTCTGTAATCTTAAAGAAATTATTTTTAAGGGTAATAATGATCTTGACAGGGCTCAAAATCTTTTCAAGGGCTCAAAATCTTTTCAAGGCCTCAAGGCCTTGAATCACTCTCATAGGTCTAATTTGGGAGACTCTTAAGTTCTGGTCTTACTTTAGTTTTCATAAAGGTTGTCTCATCTGTTCTGGATCATGGTGAATGGCATTGGTGGGAACGTGTTTGGGGAAAGATTTCATCTCTTCATGAAGGATCCCAGGAACCAGAGAGAAACTCACAGACCAGATTCAGATATGATTTTACACAACTTGCTAATACTAGAAATTAGGACAGCAGATGTATGCTCCAAATAATCTAAGCAGTTACTTCTAGGGTCCTGTGGTAAATGTCAGAGTTTCAAGACCACCATGCTGGATTGTTGGAAGAGAAATGACATCACAGCTGTACTAGGATGAGCGACCTGCTCATAGCTCCATTCATCATTATTTCATTGGTTCTCTTAGATTCATCTGTCAGTCTATCGGCACTTCTTAAATTCTAAATAAATTCACATCTTTCTATTCTAGACAAAATAGAGATGTCTGTGCATCAAGGCACCCAGACTCCTTATCAAATTTGTCTAATATTTACTTAGGTTCAATTTATCCAGGAAAGGTGAGAGGAGGATTTGTAAAATTCTTACAAAGATAACAATCTTCATGTATACTTTTTCCAGAAAAATGGGTCCATGCTTCACACACTATTCAAACGTGAGAAAACTTTTATAATTCGTCACAGGACTAGTGCAAGAGTACTGAGGAAGCATAGAAAAATAATTTCTCTATGGAGTAAATCTGAAGACCTAGAATATATAACTGAAATAAACCAGTGTGTTCAGAACATTTTCTTTAATAGATTCTGAAAATGCCCGTCATAAAATATAGTTTATAGAATATGCACGTGGAAAAGGGAGCTTCTGAAAATATACAAATCAGCTTTTGAGCAATCATTTGTTAGAAATTTAGATCCATGGTTTAAAATGGCTGGTACATTTTCACATCATTAGTTCCTGTTATACCCTGGTTAATACCTGTAAATGGCTTCTGACTTAGTTATTGGTTTGATATATGACTTTTTAGGAAGAAATAAGCACTCTTCCTATTTATGTCAATCACAGTAAGAACAGTTAATTAAAATTTGTCACTGTTTTTCATAAGTCATTTTTTTAAGGCATGGGTATGTAAGTACAAGGGTATATAAGTGTATATGTGTGTGCGTGTGTGTGTGTGTGTGTGTGTGTGTGATGAGAGAGAGAGAGAAAGAGACAGACAGACATACACACACACACACACACAATCACACACACAGAGAAAACATTAAAGAGTACTGAGTATGTCTGAAGGGTGACTTCAGAAGTCAAGCTGGATTGTTCCATTTCCTTTTTGTTTGTTATGTGGCTTCCCAGGCTCTGTGTTTGTGGGTCAGAACTACTGGCCACAGCTATCTTTGCCTGATGTTTTTACATATATCTGGTGGTATCTGGGATTGAACTCAGGTCCTTTTGCTTGGGAGGCAAAGGCTTAACCCCTGAGCCATTTCTCCAACCCAGAAGTCATACTTCACAATGTTCCTTCTGTCCAAACTGATCTATCTGCAAAATGTAATATTGTAGGAAGCAACCAACTAGGTAAGATAAAAGAACAATAATGTTTGTTTCTTAATAATTTTCCACTGAATGTTCTTTACATTAATGTTACATTTAAATTCTATTTATCTTTTTCTTCAAGTTATATGATGTTTTTCAAAACTTGTGACAAGGTTATTGTTACTTAATGTGTGCTGGTATACTATCTTGGACACAATCACATCTTACAATATCTACTTCATATTTGTCTGTATAAAACCTCACTATAAGAATATTTACATTTTCTTTTGATGTATTAAGGACAGATATAGATCAAATATTTCATGCATTTCCTTTTATCTTAAAATTGGGTTGTCTTACATTGAGTTATCTTATACTGCTTGGTACATTCCAGTTAGAATTTTTTTCCTGATGTTACCCATAGTGCTTTGACGAGACTCTTTAGAAAGTTGCCAAAATAACACTGAATACTAAGTCACATACTGGTGTCCTAGAGCAGTTACCTTATTTTCTAAATTTATTAATATAGTATGTGGAATTCATAACCTAGTAGTTAAAATTCCTTATATTTTAAAAGTGTCCAACAATTTTGTTTTATTAACAGCACTACCACTAACAAAAACCTAACCAGACATTATTGCAAATATTTATCTCTTTAATTCACATAAAAATTTGGAAATAGATGTCATTAGTATTATCATTTATTGTTGAGAACATTGAAGCATGAAGACTTAAGTAATCGCTGAAATACAAAAACTGCTAAATGGTAGAATCAAGGTTTGAGTCTTTGCTCTCCGTAGTGAGGACTGAGTCTCAATTGGCATATTTTATAAGTATTGTGTCATTTTGGTTTATGCATATTTTACTGTCCACTGTTTGACTGGCTTCATTCTAAGAATAGCTTCTTGTACAAACAAATTAGTTCCCTGTAAATTACTCAATAATTACTCTGTTTGAGGAAGCATTGTCAACTTCATAGACATAGCCTGTGATCAATATATCACCACCCAGGCTAATATATATATGAAAAATAAAGATGCAGAAGTGTAATTCAGTGTTAAAACTCATATTTAGTATTGCCTTGAGCTCAATCTAAATACACATACTCACGTACTCACATATACATGTACCTGTGAATATTGTACTCACACATGAATGCATGTGCACATGTACGATGGGAAAAAACAGAGAAATGAGAGCTGTCTGGGGAGGTGACTCAGTGCACAAGTGCCTACCTCACAAGCATGCAGATCTTTGTTTGGATCTTTAACATCATGTTAAAGACTTGGGCCTGGCCATACATACTTACAATCAAGAACTGGAGAGTAGAGACAGGAAAATTTCCTAAAGTTTGCTGGCCAAGCAGTGTAACTGAATTGTCAAACTTTATTTTTAGTAAAAGAATCTGACTCAATAAATCAATAAATAAAGAGAGCATTAGGGGGACGATATCTAATGTCTACCTCTGGTTTCCACATGGGTGTATGTGCCTGCACAAGCACACATATACACAAGAATAATTGAATCGAAAAATCTTAAAAAAGAAAAAAGAAGGGGGGCTGGAGAGATGGCTCAGGAGTTAAGATTCTGCCTTACAAGCAGAAGGTCCTGAGTTCAGTTCCCAGGTCCCACATACAAATGGAAATGATGGTGGCCTGCACTTCAGGCCCTAGTGGGCAGAGCCTCTGAAATCCCAGAGCGAAGCAACAATGAAGCAGAAGCAATTCAGGTTGAATGCAATAAATAATAAACAAACAAATAAATAAAGTTAAAAAAAAGAGAAAGGGAATCCACAGCAGTGAAACAGTCTGAGTTGAAGTTCTGTACCTTTATTGAACGCCTCTGATGCAGAATCAATTTGCTTGGGCTGCCATGGAGCTGCTGAGGACCATTCTCAGGAAAGGTGAGAGGCAGCAAGAGTTCCTGTGACTGTGCTGCAAAGGATTAGGCAAGAAGTAAAATCAAACCATTCATTTTTTTTAAAATCTGCACCAATAAATACGGGTTCTGTTCTGCTCTTTGTCCTAGAAGCTCTTTTCTCATCTCTGCAGAGATGGGGTTGCTTGTTCCTGTTAGTGACTAATAGCTCTATCTGATTCAATAAATACCATTTTACACTAATGCAGTTTTCAAGAGGATTTAGAAACCATTAAGACTAGACTATTTAAAAATCCCACAATGGACCCTATCAGTGTTCTCTGGAACAAATTATAGTTTTAGCACATTAAAATTATACTTAAGAGAGAATTCTCTGAACATTTTCTAAAAATGGTCCTTCAGTATCTTATTAAAAAATAAGATGAAGAAAACATTGAAAATTTTCTATGAAAATCATAAAGGAAAGAACTGTTCAGTTTTTTACATAGCAAATCATCTGACTATTTCATTAGCAAAATAACAGGTTGAAGTTGCTTTAATTATTTCATTTTTTATATTAAACAAAAGATTATCTTATTAAATTCCTTAATAAATTCCCATTTAGGAAAATTAGACTGTAGCATGTTAGTTTGCAATACAGAACAGAAAACTGATAGACAGCAAATGTTTCCAAAATATCTCTATTTTACGATGTGTTAGGAAAAAAACACCCTAAGCTAAAATGATGAAGCCAGTTCCTCTCTCTCTTTCTCTCTTTCTCCTTTCTTGCCCCACCCCCCCATCCTTGCTCTCTCAAGTCTCCTAGCCTATTCTTCATTGGAGCATCTCAAAAGGCATGCTTGGTCTTTAATTTCTTCCTTCATTTAAAGTCAATGGATCTCCATTCTTCAGTGTGTGGACTATTTTGAAAAGCAGCCAACTGAAATATCCTCTCCTGCATTTGCCTTTTAAGAAAGGTACAAATCTAAGAAATTATTTTGAAACCTGATACATTGGCCTTTTGGATCCCTCCAAATCACACAGTTGAGCAGCTGCCACTTAGCTGCAGGATCAGCTTGAATGTGCTCCCAGGTAAAATGACTTTGCTCAGGCTGTTTTGATGGGGATTAATGAACTATGTGTTCTTGAAGAGGAAAATTAACTAGTAATCATTTCTACCAAGATTTTCCTCTTGGGAACAGCAAGCAGTTAACACTCCTCCCCACACACCCCATCACAGGACTATAGAGATAAAAACTGTAGCTTTGAAAGAATAAATCCTGATTCAGGATCAGGTTAATCACTCAAGGAAGAAAGGTCAGAAATGGAATATTGAATTTCTGAAACAGATCTAATTAGAAAGTGCCTCAATACAAAAGAACAGAGACTGGTATCCAGGGTTCAGGCTATCTATAGAAAATATTTTTAGGCAGCAATTTACCCATACTAATTAGTAATTATGATCAAATCCATCTCAAAATAATTGGGCTATTTTAAACCATGTAACTAGTTCTTATTATTGCCCAGGGGAAAGTATTCATCTACTTACTAACTGTTGACCTATCCATACCCCAAATTCAAATCTTAATACCATCCCTAATACTAGCCCTAGATCTAACACTAGATATGTCATCATATCTAAAGGAAGGCACACACCTAACTGCAACACTAAACTTAACCAAACCCTGAGTCCTAATTCTGGATTGAGACCTAATATGACTGTACACTTTGACTGTAGCTTTATCTATTGCCCTGTTCCTAACCCTAATTCTAGTTCCATCCCTATTCCTAGACCTAGCTGTAATTCTCAATTATGCCTAAATCTAGCATATAACAGAAATCATCACTCACTCTAGCACTAGCCTAGGACCTAGTGTGTATATATAAACTTATTCATAGCAGCCTTATTCATGGACCAAATCTTAATGCTAACTCTAGCCATTGCCCTAACCCTAGATATAGCTTTATATCTAAACCAATCCCTATATCTAGCTGCTGCACTAACTTTAGTGAAATCCTGAGTCCTAGCATTAGACAGAGAACTGGTTTGAGTATAAACCCCAACTAAGTCCTATCTATTGTCCCATTCCAAGTAACAACCCTAGTCCTATCCCCAAGCTAGATCTAGGTCTAAGTCAGCCCCATACCCAAAACTGATCTGAAGATCCAAGTGAAACAGTATCACTAGCACTAACAGTAGACCAAAGGCAAGTATGTATCTATGAACTAACTGTAGACCTATCTATATCTCAAATCCTAACCGAGACACTAGCCTTACATTTAAAATCAGATAAACTCTATCTCTAAGTTAAGCCCGACACCTATCTGTAACACTAACCTTAACTAAAACCTGAATACAAACACTAGTATGAGCTTATATATTAATGGAAGCCATATTTATTTCCTTATTTCTAACCCTAGACTTAGATTTATGTCTGGCTCATACTCAAGATTGACTGTAGTTCCAAAGAAAACCAAATAATACATCCTAATAGTAGTCTAGGATCAAGAAGACACTTAAACTAACCATAGCCATCTTAACGCTAGTATTATTTCTAACTTTAGACCTTAGCCTCCAAGTCTGATCCACGCCCAATACCTAGCCATTGCTCCAGTGGAAACCATATCATTTGTCCTAACAGTATTTGAACAGTATTTGTCAGTATTTGTGTGTGTGTGTGTGTGTGCATGTGTGTATGTATACACAAAATTGTGATTATATTCACTTCCATTACTTTCTCTTACCTCCTTTCTTCTTTTTAATTAGTCTTCCTGATACTTCCATGCTTCTCTTTCTTTCATTTCTGGATTTATTAGGTTGTTCTCTTATGTTTGGGTAGAGGGTTGTTTGCTGAAGCATGGGCTACCTACCTGCAGCTCCACCACTGAGGACAATGGTACGCCTTCTCCTGATAACCATTTATTGCCAGTAGGACCTCAAGAAGGAACTCCTTGTGGGCTCTTCTCTCATTCAAGACAGGACACTGAAGGGCCCACACTTGTGCAGGTCTCCAAGCCCCTGTTTGTTCGTGACTGTAGCAGCCATGTTTTACTGGAGAGCAGCATTTCACAGCAATCCTCCCCATCCCTGGCTCATAATCCTTTCTACCTATTTTCTCATGCCACTATTTCATTGGTGGCATAAATTGCCAGGAAGGTTAGTCTTATAGTATTCATGGTTCCACACTCGGGTAGGATTGTTGGTGACTTTTCTCCTCCAGCATCTGTGAACGCTAACCAATAGAGAGGGATATTTAACAGCTCAATTCTAGCTTTATTTTTCAGTTTCCTGTAATGAAAGTGTGTGGAGCCTTCAGAATCCTATCATCTAATTTCCTTGGAAACAAAGGGGAATGATAATAGTCTATAATAACTTGGGAGCCTCTGGGGTCTCCCTCTTGTCAAGGAATCATAGGAAGGTATAATGTGTGAATGCTGGGACTTACGTTGAAAGATGTCACACTTCTGGAAGCAGCATTAGTCAATTATCCAGGGCACCTACATTCCATACCTCTTTAAAAATATTATCATACTTCAGTTATCTTATAAAGTAGCAAGTTTCTATGGCTTTTTTTCATACGTCTTTAGTTTTTGCTAATTCTTCCTACTCTCACTTTCCATTTCCCAGCCTGTCCATGTCTAAACCTTTTCATGCCTAGCATTCTCCCATCTCTACTTTTGTAACTCTTGTGTTTTAATATCTCTCTTTTGCTTTAATATCTTCTACCTCTCATGACTTCTTCATTGCTTACTGGTCTGTACAGTTGCTTCATCTCTAATACAGATATCTAAAAAGTCACAGTATGATGTGCATGTGAGAGAGAGAGAGTTTGGAGATTATTATGACACTGGTCTCTCAGAATTTTATGCATCCACTTTGGCAAGTAGGCCTAAGCTCCCTTTTTTTCCATTTTTAGAATTTATCTGTTGAGTTTGAGATTTGCCTGTGAGCTTCAGCACAATAGGGGTAAGTACTTCCTTGTTTTCTAATATGCTTTAAGCAAAGGCAAATTCTTTTATTAATCCACCTTTTAAGTAGCTCTTCTGAGGAAGGATTGCTGTTGCAAATCTGGAATCCCATCACTTGGGAGACTGAGACAGAAGGATGGTAGATTCCAAGTCACCTAACCAAGCAAGAAATTAAGTAACAAGCAAGCAAATAAACAAACAGAACAAGACCTAGCAAATTCAAACTAACCTAACAAATTATCAAAAGCAAAGCATCAACCCAGAAGTGTTTTTTTTTTTCGCGTACATGTTTTTGGTTTATTTTTTAACTAAAATTTTGTTATGCAAGCTGAGTATTCTCTAAACTGTTCCTTGTCTCTATTTTAACTTTTCGAACATGTACTCTATGACCTTGAGGAAAGCATGCCAAAAATAGGCTCATGATACTTCTTTCTTGAGCAAGAAATTAAACTTATCTGTAGCTCTATTACCAGGAAACACCTGAACTCTGCTCTCAGAATCTAAGTAGGTCAGGCCTGGTAAGTGCTTGGACTTGGATGGAAGCTACAATTTTACAGTGTGTTCAGGAATCTGCCCATCCCTAAAGTTCCTCCCTGTAAAGCCTCATGCTTTCTTTGTTCCAGGAGAACAGAGCACTAAAAATCACTCTCTGTTATAAGGTAATAATCTTAGCCATGCTTGTTTTAGCTTTGTACTCACTAAGATGAGAAACCACACATTTAGTTACAAAACCCCACTGATTTTCACTTCTAGTTGAGCATGGATAGAAATTATATTGAGTTTTAGAACCAAGATCTCAAACACGCACACACACACACACACACACACACACACACACACACACACGCATGCACACACACACGCATGCACATGCATGCACACAGGCATGAACATACATGCTCACACACATTTCCTTGTAATGCACACATGTCTTTGGAAGATTTCATGGATATGAGCTACAAGGAGGATGAAAACTCCTAAGAGCTGAAGGTATTTTGATTCCACCTCATGTTAGACTCTTGCTCCATGTTGTTTTTCTTATTTACAAACCTGGAGATAAAACTTAGGTTTCAAGATAATTTTCTAACACCTTCTGTGGTCTACTTTTACATATGTTGGTAGGACTAGGTTAAGAGTTTACAACTGATTTAGTCTTTGAAACCAGTAATTGAGAATTATACTTACTAGAGCAAAATATAGATCCAAATCTCTATCTTGTCATTTTGGAAATATTTCACAGTATCTTCAGTGACATATTGGCAAGTTTGTAATTGGACTTATTTTAATGTGATAAAGTTAGATTGTAGAAAAAATATTTTTTATATTTAGCTGTTTCCAGGGAAATTCAATGAGAGGGCTATATTTACATTTCATTTTTTTTTCTTACAAATAGAATAGCTTGCTACATTTTCAAATCTCACAAATCTTACATAATAAAAATAACATGATTTCACCATTAGCTCTAGAAAAGCATTGGTTAAATTTAGAACCTTGTGGGAGGCAGAATCCTGACCACCTGTTATAAACACAGTTGAAGTTAGAAACTTTCTGCATTATTTTATATTGGCTAGGCAAAGGAAAATATGACTATTATTCAAAATTGAATGGATCATAAAGGAGCCAGGGAAAAGTCTCATTAGTTAGAGGATGCAATCCTGCCTCATGACCTGAGCTGAATCCCTGGAGTCCACATAAAACCAGAATGCAGAAACCAGCTCTATACAATTATCTTCTGACCAGCACGCACAGGATAACATGCACATCCACCCCTACATCATACACAAAGCAGCAACAACATTAATTTAAGAAATAGAAGAGGAAAGAAAAGTATTTGAAAGAGGTAATTTTTTAGAGTCAGCAACTGGGCCTTAAAAATGTTATCAACTCTTCACCATTCAAATAGACCTTATATTGATCTCATACATCACTCTACATAGCCTAGCCCAAGCTACACAGTGTGAATCAGAGAAACAGTTCTGTTTATTAAGTTCCAGTTACAATTTATTGTTATATTGATATGACTTTATAATTATTCCTATCACATAAATGGGCAAAGGAATATTTAAAATGTTCAAGTTTTATATTCAAACTCAAACAAAATACTACTATATTAATAATGTGCACCTAAAATTAAAATGTATGATCTGTATTCCATCAGAGCAGATCCAACTTAATCAGAAGGATATGTTTGTCCTTTCATAAAGTTAGCTGTTTTATTCTTATGAAAAACTAGAGAAGGACCAAAACGGAATTCTTTGGGCAATTTTACAACAGTATCTTGTTTACATTACATAATAAATATTCATAAATTGATTTCTAAATACCATTCTGACAAGTGACATACTCTAAACTTGATCACATTGAATAAGAATTTCTAATCACGTTTTCATACTAGAATTGGCTTTGCAATATCTCTTAGACCAAGAAGTTGAAACTTGTACCAAAGTATTGGTTCTCTAGTAAGCAAAACATATTTTAAATTAAAGAGACTCTTCTTCTCAGGATTATTTTAGGTTTGTTAGCCTCTGAGTATGTTCATTAAATGTAATACTGGGACTTACTTGCCCCTTATGGGACTCCATGTCTGGAGTCCATGAGTTCTAGCTTCCTAATTCCTACTGGACTACACATCTGGGATTCATGAGTTCCTATCTGACTTATGTCTTTCACCCCTCCAGGCCAGGACTCCATGAGTTCTCCAGAGCTCCCGAGATCCCTTGCCCCTCAAGGACTGCATATCTGTGAGTTCCATTTTTACTTCCTCTAATAAACTCTGCCTTAATCCTAAAAACAATAATACTGTTGGCTAACATATTCTTCTTAGACCATTACTGGACTACAATAGGCTAACACAGAAATTTGAAGAATACCAAACTTGAAATTTTTTATATCACAGTGACCTATACTTCTAATCTGATGAGATGCATCAAGGGTTCTTTCCAAAATCCAATGTAACGACATTAAAACACTATCATAATATACGTGTGTCAGCCCACATGCCTTTCAGTGGCACTCCCTGTCTGATGTGAGTAAATCTGGTAGAACTGATAATCAGTAGGTCCCCCCTGACATTAGCACTATCTAGATACTTAAGTCCTCTTATCTCCTGTCGATCCATGGACTGAGAAGTGGTCTTGTGACATCACCAATTGGGGCACCTGTCTTAGATAGATATTTCAGTTCCTGAACCAAACCATTAAGAACCTGTTTAGGACATAAACAGAAAACATTACACACTGAATCAAAAATGAGAAACCATGGGAGGGAGAACTGACTGATGGATTTGTTCAGATTCCTGATTTTTGCTAATTGATGAACAAAGTAATGGTTGAATCCTCGTGACACATTATAGCTTTGGTCACTTCTGGCTGAAAATATTATAGTTCATTTTTTCTAGTGTCACATTTATTTTGCTTGAGTTGTAGGGCAGTGTTGCTCTGGAATGCTACTACTTGGGAATGCCAAAGAATTCCATTTTGTTTTTCATTGACAATCATTATACTTACACTTGAACTTGTATCATAATTAATATTTATAGAATATGTTGAAGCTTAGCACAAATAACCTCAATCACAATCATAACACAACATTTTCTGAAGCTGTTATCATTATCTCCACTATTTAACTGAAGGAAAGATTGTCAGCCGGTAAGAATCAGAAGTGAAACACAAAACTCATCCCTTCCTTTATTCAGTGAGCAATGTTTTTCCATAAAAGATGAGGAGAGACAGAAAGGTAGAGACAGAGAGTGAGAGAGAGAGAGAGAGAGAGAGAGACAGACAGAGACAGAGACAGAGACAAAGACAGAGACAGAGACAGAGACAGAGACAGAGAGAGACAGAGAGAGACAGAGAGAGACAGAGGCAGAAAGCAAGATTGGAGATATTTTTATATATGCACAATGTTTACAAAATTTCTTTGGAATACTGCTTATGCAATGACTTTTTAATATGGATTACTACTTGGGGAAAATTGATTCCAGGTACATCAGTAGTCTTTCCCAGCCCTCACCCAGAGCAGCAGATGATTCCCATTCTCCTCTTAATTATAAATACAAGGTTTTCTCAAAACTACCATTTTGGTCAGCAAGTTGTTAAAAATATACTTGGCAGGATAGGAATATGAGTGTATGTTAAATACTGTTAAATACAATTTCTCTTTGAAAAATATTTATCAGGTTTTTATACTAATCAGGTAAAGCTTTTTTTTTTTTTAACATGATGAGCAATACAAACATCTGTGTGTGGGCCAAATAGTTAATGAAAGCAAGTTTTTGCCCACAACTGAAGAGGGCGGCAGGGAGGAACATTTCTATTTGGAGTCAGCATGACAGAGGAAATTTTTCTCTGCTCCCCAAGCTGGACTATGAATTGCAACCAGAATTGGAACCAAGCATAAACCCCTTGCTTGCCTAAGTATTTTGGTCATGAATTTATCAATGATATGAAGAGATACTGCAATAACCCCACAATCTCCCACAGACTTGCTTAGGGCTTTTCCTAACTGCCCACACTGCCTCAGCCTTCATTCCCAAGTTGACACCTGTATCTAACGTACACTAATAAATATAATCAGACAACTCAACTATCAAATTCAGTCCTAACAGACCTCAAGATGAAAATGATTATGCTCTTCCTTGTCCACCTTTAATTGTCATTGTGTGTTTTCAAGATGTTGGTAATTGCTTCTTTGCTTCTTGCTCTTAGATGGATATAATCTTGCCCAGAAGTGTGTTGAGGGACCTGAACCAAGAAATGCCATTTTATATATGTACTTGTTCACTTGTCCTTGCCAAGAAACACCAGACATGTCTAATGAGATATATATATATATATATACACAGACTGTCTGACCTATGTATGTGACTCTAGCCACAAACAGTCGGTTCCAAATTAGAGAATACTGTACACTCCTTAGCTGTCACTAGCCAGGAGGACAGCCTTGTATGATAGTGTATAAAGATTATGAACCGAGCAGGTGGAACTGTCCAATTGGAAGCAAGCCACTAGCTACTCGAGAAATCCCAAAGACCATAAGTAATGTAGAAGATATTAGAAACATTGGGTGGTGGAGCTGAACAATCTCCACATGCCAACACTATTTTTACTTTTATTTATCCAACCATGTACCTGTTAGATTAGAGACCCTCTCCTTCTATATAAATAGGTTTTTTATTATTATTATTATTTATTCAACTGTGTACATGTGCGTGTGTATGTGTGTGTGTGTGTGTGTGTGTGTATGTGTAGAACCACGGACGAATTCAGGAACCACCATGGATGCCTCCACCTCCTTCTGCCCCGGGATTCACAGGCTCCGCCCTACCAGGACCAGAAGCGCAGGCTGCCCCCGCTTCCGTCTGGCGTCTATACATGGGATCTGGGATCCGAACTCAGGACCTTCCACCTGCAAGGCGGAGGCTTAACCCCTGAGCCACCTCTCCAGCTCTCCTTCTATATAAATAGTTTATAAAAGAATGTGTAAAACAAAGATGGGGCTCTCTCATTTGGGATTTGCAATGTTGATTCCGTAGTGGTCTCTTAGGATCGAAGATCTGGGCACAACAGTATCTCCTTGTAATAGATCAGTTGCTTGTCCCGTATCTACTTACTACAGTACTAAAATCCCTTAGGTACCCCTGGACAACCTCCCCACCAGCATATTCAAGCATATTCAGGTTTAGTATGGAAACAGAAACCATTCAGGTCTCCAGAGTCCAAGGAGAAGAGACTCGAATAAGTTGCAGAGTTTCAATTTGATATTTTAATATGGGGAACTGCTTGTTATCGGACAAAGACATTACAGATTAAGTCTGGCAGACATAGCAAACCGAGGATCTTATGTACACAATCACTCCAACATTCAGTCCTGATTGAGTTCCAACTTTTGAGCTTCATGAAATTTTGTTTAATCAAGAGTCGTTTGAAGCAAGTTGGTTAAAAACAGGACTTCTTTCCCTTTTTCTTTCTCTGTCTGTCTTTCTGTCTCTCTATCTTCTTTTTCTCTCTCTCTCCTCAGTCCTTCCCTTCCTTCTCCTATTTCCTCTCCCTTTCTAAGTACATGCATTTTCATTGCAGTGCTACTATTTCTAGCAGGACCTGCTCTGTCTTTTGTCATTTTTATTTTCCATTTTATTTCCTAACAATGTTTTCTGGTGTCTATAGCAACAAGCTAACATGTTTTAGAACAAAAAAAAAAAAAAAAAGGGAAACCTTATAAAAGCTATTTCTGCATTCTGAAAATAAATGCCTTCTTAATAAGACTCATCCAAGTTGAGGGCAATTCAATATATACCACAAAAGGAGATGAATTTCTTGATCTACAAAAACTTGCCTGAAACCCCTGTTTGCTGTTTACTTTGAAAGGAGGTTTAAGTTTCTTGGTTTACAGAAAAACAGCTTAGTCATGAAGAGTTGACCCCCAACATGAATCAATCAGACATAAAGAGATCAAAAGCCCCATTCCTTTCAAAAAGACTAAAACTAACCAATAAGAAAAAGTCACTTTTTCTGAAACCTAACTCTAAGTACCCTTTTTAAAATTATTTATTTATTTCCGCTAATACAAACTTAATAGGCATACTGGTCCCTCCCTCCCTCCAACCCTCCTTGGACCCCCTAGCCTCCTCCCCCCTTTTCCTCTTCCTTCCCCCCTCCCTCCCTATCTCCCAGTGCCTCCTCCCCCCATCCCTGGAGCATCCTTTAATGTGTATGTCAAACTTTCCTCTGGGTCCTCCTCTCTGATGAGTTGTAAGGACTCAGTGGCATTTCCTAGAACTCTTTCTTGTGTTCCCTAAGTATAGAACACTATTATGGTTGTTAATCCCAAGCATCTAAGAATCCTAGTACCTTTAGTCCATACTGGACTTTGAGGGGTCAATAATGTGCTGGTCATTGCACAGGTAATGCACACTCCTATTATGATTGCTTCGACCCTAACTTGTGTGGAATATCTTGCATATCATTACTACTCCCCATCCTTGTGCTTTTACAATCTTACCCCCTCTCTTCCGCAAATTTTCCTGAGCTTCAGGATGGGGAGAGATTAGGTTGGCCTGGTTCCAGGTGGTTGATATAGAGTCTCTGATGTTCTGAATTATGGTTTGTTGATTTCTTTTTTCAGTTTTGCTGCTCCTGCAATGCTCTTGGCTCCATCTTGATGGGTATTGGATGTCACTCCCTGGCCAGAGATAAAAAGCTGTTAAATTGGAGTCTTATTATAAGGATATATTCAAAGGTAGATGGAATAAAAGTAGGAGACCACAGTGAGGGGGGGTCAATCTTCCATTTGCAAAATGGTTACTTTCTATTTGCCAGACTATATGCCTCCCCTTCTGGTGAGATCATACCCCATCACTTGCAAATGATCAGGAAGGAAAGTCTGTGACCCTGGTCAGGAGGGCAAAAATCCACAATACAAACAACACCAAATGCTGGAGAGGATGTAGAGAGAGGGGAACTCTTCTGCATTGCTGGTGGGAATGCAGGCTCATACAACCACATTGGCGAGCTATCTGGTGATTCTTAAAGAAGTTAAAGATTGAAATGCCATATGACTCTGCTATTCCACTTTTGGGAATACCCCCTCATACAGCAAAAATTCACCTCGATAGCACAAGCACGACCATGTTCATAGCAGCACTGTTTACAATAGCAAAGTCATGGAATCAGCCCAAATGTCCAACAGTTGACGAGTGGATAAGGAAACTGTGGTACATCTATACAATGGAGTACTACTCGGCCATCAAAAATGATGAATTACTGGAATTTGCTGGGAAATGGATGTCATTAGAAACAATTATATTAAGTGAAGTATCCCAGACCCAGAAAATTAAGTGCCATATGTACTCCCTAATAGGTGGCTCCTAGTACCAAACCCACCCAGCCCACCTAGAGACAGTAATTCCAAGGATTATGAACAGGAGGGATGGGGTAGGAGGGCCACACCAGAAAGAAGGAGAGAAGGGACCATGTTACAGCAGGGAAAATAGGCCTCCACCAAGGACCCAAATAAGTAATGAGACATCTGATTAAGTTCACAGACTTTTGTTCCTGATCATTTACTACTGAGGGGGAGTGATCTCACCAGAAGAGGAGGGCATATAGTCTGGCAGATAAAAAGGGGTAACATACAATGCCCACCAGGATGGAGTGAGGGGCATTGCAGGAGCAGCAAAACTGCAAAAGAAAATCAACAAACCACAATCCAGAACTTCAGAGACTCTATATCAACCACCTAGAACTAGGCCAGCTTAGTCTCTCCCCATCTTGAAGCTCAGGGAAATTTGCGGAAGAGGGCGCGGTAAGAGTGTAAGAGCATAAGGATGGGAGGAGCAATGATATATAAGATACTCTATACTAGTTAGGGCTGAAGCAATCATAATTGGACTTTGCATGCCCTGCGCATTGTCCAACACACTGTTGACCTCACAAAGTCTAGCATCTGCTAAAGGCACCAAGATCCTTGGAGGTAAAGGATTGGCAGCCACAGCAGTGTTCCTATACCTAAGGGGAACACGGGAAAGGGTTCGGGAAAGGCCACTGGGTCCTTGTATGTCATCAGAGAGGAGGGCCCAGAGGAAAATCAGACATGCACAAGAAAGGACTCTCTGGGAATTGGGGTGGGAGGCACTGGGGGATGGGGAGGGAGAAGGGTGGGGAGGGGAAGCAGGGGGTACGGGGGGAGGAGGAGGGAGGGAGGGAACTGGTGTACCTAATAAGTTTGTATGAGCTGAAATTAAAAAAAAAAAGAGGTGGATGTGTAAGTGGGGGGCAAACTGTGAAAGCACTTGCTGTACATATCATTGATTTATCTGGCACCAAAATATATATTTTAATTAATTAATTAATTAATTAATTTCCACTAATACAAACTTAATAGGTACACCGGTCTCCTCCCTCCCTCCACCCCTTCCTGGACCCCCTTGCTCCCTCTCCCCTTTTCCCCTTCCTTTCCTGAACCCCCTCCCTCCCTATCTCCTGGTGCCTCCCCCCATCCCTGGAACATCCTTTAATGTGTGTGTCAAACTTTCCTCTGGGTCCTCCTCTTTGATGAGTTGTAAGAAATCAGTGGCATTTCCTAGAATGCTTTCTTGTGTTCCCCATAAGTATAGGAACACTATTGTGGCTGTTAATCCCTAGCTTCTAAGGATCCTAGTGCCTTTAGTCCATGCTAGACTTGAGGGGTCAATAATGTGTTGGTCATTGTGCAGGTCATGCAAAGTCCTATTATGATTGCTTCAGCCCTAACTTGTGTGGAGTATCTTGCATATAATTACTACTCCCCATCCTTATACTTTTACAATCTTACCGCCCCCTCTTCTGCAAATTTTCCTGAGCTTCAGGATGGAGAGAGATTAGGTACGCCTGATTCCAGATGGTTGAAATAGACTCTCTGATGTTTTGAATTATGATTTGTTGATTTTTTTTTCAGTTTTGCTGCTCCTGCAATGCCTTTCACTCCATCCTGATGGGTATTGGCTGTCACCACCTGGCCAGAGATAAAAAGCTGTTAAAATAGAGTCTTATCGTAAGAGTATATTCAAAGGTAGATGGAATAAAAGTAGGAGACTGCAGGGAGGGGGGAGGGTCAGTCTCCTATTTGCACAATGGTTACTTTCTATCTGGCACCAAAATATTTTAAGCTTCTTTTTCTATATATCACTTTGGTCGTGTCTACCTAATTTATACATTTAAGCAAAGTTTCCACACTAACAATGATGTTGAGCTAAACAAGCAATAGCTGGCAATATAACAGAATCAAACTCTCAATAATGTAAAGTGTGATAAAACTCTAGTGTGGGGGAGGTGAGGAGAAAAGGAGGGAGGGAGTGAGATGGGAGGAGGAGGAGGAGGAAGACGAGAGAGAGAGAGAGAGAGAGAGAGAGAGAGAGAGAGAGAGAGAGAGAGAGAGAGAGAGAGAGAGAAGGATGAGAAGGGTCACTGTAATGACTGAATCCAGAGAAGATTCATTTTGTTTCTTCCCCTGAACATATATCAGGTTTTACTTCTTAATATTTTATCTTTCCATTAACAAATTTGTACATTTAGAGTTCTTTTTATAGGTTTTAATCTCTTAATTGATGCTTTAAGTGACTTATTTATGGTCAGCTCTTGCAATGCAACATTATTCCAGGGATATAATCTTTCACATGCTTTTGTGGTTATTGTTTTTCCATTTCATCTTCAATAATTCCTTTTAGCATTTCTTACAAGACAGTTGTGGTAGTGATGAATTTTTTTCAGTTTTTGTTCATCTAAGAAAGTCTCTATCCATCTTTCAGTTTTAAATAGCAGTCTTTCTGGTAGGTAGGTATTCCTAGTGAACATTTTTTTTTAAAATTTCTAGTCTTTGAATATACTATTTTGTTCTCTCATGGTCTGCAAGATTTATGATAAAAAATCTTGAAAAACATACAAAAACTTCCTTTGTTTATGACAAGCAAATTTTCTATTACAAAGTTCTCCTTTTGTCTTTGACTTTTAGATGCAATCCATTTGGACGATTTTTGGTTTTCATAAATGAGTGTGTGTTTGTTACACTTCTTTGATGTGTGAAGTTCTAAACCATTATTTATTTGAAAAATAAGAGGACCGTCTACTCTTATTCTTTCTCCTCTTTCTTGAGTTTCCATCATTCTGCCCCATAACACTTAACTTTGTTACTCTTTAATTATTCTTATTGTAAATTTTATTAGTTGCATAATTTCAGATGAATTTCCTAAGTTTACCAATTCTTCCATCTGCATGGGTTATTCTGTTCTGAGAGTTCTATATAGACACTTTAGTCTAGACAGCATGTGCTCTTGTCTCCTGGATTTCTCCAGGTTCCTTTCATGTGTTCAACTTTTTCTGTTCGGCTTTCCAATTTAGTTTATGTAGATTTTTGTCTGATGTTCAGTTGTCTATGTTCTTTTTCATTCACTGACCTCCTTTAAAAATTGCTTTCAAATTAGTTTTCACACAGTACATGGTTTTCTTTGCATCTTTATGCTTGGGAACTAAGGACTTAAGAGTTCCCCTTGGTGACATCGTGTTTCCAAGATCCTCATGCTCTGTGCTGTGCTGACTTAGTGTCCATACTCATAAAGGAGCAAAGAAGACTTCCCATCTTTATAGATTGACATTTTGAAAGATTTTTTTCTATCTATCTCTCTCTCTCTCTATCTCTCTATTCTCTATCTGTCTGTCTGTCTTTATGTATCTGAGTGTATGTACATGCATATGCATGTACTCACCTTTGCTTATTAGGATACCAGTAATGGATGTTGGAGGTACTCTTTAGTCATTTTGTGCCTGTTTCTCTAACACATGGTGTCTTCCTTAATCCAATGGCATTTGGGGCTTGACTGGGTTGGAAGTCAGCAAACAACAGATAGTCTCTTGTTCTGTCTACTCCAGAGCTGTGTTTGCTGCGATGCCTGTCTTTTTAACAATGATAATTGGTTCAAAACTCCCATTGTTGGTTGTGGAGCAAGATTTGTTAAACACTGTACTCTCTCTCCTGCCTATGCAGATTGATTTTACAAGATAAAAAAATCTTTCCTGCCCTAGGAGACCCAGGATCATGAAGCTAGATCATGGTACCACCTCCCAGTCTATAGATAGGTCTGTGAGTGATGGGTTTATCATGGACAAATATGGATTTGAGATTTCTCTTGTCCCTAGGTATATGGAGATAGAGGTAGAATCACAAAGAAGTTAGGCTCAATTGAATCTCTAGTGGGATATGCTGCTTCTGCTACTGTAGCTGGGTCTATGGTGGATGGGCATGCCTTCTCAAAGCAGTCTTCCTTAGTTTTAGGCCAAGGTTCCCACAAAGACACACTAATCCAGTATAGTTGCAACATAACTATGCCTCTTGTTTGTGTCTGAAGAAGGGAGTAAACACTACTTTATACTTTTTCTTTTATAATTTTCAATATTGCTGTTTTGCTTAAGTTCTTTGATTACTTATATATCTCCAGGAATGGAGACTCTTTTCAGTGAGTTACAGGAGTTACAGGTTCAGCATAGTTTCTTCAAGATATGTAAGCTAAGTGATTTACAGAAAGACAAAGCCTAAGATAAGGGTGGAAAAGCAAGGTTAGTTCCATACTAACCTTGGTAGTGGTAGAAATTGTTATTAGACCATTCAGTCTAGTCAGTGCTCAGAGTAGCCCAAATTTAAAGGAGTCTGAAGCACATGCACAAAAGAAAAAAAGATAGATTACTTTGCAGGGTATTTTTTTAACTTAATGATATGCCATCTACCATTGTGTTCTCCAATAACACAATTTTGTTATATTCTTATCAAACATACGTGTGTTATTTGAATATAAAATATATCTTTTTGATATTTCTGGATTATTGAAATAGTTACATTTGTTAAAAAATTAGTTTAAATAAAGTCAGATGTCTCCTGCAAAGTTTAAATGGTTACTAGAGATTTCAATAAATTTGTCTATATTCAGGTTCAAAAGTTTAATATAGTCACATGTAGTATCAAATTCACTTAGAAGAATATGGACTAGGAACCAACTTTGTAGAAGTAGTTCATTTGTTTTCCTTCAGTGACAGTTACAATATATGCTGATGCCCAAATTAAGGCCTTTTCCTGCTCTTAATAAGCACCCATTTGGTAATCCTGATGACATTTTTAACTTTATCAAATTTGCTGTCCTACAATATAATGGTAACTGGACCTATATTATCTATCATGCAGAAATAAATAGATTTTGGTAACTTTATGCCTAGACAAATATATTTTGATTTTTAAAAAGTACACTGAATTTATATTGATTTACCTCTAAGTAAAGCAAAACAGTAAATAGTGTCTTTCTCATAAACTTTCCAACAATGTAATCATAGATGGACTTTAAGTTTGTTCAATATGCTTCTTTGTCTCTATTTTTATTTTCATTTCTCTGATCACAGGAAATTTTAAAATATTCAATTTTTAAATTGAATTCAATATTTTATAAAAACTTACTTGCATATCATTTGACTTTTTCTATTGAGTCATCTTTTTATCATTGATTTTGAGCAGTTTGTGTACATTAGGAAGGTTATATTTTTGATTGTTTTATTTGTATATATGTTTTATGTGCATTTGTTCTTACATTTAATGACCTGTTTGGTTAAGAGGATAAAGGTGTTTTCTCATATGTACAGGCCTTTTTCAAAGATTTCTGAAATTTGCTTTAGGCTGAGGGACTTTTCTTATCCAAGTTTCTAAATGTACCTAGAGCCACTTCTATTAGATGTTTTTTCATTGACACAAGACTCTATTGTTTCATTTATCCCTTTGAGGAGACTCATGTCTGTTTGGACTTGACTAAGGCATTGCCCTACATCTCTTCCTGGCACCAAGCTCACCCTAGGAGTTCCCTCAGGCTGATTTCACATTTAATTTAGTGCCTACATTGCCCTTGAGAGCCTTCTCCCATTACAGCAACTACACAATACTTTAATTAATTACCTCGTACTTTGCCCCAGGGACTGGTCTGGCTCCCATGATAAAATGTCTCTGAACAGAGGAGACTTGTGTTGTTCTATGTGGAAAACTTTCTTTCTCCAGAAGCTCCTATTGAATTGTCTGTGGCTCACCTCTGTGGGGTTGCTTTTCTGATTAAATCCCATCTGTATTGTATAGTTAAGACATTTGTCTATCATCTTTGTCCTCTGAAAAATGCCCTTCCTGTTTTCCTAGGATTCTTCTGTAATTTCAAAGAGTTTTAGGGAAGGAAGCAAATTAAACCTTTCATAGTTACCTTGAATTAGAAATAAAGAATGGGTTTTGAAATAATATTACTGCACTCTAAAGTTTATCATGAGGGATTAATTTCCAACATGAGATGTAGATTAAATAAGCAAGAAAAATTTGACAATAGAAAGATAAATTTGAAAACAGAAAAGTCCCAGGAATAACACATTAAATCAATAATGCTTATAAAATATGAAACACATTAAATCAATAAATGCTTATAAAATATGAAACGGATATCTCCACATGTTCCGACAAACTTAAAGTTCGTCTTGGTCATAAAAATGTAATAATTCATCAAACAAAATATAATAGTGCCTTAACATTTAAGTTCTGTATGTAATTGTTTGGACCACAGTTCAGGTAATATGGAGTTTAGTATGACTGCAAGAATTGCTGTATTTCTTTCAGTCTCATGAAAGATGTTCACAGAGACTCTCACCAATATCAAACTGACTTAATTTCATCAAATAAATATATATCACGGACTCAGGAGGAATGGACTATTGTGTTTGGTTTTGGCTTGGGGAAATATATTTTCTTTTAAAACACAAATAGTGTACTAAAAGATTTATAGCCCAAGGGGAGAGAAAAATATGTACAGGACTAGTCACAAATGCATAAGAAATGTGGTAAGGACAAATAAAAAATTAAGGAAAAGAGACAACATTGGGGTATGGAAACATTTCACTGGGAAGATAACATTCTGGTTAGTTCCTCAAGAGGAATATGATTTAAGCAAGTGATTTCCATAGTAATAGTAAAGTGAAAGAAAACTTAAGATATTTCCACGAGAAAACACTACAGACACTGTTGGGGAAGAAGTGCTAGCTGGGTGTATTTGGGAGTGTGGGACCTGATGTCCTCCTGGAAATTAGAACAGAAGACAGGCCTTGAATGCTAACCTGAGGACAGTTGAGTTTGTCTGTGTTGTACAGCAACTTAGAATATTCTATCTTGAAGAGACAAGCTCAGTATGTCTCAGGAAGTTCTTGAAACTAACAAGATTCAGCAGGGACCCAACCTAACATGGGGAAGAAAATAATTTAAACAATGCTAAAATAAGAGACTACTTATCTATTGGTCTGGAGGAAACTTCTTGGGTCAAAGGGATCCAGAAATTTAGGTTTCATCAGCTGTACTCAGGCAGAGGTGGGCTTTTTGTTGATATAGCTGCCTTTTGAGTCCTCCCTGCTCCTGAAATAGCACCCATCCACATCCCAATAAATAACCCTGAAAAACTCATTTGTTTGCCAAGTTGGATTTTGGTTTAATCGTTATTTTGGTCTGTTACTCTACCTGGGATAAATAGGCATTTGTGTGATGTACCCCTGGAAAAGTGTCACACAACAGACTGTTCTATGGAAATTATATGCCACATCCAAGTAAGGCAGCAAAGAGTCCATAGTCAATCTATGAAATGCTTTCAGGAGACAGGTTTAGTTTTGGATTTGTTATCATCTTGATGGATTTGAAAAAGAAGCTGAAAAATTTTTATAAGATAGTCATTAAATCACCTTTGTAATTTTGTTTATTTTTTATTTTATATCATTTTAGCTATTTTATGGAAGGTAAGTCTTTCACAAAACTAAAAAGAAAAAAAAAACTAGAATTGATTTATCTAAGAAAAATATATTTAATATTGACCATCCTGTGCTATCAATAACTTGAGTAGTTTGAGATTGTAATTTGAACTGTATAGTTTAATAAGACCTGAAGGGATTTGTACTATCAACATCTCACCATGAAAAGCAAAGTACACAGGAAGCACCACATCTCCCTGAGCAACTAATGAGGGTTAATCCTGATGGGGCTAAGTGGTTAACTCACTGATATATGATTCATGTTCTAGCAAGTGCTAGGGCACATGCCATCAAGGGCAACTCAGATAAAATTCAGTGAGCCAGTCATGCAAAAAGATAAGAAAATAATTTGAAGACTGTCAGAGAAGAAGAAGGGTTGTAATAGAAGAGGAAGGGGGATACGATTAGGGATTAACTTATTAAAATACCATAAATCCACTAAAATCATGTATACACACTGAAAGAATCAAAAACAAATTAAAAAAACTCACAATTCTGTTTGATTTTTAAGAAATGCCTTAGACTAAAACTAGCCATCATTATTTGTTAGACTCAGTATTTCAAGTTAGAAACAAGATTCTTGATAATGTTTTAACCAGAAAATTTTATTTTTTTCTCCATTTTAAAAGAGACTAAAAACACTAGTCTTTCATCTGAAGCCAAATTCAGTATATCAACTGAGTTTCACTTTTTAGGAGAGTTTGTGAGTCAGTAAACTTATGTGGCTTTGCAGAAATTTTCTTTGGTTTCATGAAAGGAGAGATACATACATAAGAAATGTGAGTCAATCACATGCATTGCCTTAAATGACCCTCTCAAACTCTTTTGAGGTGAATTCGAAGGAAAAGTGGATGCAAAGGTAACTGACCCGAGGTCACAGGCCTAGTGGGTACAGAGCAAGGCAGCCTCCCAGGCTCATCTGATTGTGAAACCTGAAATTGTTCTTCATTCACAGTGGCACTTTGTCAGCAACCCAAGGATTTCATCATAAGTAGTAACATGTCAGGTGGGTTTTGATTGCTAGATAATTCTGACTATGGTTTCACAGTCACACAGTGCAGAGGAAACAGAGACATGGCTGTCTGAGGTCGGTGGGAGGGCCTCTGTGCCCATGTAAATATCATCTTGTAGCAAGGCAGCTTTCTGAGAGATTACCAATGGCTAGGAATCTTTGCAATTTCTCTTGTTCTTCCTGAGTTCTCTTTCCCTGGTGGGAATACAAAAGTTGTCTTTGATGTTCACCGCATTCACTGCCTCATCTTGTTGAGATTGTTGCTTAGCTTTGTTTAATAGAACTTCCGGATGTCTTTTCCCTGTGTGTTCTCTTCCCTATTGCTATCACTGGTGACCTGAATTGTCCTCTTATCTTCAAATGACTCTTCAGTCTCTATTTTCTCTAAACATATTTTCTCACCACGAACCATTCTCTTTACAAATTACCTACCTGATTTATAGTAATCTCCTAAACATCACTCTCTAAAAAGCCCAACTCCAAAGTGGCAGATCTCACCCTTCAGATAAGGGGCACAAGTCTTTGTTTCTGTGAATCTTCTGGACAGTTCTTTACTGAATGGTTGTGAGTTGCTGTACATTTTCTCCCTTCCCTTAAAAGCTCATTCCCATTTTCTGCATCTGGAAAAATCTTTACATGCCACTCAATCTCATATACTAACATTTAAGCTTTTTTACCTGGTCTATTAGTTCTCTGCAGCCAGGTTAAATAGAGCAGATTACCAAAGTATTGATTATTTGCTGCTCCTGGACATCTATACTCCTTCATTCTGTTTCTGTCTCACTTGACTGAGTTTTTCATGCAGTGACTAAATCTAAATCATTAACAATAATTCTAAATCTTCAGTTTATAATACAATGCTCAAAACAGCAACTGTTGTTTAACTGAATAATAATAAATGAATATCTTTACATGTTCTTTATGGGATCACATGTAATTTTGTGAAACTAAGCTACAATAATTCAAAGTTTTTAAACTTTAGTGTTGTACAGTTGTCATGGTTACTCTTTCTGTTGCTGTGAGATGATACTCAAACACAACTTAAGGGGAGAAAGGAAGATTTATTTGGCTTGTGGTTCCAGAAGAGAGATATAGTCTATTTTGGTGGAAAATTCATGGCTGGATGGCAGAAGCTGGAGGCAGTTTAAGTCATGTCCATTATGGAGGTTGAGAAAGCTCCCAGGAGGCTGAAAGAGCAGATTCCCAGTGGAAGCAGGGTAGGAATAACCAAGTTCAAGGCCCACCTTCTGTGATGCACCTTCCTGTAGGAAGACTTTTTCTCCTAAAGGTGCTATGAGCTTTCCAAACACTGCTGAAAGCTAAGGATTCAAACACATGAGCCTGAAGACTCAAACCATGACAAGAGTCATTTAAACTAAATCCAAACTAAATGATTCCTTTTTCTAAATAAGTTTCTTTCTGCAATTTCAGAGGCAAGGTCTATAAGTTCTGAAATCTGACTGTTCGTGTCTCTGTTCTCCAACACCTTATTCCTCTCACTCTGACAGGCCTGCGGTTTGCCTTCAATGCTTTGCTAAGCAAAGTCTGCATGGTCTGAGAATGCCTTTTTTTGTTTATAAATATAGAGTGTCACATGCTCTTGTATATTTTATATCCTCAGTAACACTAGATTAGTTAAGCACTATGTAAAAATAATGTACTGATATGACCTAGTGGAATAAACATAAGAGCAAAAAGGAAAGGTTTATTGTTCCAGTGTTGCCATAGCAGCAAATAGCAGCACAATTGCTGTATGGAGTGAATGTAAGTTCGTGCTTGGTGTTTCATCCACGAGCCTGACATTAACACCATGCGCATCACACAGAATTGTCTCATGGCCATTCTGCTAATTCTTTGGGATCAGCTACTTACATTCACCTCAGGTTACCACTTCCTTCTGTCGGGGTGTTGCGATGCTTCACACTAAATTGTGTTCTGTGAAGGGAAGGGCTAGGTTCTAAGTGCTGAGTCCAGGACCTCAACTCAAGTATTGCACCCTCATCAGTTAAGGCAATCCTGTTGTGGATGTTCATCATAGGCTCTTCCGATTTTTTGGATGGATCGAGTTTGCTCATCAGAAATGTAATCATAACCATGCATGTCAAAACAAGTCATTGTACCACTAAGTAAACTTGAAGATGAATATGTATATCAGTTACTCCCATGCCCCCAGCAGATCGTTCCAGTTAGATCTTGACAATACAGATCTGTTCCTTAATACTCTAGTCTACGAAGGTAAGTAGGTTCTTCTTTTATACGTAGAGAAATAAACGAATCTGCTCAACTCTTCATTTTTAAATTCTTTTAGAGTTTTGCACCTGAACCAGTGATTTTATATTTTTTCACCTTTATTCTCAATTCCTTCCCCCCTTTTTCTATTACAGTCCTCCTTCTTCCTTACTAGTCTCCTTCTTATGTCTTTCCACATGTTCGATCACTGAGGTTCACCTCGTTTGCCTTTCATGGCTTGTGCCTGGGACTTTGCTGGGGAGTGAGTCACATGTCAGTGGAAATAGCAATGAGGAAAGCACCTGAACTTCCCCAGTATCAACATTAACTCATATCCAGCTTTCAGGGAGACGACGGGCCTCCTGAGGTTCTTTCCCTTCCATGGAGAAATGTTGATAGGTCAAATTCCCTGCAGATCTTGTGGAAGTCCATGTAGCTGCTGAGAATTTATGGATGCAGCGGTCTGGCAATGTCTAGTAGACATTGTCCAGCTGCACCTCTGTCCTCTTCAGGCTCTTAAAATCTTACTTCCCCCTGTCCTGTTATTATGTTCCATGCCTCTCAATTAGTTCTATGAGAACCAGCTGTCGTCTATCTTAAAATCTATGCTTCACCTGAAAGAAATGTATTTATCACTGTAACATGGCAACTTTTTAGCTTTGCCATTTTAACATACAGTTTTCTCTAGTGACCTAGTAGTGCACAATGGTGTAAAATCAAAGTAAAAGAATGTATCTGCAATTTCTTATTCAAGATTTGCACATGCTCTAAGAATAATTTTAGATGATTTAAAGAAAACTTTTAACTTCAATTCTATGTTTTTTGGAATTTTCCAGGGTTTGTCATAGTCTTTCACAGGAATGAATGAAAGTTTACTCTTCATCAGAACCATTCAGTGTTTTCAATTGGAATCTTTTTTAGGGTATTCTTTCTCAGCTTCCTTCCTCTTTTCCTTTCCCTGTTCTTCCACTTAAGCCTCTTCTCTTCTTTTTCGTGGGTGCTGTAGTCTATGGACATAATCTTCTCTCTCATACGCTCTTCTGCTCCATAATTCTTCTTTCGTTGCTCCTCAGGCTCTTGTCTTACTCATTTGCATGCATATATCCTCTTCATTTACCTGTTTTCTTCCTTCCAGTTCTCCATCTCTCCTCATGATACCCTTTCCTTCCCATTTTACTTTCTAAATACTACAATTTGTGTTTATATAAACTGCTTTTAAAAGAAGCAATCAGTTCACTTAAAAAATCACTTAACTGATGTTTGGTATAGTAACTTAACTATTCTTTTACTTGGAGGGAACAGTTCTGAAGATGTTTAAGACATCATGGAAATTATGAATATATAGCAAATGAAACAAAACAATAACTACAATTTCATAATCAAGACATTTATCATCTAGTGAAGATGAATTTACATAAATGTGTTCTGATGGCCATAGAAAATATTATGTCCAGACTCTAAAAGTGTTTTATTTTATATTAACATCCTTTCACTTAGCTCTAGAAAGCAAGCTTTATGGATGCACCACCATCATCACTATATTATAAAGTGAAAAAACAAGCACAAGGTCTTACATTTGCAGTAACTCCTATAATCTTCATTCTTTATCTGGACATATTAACTGGCTTCTTACTAAAAAGAACTGGTGAATTATGTGACCCTGTATTAGTTGACCTTTCAATACCTTCCTAATGCTCCGTGAAGATAAAAGACAAATCATAAGACTTCTGCCTGGATGCTCGGTTCTTTGTTCTTTGAAATCAGCAAAGCGATGCACCATATTCATGCAGACTCACACTTCCCCACTCCACACACACTCATAATGACACATGTGCCCCATAGAATCACTTCCTTTTTTTTGCTTTTTAAATCATTTTCTTCATATCCAAGATCCAGGGTTTGAGTTAATTCTCCATCCAAAGGGATTTCCTCCTCAAACTGGCTTCTGAGGCACAGCAGCTCGTTCTTCAGGGGAAGTATTGTCAGGGTGACCCAGGCCAGTGTCCTCCTGAGGCCCGCAGAGCTTCACAGAGTCCACAGATAGCATCGCATTAAACAGCTTAGCATTCAGCCACAGTGGTCTCCAAAGTTCTCCCCTGCAGTAGCACTCAGCTTACAGTGGGAACTCTCCTGTATATTTCATATAACTGAGTTGGATTAAATTATGTCAGAGATCCATTCCATTTTTAAATTACTTTTAACAAGAAAAAATCGATATCATCGAATGCCTGAAATAAGTAATAAGAAACATAATTCACTGAGAAAAATGTACTTGCGTTCTCTGTCTGGATTCTGTGACACAATTAAAGGCTGCGACTGAGTATGTGTTACCCAGATGGCTATCATCAGCTGCTCATTAGTATGTGTGGTCATTGCTGAGCTGAATGGGAAACAGCGGAAGTTCACTCTCATAATGCCTGCGTCCTTTTGATTTCCATTTAAAGGGCTATGCATTCAACAGGGAATGCAGGGAAGCAGGAAGATATCCTCTAAAGAGCCTGCAGATTTATTCTTGCAAGCTAACATCAATTAAAATGTATAACTAAGAGTTCCTTCGAATCATGGAAGACTAGCAAGCTCTTTTTCTGGATAATTAGATTTACTTGACCTAGGGAGGAAACAGTGATTAAATAATTATTTCTCTCTTATATAATTTCATTATGTTTTTGCTCTTCTGCTCTGCCTCCCTGAATCCTCCTGCAGACTTCCCTGTTCCATGTCCCTCAATCTATCAATGTGTATCTCTCTGTGTATGTGTGTTCTCTTCATTCTGTTTCATATTAAATTCTCCAAACCTCATTGTTTAATTTTTCTTAGCTTGGAATTTGTATTTAATCACATACAAACATTCAACTATTGTTTTTCCTCTGAAAGAGGTTTTTCGCATGACCTGAGCCATCAACTATACTGGAGACAAAATTAAGGATGGTAACAGAGACCATCTACTTGGTTCATCATTCTCTTTCTCTGTGAAAAATGCCAGGTAGAGTATGTGCAGCTCCAGAAAAAGATATTATTGCAGTTTAAAAAAGTGAATTGAGAAAAGTTATCTAATGTATTGGAATAATGTCTTTACCATGTATAGTGGTTGAGATGATGCTCAATTTTCAGAACTTCTAAAGTAAACTGCCATGCATAGACAAAGCATCTAACATTCTAATATTTTTAACTCATCTAAGTACTACTTTTTGCCTTTTATTTCAATTGATTTTTGAGAATCACTAAAACTGAAATGTATACCTTCTCATAGGTCTTGGACAGTGTTTTTATGAATATGGAAGCACTTCAAGACTATAAGGAATGTATTGAATGCAGTATTTTGTGTATGGTAAGGTAATTTGTTAAAGTGAATTAGTCCTTTGTGTTTATCCTTTCAAGAAAATAAAAAATTATATAGTATTGATAAAATGCAAAGAAGCCATTTATAATATCTACTTGAACAGAAAGTATTCATAATCTTGCATTGACTGTTATTGAAAGCCAGAACAACTATTTGATTTTAACTGGGCCACTTGTAAAAAGGACCTGAACTACATAACTGCACTTTATGCATGCACTTGTTCAACTAATGTATGTGTTCTCATCTATTGGTCATAGAGTTTTGTTTTTTTTTTTTAATCACATGATCTTCCACTTACCTTATTCTGCAGACTCCCAACTAGTAGCTCCCTGGGGTAGAGTCATGTCAACTTTCCACTGGCCACATTATACAGTATGTTGACTGTCTGCAGAATGAATCTTAACTTACTTTTTTGTAAGCCTTCATTACAATATTGGTGAACATGTAAAGTTTTATATTAGTAAATTAAATATTTGTTCAAGAAATTTCATTAATAATAGAATTGTACATTTTCATTTTGAGTAGAGTTTAAGTCAGCAATTTTTTAGGACTACACTTTAAAATTATTCAGATAGTAGATTGTAGATGAAAAAGAATGGAAATAATATTTTCTGTATTTAAGAAAATATTTTTTATTTCAATTAATGATCACTGGCATGTTATTTTTCTATATTTGTGTTTAATTGAACCTGTATATATACTGTATATATACTGATAAAAGTGCTTTAAATAAAGAGAAATGCATGCCCTTTTTATGAAATCTTCCAAATGAGCCAGGTACAGATAGAGAAATGCATGCCCTTTTTTAAAAATATTCCAAATGGGCCAGGTACAGACAATTTTTAAAAGTTCTGACCTCTGATGTCCCTTGCCACTGCCTTCAAAGTCCATTTCCCATGAGGGAGGTAAGAGATGGTGTATGATGTGAACCTGTTGTCTAAGCCACTAATATAATTATCACTTTCAATTCTGCCTACTCCTACCTTTCCTTGGATTTTCTTGGATCCCTGTCACCTTTAGCTTGCTGAAGTGTCTCAACACAATGCTACAAATTCCAGTGAAGGGGCCATGAATTCTTTCTTCATCTTCCAGCTTCTTCCTGTCAAGCTTACTTCGACAGGGAAAGAGTAAGCTGGCTACTTGTAGTGGTGTGGTCAGTGTTGAACAGTTTCTACCAGTTGTTTGTTGTTTAGTTTGGGACATGGGATCATGAAGGAAAAAAGAAAAATCTTCTCAACATCTTATGATACTGTGATTCTAATATTGAGGTTGAAAGAAGAACTTCTCTATTATCTTTGATTCATTCAAAACTAATTCATGAGCATTGCCTTGCAAAATAGATGTTTACAAGGAATGTATAGTAGAATGGAAATTAAAGCAAGTCAAAACTATTATTGCTGATATTTAAGATTTCAGAAATCATCCTTCCTAACTTGCTTGCTGTCCAATTGTACAACATATAGAGCAAGGAATTATAGTAGTGCAATCTTCCTTTGAAAACATAATTTGCTACATCATAACTGTGGCATCTCTCCATCTCCCTGCCCATTCCCCCACACACACTAGGGGATGACTCCAGGCCATCAGAATGGAAAAAGGCAAGTTCGGCTGCCTGTTCCTCCACCTCAACTCTCCAGAGACTCAGACACGGGTGGGGAGTTTGTCAGAGCAAATCTTGATTTATTGGGAGTAACAACGGCTTATATAGATAGACAAAAGACCACAGGACGCAAAATGGGCAGCCAATTGTGCCAAAGGTCAACACAGCATACAAGCCTTACAGGTCAGACTCAATTATCTCAGTAAGGAAGGCGGGTCATTTCCTGAAAGTCAATTAGGGCTCTCTATAATGTGATCAGGGTTACGCCCAGGACACTCGCTCTCAGCGCCATCTTTGGTCCCATGTGCTTGGCTATGCCCTGGGGTAATTCCTGGGTGGGCCCAACATCTTCCCCTTTTTGTTTTAGTAGAGACTATATTTTACAATTAACTATATGTATGTCCAATGTCTCATAAGTCCAAGCGTGAGCTTTTGTTGTTGTCCTGTCCCGGTTGGTCTTCTCAGTCAGGCAGATTGGCATCAGCACTAGGCATGGCAGCAAGTAGCTTGGGGAAGTTGCATGTGGCTCACACAGACAGTACAGGCCTGCTTGGTCCGTTTTTAGACCAAGGCCTCACAAGCCTCCAAGCTTGAATCGCGTCTCTGGGGGGGGCATGGCATGGATGTTCAAGGGCCATAAACATCTGTAGCGTGCTCTCGTTGATGAAATGCTTCTGAGAGATGTGCTGAGGAAACACTTAAGCGATGTAGTTATTAAAAGAACAATTTTTTCTAGATGTTAGGTCAAACCCAGATTGACTCCACCTTGGTTTAGGCAAGGTATCAATCAACCCATCTTGAGTTAGGTCAGGCTTATAAGGATTATAGTTAGCATCTTCCTAGAGCACACCGTGGATAGTTTCTTGACAGAAGGTTTGGTGGATAGGCTTCCTCAGTGTCTTTGGAATCTCGATTCAAATTGTCCCTTATGAAAATTTAAAATGTTGATGGTAAATAATGCCAACCCTAGCTCTCCCCTTTTTGTTTTAATAATTGGGCCTTTAATTTGGTTGGGTATGGATCATCCAGCAGAGGGAGATGTCTTTTTGGAATTCTAAAGACCTTTAAAGACCTTGAGAGACCCATCCCAACATGGCTGTTCTAAACCTGCCTACTTTACCCCTTAACCTATTTGAGAACTCAGGCTGCTCAAGGGATGAGGGGCGATGATTGCTCTTTGTCTACTTCCTGCTGAGAAGGGATGATGAAAGTGAGAGCAGTCTGATGTCCTTATCTAAGAAGTGCTGGGATGGTCTAGAGGTCTTCGACAGATGGCTTTATTACGTTAAGGTCCCTTTTAAAGAGACAAGACACAGGTTAAACTTTTAAGATCTACACAAAGATTAAATCATTAAAACTGGGAAGACACATGGGATAAACCAAATAAGCCCAGTAATCTTACTGTGGGTACAGGCAAGAATTAATAAAGAAAATCATGTTTGTAAGGTGTAAAAGTCAAAAGCTAATCTACATACTGGAGACCTTTTTTTCTCTGGCAGCTGTGAATCTCTATGATCACATCTTAAAACCTGTTTAAAACAATGTGAACTGCCTATCTTGCTTACAAAGGAATTACAAAGGAATTCCTTGTAAACAAAGGAATGTCTAAAAGCAACATCATTAAGCATATAAGGAATCTCAGTAGTTATTTTGTGAGTGACCAATGAACCTGTCATTTTCTTGATCATTAACATTTTAGTAAAATCAAAGATTGACAAAAGACTAGGAAGGGTTGAGCACTGGAATTTTGTGTTCCCTTGTCTATCAACATAGAAACAAAGAGGCTTCCCGTATGCATGTTAAACTCAAGGTTCTCATGAGATGCTCAATCTGGCATTTTGGACCTTCTTTTGCTGGATATCAGAGGCAAACTCCTTTTTCCCATCGGAGGGAAGCTAAGAGTGTCAGGCCATATATTGGTCCCCAGAGGGCTTGACCCCTGGGCCCTGGGGTTCAGGGGGCAATCTTTCCTCCAGTGGAGGAAACCATAGTTGGGACATAGGCCACATGAAAGCTTCCTGTGCTTGCAACCATCTCAAAGCAGCCAGTCTGGTCATATTTAAAGCATATTATCATCTCTCCCCTGTCAGAAGGGGTCCTGGATTGTCTGCTAGGGCTTGCCTTTGGTATACTATCTATCCCCTTGGGCAAATGTCAAGTTTTGATTTCTTTGTTTCATGGTTGTTTTTCTTCTTTCTTTTTTTCAAATTAAGTCCTAGGTTATTGGTCCTATTTTAAAGTCCTTAAAAATGGTCCAAGAATAAGTTTAAAGGGGTTATCTGCATCTGCATCGGTCCCATCTGTCTCTACCTCCAAGACAGAAACGAAAGTTTCCTGACTGTGGACCATTTAATCTCAGTGTGTCAACCTCTCCCTTGTAGATGAGGATGCTATCCTCCAGATGGGAGCTTAATTCTCTCTAACAGATGAGGACCCTCTCGTCCAGATGGGAGTTTGGCTGATGTGGAAGCTAGATCAAATTCCTATTCCACCTTAGTCTCTTGAGGGCATTTCTATTGCAAGACAAAGATTTTCCTGAGCTACTATCTGGTACTTTTGGTACAGATCTTTAAAATCCCTTAACTTTCTGTCATTTGTTTGCCACTATTTGTCTAGTTGGATGATATTATAACTTAAAGATCTTCTTGGAGTCATCTCTTGTCTACAATGTAAACAGGGCATGCCCAAGAATATACTGCAAGTTGACTCTCTTTCAAGTTGGTAGGACTAAGCATTTGCATTTTTTAGTTAGTACCTGGACACAGAAAAGGGAAGTCTCTCCTTTGGCTTCATTTAGTGGACCTGGACTTGGGGGAAAGGATGCATGGCTCAGCAGAGTTTTGCCAAGCACTACATAAAACCAGCGACTAGATTCTAATCTGATCCCACCCTAGACTGTATGTTATCACCATGGAAACACAGAACTGGCCCAATCGTATCCTGTGGCTTCAAGAGATCTTAGGGATCTCGCCGTGGGACTACAAACTTGAGCACAGGTGTAGCAGGTTTACCATCTCAGGCCTGACATTACTCACATATTCACACAGAGTTTAAAACATTCCCTCCCCCATTTTAAAGGTGCCCTTTACTTCCCCCTCCAGGAGAAGTCTGTTCCAAAAGGTGAGCAGAGATTGGTTTAGCAGAGTCTCTTTTATTGCAAAGTCCAAGATTTAGAGAAACTCTCTAGCTACCCTTGAGTCTGTTTTTGAGCTGCAGCTCAGTGGCATTTGTTGGGCGGGGCCTCAGCTTCTCCTGCTGGTCTGACTCTGAGCAGAGCCCACTTCCCTGGGAGCAGGGAGGGCCCTGGTCTCAGACTTTCCTAGTTTTCACTCGTGACCCCATGGATAAGCTTCCTGATATCCTTGAGAAGTTGGGATTTTATGAGCAACCAAATTCCTGCTTAATCAAAACAGACAATTGAAGTACATTTGAATACATGAAGCTTAATTCTTAATCTCTAATTTTTGAGGCTTAATGTCTTTTCTTCTATAGCATGAAAGAAGCATAATGTATAATATTTTCTTTTAATCACCATCTCTAATTTTTAATCTTTTTATAAACCTAACACTCCATAAACCTTTTTAGCATACTTTAACATTTTTTCTAAGTAACCAACTCATAAACCTTCTGTACACATTTTAATTTTTTAAGTGAGATTTTTTTATCCTATAAATCTTCTTTTAAACCTCTTGCACATCCAAGTACCATACTTTTTTTTCATATTTTCTTTATCCTACTTGATGGTTTCCTGCTGTTTTCACACTAGTTATCCTGTAAAAAATGTCCTTTAAAAGAGGTAATAACAGTAGACCTTATCTTAAAAATCATTATATCTGAATTAAGTGTGCAAGATTGTAGCAGAACACAGGAGTACACCTGGAATTAGAAATCAGACTTGTCCCCAAGGAAGGGAGCTCATGCATACCAGGAGAATGAAGAAATTCCAATGAACTTCACAGAAATTAGTTTTTCTTTCTGACTGTTAGATATGTTAACATTACACACAGGAAAACAAACTTTTAAAGGAATTACAAAAGTGATGTTATCAGATCCTAGGTAAAAACACAGTATCACCTTTTGTGAAGCTTCATAAAAATCAAGATAAAACAAGATATTTTAGTCAGTATGTACTCAGGTCTTTTAATGTTATTAAAAAGATTCATTTTTAAGTGTGCACATGCATTAAATTGGGCATGCCAAATAATGAACAGAGTCAAAAACCACAATGTGATTATAAGCACGCAATAAAATTTGAAGTGGCCACAGCTGCTATTTTGAAACATAAAACACACGTTTTATAGGAAATCCAGATAACCGAGCAGGTCAGAACTTTTTAAAGTAACCCTTTATCATCACAGGCAAAGTGCAAAGAACAACAAACAGTTTAACACATCTTTTAGCCTAGAAAATGGGCCATTCATCAGAACAGAGGGTGGTAATTTTCCCTTTGTTTATCTCAACACTCAGATTTTGGGTTTTTTTCCCTAGTGTCCTTAAAATGTCCTGACAAACAGTCTGTCCCATTGTTTCATTCCTCTGAGTCCACAGGAAAGATGACACAAGATTAACATTCTGGATAGGTTTTTGTGAAGGCATATGGGGGGGTCTTCCTCTAAACTGTCCCCACCCCCTTCTCCCTTGAGCAGAGTTAAATCAGGATACAGGGAACTGCTCACATCAGGCGGACTCAGCAGACAGCCATTCATTTCCCTTTCTCGGAGCCCACATAACCTCTCCCCCTTGATAAAGGGAACCACACATGCCAGGCACTCTCTCTCGAGGCAGCCACTCCCCCACATCATTTTGGAACTCTTGGGCACCCCCCCTCCCTCACCTTGGGCGGCAGCTCTGTGCGGAGGTACTCCCAGGCAGGCAGCTCCTCCCTCTCACCAGGGTGATAACTTTGTGCTCTGCTGGCAAGCATTTTGCTCCAAGCATTATTTGGCTACGCCACACCCGGGGTCCACAGCTCTGTGTGCCATTCTTGGCACGCATGCACAGTGCTGGGGTACCATCCAGTGTGGAGTCCCCCAAACGGCGGGCATGCCTGCCATCGCCATGGCTTCCCACACCCTGTCATGGCTCAGGCCCCGGCTCGGCAAAATCCCTGCCCTGCCACAGCTCGGCAGCGGGTCACCCAGGATGGCTTCGTTTTGGCTCCAGCAGCCCGAGCCGCCTGGGGAGTTGGCAGCCCCGAAGTTGCCTAGGGAGCCAGAAGCCAAGGCTCTGGTGGCTCCTCCCCCTCCTCCTTCCCCTTTTCCTGTTCTGCCTGCACCTTTGCCTCTGGTGGGGGCTGGATCGATAAAATCCCAAGAGAGGCAATATTTTAAGATGTTTCTCCCGCTCTCTGGCTAGATTTCCCACCCGATTCCAGGTGGTCCATGCGAATACATTAGAGGACTGGACCCAAGGTGCTAATTCAAGGGCCGTTTGACAAACCTTGGCAATGCAGGAATCTGGAATTTCAAAACCATGGCTTTTTAATACAAATCTCAGTGTTTCAAACACTGGGTCAGATCTACTTGTTAATGCGTTACCCATACTAAGAGTCTAACTTACTTCGAAGCCTGATTTGCCCCGTCTGATCTGGGAAGTTCCTCACACAGGGGCACCAGATGTGACGTCTCTCCATAAACACACACATACACACACACACATACACACACACACACACACACACACACACACACACACACACACTAGGGGAGACTCCAGGCCCTGAGGATGGAGAAAGGCAAGTTTGGCTGCCTGCTCCTTCGCCTCAACTTTCCAGAGACTTGGACATGGGAAGGGAGTTTGTCAGAGCAAATCTCAATTTATTGGGGGTAACAACAGCTTATATAGACAAAGGACCACAGGTCATGAAACGGGCAGCCAATTGTGTCAAAGGTCAACACAGCATACAAGCCTTATAAGTCAGACTCAACGTATCTCAGTAAGGAAGGCAGGTCAATTCCTGAAAGCCATTTAGGGCTCTCTGTAATGTGATCCAGTTCCACCAAGGACACTAGCTCTCAGCGCCATCTTTGGTCCTATGTGCTCAGCTATGCCCTGGGGTAATTCCTGGGTGGGCCCAACACATAACTTTTTCTAAGAAGTATTCATAATAAGAAAAATTCCAAATACTGACATTACTTTATCATTTAGTTTTCATATTTTTCTTCACATAAGTATTGTTTCTTTAATTTAGCAAGCATTTAGAAAATAAAAAATGCAACGTGGGTGAAGAATAAAAAAGAAAAAAATTCTACCCAGACAGCTGCTAGTCTGTCTTGAACTTAATTTTAATACCATCTGGGAAAAGCAGATCAAGAACAACAACAAAATATCCTCCTTAATTTTTCCATTTTTTTTTCTTTTGGAAGAACAGGTAACAGGATGTAGGTCACCATATAAATGCTCATGAGCTGACTAATAGGGTCAACACACAACAGAGATAGGAAGAAATTGCTGTCGTATAGCATGACTATTGAATAGAAAAGGGAAAGTTTCATGATGTCAAACAATTTGGTCACATCAAGCATTTTGTAAAGAGTACAAATCAGTTTTGTGCTTAAAAAGTTGTTGCAATATTTTTCCTTTCATTCAGTCACCAAATACTGAACAGGACCATAAATTGACTTTCTAGAGTCTCCTTTTATCTGGGGTATAGTTCAGGGTTGAACAGAGGTGATGAACTATATAAGCAGTCCAAGTTCAAAGTGTCAGAGTCAGAAATCTGTGCTTGAGATGCATAATTCACCTACATGGTGGAGAGTAATTTATATAACAAAATGGTATTTGTCATCTTTAAAATGTATAGCTAAAATACATAATATTTCTCTCCTTGGAAGTTCTTCTAGCTATGATCCCTGGAATCATTAATATTAATAGAACCAAAATGGTATTTCTTGCTTACACCCAACCCTTTTAAAGCAGACTATTCCATGAATGGAATAAAATGAGTGTTTACATACAGCACCTTTATAGAATGGTGATTTTTGCTCAATGTTCAGTGAAGGATTTTTGCATTGACTCATCAAACTTTCTTGGTAAGAAAATTTTCTTGATGGCCCAATAGTTTCTAAAAGCTATGACATCTGTAACATCTCTTGTTTTTAACAGGGCATGGTACATTGTTAATGTTATTATAAGTGTTTTCTAAAATGAAGAAATCTTTGAATATCTCCATTTACCAACCCTCCTTGATTTCTCCAGATTTGTTGTTTTGTCCAGGCATTAAAACCTTGGTCTCATCTTACAAGTAATTTGGACCCTATGCCTGTTCCTTAGAGACTCAGTTCTCAGAATGCTGAACAGTACACAGTGGATATACCTGTGCATGAAAATCCTGTGCTTTATCACCTCTCAACAAAATTGGCATATATTTTCCATCAGAATACTAAAAATATCTGTATATTTGAACTATACTAGTATATTTATTATTCAAAATATACAATTTGCATACAATATTATTTTTTAAACATTAAGTGTACTAAAAATGAAAAGCAAACAGCTCAATAACACTTTTTTCAATTACATTCTGATCAATCTTAAGGTGAACAAGAGGTCTTTGTCCCATCACTAGTGGATCACCCTCGGTGATTGGGCTGAAGGCCTTGCAGCTGCAAATGACTGAGTTCAGCAGTCATGTTTTGCAAATGTTTCTCTCTAATCACTTTAAATAGAAAATGCATACACACATACTTTTAAATGAAAATCTGCAGCTTTTCTAGAAAAAAAAAACATCGCTGAGTGCTGGTCTAGGCTGGGCCATAGACTGTCTGCATCATTCCCTGAGACCAGTGTGCTGGGTGATGCATTGTGGCACCTCAGAGCAACACAAATGGCTTCATAACCACCAATCACCTTGAAGTAATTGCCTTCCAAGAGACTCTGAGTAAAATATCAAGGCCTGTGAATAAAGGTCTTAAAGCACATGACTTCATGTAATTTTAGCTTATGATTTATGATTATAAAGAAAAACCTTTCTTCTTATAGGATATTCATTAGCCTTGTTTTTTCTTACTGCATCACAGTTTCTCTTCCCTTGTATGCAGTTGTGTGGAAAGAAGACATATGGTTGCTCCTTGATTCCTTTGATGAATGCAAGGAATCAGAGTTTAGATTAATTCTGAACTTTTTAGTATGCACCATAATGAATACAGTTTTAATTTTATTATCTGGACTTTGTTTCTGTCAAGTTAGTGCATCCTCAGCAAGGATAGCAGTGGTATGATGCATGTTAGCTTCTTAAGCATTAGATGAATGGGCTCATCCTGTTTTTGAAAACTTACTATTATCATTGATATTTAAGCAAATATCAGCCCTTGCTGCTTCTGCTTCTGCTTCTTCCTCTCTTCTATCTCTCTCTCTTTCTCTTGCTTTTTTTTTTATCAGTCAGTACTCCTGATAGCTATAGTCATCTGAATGGCTTCCTGCTTTTGCCTACATCATCCATGCTTTCTGCTCTACAATTCCTAACATACTGGATTATATCTTCTCTGGAACTGAAAGTCAAATAAATACCCTTTTCTCCCCTGAGTCACTTGAATGTGAATACTGTCTCACAGCGAACCAAGAGTGACTGCAACAGTAACCTATGTTTCATGATGCTGCCTCCTGATTTGATGACACCATGAGCAAGCATGGCATAGGATTCAACCTTGAGGCTCTTCTCCAAAATGCAACTCTCTGGCATGTCATGGTGAGTTTCAGTTAAGGCCTAGTTACAGGCCACAGAGATAGGGTCAGTAATGTTTCAGCAACTACAATCAAAATTACCTTGATATTCTATGACTGCAGTATAGTTGTGATTCTGACCACCTCTCCTGGGACTCCAGGCCAGAAAAAAACAAGTATGCTTCCCTAGAAATGGTCAGGCTTCTCTGTGGTCTCCCTCACAGTTTTTCCCAAGCTTCCTTTTCAGTTCTAAATATCTGAATTAATTTCTGTACAACCAATAATCTTAACTGAAATATAATTCCAATCTAAAATTAAAATAATTAATCACCACAAATATAATAGATGACAGAAGGTGTGTGTCTCTGATGAGCACCTTCATTTGCTGCAAGGTTAATTGTCCAAAGAGAACTTTGAGAAGTAGGGTAGAGAAACTGGGGTATCACACTAAGAAGATTAATTACAATGATACTTGGAGGTCATAACTAAAATGACTAAAGATTGGTAATTGGAATAATAGAAGTCATTTTCAATCTTCTTAAGTACTCTACTCTTGTTTACTAATAAGTTTATTTACTCTTTGTCAGAGTTATAGTTTACATTCTAACATTTATGCTGACTACATAGTCCTGTTCATATATTGGAACTCCAATCCACAGTATTTCATATTATTTTCTGCATCTAAAACGGGCACATTAGAAGTATATCTATTCCTGAACCTGAAATGTGACATTAGAAGTACATCTGTTTTACTTTTGCTTCATGTACGTTGCACTGCAGTTGAGTCTTAACACCAAATTCACACCCTATCACCTGCAGAAAACTTTTTACTTTGAGCAGTAGTGTTTTGGGTGAGATGACATTGATCTCTAAATATTTTTCCTTTCCAGTAGACAAATTAACTTGAACTGTGAATCCAGGCTTCTGAGGCAGAATTCTTCAAAGTGAAAGATTTTTCGAGAGATGCTTTGCATCTTGTGAGGAGTAAAACACTATTTATAGCAGCCCCTTAGAAGATGAGAGAAATTCCCTTCCCTTTTTTGGCTAATAATCCTTTTAATATCTCACTGCAACCATTTGCTAACTCAAGAAAGAAACTCTTACTGATAGATGGTAAACTTGTTTTAGAACAGATCTTTGAGCGCCTTTACAAACTAATATTTATTTTCTGTTTTGATTTACTGCTTGAAAAAGAAAGTTTCCGGTAGGTTTTATCCTCACAAGTCTATTTTTCTTTCATTTTATTTGGTTCTCCATCTCTATTGTAATAATAAAAGCAAATATTTGTTCTGGTTTATTTTCTGCAATGAAATTTTATCCAGACATAAAGAAAAAGTTATGTTACTGGAAGAAAATGGGTGTGAGTGGAAAACACCATACTTATGAACTGAGTCAGATTTAGGCAAATATCACATAGATTTTATATAAAACCCTAAAATCAAATCACAATATCCATATATACACCACATTTTGTTTATTCATTCCTCTGTTAATAGATTCCCAGTTGAGTTCAATAATTTAGCTACTATGAATAGTGCTACAATAAGCTATGAAATATAACTTACTCTGTGACTTGTTAAGAGTCCAGGCAAGTACCCAGAAGTGATACAGCTAATCCATGTGGTGGATATGCTTTGAGTTTATTTAGGAACTTCCATACTGATTTCCATAGTGGATGGAGGGATTTGCATTCTTATCAGCAGTGTATGAGGTTCCCTTTTGTCTGCCTCCTCACTGGCACTTATTATTTATCTTCTTAGAGATTATCATTCTGAGTATAGTGGGATTGATTCTCAGTACAGCTTTTATTTGTATTTCCCTGATAGCTAGTAATATTGACTTTCCCTCCATGTTATTCATATTTTGAGAACTTTTGGTTTATTTAAATATCCAATTATTGTCTGTGTTGTTTAATTTCTTGGTATTTAGTTTTCAGCTTCTTTGTATAGTATAGATAATGATCCTCTGTCAGATATGCAGTCGCCAACAGTTTCTTCCCACTGTGTACTTTGTGTCTTCACCTGATTGCTTCTTCCATTGGGCAATGGCTTTTCAACATCATTTGTCAATTCTTAGAACTATTTGAAGTCTTCAGAAAGTCCTTGCCTATGTCTATAACTTGAACTGTTTGCCCAGGCTTCTGTATATTTTAGTCCTTATAGTAAAGCTGGATCCATCTGGAATTGATTTCTGTTCAGGGCTAGTGTATTTTAGTCAGGGTTCTCTGGAGTCACGGAATTCGCAGAACAAATATATATATATATGGAATTTATTGAGTTGGCTTATGAAATATAGCTGAGGTAGTGCAATGATGGCTGCTTGTAGCTTCTCATCCCCAATAGGCCTGAGGGTGATGGCTGAAGGCTGGAAGATTCTTAGAGCATCTCTAGTCGCGTTGAAGACTTGGAAAGCTGGGCAGCAGGAGGGAAGAGCACAGCTTAGAGTCTCTCCTCTTTTTCTGTATTCTGTTCTGTGGCTTTTATGTGGTCCATTACTGGGAGGTTCCTATGAGATCTATGGAAGTTCCCATGGAATCTAGGGTAGGTATAATCCCTTGGTGGTCTCAGTTGGTCTTAATTAATACCAAGAGTGTCAAGTTGACACCCAGGCTATCTATCACAGCTAGAGTCAGACTCTAGTTTGATTCTTCTACACATGGATACACAGTTTCCTCAGTACCATGGTTATCTCTTCCCTGAGTCTGACATTTTTGTTAAAGATCATGAAGCTGTAGTTGCATCATCTTGTACATATTATATATGGTTCTCTACTGAACTACCTTTGCTGTGGATAGGAGTCTCTCTAGAGGGACAAATGCCTTCTACTATACATTCATACATATTTGAACTTAAAATGTTTTGCAAACACCAGTACATGGATGCAAAGGTATTAACAACACTGCATTCAAATTATGCTATTTAAATTATGTTTATGAGTTTGAGAAAACATGTAGCTAATTCATTAGATAAGTATCAGTCACATTTTCAAAGAGAGGCATAACAGCATAAACTAAGTAATTCATATGAACTCTTTAAAAATGTATGCAGACCTCTCATCATAAACTCATAGTTGATACCATGTCATTTAACTTATTTGTTACATATTAGCATGTCAGCTATCACAGAAATGTAATAATTCCTTCAATTTCAAATAAGTCTAAGAAGTTGAGTGCTAGTTCATCACTAGAGGACTGAAGAAATCTAGAAAGCCCATGTATAAGTAGTACACATTGTCACTTAAATGCCCTCCATTATTACTAAATCTCTATTATATATTAGTATAAGTATTTCTTATCCCTTAAGTGGTTGTATGCAGCATACAGGAATAAAAAATATTGCAGTACAGTGCAGCGAAGTGGTTAAGAGAAACCACTGAATTTCCAGCTCACTCCTTTTCTGACGTGGAAACACTGAGTGGAAACCCCTGCTGCTAAAGTCCATCTGTGTAAATTTTAACAATGGAGCAAGCTTCCTTTAATTCCAACATTTAATTCCAATAATAATGGCAAGAAGTTATCTAATGCTTACTCTGTTCTGGGCATTGTTGTAGCTCATAATGTATTTGTTAATTTAATACCTATACTAACTTTCAAACTGATTACCCCACTCACATTATGAACACAATTTGTAGATTGGATTTCAAACACCTATAGTGTCTGCCTTCAAGACTCAGGTATGCATCAGAAGTGTCTATCAGAGAGAAATAAGATTGAGATTTAATGAAGATTGAACTGGATATCTTAAACTCTGCCATGTTTGGAGGAGCCAAGAAGTATTTATAGAATCAGCAGGCTTCATTGTGGGGTGATACAAAGTAGCCCTAAAGAAGGAATAATGAGCATATTTTATATGCAACAGAGGAGGTACAGAGAAATCGTATGGTGGCTCTGGACCCAGGAGCTAGTGAGTAACAGAACAGTCAAGTTTCTTTAGAACTCTAGTCAGACTTAAATAGCATTGGTTATTTTACTGTGTAGGTGGCAGCATGGTGCTTGATTCTTGGGCTCTATAACCAAGGAAAAGGGGAATGAATCCCATAGGCTTTACAACAGAGAGGGAGGCTCCATCCTATGTCTGCCATGGGTGCTTCTCAGTGACCCTTGTTCACAGCCAACTTTCCCCTGCACAGTGTGGAGTAAAGAAGCTTTCAGCTCTCTCTCTCTCTCTCTCTCTCTCTCTCTCTCTCTCTCTCTCTCTCTCTCTCTATCTCTCTCTCTCCCTCCCCCTCTCTCTCTGTCTCTGTCATGTATTCCGGGCTGACTTTGAACTCACAATCCTGACTATCGGGAATACAGACAGGCGCCAGTGCAGCAGACTGACTTCACAGCTTTAGAGCACAGCGATCAAGAAAGCTCTGTGCATTTATTAGTGACCATTTCTGTAAATCTGAGAATTAGTTGGAGGAGAGAATAGTTGCAAAGGAAAACAGAAAATATTTTCCCCCATTTACTCGTACAGCCAATTACTTTCAGTTTTTATTAGCAGGTGCTGCAAGAGATTTGCGGGTCATGAGAAGTTAGAAACACAGTCCTGTTGTGCCATGCTGACACCTAGTGGGGTCATGAAGACATAAGCTGAAAGGCAGTCTAGGGAAACCCATCTGATATTTACAAGTTTACTTACTATGCTTTATGGTTTAAAAAGATACATTTATTAAAGATTTATATTTATTTATTTTTCCCCAATCATACAAACTCAATAGGTACCTTGGTCCCCTCCCTCCCTCCACCCTTCCATAGTCCCCTTTGCACCCTACCTCCTTTCCCCTTCCTTTTACCTCTCCCTCCCCTCTCCAGTGCCTCTCCCTTCCCCCTCCCATTCTCTGAGAATTAATGATACAAAATTTTACATCAGACAAAAAATAGATTGCATAAATACAAACATACCAGGATCCAGTACACTCACATCACCATTACTGTCTGCCTTCATACATTATGGTTTGCAATCACGGGCAATTTTGTGTAACTCTTTTCCAATCTATAAAATGAACATGTTGCACCTGGAAATTATTTTGTGAAAGTTAGAGTCAAATGCCTTAGTTGAAACCCAGCTCCTCTCTCTGCCTCTGCGCTTGAAAATTCTTTCTCCTTCCTTGTAGTCACCTGGAGACCCTCAGAGTTATGAAGCTCCGTGTGCCACTCCATCTGTTATGACTCGACTTTCTCTTTTATTTCATCAACCTCTGCATTCTGGATTCTGCTTATAAGGCCTTCTAAGATGAGTGACAGAGTAGGGTGTGTGTATAACTTAAAAAAAATAATATCCCAGGCTGCAGAGATGGCCTGGTAGGCAGGAACACTTGCTGCACGAGCATACAGACCTGAGTTCAAATTTCCTGAATTCACAGATGTCAGATATGGCCATGCACACTGTGGTTCTGGCACGGTAGAGTGAGAGATAAGAGGGCTATTGGAGCTTCAGGTTCCCTGTCTCAAACCATCAACAACAGAACAGAACATCCAGTATCCTCATTTTGCTTTTAAACATGGGCAAAGGTGTGAATACCTACTCTCTCTCTCTCTTTCTCGCATACACACACACACACATTTAATAAAAAATTAAAATCTGCTATCAGAATAACAGTAATGACCAAGCAGTTAGCATTCAGTCACAATCTTCAATAGGCAGGTATAAGTCCTTCTCTTCTCCGTCTTTTCTTCTTTAGTCAGTAAAGAGGACATGAATGCAGTTTTAATTTACCAGTCCTGGAATGAATACCTGCTCCAAATGACTTAGGAGAAGACAAGGTTTAATTGGCTCACACTTTACAGTTTATCATTGTGGGAATCTTGATAGCAGAGGCCCAAAGCAATGCATTCCAACACAGCCACAGCAAGAACAGACAGCAGTGAATCAAATCAGTGCACGCTTGCTCGCTCACTCTGTATTTCAGTCCCGCCTGCCCTGCTCACAGTGGTGTGAGTCTTTCCATATCAATTAATGTAATCAAGAGAATTCCTCCCAGGCATGTCCAAAGCAACTGTAAAAGCTGAGAACCCCTGTCAGGTACGCCTGAAGACCCACCTTCTAGGCATGAGATTGACAATCAACACTGCCCAACAAAAACACCTACAGGATCTGAAGATCCCTGGCATACTTACAGAGATTATATAGGCAATAGGGGATAAATGAAAGAAGACTGGCATTTACTTCTCTGTTCCCTCTATTCACATGTACTTAACAACACACTTCAGTCTGAATTTTGGCCAGACCTTTATATACAATTGCTTTTTCTTTCCTACTTTCACTATTAGAAATTTTCTCTTAGAAAATGAACAAGCTTTAATTCTGAACTTAGTTGAAAATTTAGTCATTTGCTCATGATCTAGATAAGCACTGCCCTTCCCTGCAACTGAGAATATTTTCAAATTTTATTTGGAAGGTTTTAGAGTGATTGATCAGTGCATCTACGATAGGCGAGATTATTTGAATTGCTATAAAATAGGAATGATCTCTAAACTCATTTATTCTTTCAGATCATATTACTAGTAGTAAGCAGAAGAAGAATCAGCTTTGAACACAGTTTATTTTGAAATAATTACAGGTCCACTTTAGTTGTAAGAAATAACAGGCAGAGTTCATATGTCATCATGCAGTGGCCTTCAGGTATCCTTGTCATAAATAGATACAGGGTTCGAGATCTGGGCACATTTATAGAGAATTAGTAGCTGAGTTAAGCCCAGAGTGAACCTGCAGGAGATTTTCTAGTTGATGGGGAAGGCCCAGCCCATGGTGTGTGGGACCAATCCCTGGGTAGGTGAATAAGGTGGAGGCAGCTGGTTGAGAAGGCTGAAATTCTGGCGTATACTTGATCAGACATGCTTGTCTAGTGAGTACGGATGTCTCTCTCTCAGCTATTATGTGGATATAGCATGGCCAGGTACCTCAGCCTTTGGTGTTGGTGTGGGCTCTCCTACCAAGCCAGAAAAGGAACTGTGATCAGGCCATTGTAAGCCAAAATTAAATGCCTCATTCCCTTAAGTTGTTTGATTGTAAATTTATCAGCAACAATGCAGAGTAATTGCTACAGTCCTCTCGTATAACTGTAATGTGCCTTCAGAATCAGATGTTAACATTGTTATATCCCATTGGTCGATTTGGAATCTTACAGGTCCCTTGTGCTTCATTTCTGTGTGAAAGAAACTTTATGCCATTACATCAAAGCATAAATGCATGGATTTGCCACCCAGTCGTGACAAGGGCAGCCACAGTGCCATTGTGCTTTCTCAACTTTGCCTGTTTTCTCCAACACTTCCACCATCTCAACCCTCCCACCAATTTATTGATTTTGTATTCTAGTTTTTTGTTATTTAAAAATCTATATTAATTAACATATATGACCTTTGATCAAATCTTTCTTTCTTTCTTTCTTTCTTTCTTTCTTTCTTTCTTTCTTTCTTTCTTTCTTTCTTTCTTTCTCTCTCTCTCTCTTTCTTTCTCTCTCTTTCTTTCTCTCTTTCTCTCCTCTCTCTCTCTCTCTGTGTCTCTTTCTCTCTTTCTTGCACTGTGTGTTCCAGTGTAGGGCAAGGCTGACTTTGGGAATCACCTTGAATTTCTCTACATCCTTTTGGCTTAACTCTGGAATTTCCCAGGTTCTGCCTCTAAAGCAGGAAGTGCAGAACTCAGCCATTTCAGCCTGGCATTTTTATGTGGAATCTGAGATCTGAACTTAGGTCCTTCTGCTTGCAAGGCAGAGTCTTAACCTCTGAGCCATCTGTCCAGCCCTGAAATCAAATTCTTTTCAATTGCCAGGAGACTTATCCAGATTACTACATGTGGCAGTTAGATATGTATGTATCAACTCAACAATTGCAGGCCTGTGAAGAACTGATGGTCAAAGCAACCCCTGAGCCAACCTGCAGAAAACTGTCTAACTGAGGAGGAAAGAACCAGCCCACAGTGAGTGGTACAATTCCTTGGGCAGACAGATAGGACAGCGGGAGCTGGTTCAGTGCTTTGCCGTTCTTTGGCCTATTTAACAAACCTGCTGTCTGGTGAGTGGAGTTTGCCCTCCTCTCAGCAATCCTGTGGACATGGTGTACTAGCACCTTCTGCTCTAGCTGTAGGTGTGAGGTCTTCTGTTAAGCTGGCTTGTGAACTGTAGTCAGAAAATCAATAAAACCCTTGTTTCCCTGAGCTGTTTGGTTGTGAATTTATCATTTACAGGCAGTTGTATGGATCTCTAAGCTGTATTCCATAGTAGAACAGAATCATAGCCTATATAACTGGTTTCTTTCAAAAGTCTATTTTCTTGCTATCATGAAAACCACTGCTTCAAAGATTTGCATCTGGGTTTCCACTTGCACAAATGCTTAAGTCATTGTATGACAACTGCTCGTGTGTATAATTTTTGTGTTACATGAGGTTGCATATTTGGGTTTATAACATTGCCAACCATTTTTCCAGAATGTGCTGTTTTACACTTCCACCAACATGCGTGAGTTTTGCTCAATTCTTTGCATCCTCCCAGGAGCTCATGTTGTTATTGGCCATTCTGATGAAGGTGCAAGCTGTCTCCTGAGGGTTCCCCTCCACTTCCTCAGAGTGCATGTGCTCCCTTACCATCTCTGTCCTCTCCCATGACGTTCTCTTACCTATACGAAACCTGCCTTCCATGGGATGGTTTGCTCTGTGACAGCTGAGTTTTCAAGGTTCATCATATATTGGAAGAACCAGTCCTTTCTCAGACTTCAAAGTCTTTTTTGCCCGTGTGCAGCTTTACTTTGCATCTTTTTGGCAGAGTTAAACATCCTTCTTCCCATGAAGACTTCAAACACGGTAGCACCTCACTTTTCAATTTTTTTCCTCTATGGATGAACATATAGGAAAGGACTCTTTCCTTACCACTAAATCATAAAGATTATCTCTTATTTATGTTAAACTTATATGGTCTGTTTTTGTACTTATGATTTTTTGAATTTCCAAAAGTAACCTGTGAGGTCATATTTTTGCCTCCACCCGATCTCTCCATGATCACCCATTGATAATATCCTTATTTTCTCTGCATCGTTGTTTGAAATTTTGCCAGAAATATTAACAATGAAATAAATTTGAACTAGCTGAGTTGCCTTAAAATAAATCTGTGCTTTAAATCTTTTAAGCTGTAGTTCCCCTATGCAGCCACTAGGTGGCAAGATTGACTTTTTCAAGTTTGTAAGTTATTAGCAACATGATCTCTAAAGTTTTCATGTGCCCTGTGCAATTTATTTGATATGCAGAGCGACTTATTTATTGTAATGATTAAAAGGTAAAATTAGTAGAAAGATACATAATATTTAAGACACGAAGAAACATGATGTCCGTGTAGTTAGAATGCCATTCAGATTTAGTGATGACCTTAGAAAGAAAGAAGCTAGGCCAAAAGCTTGCCTGTATGTGACAGTTCAGGAGAGTCAGCTCCATGCACTGCCCATTACTAACTCTCAGAAGAGATCTAGAACATTTCAGTGGTTTATCAGAGGTTCTGACATATCTTCAGATGGTTAGCTGCTACTTTTACTTAAAAACGACTGCTTGTTTATCTTGGGAATAGTGTGGAAGTGAGAGGGGAAAGCGCTCTCACGTAATTTTCACATATTATAGAGAACTGTGAACTGCCTGACATATATACAAAACTGTCACTATACCTTTTTAGTTATCCAGATGACAGTTGGAGTTCTTAAAATGTCCAGAGTGTAGTTCCCTGAGAAAGAGTAAGTGTTCCAGAACCTAAGTTATGCTAAGTTTCTGACTCGTTGCTCACATCTTAGAGAGGAAGAGCCTTTATTTCAGAGTTGCTGAGACAGTCTTTGCTCAGTGTTGTGATCTATAATGTCACCACTGAGCCCTGGAAGATCAATGTCTGGCTATATGCTATGATAGACAACTTTGCTTTAAGATTAGGCTTGGGATCTAGGTTGTTTATTCACCAGTGAGATGATTCAGGAGGTAGAGGTGTCTGTGAACAAACCTGTAGACATGCTGATCCCAGAAGCCCAGAGTGGAAGGAGAAAATGGACTTCCAAAAATTGTCCTCTGATTTCCGCATGAAACTCCCCTCTCAAATAAGCAAATGAATAATTAATTTTTTTAAGAAAAAGTACATTTAAGGTTTAGATTCATAATGTTTAACTTTTTCCCTTGGTTTTTCTATGTGACAAACACTATTATAAAGTATAATACACATAACTTCCTTCATGTCTTGTAACTGTAATCTGAAGGAAGAGCCACGAAGCCATGGATCAATGAACTCACCTAACTGTCCTGGGACAGCAAAGTAATAGATGGTGTTTGAATTCAAGTTACAGTCAGAAGCCTGCTTTCTCTCAACTTGTTAGCTTCATGTTTCTCAAATGGAGAATCAGACAGCTTGTTTCATAACCATCCTCTAATTCTAAAGCTTGCATCATGGGGAGATACTAAAGTCTTCATTGAGGTGCAAGTCACAAGCAGCAGGAACAAGGAAGAATGAATCTCAACATATATGCGTATTTATGTGGTAAAAGCACGCTTCACAATATTTGATAGGGTTTGGTTTTGCTTTGGATAAGATGTAACTTTCCGTTCTCTTTGTGATTACTACTTGGAGACATGCTCATTCATATAAAATGAGAATGAAAATTTTACTGGGAATAGTACATAAAAAATCTTTTTATTAATTGTTTATTTAATTGTGTGTGCGTGTGTGTGTGTGTGTGTATTGTGCGTGTGTGCGTGCGTGCGTGTGTGTGTGTGTGTGTGTGTGTGTGTGTAGAACCACAGGCGAATTCAGGAACCACCATGGACCACCTCCACCTCCTCCTTGTTTACTCTTCTGGGGATTTACAGGCTCTGCCCTACCAAGACCAGACGTGCAGGCCGCCCCCGCTTCCGCCCAGCGTCTATACGTGGGATCTAGGATCCGAACTCAGGACTTTCCGCCTGCAAGGCAGAGGCTTAACCCCTGAGCCACCTCTCCAGTCCCGCATATAGAAAATCTAAGGCTCTCCTAGTCACAATGTCTATCTAGGTGAAAAGTGTCATACCCAGTAAATAATCAAATACCTTATTAGAAACATGACCAAGAACCCCAATCCCCAAATGCACTTTATAATCCAGAAAAAATGTAGAGCATTCAGTTATATAACAAAAATAACCAGTATAATCAATTATTGATTCTATTATTGTATTAGCCTGTTTGTAAGCTTATGTATGATATTCTTGCTTATTTTTATTTAACCAAAAAATCAAAAATTATTCTCAGGGACAACTTGATGGTTCCAAATTCATATACAAAAATTCATATCTAAAAATCATGCTTACTTTCATAAAATAGTATAGAAAGTAGGAAACATTCAAATGTTTTATATGTTCATGTACACGTGTGACTTAATCATTTTTTTTTACTTCTCTACTTTTACAAGCATGCTGAGCATTTATCCCTGCCTCCCTCCAACTCAATAAGTTTAAAGATGCTGCACATGGCAATGCAGTGAGTCACGAGAGTGCAGTGTTATGAGTATTTTGGCCACTAGATGGAGAACTTGCTTTGCACAATCTCGTACCAAGATGGGAAGTAGAGCCAAGTGAACTCTGCTGCTGGGCAAAGTTTGCTAATTCCGGTCATATATTAGACTCTTCTGCTTTAGTGGTCAACGTGGTTCATCTGCAAGAGAGGACATAATTGGTACAATAGCTGAAGTTGAAATTAATACTTCGAAGCAAACTATATTCTCTTTAGAACTGAAGCTCATTAAGTCATCTCCATTAGTGAAAGAAGCTGACCAAAGAAGTTAATTTGTTTATTGGAAGAGCTGCACTGGTGAAATAACATACGACCCAGTGATTGGAGGATTGGAGGATGGTACTGAACTCTTAAGTAAGGCACAGTTCATATGATTTCAAATGTACTTGGGGAGACACTAGTGTGACCTCTTTCTTTTCTTTCTTTCTTTTCTTTCTTTCTTTCTTTCTTTCTTTCTTTCTTTCTTTCTTTCTTTCTTTCTTTCTTTCTCTCTCTCTTTTTCTCTCTGTCTCTCTTTCTTTCTTTCTTTCTTTCTTTCTTTCTCTTTCACTTAAGAATTTGAAATATGGGTTTTAATTCCTTCATTTTCAAATTTTAAATAAATTCATTGGGCCCTATGATAAATCAATGGAATTGAAACTTAACAAATTTTGGACCTTTGGTCAGAATGATACAGAAAAGTGTTAATGTTGCAACAGAAACCTAATGCAAGTGTTTTAGAAATTACCTGAGCAATGTCTCTCATTGTACCAAGTCATGATCTGCTAAAGTAGAATTGCAAGACCTGATGCTGGCCCTCTTAGTCAAGTGTTTGTCTTGAGATGGTATACTGGAAACTCATTTATACAGGAAGGAGAATCTTTCTAAATAAGTGGGCAGAATGATAAAGTTTTCATGCCAGGGAAAAGCTGAATGTTTGGGGAAGTTGTTTCAGTGTTACTGTCCAAGAATGGAAAAGTACTTCTTGCCAAGATAATCCAATGTTCCACAAGCATAACACCATATGTATATACCAGAGTCAAAGTAGCTCCATAGTTTCAGCTATACCAGTAGTTCTGTGCTGAGTGCTGTGATTATCTGTTGGGTAAATGTACTAAGAAGGCCTTACTGCTTCAAATGCTTTAGAGTGGTTTCTCATTATATTTCTTTATATAGATTCTACATTGCATTAGGGAATTTATATTTTAGTATATATTACTGCTTCCATAATAATATGCTACATTGTTGTATGTTCTTAAGAACAGAGTCACTCTGCATGTGTAACAGATCAAAGCACAAGAGCCTTAAGTTAGCTGTTCCCAAATGTCCATGTTTAATAAGAGGCTTGAAGTTAGTATTTTCTTGTATAGTTGAACCAGACAAATATTTAATGATCATTTACAGAATCATTTAGATTCTGGATTTATTTTTGCTTTTTCATTTTCTATTACTGCAAATCCTTCAGATGAAATAAAAAAGATTATAATTCAGTATTAGGATTTTCTTGATATTCTGACTGGGAAACTGCAGCACTGTCGACTTTGGAGAGGATAAGACTTTTAACTTTTTTGCACTTGAGCCTAAGACCATGGCAAGAGATTTATGAACAGATGAATGAGTATGGCTGTCATAACAAGTGACAGTGACCTAGTTAGAAAACTTGCTGACTTCATTCTTCAGTTTCTCTTTGTTATGTCTCTAGTGCTTTGCACGTGTCCACAGGACAGACAATGCTAAGAGAACTCATTTAATACACACGCATTCAGAATGCCTTGAAATGAAAATGTTCCTCTCAAGAGGTAAACCATGTAGAGCCATGAGTGAGCATTGTTTTTCAGACCTCATATCTGCTCACTCAACAGGTCGGATAGTTTTTCAACAACTTGAACCCTTCTCTTCTTAATAAATTTGTTTCTCACTGAAAATCTCGATGCCTCAAATTTTTGATCCTTCTGCCTTTACCTTCCAAGTTCAGGGGTTACATGCTTGTGACACCCCATTCAGCGTGAATCTTATTCTAATATTTTTCACTGAAGAAGTTTGACAGAGTTTATAATTTTAGAATATGCAAAATATAGTAAGTCCTTTGAAAACTGTAATAGTAAAATTATATTTAAAATAAAAATTCTAAATTTCTGGTACATTGAACTAAAAATGGAACAGTATAATACTGTACGGAACTTGCTTGCAGAAAAAAAAGAAAGAGTGGAGCAGGTGAGCCTTTTTTCTCTTACACTGTCTTCTCTATAATTTGGTGAGGTGACCCATGGCTCAGCATAAAACTCAAGCAGGCACCATTTTGAGACTGTTTGAGCCAAATCCTTCATATCACCGCACTCTTTATTCCACTCATAATTTAATACATTATATTGTATTAAATTGTATATGGAGATAGAAAACTACTTCCATAAGATGGAAGTAAGTGGTTTCAAAATCTCACATTGGGGACATATACTAAGTTTGTAGAGATTGGATAAAATATCTTCAAGACCATAAGGAACATGAAAATATGAGTGTGTCCCATTTATTATGTTTGTCATATAGCCTTTTGGGAAGGAGCTAATAGAGAAAAAGAGCTTCCAGACATACTTGGATGAATAATTCTCATGTTAGGAATGACTTGTCAATATTTGAAGTTCAGATTTCACAGTGTGGCAGGAAGTCAGGACACAGCCATGTGGCAAAGTCAGTAAGAAAATGTCAGTGGGAACTGGGACCACTCCGTCTCAGCCTCACTGTTTTGTTGAATAATGACTATGGAGTTGCTGAGAAGTAGGGGTGTTCCCCAGACCCAGTTTCTCTTTTCATAAAAGTCTCTGTTATGTTTCACTCTTCATATTCTACCATATCCTACCTCAGACCTTGGTGTGCAGTGTGGTCTACATGTTCCCTAGAGGCATGCGCACAGGCACACTGGTGGGCCACTGTTTAAGTTTTCAGCCCAGATAAACTGGCCATCTCATTCTCCAAAGTGCTGTGCGGAAGCCATTTCTGATGTCCCCTTCAGACTTACTTTTTTTCTTTCCTTTTCCATTTCTGTATGTATGAGGCGTGTGTGTGTGTGTGTGTGTGTGTGTGTGTGTGTATGTGTGTACATGTATGCTCATTTGTATGTGCAGACCTGAAGCTGTTATTAGGAACCATTGCAGATAGGGCTAGTTTGGCTGGCCAGCCTGCTCTAGATATTTCAGCCTCTACCTTTCAAGGCAGAGATTACAGGCATTTAGCGTGGGATCTTGGAACCCTAGCTCTAATCTTTTTGTTTACATGGTAAGTGTGGTAATTGCCGCACTTTCCCTCCCAGACCCATTTTCCATTTTATACATACTAGTGGCTTTCTATGCTGCTCGCGTACTGGAATATGTAAGGTGTTTGGGTACCCATGCAGACAGAGTCCATATTAATTTGGCTTAGTTGCTTTTAGTCTGCACTTTGGGGTTTCCAGAGCTTTCCAAGAGAAGTTAAGGTATGACCAAAGTCGAGAGCCACTCTCCCATGGTACTAACTATAATATTCTGGTTCCTTGTCTGAAGGAATGCATAGTCCTTTCTTTTTGTGTAGAGTCAAGCAGAGAATTATTTTTAGACAGCAAACCAGCTAAAAAGTGGTTGATGACATAAATTAATGGGGAAAACCTGGAAGAGACAATGCTAAAGAAGTCATAAGGATTGTTTCCTTTTTATAATTTAAAAATTTTTAAATTATTCATTCAATTGTGCATGTATGCGTGTGTGTGCATGTAGAACCACAGACGAATTCGGGAACCACCATGAACCGCCTCCACTTCCTCCTTGTTTACTCTGCTCCGGAATTCACAGGCTCCGCCCTACCAGAACCAGAAACGCAGGCCACCCCCCGCTTCCGCTGGGCGTCTATACGTGGGGTCTAGGATCGGAACTCACGACCTTCTGCCTGCAAGGCAGAGGCTTAACCCCTGAGCCACCTCTCCAGCCCTGTCATAAAGATTTTTCTAAGAGGCTAAATATGAAGAAAAAGAAATAGGATCCTACGGTAAAGATAATTACTTGTTGAATTATAATGTATCCTACGTGTTTACATGAAGAGAGCAATGGAAATGCAGACTGCAGGAGGCATGCAGTTATTTCTATAGTCTGTGGTATGGGAAAGGGGAGATAATGTGATTCTTAAGCATTTGCCTTCTCCAAAGAAACTGAATTAAATATGTTTTCAAAGTTGAAAGAGGAAGGTACTAGTCCCATCATTCTCCCAAAGGCAAGACAGCATTGTACAAGGTAGGGTCAGCTTTACTAGGAATGTTTCCTAGTATGTGAAAATTCAGCATGCTGAAGAAAGTTCTAATAGTTAGGAAACTGAAATGCAAAGTATAAGCAGAAAGTATAAGAAATAGAGTTCCTCAAAGGCATGCATGTTATGTTTTGTAAGAGAGTCTATTCCTACTTCTATGTTCATTCCTTCGATACCCTGATCCCTTCCTTTGCATAGGGGCCTCAGAGATACTCAGTTTGAAGAGGACTAAAGGAAAGATTTAACTGAAAATTGAGGAAGTGAACGGAAATTTAAGCAATGACCTTCCCTTCCCTCAGACATTCACACATGTAACAGATTTATATGCCTCATTGTAAACATTCTGCTACATCTTCCTTCCACCTGCTAGAGGGAGTTAGAGAATCTGCTTTTAACAAGGAAGATAAATGCACCAAATGTCATTGAGCCTCAGGGGGATCGAAGATGGTAAAAACAAGCGATTTAATGTTCTGATTTTCTTTTTTGAATGCATGCACTGAGTTATAGTTTCCACCAGTCTCTGAAATCACACAGCTGAGCCTGCCCTCTGCCTGGGCTAAGAGACATTTGCACCAATAAATCAATCAGATAAGTAATCATTCTCGCATCTTAGTAATGGAACTGGCTTGGGAGAATGATGGCGTTTGGTGAGACTGTATGTTGGCCGTGTAGGTAAGGACTGTGTGTGCAGAGGGCAACCATGACATTTACATAGGATTTTATTATTTCCAAGCTAGCTTCTTTAATGTACTAATAGATGTAGCACTTTGAAGGCACTCTTGATCACAGCTGACCTTTAAATGGCTCATCAGACCATTATTGAGGACTGAGTGGCTTTGAGGCACTGTTGCTACTGTGCCTTTGTGACTTATCTACTGACATATTTAGAAGTGAAATGTACTTGCAAATGAGGTGGGTTTCCAACAATGATGAAGGACATGGAGTTTCCAAAATGAAGAAGCAAGCAAGGACTGAAAATAAGAATGAAAAGAACAAGGAAATGGGTAGGGAAAAAGAAACTCAGCATGGTTAACAGTTCAACTCAACTAGAGGAGAAATTTGAAACAAGCATTGAAAGATAATAGTAGTGTTTGGATAAATGAAAAAAAAAGCTGTATGCCAACAGCACAGAAGTGTTTAAGTTTATAAAGCATCAAAATTCCAGCTTTTACTAGTGTATATCACACACTTTTACCATCTTTTGGATCAGTGTCCTGACTAGATCTCATTGGCAGTTTGGGGACTGGTGAAGATAATCTTGTGACACGAGACTGGGAATGTGCTGATGAGCTCTAGAATTATCTTGATTATCATGTTTAAAATGCCTATGCGAGGTCATGCCTACTTCTCAGTTTTATATGCTGTGCAAACATTTGAAAACTACATTTAAAGAAAATATTTCTGATAGCTGTTGAAAAGAAAGGGTTGAGACACGGGCTAGGGAGAATCTCTGACAATCTATGAAAATATTAAAGACAGCTGCTTCTCCCTTTATGTACATTTGGACTTTTTCAAAGAGGGATCCTCTAACAAGGTATTCTATTTATGAGATATAGGTAGTTTCATATCATAATAAAAGAATCATAGTTTTAATATATGTAATGTATTACAGTATATTGAATTATACTCATTTAGGATTTGTCTATCTATCATTTGTTTATGTACCTACTATGGATCTATATGTGTCAGTTAGTTACAGATGGAGGAAAACAAATTCCATACTTTTGCAGAATGGCAAGTGAGAAAATATGCCCCGATGGGTATGGCATGGCCAGTATCCTTGCTGCTTGGTGTGGGTATGAACTCTCCTTCTGTGCTGGTGAACCATAACCAAGAACTGTCAGCAGAAATAAACCTATTGTTCCCCTAAATTGGTTGGTTCTGTCTCCTTCAGTAAAGGGAAGATGAAGCATGCTATCTACCCTTACATGTATACAAGGATTTACAAATTATTAATATGTAAAATATGTTAATGGATAGATATGAAAAAATATCATATAGATATCATCCCATGTAATTTCAGAATGATGATTCATAGTAGTGCTTTCATATGAATTTGTCACTTAAGAATTAAAATGTTTTAACATATCCCAATTGCTACTGTCTAACTCATTTACATAGATGGTTCTGTTAGCACATTGTTCAGCTTCCTTCATTGTTTGTGCACCTATTTTCCTAAAAAAAAATCAGTATGCCATAACACTAAGGAACAGGTTTTTAAGCTTTCACTACACTACATGGTTAGTCCTATGCTTGTTTCTAAATATGCTTATTGGGGATCCTCTATTTGCAGAACATGGCCCACTCTTCCCGGTTCATAAAGGATTTTGCTCAGGCAACTATTTTTCTCTGATAGGAATTCTTTCCATATCTTTTGGTACTTTGTATTTTTCCATTCCCCATAAATAAAGTAGTTGTTTTGTGTTTTAATTGCCTAGTGATCCCAGGAAATCTTGCAATGTGTGTTGTTCGAAAATGTTCTACTACATGAACTTTATTCAGATAGTCTATATGTGATAGCAGAAAGCTTCTTATGTAATAACTCAAAAGTCAAAAATGAATAAGTTGACGTTCACTTATGCTTCCAAGTCCTAGTTTATATTTTTGTCATGAAGGAGTATATTTTAGGAGTTTCCTTTATGGGTGACATATTATTAAAATACATTTAGGCCACATATTTGTCGATGCCTCTGCAGATAGCTTAAATGACTGAATTTCATTTCAGTTTCTGTCTTCATGTTAAACTAGGACTCCTTCTGTGTGCTTATTTGCCTTTGTTGCTGGATTGAGCACTTATTATGCTAATGGATGTCACACTCTAATATTTGGCCAACCCTTTAACCTGCTTTATTGGAACTCACTGTGTCGTGTTCATATTTTTGCAAAGCATTCAGCAAGACGGCATATTTCCTAGCTGATTACTTCAGAGAGGCTCAGTCGCCATGTACACAAAGCTAAAGCGCTTCTTGGAATGAATCTAAGCATAATATTTCAAATCAGTTTCCAGCTGTTTTATACATATATATTTTTGTTCATGGTCACATAAGGAAAAGTGAATAATGCTGAACCAATTAAGAAGTCATGTGTCACTCCAGTGGTGATGAAAAATCGGCTAGACAGAGAATGTCAGCAGCTTCACTAAGTGCAGACGTTCCATCAACCTAAGGAAAAGAGCGAGGACTGGGGCAGCCACCCCTGCTTAATGGCTGTCAGGTGTGTGTTGAGAATTTGGTACTCCCTCAGGGGGTTAGGAACAATCCATCAGGGTTTCAGCGGGCTTACTTTTCAACACCCATGGATCATCTCACAACCTCTTCGGCCTGGTACACTGTCAGGTGGGCATGCATTTAGCTACGGAGACATCACAAGGCTTTATTAGTGTATGAGAAGCCATGGATGAACTCGGAAGGGTGTTCATGCTCATCAAATCTCTTGATCTCTTTCATTTTGAAAGACTAATTGAGGTCTTACAACAGGAACAAAATGATATACCCTATAGGGGCAAACCCAAAGGTATGTACATAAACATAGTACAGACACTTCCCAGTGAGAAGAAGGTAGGATACCTTTGGAAGTATCTGTGCCATGTAATCTTAAAGATACATTTTAATTTTCATGCGCTTCTCTGGAACCCAGCATGCAGTTGTGTCTTGGTTTATTATTATGGGAATAAAGGCGGGATTTAAGTTATCAATATGAGCTGACAGGAATGGAAATTGACACCCTGTAATGGATACAATTGTGTTGATTTAATAAGTCTTATAAAAACACTTCTTTTAAAATTCTTATTCTCACATAGACACAAAAAACAAAATCTGTCGGGAAGGCTTATGACAACATTTGAGCTCTTATTGCTTTTATTTGATCAATCTGTTCTGTAATTCTTTTTTTGTATGGTCTAGATATGATCTAAAAATATAGATTTAAGTGAAAAAGATATTTCTCAGTATCGTTTTTGAAAAAAATAGTTTGCAACCAGTAATGAAAATGATACTGACAATATGAATGCATATTGTTATCTTTTGGCTCTGAACTAAATACCAACATCTTTTATATGGATATTTCATGCAACTCCCATTAATACTGGAGCTAATTTTATTCCCTATATATTATAGATAAGGAAATTCATGTTCAGAGGCTCTCATGATCATGTTGCATAGCTGAGTAAACACTGGTTTGAATTCAGGCTATGTAGTTATTCTGCATCTTCTAATTGGAGAGTTTTCTATTGAAATTTCAGATAATGTTATTTTTCTTCACGTGTGAAGACATAGAACTTGACTGTAAACCTTTCAGGTATATGTAGATTGCTTTCTCTTGAATTCTATTGAATTTGTCAAGTACATTCACTAAATTTGTGATATTTATCATCTATGATTAAGAATTTACTTGTATTCAGTTTTATTTTATTTAGTCATTTAAAATTACTTTATGTATGGCCTGATTTCTGGTGAGCAATGCGAGGTCATCGGTACTCTGCATTCTGGCTAGCTATTGTCTATTTCACTGCACTTCTGCCACACTAGGCTGCATCCTGTCTGAATGTTTAGATCTTCTGTTGCAGAAGAAAGCTTCTAGGTTAAGTGCTGAGTGTATGAAATGAAAATGGGAGTGTAAACCATTGGACAAGACATTCCACTCAAGGCAGGGCTTGCACCCAGGAACTCAATGCAATGAGATTTGTCCTTACCAGATCTACATAGTGGCTAACATACCAACATAGCCCCATGAGTATCTCAGGAGAAATAATTACATGCAGTGGAAACCTTACGGGTTAGGGCTAGACAAATGAAGGGGAAAGCCCATGTCAATAGGTCCGTCCCAGGAAGGGCCACTTGGTTAACCACAGAGTCTTGAACCCCCACTAAAGCAGATGATCCAGAGGGAACCCTGGGAAGCAGACAGACAGGAAGTTGAGAGAGGGTGGGATAGATTGATGAAAGGAGAGGAGGGAATAAGGTAAGGGAGAGAGGGAGGAAGGAGGGGGCAAGGGTAATTACTCAAGATGTTTGTAAAACTGGGAAAAAGTAAGAAAATTTTAAAAAAGTATTGCGTGGAAGGCATTCATACAAGTGGAGGAGACACACTGCTGACATGAACGTAGTTCACCCTCCATGGAACCTCAGTGAATCCCACATGGCATTAATTTACATGAGCATTGCCAAAGTAAAGGTCGCTGCATGAATATGACATTGGACCAAATTGAAAACAAAGGATCTGCAAAAAGAATTCTCTTTTTAATATTGAATAATTGTATCAATTCACAACATTTAGCTAAAAGGCCATTCACTATTATGAGAGTTTCATTATTCTCCTAGAACAGCATTTCTAATGTGGAGTAATACAGGCTAAACTGTCTCCTTGTGTTTTACATTTTTTAGATGGTTTCTTTGGAAAATCAGTTGTTTACCTTCATAACGTTCTTGAAATTGTCCCTTCACTCTCAAAACCTAAAATATATTATCTCCCATATACTCATATATTTGCTAAATGGTCTTTTAAAGCCTTTAATATTTCATAATTAGTCAATATGTGCTGGAGAATTAGGAGTCAGTCAACAACTTCTCAGAAGACTAGACACAATGATTACTAAAGTCTCTTTTAGTTCCTTCATTTTATGGTTTTTAATTGACTTTATTTTATATTGAAAGCTTTACTGAAAAGATTAGGAAGTAGCAATTAGGCCCTAAAGCAATAATTCCCATCTTTATACATCATGGGTCTTTCTTAGAAATTTGAAATTCATCTTCTGATAAATGTAATAACACATTCAAATTTCCTATATTTGAAGAAGAACTAGACCTCTCTGCTCCCTGTTTTAGGATTATGTAGTTACTCATTTATGCACCACAGATTTTGAATTTGTATCCTGGTTTAAAAAAAAAAGCAAAAATAAAACTCTAGTTATTTATTTTAATTAGCAATGACTGCCAAATCCATACAGGCAGAATTTTTCAAATGCATTATCTGTCTGCTTTTCTCTTACATGGAGGAAATGAGCTGGCCTTGAATAAAAAATTGGTTGATGGACATTTCTGTTTTTTTTTCTCCTCTAAGCTGAATTCAGAAGCTGATTGCAGTGGTCTTCTTTCAATGGTTAGAAGACATTTTAAGAAGTAAATTATAAATATGGGAATATGAGAAGCTGCATTATGACTCTCCATTGGATTGCCATTCTTCATCTCTCACTTGGAGATTAAGGAAGCAGAATATTTCTGTCAAAGTAAAACTCTTGATAAAGCTATTAGGATTTAATGTACTCCGCCCTCCCAGGTTTGGCTCCATCCTCTGGTGCTGAAAATAGCTAACAAATAGCTTTTTAGCACCACTTGAGTTTTATTGTATTTCTGTTCTGCCTGTTAAGCATGCATGATACAGAGAAAATGACATCATATCTATTAAATCCTGTGCTCATCAAACAACTTTTAAAGTTTTTCTTAGAGATAGTTTTGTGTCATTTTATTTACAGCTGGGACTGTACAAATGAAAAAAAAACCCACAAATTAAACTCCTTTCCAAACCAAAAGTACTCAGGCACAAGTCATCAAAGGTAACCTAGATGAAACTCAGTGGGCCACACATGGAAAATAGACTAGAGGGGAAGAAGCAGGACTATAATTGTAGAAAGAAAGGTGATGGGATTGGGGATTAAGGTGTGAAAATATCATAAAGTCATTGTATTCATGTATATATGAATACAGTAAAATTATACTTAAAAATTAAAAAAAAACATAAAAATGGAACCATGAGGATTGCAGGAAAATGGATGAAATTGGAAATCTTTTTAAATGAAATAAATAAATAAATCTTTTTAAGTGAAGAGATAAATACCAATATGAATATAAGTAAAGGTAAATGCTACCTTCTTTTCTTTCTCAGAAAAAAAAAGAAATTGATGATAAGAAAAAATATCCAGAATAAGCATTGGAAAACATACATATTTGGTGAGCAGGAAAATGTGTCTGCATAAGGTCTTGTATTGTGTTACAATAATAGAAATATCTACCTTGGAGGACTACAAAAATCTCAGAGGAAACTTCTGAGGTAAACTTTTTATGGAATCTTCTCTGTGCTCAGGATGAATTGGGGAAGATAGTTTTTTTTGTTGTTGTTTTGGATAGAATATCTTAGAAACAAGATATTCATTTTGCAAGGAATTGGGCGAAGAGAGATTCAAGGAAACAGAATTTCTTTATACCATAGGAGAGATAAAAAACAGAACGCTTGTTGCAAAACAGAGCAGGAAACTTCAAGAAGGCAAAAGACCCTTCCTCAGCTAGTATGTTCACCTGCTCGCTGTTTTAATTCTGTTTTATAGAGCTGTGATGAGGCCTTTGAAATTCAACACAGAATCATTTGAATCAACTTTGGGCAATACATTTTAAGTGTCTGTGAAACTTTTGAAAGTAAGGTAATAAACCTTAGGCCTCAAAGAACTTAAAAGACAAAGGGTGAAAGAGAAGTTGTTCATGAATATATCTAACAAAATTTAAAATAGAATTTCAGATATTAAAAAGCAGAAATCTATCTTGAATCTTAGTAACCAATGTGGTTCAGAATGAAAGAACTGTTTTAAAATTTTTTATTACATTCTGATCACGTGCTCTTTAAATTGTTCTTCAAGACACACCATTTGGCATTTAGGCCTTCATTTCCTTTCTTCTCCAAAAGATACTCACCTCATATTAAAATAGTTCACAAGAATTTTAATTATCTAATATGCAATTGTTATGGTTGTATTTTGTCGTCAACTTGACAGTTGCAGACTGTTTGGGATGCGGTTGCGGAAGGTTAATGGTTGGAGTGGCTCCTGAACAAGTCTGCAGGTACTTGACTGATTGCTGTGGAGAACCCAGTCCATAGTGGGCGGAACTTTCCAGTGGTGGACTGGATAATAGGAGGTGCAAGGAGGAGGGACTTGCTCTTCCTTTATCCGGTGTGGACTTGCTGGGCAGTCCACTCTGAGGGGGTTCGCTTTTAGAGCATCCTTCTTTGTTGCTGCTGCCGCCTTCATCCTTGGCTGACTCAGAGCTTCACCTTTTCCATCACGTTGTTGCTGTTCCCGCTGTCTTTGGAGCCTGGTCTCCAGGCCTTGCTACTGTTTGCTGTTCATCGCGGTGTAGGAGCTCAGCTGTTCTTCACTGATGTCGGAACCCAGCGTCTTCAACCCTCCAGAGGAGCAAAGGCTTGAGACCTTCTCAGGATCTTACACACACACATATATATATATATTCTATAGATTCTGTTTCTTCAGAGAACCCTGACTAATACAGTAATGATAACTCAAAAATTACTGGAGTAAAATTTATTTTCTTATATTTTCATACTCTGCATAACTATTATTTAAACAATTTAGATTCCTATTTTTCCACATCACAATAGATATAATGCAAGAGAACTCAAATTTGTCTGAATTGTAAATAATTTCAGATAGCATCCCAAAACAAGGAGTGAGGACAACAAAGGAAAAGTCTTCAGAGAGAAAAGAGAAACTGAATGATATATAACCACATGTTCCCTTGATAATAGATTTTCATAGCATGGTCTTGATTTAATTTCCTAAAATAGAGTAAATAATTTTCAGTGTCCTAAGTATGATCATGTAGGAAAATGCATGCTAATTATTTTTCCCACCTTTATTGATGGATTTTTCTCATTAAAAATTCCATACATGCATACAACATATTCTGATTTCTTCTGTCTATCCTGTCCCATTTCCTTCTCTCGCCAACCCTCCTTCTTCCCCAAGTTCCCTTCCCATATTCTGTGGGAACCAGTGCCCACTCACGCACTCATTCACTCACTCAAACACACAGCTGCTGGCTGTGATGAAAGCAGGTTCCAGCCGTCCCCACCTCCGCCTCTACCCCCAGAGACTCGGCACAGGACGGGGAGATTGTCAGAAGCAGATCTCAGTTTATTGGGGGGAGAAAAGGAACTTTTATAGACAAAGGCCACCAAGGCGGGAAACGGGCATCCAATTGTATCACAAGGTCAACACATCCTACAGGTGCTAATGGTCAAGTTCAATGTCAATCAGCACAGGAGGCAGGTAGCTATCTGAAAGCCAATTAGGGCTCTCTGTGAAGTGATCAGGTTATGCCCAAGACCCTTGCCCTCAGCGCCATCATTAATCCCATGTGCTCGGCCATGACCTGGGGCAAATCCTGGATGGGCCCAACAATATTCATACTCCCTTGTTTTCTTTTGTGCCCCACTGGGTTCAGCAGAACCAATTCTGTGATCCTGATCCTGAGGCTACTGCTTGGAGCTTAGCTTAGCTTAGCTTAACTGCGTATTTTGTGTTTTCCCCACATCTGTTAGTTGCCCTCTGCTCAACAGTACTTTTGGGACTTGTGTGTTTGTACTCTGTTTGTAACTGACAACTGGTCAAGTGGATTGGCTGTTGGCTGACTGTCAGAAATTACCTCTGCTGTGGAGATGTGATTGCTGTGGCCATGATTTTGGAAGATGGCATCTCACAAACGTTTTCCCTATCATCTGGTTCTTACATTCTTTCTGCCTCCTCTTCCACAAGGTTCCTGAGTCTTTTGGGATAGTTTAAATGTCATGTTGAAGACTGAGTCCTCAACATGCATTTATTCTTAGCATCTTGTACAAACACGATTCTCAGAATTGACTTCCAGTGACAGCAAGGAGAGGTTCCCCGCTTAAGGCTGAGGGTAGTCTTGGCATTCTTTCCACACCCTCTTCTTTGATAGTCCCTGCATCTTTAAATGAGAGGAGTAGATACCCCACCTAAGATGTCTCTTCTTTGACACCCACTATTTATTGCACAGAGCACCATCTGGGATGCAAGCTGAACTAGTCAATGTATTTAAAGATTACTACTTAGAATGCATTTTCATCCTGTCTCCCTGTAACAGAACAATAGTAGTAGGCTCTCTCCTAGGTCCTATGACCTCTTCATCCATGGGTCTTAGCATGGTTTAAAGTATCATGTGTGCTTTCTTTACTGTGGAGTGAGCATCCAATACAGTTTAAAGTGGCATATTAGCCTTGAATATTCTTGGAATTGTTACACCAGCGGACACATCTTTACAGGTTGGTTCTTGTTCTCGTTCACCAGACTTGTACCTGGGAAAGCTGTTGATGGCTTTTGTCCTCCACTAGCCTGTGCAGTTCCTTCTCATATTATGAAAACTAACCAGTAAGGAGGACATTTTTGGTCAGTTCCAGATTGATGTATCTATGTCTTGTGGTACAAGTGTGTAGTGTTGTCAGCAAGAGGGTCTTGCCATCAGTTTAATGTGGCAATCAGGAGCAATGACAAATTGAAAATTTGTCAAGTTATTGAAAATTATCCATTGAGATTTAATTAAACAATTCTGGAACTTGAAAATTTTAGTTACCTTGAAGATACATTTATCTGGAACACTTCATAATTTATTTATGTCAAATATGACAATGTCACTCTACACAAAAGCCATAATGCCAGAGGATTAAAAAGACCCCCCATATTCCTGTTTTTTTGATGCATCCAGTAGTTAACCTAATTTGGATTTCTTGATGTAGTCTCCCTTGAAACCTAAAAGAAATGGAGTTTTCCTGCCTTGTCACAGATTTCAAGCTCCAAGAGGTATGAAGAAAGGAATTCCCGTGGCTTAAGTCTACCTTATCTGTGGGTCTGTTGTGGGAGCCGTAACAAATGGCTGTTCTTTCCCTCTCTTTGTGGTTTTATTTTAGAGATCTTTAGAGGCATTCTATGATAGTAACTCACTTGAGATCTTTAATAGTGAAAAATGAAACTTTATTTAATGCAATACTTTATTCGATGCACACATCATCTCAAATCTGTCAATGCTTTTATTCCCCATTTTTCCCTGTAGTTATACTTTCTAGACATCTTAGCTCTTCCATAATGCTGCTGGCAGGCAGCCCCTGTGTTCTGAATTTAAAGCTTATGAGTGTTTAAACAATTACATGAACATTCCACACACTGTACGGGAATTCGCTTCATCAGAAGTGGTTAGCACAATAGGCTTCCTTTATTTACTTTATCACGATGGGTAGATGAGCAAGTGTGGGGCTGTGTGTGAGCCTGTAGCCTCTGGTGTCTCACTGAGACATTTCCAATCCATTGGAATCAAACACTTCGCAACAGTATTCTCCAAATGATGTTCATTAAGTGAAGCTCTCTTCACTTGCAACTTAAAATAATCCTGTTCTGAGGAAATAAACAAGAACAGTGGCCTGAGGATATTCGGGGAAGAATCCATCACAGAAAACAGAATGTGGAAGTTGTTAGTCTTTTTTGCCTCTGTGAACTGTTTTGATACCTTTTGTTTAAAATCACAGTTTGGAACAAAATTCAGTTCATCAATAGTCTGAGTAGTGAACTCTACTAGATTTTGATGCTCTGCATAATCAGCTTCTATTAAAAACTCTGGGGACATGCCTTGAGAGTTGACAGTATACTCTTTATAATTAATGCATCTTTTTTTCAATCAGTGCAAGACTTCTGCTTACATTTATGAAGCATTACATATGAGTATAATTTTCACATTGTATATTGTCTTCTTTTGCATGTGTATCTGTGTATGGTGTGTACATATATCATGCTCACATGTATGTGGACTCATGTGTGTGAAGGTTATGCATGCATGTGCATGAGGAGGCTGAGATTGGTATCAGGAATCCTCCTGGATCATTTTCCATCTTATTCTTCAAGATAGGGTCTAAGTTACTCTTCTGTAGGTGATATGAATATACAACCTGAACAATATAGAGGAGCAGTTTGTATTCTAGCTTACAAATCTCTAGGTTACAGTCCATTTAAAGGCAGGAGGGTGCATAACAACATCAGGTGCTGAGATAACAGTGCACACCATATGCACAGAAAGAACTGAGAGGTGTATGTATTCTGTGACCATCTGACCTTTATGCCATTAAAGTGGTTTTATGCCATTAAAGTAGATTCTGGAGATCTAAACTTTGATTCTAGTCTTCCCAACAAGCTCTTTCTCCAGTGAGTCAATTCCCCAGCCCCTGGATATTCTTTGTGAAATGACATTTCTTCTCTAATTTCTGCATGATAGCCTGTTGTATGAAACCAATTTCAAACCTCAAAATAGAGATCAAAATGAAGATTGAAAAAGTTGACTTAGAGCATTTATCCAATAGAACCAAGTCTCCCATGATTCTTTTTGTTTATAATTGGGATGCCATAGACTAGTCAACAACTTCAACTTGTGATTCAATGGCCATTTATCCAATGCGCTACTTGAGACCCCACCAAGTGTGTGAAGCTTGTTGTGACACATAAGAATGAGCTGTACATGAAGCTTCAGCGCACAAAGGACTCACAGTCACTTTACAAAAAACAAACACATACATGAAAGACTTTTCTGTGCTCTAGTTTCTAAATCAAACAGTGTGTAGGAAATCTCTTTTTATATCATTGTCATATGGCATTTTTAGAAAATCATAAACACAGGTTATTTAGCAGGTATTTTATAGACTCTTGTTTACTCCGCTATTAACCATGTTCATTAGGTAGCCAAGAAAATTCTTAGTCTGTGGTCTCAGCATATGGAAGCTCTAAATCATTACATATCAATAGGATATCAACCCTGGCAATACATATCCATTCATATCCTCCCCAGGAGTAGCACAGTACACAAGTTGACAGGCTGTGGGCCAAAACAGTGTTTCTCACACAGTGGTACAATCAATGCAGGCATGAATCATGGTTTGAAGTATACAAAGAAATCTTTTATATTTCATTGTGCTTATTTTCATAATGTCCTATAGAGAGCATATAATTTTCCATCTAACCTTGGCATTTGTGGCCATTGGTTAAAAATTAAGGGATATTATAAGGTGACTTAGATAACTTTTACATAAATATTAGAACTTGGGCATCAGTTTTGTAATTTGAAAATTTGTTTTTTTATTTTGAAATTGAACCTGATCTTTTCATACATCAGAATTAAAATTCCAACATTTTATATTTATGTGTTTATTTACTGTATATCCTTTCTAATTTTAATCACACAGAATCACTTTGGGTTCAGTATTTCATATACTGCATAATTTCAAAATTCTAATTTCAATCTTAAAGATTATATTTTAATAGGCTAATGAAACTAATATTGGTTGACACAACTGTCATATTTAGTTCCAATTTTGAAATGTCTTATCAAATATATTTGAATATTTCATAATCATCTTTTGTTAAACAATTTGAAATCAAATGCATAAAACTTTTTCAACCCAGTGATGTCCTTTAAAAAAATTCCTACTCTCCTTTAGCACAAAATGAGGAATGTATGGATATTTACAGCAAAAAAACTTTCATTATAGGTAACATCATTGTAATGTGGATATCCTCAGTTGCCATTCTTTGCCATAGAACTTAAATTGGTGAATCTTTGTAAACTTTTATAAGCGAAGCCCTTGCTGCTCCGAGCCTGATTACTTTCTAATCTGATTATTCACAGCTTGCTAATTTGTAATTGGCATTTTGCAACCAGAAAAACCTCCAGATTTCAGAAAAACTAATTTATTTTTTTCTTTGGTTAATTGTAGTGTTCACACTCAAAACAGTGGAGTGAGATGGCTTCTAGTGGGTTTTGTGCAGTGTTCTGGAACCAATAAAATTTATTATTGATTGCCTAATGAAAATCGCCATGTTCATACAAATTCACTGTGTCTGGGCAAGGATACAATTGCCACTTTTATTCTATTTCTCAAGTTACCTGCTCTCATCTCAGGGTCTATTGCTACATATTAAATGTGCTTTAAATTAGGTTGCAGTTGCCTACAGGGAACTTCGTTAGGTGTGCTTATTCTTTTCCTCGACTGCAGAGCTACCTGTTGCTTCTAATTTAGCTAAAGATCATCAAAATTAATTATGATTGAATGGTATAAAAACTGAAACAAAGTTAAGTCTCTCATTATAGAATCATATATTTCATCACCTTGCTGCATGAAGCTTAGACAAACTGACCAGATAACCAGATTGAATTTTCTGATTTAAAACATGGAATTTGAAGAACGTATCTAGAAAAGAGAATACAAAGAGAAGGGCTTCATCTGATGAAGTGAAAAACTTTTTATTTAATTAGAAATTTTGACTAATGTTCAAAAAATATAGTCAGTTCAAATTTGTCATGTAACTTAAATTTTTGTCATTGCCTCTCTGAAATGCAAGAACTAGAAGACTCCATATGATATTCAACACAGTTAACTAGAAAACCTTAGAATGTTTATGATAGCAAGTATCCCTGAAACCTCTGTGCAGGTAAAAGAAGCAAATTTCATTCATAAGTTATGCAGATTTATTACGATTTGACAAAAATCTCTGTCAACAGCACTATTTTAGGATGTAAGCTCTGTCATGTCTTACATTTAGAATGTAAGCTCTGTCATGGACTAGAGTCCTAAAAGTTTTATGGCAGGTAATAGCATATTCCAGTATGGAAGTGACACGTGTCTTTTCTGCTTTAATTAATTTACATGGCCCTCTGTTACACAGGTGCCAATAATTTCAATTGCATTTTCATGGAAGTAATTGTGAAAAAATTGATAACAATTGATGAATTATGAGAACTACCACAATCGATATGGATTAATTAAATGGGGCACGATAACTGTAATTTGGGTAAAGACACAATGAGGACATTTAACAAACCTGTCATTCTTCAACAAAATACTGATCTCAATCCTTGCTGTCCTGAATATTGTCTTTAGATATCTCAAATGAGTAGCAAGATACATAGAACATATAGGACAAGGTTACTGCATTGTTGCCAATAAATTCATGAAAAAATGGCTGAAGAAACAACAAGTTTCATTTTCATTTTCTCTTGTGATAGTTCATTACATTCTTAATCCAGCTTGGCAGGGTACCAACACCAGGGGCTAAGGAATCTGACCAAACCAAATCCACAGGACTGCTGAGAGATGGAAAATCCTCACTTGCCAGTTCAGCATGTCTGGTCAAGTGTACCAAAAGATGTGAATTTCCTAACCAGCACCTTCTATCTTACTTATTTGCCCAGAGACTAGTCCTTCCTATTATGGACTGGACTTTCCTCATCAATTAGATAATGTGGTGTAGGTGTGCTTGGCACTTAATTCAACTACTAATTCTTCGCAACTATGTCCACTGCTCAGAGCCTTCTGTTGCCAAGTTGACTCCAGTATCTGACTATGACAACAAGGTATATTGGACCATTTATACATAGACAAGTTTGTGAATCCTATTTAAAGTAATCTTAAATTGAAAAACTGGGCAAGTTGCTTCCATGAATAATGACCTAGGACTCTCACTCTGAGAACTGAGAAAGTAACCCCTCATGTTGTAGACTTTTCAGTCTAGAGTGGATCCTAATTTGATGTCAATAAGAGGCTTCATTGTGATACTTGCAAAAAGGAGAAAGTCAAGACTGAAGGCCCCAGTAAAAATTGCTGTTTTAAATGTTTTGTAGCATTGCATTGAAAACTAATATCTGTTCTCAAATCTGGTCATTGAGAACCCAAGTAGAATCTCCTGAAGTCTTGTAATAAACTCTTTCAATTGCTTGGCTCATGTTAGTCACTTAGATGGACTGGTATACATATTCTAAAGTCTTTCAATTGCTTAGCTCATGAAAGTCACTTAAATGGATTGGCATACGTATTCATTTGTTTGACTGTTTTAAATAAGTGAATATCATATTTTATTCTAGAGCACATGACCTTTTTTTTTTACTGCTCTCAACTAACACTATTAAGACTTCTCTCTAATCAGAGATACATTTGTCTCTGGGGAAAAAACACGCTGAAGAATGATTTGCCTGGAGCTTAAATAGGGACTGTGTATTACATTTTTTAAAATTTAGCTCATGTTGAGTTGTAGAATAAGGTCTCCACAGATGTTGAAATTCAGGGAAAGATGAATTTGTGGAAAGCAAAGAATTAAATACTTAAAATGTACCATGATGTAGAACAGTAGCGTTGTAGGTTGCATGGTTGCTGATAAATGATCATCAATCGGCTTAGGGGAACAAGGGGTTTATTTTCTTACTATAGTCCGGTTACAGTCTGTCCAGCTTGATGGGAGAGCACACACCAACACCGGGGCTGAGGGAACTGGCCACACCATCTCCACATAATGGCATCCTTACTTGCCAGACCAGCATGTCTGGCCAAGTGTACAAAAGGAGGCCCCAACTCTCTCAACCAGCTCTCTGTGATTTATCCAGGACTTAATTCCACCCACCATAGGCTGAGCCCTCCCCATCAGCTAGACAATTTCCTGCAGGCTTGCTCTGGGCCCAACTCAACCACTAATTGTCCACAAATGTGCCTAGAGTTCAAACCCTCAATTGTCAAGTTGACACCTGTGCCTATGACACCTGTACCTATGACAAGTAAAGATGTGTTGTTGGAAATAATTTGTTTCTTTTTTCCCTCTTGATGGTCTTCTACTTACAAGCTGTTCATTATGTCTACGTAAAATACTGAAGCAAGATTAAAAATAATTCTGGAATATGTGAAGGCTCCACTATCTCCCATAATTCTAGCAGAGAGGTAGGACCTTTAGGGTTTTGTGGACAGGTGAGGAAATTCTTGACAGTAGATGATAAAGTTAACATACTGGAGTAAACATTGTGTGCTCCATTCTATGGCCCATCTGGAACTTGAAAATGCATTACTATTTGTAATAGTCTTCAGAGTTCAGTTGGGTTAAGGTCATGCCAGAATAACTGGAATCTTAAGGCCTAGCCAAATTGGTTTGAATCTTAAATCCAGTATATTCAATATTCTTATAAGAAGAAGAAATGTTTATGACACAGACACATATGGAAGAAGGCCATGTAACAATGGAATCAAGAATGGGGTATTCTTTTGTAGACATATAGCTGTTTTTTTGATTCTTTCAGAGTTTCATTCATGATATTTTCATACATTAATCCTCATTTTCCCATTTTCTTCCTTATCAGACTCTCTATTTTATGTCTTTTCAATGTGCGGCCCATGGAATTTTACCTGGGTTGCTACTGATAGCATGTGCTTGAACACTTATTATAGTATGAATCTTATCAGCACACATAGCATTGAGGAAAGTATCTTCTCTCCCTCCCTCATCTATCATTAACCTTCTGAAGTCTCTCAGGCCAGTGAGAGGCCTTTGAGATATTCTCCCTTTCATGGTAAGAGGTTGATATGACAAATCCGATGTAGGTATTGGGGAAATACATATAGCTGAAGTAAATTCATGAGTGCAACAATTCTGTCATGTCCATAATATAATACTGCCACACTATGTAGTTTCCGAAGTCAATTGAAGCTGGGAAGAATGAAAGGGATCATTCTGTAGAGCCTTCAAACATAACATGGTCTGGCCAATGTCTCAATGTAGGATTTTTGCCTTCAAGTAATAATTAAGGTGATTCATCCATTGATTAACTTACTTCATGGAAATTTCTATAGTAAGTCTAGAAATCAATAGTGGTAGCTATTCTTGTTTATGTGGCTTGTGTGAATCAATGACAAGTTCTATAATGTTTAAATAATACTGTTTTTAATATTTTTTCTAAATTCTAAATTTGGCTAGATTAATTTATAGATACTTTTGATACAATAAATGCACTACTGATGTCTGCATGTATTGCTTGTACATATCAAAAATAGCATGCTAGTTTTTTCTTAGTACATCTGCATAGGTTTCCTTGAGAATCATTAGGGAATGAAACTATGAATATTATAAAAGAGGATTATGTAATACCGAGTTAACTTCTTAATTAAAGCAGTGTTGCAGTTCCGCCTGCATGGTTGTTGATCAATGACCATCAAACGGCTTAAAGGAACAAAGGTTTATTATCTCTTATTATCTGGTTACAGTCTGTTCAGCTTAATGAGAGTGCATGCACCAACATAAGGACCAAGGGAACTGGCCACACCATCTCTATACAATGGCTGATAGAGGGTTGATCCTTACTTGCCAGACCAGCATGTCTGGCCAAGTATACACAAGGATGCCTACTCTCTCAACTAGCTGTCTGTATTTTATTCCAGGGCTAATCCCACCCACCATGGGCTGGGCCTTCCCCATCGGCTAGACAATCTTCTGCAGGTTTGCTCTGGCCCTAAATCAACCACTAATTCTCTACAAATGTGCCCAGAGCTCAAAACTCTCAACTGTCAAGTTGACACCTGTGCCTAACTATTACAAGCAGTATGGAAGAAATACGATATTCAAGTTGCAATGTTGCCGCTACCATATATGGTATATTGCCTACATCTGTACTCAAATAACAGAAATGTCAGACTTTCTATTACAAAGATTATTTGAGAAATGAATGAGCATACTTGAAGTATTTTATTAAGTGAATGGCAAAGTTTAGTGTATTAGAAAACTGTGTGAAAGACAGTTGAATAAGAACTGTATAAAGCCACATTTACAAAGCATATATCCGAAGATGGTATCAAAACACTGTTAATATTCTTATTATAGATGTTGAAAGAAATATTTTTGATATGAAATTATCTTAATCATTTAGAATGCCATTTTCACAAGGTCACCTAGGACCATGCAGCAGACCTGAGGTGACAGGGGTCATCTGCAAATGGCTTCCATCAAATGCATCCTAATCAGACTTGGCTGGGAACAGAAAACCACAGTCTAAAAAAGTAATTGTAGTACTTCATTGAAACGGGTCTTAAAAGTTCTCTGTCAGCACAGAGAGCTCTTCTTTCTAACCTACTTTTTAAGAAAAACTAACGATAAAAAAAGAGATTGGGCTCTTATTATTAGGCTCAAGAGGACAACCAAGAGCAATCTCAAAAGCATATATTGTTCTGGGGGGTCTTGGAGCCTCTCTGATCAACACCTCATTACAAGATATCACACAACTGATACTGGAGATTGTTTAATCACCTATGCCTTCTGATGGGAGTCGATCAGGACAATTTCTCTTTTTTCTTCCCTTCTCTGTGTTCCACTTAGTAGAGTATATCTGTTAACACTTTTAAAAATTGCACATTTTTGATAAATTATAATATCGAAGGTTTCTGTCTGGCTGTATCTTGCTTCTTTAGTGCCAGTTGTTACTCCCCTACCCAATCGGGTAACCTATCTCCAGATGGCATAGGATGGTAAAGAGGGAAAATGACAAAAATTCATTGCATTCATGTATGAAAGTCTCAAAGAAAAAAAAGAGAAAAGAAAACTGAGAATAGTGGTGAAGTCATCTGGACTGTGATGCCAGTCTAGATCACTAGGGTAATTGCTGATTGCAGATTGGGCATATTTAATTGTACAATTTGAAATTCATCCATTTTCCCATACAGCATTTTCAAGAGTAAAGTCAATGATGTCTTTATGTATGCACAATTAACAAAATGTATGAACAGTGCCATTTTTCTCAAAAGACAGTTTGTCTTCATTTCTGTCACTTTGTATGTAACAGTGACATTTGACACCTGAGGGTACTGGGCTGGTGTGTTTCAGGGTGGTCTCACTAAGGGCACTCCTCTTTCTTTCATTAGCTTTCTACTTCAATCCCTAGGACAGACCTTGCTAGTGCTCTGTGTATTGTATTGGAGTCATGCTGTATATGTTGCTTCTGTTCATTAAAATGATAATTAAAAAATGTATTCTCTCTATTTGACCCTTATAAAACCAAATTTCACACACTGTGCTCCCTGTTTCATGTCTTTTAACTTTATGAACAGAGAGTTTTAAGTTGTAATAGAATGAGAGAAAAATCAATGAATACCATTGGTTAAAATCTCAATTATGTCCCTTTAATTTAATAACATTGGGATAATTAAGTGCACTTAATGTCAACTGACTTTATTTAATAAAGTGGAATTCTTAATATTTTCATAATATAGTTTCAACTCTGTAAGACATCATTTATTTCATGAATTCTCAACACACACTTAAAACTAGCAATATCAATGCATTATTAAAACATGAAAATATTGATGTAATTAGACAAATTTTAACATCCACTAGGAGGAACTGAGTACTTTAACAAGAACAGTGAGATTTATGTCTTAAAATAGAAATACATTGTCAGTAGGTTCAGCTTCACACTGATAAAATTAAAAATTTAAGTTGCATGTCATTTTATAGTAACTTGGGGATTAAAAAGCTGAAATCTTGTCACAGAATTCATTCTTTTCTTTATGTTCCCAAGTTAATATATAGCCATGCTGACTTACTTAGAAAAACACTAATGACTGCATGAAATTTGGGTAGATACTGGAAAAATGAGAAAGTTAGGGAATCATGAAGATACTAGAGAAAAGTATCATTGATCAAGAAGAAAAAACAGTGAGTATAACGAAAAGGTACAAAGTTTGTCAATACTGGAAGAGGCCAGAGTGGCTAGGCAGTAGAGGATATTGGCTTTTACTTTTTGTGGAAATGGTGACTGATGAAGGCTTCGATATGTGACTGGCATTTTATCATGTTGATGGCATTAAATTTATTTTCATCTTTGTCCTCCTTTGTTTTGAAGGTATTTTGACATGAGAAATTAATAAATGCTAAAAATATTGATGAAAGCTTTATTTCACTTAAAACAAGTATATAATCCTTACCACAATCAAGACACAAGCATTCAGTTTATGCTCTTCCCTTAACTTTATAAACAGATAATCAAATGATTGAACTTAGTGTGTGTGTGTGTGTGTGTGTGTGTGTGTGTGTGTGTGTGTGTGGTGTATGTTTTTCTGTGAACATGTGCACATATGTGTGTAGTTCCATTTGAATGTGTGTGCTCAGGAAAGTCAGAGGCTGATGTCAGATGTCTTCCTGGATTGTTTTCCATCTTGTTTTTGCCTTTGGAAGCAGGCTCTTGTCACTGAATTTAGACATTATGTGTTCACTTAGACTGGATGAAAAATGAACTCCAGAGATCCACTTGTGTCTGCTTGTCAACTCCAATGCTGGGATCACAAATGCACATCACTGTATCTGGCTTTTATATCAGTGTCCGGGTTTTGAACTCAGATTTTCATACTTTCATGGCAGGCACATTACTGATTGAGTCATATCCCCAGGCACTAATTATATGCCTTGAAACCTTCCAAACTCACCAATAAGGTTGTAAAGAATTAGGTTAAAAAATAGAGAAATATTTGAATAGAAAATTAAATAATATTTATAAACTAAAACAATCACATAAGCAGAAATTTAATGTTCTTAGCTACTAGGGAAGTGCTAATTAAAACTACATGGAGAAACATTGACATGTTTATTATTGGTTTATATTTTTAATCATAAGAGTATTCAATTTTGTTTATTTCTCAATTGGGCTTGGGACTTCTCTATTTTTTCATTATTGTTAACAATGATTCTAGAACCATTCACAATAAATTCTTTGTATGGACATACATTTCATTTCTCTAGGATAGGTATTTAAGGAAGAATTATAAGATCATATGGCAACTTTCGATTTAACTACTAAAAAAAAATCTTTCCAAATTGTTTTTTTCCAGTGTCTGAACCATTTAAAATTCCACTAGCAATATATGATTCTTCTGTTTTTTCCCACAAACTTGCCAAAGATGTTGAATCTGATTTTCTAAATTACAATCTATTTTAGTTCCTTAAAAGACATATACAAATTACCATAGATTTTGTAGCTTAAAAAACCACTCATCTTTACTGACTTACAGTTCTATATATGAGAAATATGACAGGTTCTTGTGAATTCTTTGCTTAGCATGTGATGTGGCCAGTGTTAAGATGTCCACCAGGCTGGGCCCTTAGTTGAAGACCTTTGTGAGAAATCTACAGTTTCTTAAGATTGTTGAAAGACACCAGTTCCTTGTGATTGCAAGTTGTATTAGTTTCTGTGTTGTCTATAAAATCTGTTGTCAGACCTTTTAACTTGCCATCCTTTCATATGGACACCCTGCCTCCCCACTATGAACTTAGCAGTAGACTTTCCTGTTCTTATGCTTCAATTCTTGGTGACTTCTTATGTTGATGGGCAGAAGATGATTCACTTAAACTGCTCATGTGATTAGATTAAACACAGTAGGACATTCATTTTTCCATATAATAAAACACAGCAAGGGAAATACCTAAGATAATGTTTTCAAGTGAAAGCATTAAAAGCTAGAAAATACCCATTTTTTCCCTAGTTTTACAAACATAACAAGTGATTTTTTCCATGCCCTTCTCCTTTCCCCCTCTCTTCCTCACTCTTTTCTTTTACACCCTCTTTCCCTTCATCAATCCATCCCTCTTCCTCCCACCTCTTGTCTTTTGTAGGCCCCACCATTCCTTTTGGATTGTCTTCTTTCATAGGATCTCAGGACTTTGTGACAGATTGACTGACCCTTTCTTGAGTAGACCCACTGATAGGGGCACTCCCCTTCTCCTGTCTAGCCCTAACCTTAAGGTTCTGTCTATACAGGAATATTGATATGTCAGTCATTGTGCAGGTCTGGTGAGGATAAGACTCATTGCAGTGAGTTCTTAGACGCAGCAGCCCTGCCTTGAGTGCAATGCCATAGGCGGACTTCCACATCTTTAGGATCTTATAATCTTAATGTCCCCTCTTCTACAAGATTCTCTGAGCCTTAGAATGGGAAAAGATTAGGTTGGCCTGATTTTTGCTGCATTTTTCAGGGTCTCTGATTCTCTGCATTTTCAGTGGGTGTTGTCTGTTTCACTGCTCTTCCATTGTACTAGGCTGAATCTTATTTGTGTGTTGTATCTTTTCTTATCTAAAGATAAAACAAGAAGTGTTTAGATGGAAGTTTACTCTCGTGTTTGTGGTTAGTATTGAGGCATCTGTTCTTGTCTACTGTCAGTTTTCTGCCTGTCCACTGTTATTTGGGCAGGTTTACAGTGTGTTCCTTGTCATGAGGGGTAAGTTAGGGGACAGTAAATAGGTAGTTGGTTCCTTGAAGGCTAACTCCACTCTGTACTATGACCTAATCCTGTTCATACCTCTCCTTTAAGAATTTTTTTTACATAAAAACCTTTTATTTTTTAACTGTTTACCCATGTTCTGTTGTGTCTGCTCTTAGCTGGTGGGTTGTGGTTCTGGGCTTATCAAAAATTCCCTTTTATAGCTTTGGTCCTATTAGTGAAGTTTTATTTGTTGTGGTTCCATTTTCAGTCATTTGACATATTTTTTAATTTTCCTTGTGAATTTCCCTTGTGAATTCTTTTTATTAATGTGCTATTTCAAAATGTATGGCATATGCTCCAAATTTTGGCATTTCCTTAATTTCATCTTGTTGTCGATTACTAATTGAATTTATGAGCATATTTTATATTTCACTTGTTTAATGCTAGGTCTTTATACCTTTACTGTATACATGAAAATATAAAATGATTGTAACTTTCTTTAAAAAGCTGTGGCCTTGCATAGTCTCTATGAACTCTATGAAGGAGTTCAAAACACACATTCAGGGAAAAAATGTGCATTTTGTTGCTATTGGATGTTGTATTCCATAGATTTCAGCTGGGTTCAGGTGAATATGAGTCACAGATTATCTGTTTTAATTTTACTAATTTTAAAGAATAATATTCTGAAGACGTCATGAATGTGTTAAATACTAATGTATTTAGTATTTCTTCAGGTATCTTCTGTAGTGTTGACTTGTTGCAATGAATTCTTTTTGTTTGTGTTAATTTTGAAAGATGTTTACTTGTTCATCATTGAAGGGTACCTTTGATGAAGAAATAACCATTAGTTTTCAGTCATTTACAGTAGCGTAGTTATTGTTATACAGTAGAGTTTGAAATACATCATTTCATTTTCTTCTGACCATTAACCTGCCTACTGAAACACCTGCTATTATTTGATGGGTTGGAATTCATATGCAACTCACTGCTTCTCTCTTAAAGCTTTAAAACTTTCTTTGTTAGGTATACTTAGTGTTTGCACTATATGCAGTAGGGAAAAGTATTTTCTGGATTTATTATTATTATTTTTTTGCATTTCAAATACCTCTTGTTACTGAGTAGCAATTTCTTTTTCTGATTTTTGATAGTTTTCTTCTTTGACTTTATTCAATATGCTTTTATAACCTTAGTTTTTTCTAATTTATTTTAGATGAACTAATTCCACAGGCTTTTGAAAATATCTTCCTGGGTCCCTTTTTTAAGCAGCTCTGAATTTAGCTGAAAACAATTAGGCTTCAAATCAGAGACAAAGAACTTTTTCCACGGCATTGTCTAATCTTTAAATACCTGCACTTACCAGTTAACATAGAGTTCCGTGAAGGGAATCAGTGGGGACTAAACCAAGCTAGGCTCAGAAAGATCTCAGTCTCAGTCTTGCTCATGGAACTCTACATTGACTGGTAAATGTGGACACTTAAGGTAACCTTCGACATGGGTCACTAGTACAGGTGAATTAAAAAAAGGGTTTTAGGATGAGGAATCTTTGAAGGGGCTGCATGTTTAGGGAGTACACAACTAGGAAAAGTGGCTGGATAAAAGAATTGAACTACTCCCCCCGCCCCCAGGAAGACAACATAGTTTCTGCAGAAATAAAAAAAAAAATCAACAACACAGTGCTTAACACTTTCTGGGACCTACTTAGAGCCTGAGAATTAATCATACATCATTCATCTCCTTTGTTACCATTTTTAGATAACACTTGGTCTGCTACATAAATTATGTTTCTGGTGGATGTATAATGCTTTTTCTTTGTGAGCTTTGTCTACACACATGCACACACACACACACACACACACACACACACACACTTCTGTGCATTGCACTGTGTTTCCTATGTTTCATTAGCATTGACTGGTATTTGTTGAATTTTAATAACTTATTTATAAAAACTCACAGCAACATTATCATATACAAACCAATAATACTAGTTATCAGGCAATCTCTGAGATAATATCTAGAATGATCATTTGTTCAATTTTGATTGTTTCTGCTAGCCCCTTGAGGATAAAATAGGGCCTTTATGTACCAATCCAATTAGTGTACATTGTGCTGGAATTTTGGGCTTAGTTCACTGTTTTTTTTTTTAATTACCTATATTCTTTCAGTTAAATACTTAAGTTTGGGTATTAGGTTATTGTAGGGCCAAATCATTCTTTTCCCAATTTATTGGCGTGTTGTTCAGTAGCTGAAACCTCAACCCCATTTTCAGACTGCCAGCACCACCTAAAGCATAGAATAATAACTATGGAATCAACAACTGATAGATTAGTTCACTGTGACAATTCAGTATTGGCTAATGAAAAACAATCATTGTTTCATCTCCAAAGACTTTGGGAGAGTAACAGAATAAAGATAGAATGTTCTGAAATAGTCACTAGGGTAAAGTTCATCCATTTAAATCTAACAATCAGTAACAGAGAAATAAACATCACCAATTTAGGTTGGGTGCAGTCAATCTCTCTGCAATCTTGCCTTTCCTTCTCCGGCTTTCTCAGTAACTTTGTATTACAGGATTTCACTTCTTGTGTTATTTACCTTAAAACAAGAAAATATGGTTGATTGGCTAGGTTATGGTTTTTCTGTTTCTGGACAGCCCTGATTACAGGAAGACCACTAGAGGTCCCAAATCTTAACATCTTAAGTACTTGCCAATGGTCATGACTTCTGAACTAGTATCACCCCAATATATGTCTCACAAGATTTTCACTTCATGGTTCTTATCCTATTTTCCTTCCTCTAGCAAGAGGATTTCCGCAGACCAGTCCCCTGACACTTGCTATATAGGGTTGGACTTTTGCCTCTAAACTCAGTACAGATTTTTCTTTTTGATTTCTTTTTTTTTTTTTTTTTTTTTTTTTTTTTCTTTTTGATTTCTTGTCTTTGCACTAATGGGATGTCAAGAAAAGGATTTGCCTAGAATATATTGCATGTATACTTCAAAGTCCCTGCCTGCTTGAATTGTTCTTCTACATGACTCATCTCTGCTTTTTAGATTATCTAATACTGAAAGTACAGTATACATTTCCTGAGACTTTATTGGTCTTGAGCTACGGTGCCTGCCCACTGGGGTTGCAGTTACCGTGAACTAGAGTTGAATAACCAACCATCCTTTGGTTCTTTTGAATCCTCTGTATCTCTTTTCTCTCTCCTTTACATTTTCTAAAGTTTCTTTTTTATTTGCTGCCGAAACTTTGGTGTCTTTTTACTATTACTCACCTCAGATGTTGATGTCTAGCATCTATTTATTTATTGGCCAAAGAGCCTAGCATAGGTATATGGGTATTGTCTGCCATCTTGACACAAATCTTTAATACATAGTGGACACAATGAAACTTCATTGAAATATCAACCAAATTTCTGTCATTTTATGAAACTCAAACTTGTAAATTAAATGTAAACAAATGCACATTTATTCAAGTTCATAATAAAAGTAAAAATATTTTATTAAAGTATTAATTTAATGATAAACATTTAATACAAACATGACTTGAAATATTTCCAAATTACTTTTCCTTACTGTAGATTAGAATGCATCATAGTTTGAGGCTTTCTAGTTAAACATCTATTCTATCAAATATTCTACATACTTGCATATTAAAATTTTCACACAAGAAATACTTTTAAAACTTATAATGTACAGGTGCTTTAGTCTTGACTAAGTGGAGCATTTAAATGCTTTCAGAGTAATTTCAAATTAGAGACTAATCTTCACCTTAGATATAGCTTTGTGATCATTCATGATAACCAGAATCTTATTTTAAATTCTCTCTCTCTCTCTCTCTCTCTCTATATATATATATATATATATATATATATATACACACACACACATATCCACTTCATCTTTCACAATGTTTCCTCCAATGCCACATCCTTCAAGATGCATACATGTTGATTAAAAAAATCAAGTGAAAAGCTTGTTGCTGTCATGAATTGCATAATGGTTGCTATTCATTTTCAAAATAATGAATTTGAATTTAGTTTCCATGAAACCCATTGAATTATATTTATGACAATTGAGTTATGCATATAAATTTGTTTCAACCTCAACAAAATTGTATTCTACTAGCTAAACTAAAGTAGATGATTTCAAGTGGTCCAGTGAATGATGGCTTAGATATAGACTGAAAATGTACTGAAAAACTTTTGATCTGGAGCAGGAAGATGTTTGGAACATCAGTACTTAAAGCTCCATTGTGAAGTTTAATTTGTTCATACAATCTAAAGATGTCCAAAGCATCATTTATTGTCAGATCCTTTAGGATTTATATTGAAAATCAGGGTGGCCATTTAGAAGACCCAGAAAAGTAGTTTCACACAAAAATCTAATTTTAAACATTTTTCAAAGAGGCATCAGTCACCTGGTATAAAAGTTGTAGTACTTAATGAATATTCTGTGTCAATACTTTTCAAAATCATATCTAACAGAAATGATGTGTTCAATACACATGGTGTCTAAGTCATGAGCATTAAGTTATACAATTAATGATCAATATTTACAGAGTTTGAAGTAACCAAGTGAATTCATTCACCTTGCCACTTAATATGATTTAAAATAAAATCATCTTATGGTTTTTATCTTTAAAGAGTATAGTGAACTTGTTTCTATCAATGGATGATTAATAAAAATATGGTACATGTACTCAGTGGAATTTTCTTTAGCAGCACATAAAAGTGAAATTAGAAAATATGAAGAGAATTGATTGGTTCTAGAAAGTATTACTTTCAGCAAGATGATCTAAAGTCAGAAGGACAAAAATTACATGTTGTCTCTCATAGTCAGATCTCAGTTTGTAACGTAGACATGTATATATCTATGTGCAACCATGGTGATGCCTGGAAGGGAGATATGTAGAGGATAAAAAGAGGGGATGAAGAAGGAAAGAGGAAAAAACACACCTGACCTGAAAGCAATTGTGGGTAATTAACAAGGAGAAATAGGTGAAGGGAAGTGAGTGAGGGATCTGAGGAGAAGCCACAAAAATATACTTTGTGTGAAAATATCACTATAACATCCAATACCTGGTATACCAATTAAGAAACCAAATAAAAATGGAATATACTAGGTTCAGTAATAAAATCACCCAATCATCACTGCTGAGTAATTTTTTTAAATTAATAATAGTAATTTTTGATGGCAAACTTTCAGGCTTATTAAATTCCATATCTCTATAAAGGCATATGTGAAAATAAATGCTTATAGGATGAGAAAATTAGAATCTTTTCTGCAATTAAAGCTTATAAATACCTTAAAATATTAAGACAAAGAAAGAGCTATAACTATAGACTCATGAAATTTAATTCAGTGTCAATCATTCATATTCACTTGCTAAATGAAAATTCATGTATTATCTACATGTCAAATTTTGTAGTAGTTGGTGAGAAATAAATTATAATTACTCCTAAAAGGCCGTGAGTTGGCCTATTTATGCTCACAGTTTAAATCAAACATAAATTGTTTTTCTATTTCCTGAGTACATAGTGATTTGTGAGACCAATTTTAAATTTTCTTATGATTCCACTTAATAATTTAACTAGAGTCTTTCTATATTCTAAGCATGAGTGGAAGAGTGATTTTTCAAATTAATGGTAACATCTAAAAGGCATAGAAGCAATGCACGGATGGGCTAACTTAACATGTTTTTGATATGTGCAGATTTCTGAATAAATATGACTAATGAGGAAGTGCTCTCCACTAACAACGATGCAGAATAAGTATGTCCAATGTTTCCACGGCATAACCCCTATAAACTGGTCCTTAGCCCAAGGTAAATTTTAATTCAAAATGAGTCAATGAGAGTAAATGAAAGACATACTTCCGTTTACTTCCTTGTTCATAGCAGCCTTCTCCATGCTAAATTTGGCTGTTTGTTGTGATTCATTTTCCTGGCACCTCTGAAGATTGAACCCGGGAACTTTTATGTACTAGGCAAGCACACTGTCACTGAGCTATTGACCCGACCCATCTTTGTACTATGATGTATTTCTATGTGTCATATCTTACAAAGGCCTTATTAAAAGCTAAGATTTTCTGAGAATGACACTATGTTTCAAGGACCTTCCTAGGTACATAATTTTTATTGCTAAAAAGAGGCACATATTCTAAAGGTTAAATATTTTCTTCTCCAAGGACAGATGGGTATTACTGTTCACTCAAGACTTAATTCCAGACCAACTTCAATAATTCCCCTCCTAAACTCTTCTGGAGCACAGAATCCTATTTATAACAAATGCAGCAGAAATAACAAATGACAGCAAGAGAAACAAAGCACAGGTACCTTATGAATAAGTAATAAAATGATCAATAATCACTACTCTTGGGGAAATCAGAAAGGCAGGGCCAATAGATGCTTCAAGGAAGAATTGCTACAGACATCTCAAAGTGATAGATAAGTGGTTAGAAAGTCAGAGAAATAGAGGCAGATATGATGATGAATGCAGAGTGTTGGGACTATTTTAAGTGACTAATTTGATAAGATGTTTGAAAAGCATGAATGTATTTAGGAGACAACTTACTTGGCAGGGTGGAATTCAGACTTCAGCTAAACGGAGTTGATGAGGGTTGTTAAGGGACAGCTCGTAGGACATTCTAGCACTAATAAGATGCTGCGACTGAAGTTTGTGACAGAATGAGACATTTGTGGCACTTCAGGCATAGGGTGATGAGAACTGGTTGAACACAAATGAAGAAAAGAGGGAGAAATATGTGAAACAGTAAGAGATACTTGGAGACTGGGAGTAGGAGAGGCGAGGGATCCAATTCATCCAGTATGACAAAATCTTTTGAAGAATTATTAAATTCTCTCTTTTTCTAATTGGTTGTGAAATTCTGCCAGTTGCTTCCTAATGAGATAGGAAATGTGCCAAAACTTAGTCTACTGAAAAAACAATCCTGAATTTATCCCAGGTGCTTGGGACGTGTGATGGAGTGTGAATAGGAGAAATGAGAAAGCTATCTCAGAATGATCTCCCGTGGTGTTGATTTAATAGCAAGGCTACTGATTGGAGACAGAGTGAAAAGGGATTTTATTTTTTGTTTTTTGTTTTTTGTTTTTTTGTTAGTTCATTGCAGGTCAAATGACTATGCATTATGATTGCCAATTGTTGCCTGGAATATCTGCTCACCTATGGAGTCTTCTGCCAAAGAGGATGTTGGTAAAGATAAATCATTAAATTTTTCTCATTGATAGTCTCCCAGATATCCAACGTGGTTGATGCCCTGTTTGAGAGAATGCTGCCAGGGGCTATTGGCTCCGCATTTGTGGGTCATACAGATCCCCTTTAAGCATGCTGCAATTTTTTAATGTGAAAAATATTTTTTAATTTGTAGTGTTAAAGTCTTTATGTCCCTGGAAACACACACACACAAACACCCCACCCACACACAACTACCACTGCCACGACCACCACCATCGTCCTCACAGAAGTGCTTAGTATTGTCAAATTAAAGGGATATAACTGTGATTCATCATCCCTCACACTGCACTCAAGCCAGGTGATTGATGACTATCATTACTTCAAGTGTGGTCTAGTAACCACCTTCTTTAGCACATAGATGTCATATAAATGCAAAAATCTGGGACTGGGGAAGTTGGATCATGGGTTTAAATGGTTGCCAAAGAAACAAAAGAACGGTAGTTGGGCCAGATTCCATATAAAAAATACAGGGCAGTGGGTTGCAACTTGCCTGTAATTCCAGACCCAGAAGGTGGAACTTGGACTGTCTTTATCTGGGATAGACTCACAGCAAGGTAGAAAAACAATCAAGAGTGACTCACATAACAACACCTTTGGGCCTCCACATGCACATGCTCATGAGCACACATGTATATTTTACCCACATAAAAACATGCATTTACATGCAACTCATATATACCCACACATGAAAAGAAAAATTAAAGAAGAAACAGAATCTCAGGGCCCACCAGAGACTATTGAATTTGAATCTATTTCTAACAAGATCCCTTAACTGTCAGGCATATAATCAAAAACTGAGAAATATGATCTTCATTCACTGTGGTTATCATTTTTTTCCAGCTTTTCTCTTCAACAAACACTTAATGATATTTGTAATCCTTCAGTTAGTTCCCTTTACAATCATGCAGGATGATTCTCAAGGCAATGTTACAAGACACTTGTGATAGATTTTATGACACCATTGCTTGTGTAAATCTGGACTATCAAGGAGAATGCATTACTTTTCTTTGTATAACCAAAATAGCTGATACAGCTATAACAAGAAGAATATAACAAGAGGCACATAATGTACAAGATGTTCAAAAGATTATTTGTAAATAAGGCCTTTAATTCATCACAGTATTGTGACTGATGAAATATGAATTGTTTTCTCATATTTGTCACTCAGTGTCACACTCAGTGAAACACCCCAGAGAGGTTCTTCAGAAAGGCTTCACTTCACCCAAAAATGTTCATTGGCAATTTTTATTTTTATAGGAATCTTGGTGGTTATTAAGTCTGCTTATATCAAGTCTCTGTTAACTACTAAAGGAAAAGAGCTTAAACACTGTTTGTGACATCACATTCACAATGAATAATTCAGCTGAATTCAATGTAAGAAAGATATTTAACGTGAAGCTTTGCTGAATGATATAAAAATAGGTGTAAAGGATATTGCTACATTAAAAGCTGATAGAACTTGAAGGCAATGCAGAAGGTATTGAAATCTAGTGAATATTTAATTATACACATCAGCAACACAGATTTTTCTAGTATATTCTGTGAAAAGGTTTGTGGCTTACATCAGCTGAACATAGAATCCGTGTGTAAAGAAATGTGTAGGTCACAGACTGACTGAGCACAGAAGCAGATTCCAACTAGTAAGATCTCACATTTCAAAACCGGCTGCTGCTAATTTGACCAGTTTATTTTTCTTTTGCACCAGCAGCGTTTCTGCTAAGGCAAAGTAAATGTCATGAAATGTTTTGTTTTCCAGCAGCCATGGGCAAATAATTGGCATCTGTTTTCTGTTGTCTAGCTGCAGTTGGGTTTTCTGAAACAGAAGTTTCCATTCCTCATCTAATAACTTGTTGATTTAGGACTCTCATGGGGGAAAAAAAAAAAGGAAGAAAGAAAAAAAATAGCTTGGAATCATGTGGGCTTTACAAGCCTGGATTGACTCACAGTGCATTCCATCACAGGAGATTAAAACTCACTGTTGTCTCCAAAAATAAAACAGGACAAGAAATCGGCAACTCTTTTTGTTTCAAGAAACCAGAAACAGTCGAGTCTCTGTGTTGCAAAGGTAGACAGGCCCAAAGTCCTCTTCAAAATAATTTCGTTCACCAGTCTTTGACAAGTGCTAAATGTGTTTCCTGTTACAGACAAAGGAAAGAAGTGAAACTTCCCGAGTGCAGAAATTGGGTTTGCCTGAAATTTAAACACTTCTAAAAGCTTGGTTAAGAGGGGGCTGTGATTATTTGTAGAGCAGGAAAGGCACTTAAGGCTGTGACTGTAGGAGGCTCACTGTTTTTAATGTTTAAGAGCAGATAAAATGCCACTTTCCCTGACTTCAGGCGTTCTTCTGGCTGAGGACTAGGCCATTAATAGTCATTAACACTCTTTCAAATGTATTGCCAGAGTGGTAATGAAATCAACACCTTCTCATCTTTATACTGAAACTATGCCAAGGCACATTTGGTCTTGTCACTACATCGGGATGTGCAGTGCGATGTGCCTGCTACTTAAGATATCAACATAAACACTGAATAAAAACATAAATCTTTTATGATGTTGGGATATGTTGCTATTTTATTGTAGATCAACATAGATCAGTTATTCAAAACTAGCCCACTGCTTAACGGATGGGGGGCAGACAAGTCAGTAATGATGAAAGCACGGTCTATTTCCCTATTCCAAGATAACCATTTTTTTTTCAGTTTTTCAAATAAACTATTACCTGAAAAACCATTGTTAGAATTTGATTCTGTGTCATGACTCCTTCATTTGATATTTGTGGAATGATCTCTAATACCAAATAACATAGTAAGGATATTTTATTTATTTAAAGGCAGCACTTATTCTAATAAGAATGTTCAAAGTCTACAAAACTAATTTTAAAATATAGATAACGTTCTCAGTTACTTCCCCAACCTACCTTCCTTCATAATGATATAATATGCTGATTATAAGAATATAGACCAAGAAAAAAATACTGAGAGTGGAGGAGCAGAAAATATGGAGGGGGCAGGGAGAGAGAGACAGAGAGAGAGAAGAGAAGAGAAAGGAAGATAAGAAAAGAGAGGAAGAGAGGAGAGGAAGAGAGGAAGAAGGGAAGGAAAGAAGTCTTCCTTGTTATCTGGCTTTACTTGCAATCTTTCTTTTCTTTCTGATTGTTATTTAAATGTATTAAGTTGACAATACTAATCATAGCATCAATAGTCATTATTACTTTATGGAAAGACTATAGTCACTAAAATATGCTGGATATTGAGGATTTATCAACTTTGTAGCCAAGAGAAGTTAAATTTAATACATGTTAATTAGGACCAATAGTTAAAGGAATATTTCCCCTCTGTGATTCTATAAAGAGCCACAGGTTAATGACTAATATGACATAGTAGGAAAGCTTCAGCATCTCAAAGATTTACCCATTTTTTTTAGATGTCAAGGGATATGTTTTTTTCAGAGTTTTATATATGAGTAGAGTGAAATTATATCTTCACACCTTCATCCCCAATTCCATACCTCTTCTTTTTCCTATTGCAGCTCTTCTTTTTCCTATCAGTCTGCCTCCTATTTTCATGTCTTTTGTATGTGTGGCTCACTGGCTCCATCTGGGTTGCCACTGATGGCATGTACCTGTACACTTGTTGGAACATAAGAAAGTATTTTCCCTTCCCACCCACACAACAATAACCCTCAGCAGTCTCTTAGGGAAGTTGCGGAATCCTTCTGAGATCGTTCCTTTTACAAGATGACATTTCGATAGGTCAAATCCTGTGCAAGTCTTGTGGAAATACACATAACTTCAGTGAGATTATGGATACGACAGCCCTGCTGTGTCCAGAAAATAATGCCGGACTGCACCTCTGTCCCAGTCAGGTTCTTACAGTTTTACTGCCCTTCTTCCATGATGCTCCCTGAACCGTAGGGTGGGGGAGGTTGTTCAGGTGTTCTGCTTGAGACTAAGCAGTACACAGTCAAATGTTTTCTGCACCTTTTCAGTTGTGATTTTCTGTAACAAACACCTTTCACTGAAAAGGAAACTTCCAGATGGAGCGATGAGTGGTCCTCCAATCTATGGTTATAATGACAAATGTTTAAATGACAGCTTGAAGGTTTGATGTAGTGTCTTTATGGCTAAATAAATCAAGTGGAAAATAATTACCCGCTTGATGGTTTTCACAGTCCATTGCTGCTTCTTATAAATGTTACTCTTGTCTCTTGTTATTTTCATATGAAGAGCCCACATTTTCAGGAGTTCTTACACTATAATGTCAAAATATCTTCTGTCTTCACTTTGACTCTTCTGAAAGAAGCTTCTCCCATGTGTCCTGTCTTCTCTTTTTCCAATATGGAGCTGATGCAGAGTTTTTTATTGATTGTTAGACAAGAAAGGACATATTAATAAAGTAGTCTTATAAAATCCACCCAAAACTTGATAGGATATAAAAGTAAAATATACAAGCACAAGTAATAGTAGGCACTGCATTTTGTTAAGACGTATGATTTACCTAGGGAGAGCTGCTCTTTCTGGTGGTCCCAAGTATGCGCTCTCTTCCTTGAATTTCCTTTTGGTTTTAGCTTCCTAAGTAGACAAATTTCAATGAAAAGTATTCCTTCATTATACATTAGAAAGTATCTGCTTATGTGAAAGACAGACTATAGGAACTCTAATTAATAAATAATGGAAAACTCAAGGCCTGGCATAAAGATGTTTCTTATTCTGTTACAATATTCATGCATTGATGTTGAATATGCTATGTGATGAAATTCAGTATAAGACAGGTCAGTGCATGGAAACAGATAAATAATCACTCTGCCTTATGTTTATGAAATATTTCCTAAAATATTTTACAGTAATATTGTCAGATACTGTACTTTAATAATTCATAAGAATGTTTCCCCTTGAATTTTTAGTCCTATTAGAGGGTCAGTTGTAGTGAAAACATTCACTTTTAAGAATATTTTGAAGTATTTTGAAAAAATTTGATTCTTTATTGTTTTGGGTATGTATATTATATGTATAAAGTATGCAGGTATGTAGTAATGCATGATTTGTGTGCATGCATGTTCATGTGTGTAAGTTCATGTATGTGTACCACACCATACTTGGAGAGGCGAGCAGCCAACATTGGGTGTTGTTCTTGCCTTTCAGCTTCTCTGAAATATGGTCTCTTTGCTGCTTTATGGTACACTTGCCAGACTGTATGACACACAAGCTTCCATGGATTCTCCTATCTTTGCCTCCCAAACTGTCATAATAGCATTGAGATTAAAAACATGTGCTCTCTTGCCCATCTTGGTGGGTTCTGCAGGTTCAAATGCATGTCCTCATGTTTGCATGAAAAGCACTTCATCCACTGAGCCTTCTCCCCAATTCCTGGTTTTTAAAATTCTTATGAATGGTATTAAAAGACTTAGACATAATATATTATGTATATATAATGTATATTATGTATATTTACATATATATGATTACATTCAAATAGTTGCATACATAAGTGCCTATTTATGAAACTTTAAATATAGTTAAGACACAGGATACCTTTTCTACAAAACATGACTATTTACATTATACTGGTTCATGTTGCTTTGAAGACTGCTGTAATTTTACAATTGAAACACTTGTATTTTTAATATATTAATTAATTAATTAATTTGAGATGAGAGAGAGACAAGAGAAAGAGAGAGGGGGTTGGGTGTTCTATAATTAAACTCTTAACAGGAATTATAGAAATATACAGGACTTCTGTTAACATACCTAGCCAATGGAAAGCCACACAGCACAAGTGAGTTCTTTCAAGAGCTACCTACCTCTTAAAAAGGATACTCAGCTCTACCTTAAACAAAACACTTCAAATGTTGTTACATTAATATATTCAGGTTTTTCAACATTTTGAAACAATATTATAACACCTTTAATATTACATCTTTAATAAAACAAAAACTAACCAGGCTAAAGATATTGTATCAATTGTATCATACTTATCAAGAAAATACAAAGACACTACCAACTAATTAAATATTTTAGATTCATTTTATGTGTTTGGTGAATTTCAAGTGTAAACTTATTTTTAAAATCCCAAATCTTCTAGATCAATTCCTTAATTTAGGCTGTATTTGTCATCCAGTTATTATTTCTCACAAAACACAAGAAGATACAGTATTCTGGTAAATCTAGATAAAATTCAAAATGTGAAGACTATAATATATGGCATAGGAAATTTTGGGATCCTTATTTATTTTGGTTCCACAAATGAAATGAAAGATTTCATGTTATGGTTAACCTTACTAATTTTTTTAGGAGTTTGGATAATTCTGCATTTTAGACAGGACCAGGGGAAATGATTTAGTTGGCAAGTGCTTACCATGCTCATGTGGATTGGATGTGATTTTTGGATCTCCAATACCCATTTAAAAACCTTGATTTGGGGGTGAGAATATACAGTCCCAGCACTGGAGAAATGGAAATAGGAGTCTCTAGATCTTTCTGGCTTGTAAACTCTAAGTTCAGTGAGAATCCTTGTCACAAAGATAAAGTGGAGAGAGGTGATGTGCTTCAATTGATAATCATAAACCGGAATAACTGTTTTGCACTCCTAAGTTGTGTGGCCATGTATTTATATCAGCAATAGAGGAGAAATATACTTTCTGAAAAGTCATAAAATTTGTGGAAAGGAAATTAAATTTTGTTTTTAAGGACAAAACAGTGTTGGGTCTTAACATCAATCCTACTGTTTTTAAGTTCTAGCTTTTGCTGTTATTGTTGTTCATTTTGTTTGCATATTTGTTTATTTGCTTTTACTTGTACATGGATCTGGATGGAGGCCTGAAAAAACCTGTGACTTTTCATCAAGCTATTACCAGGACGTGCATGTGTATTTAAAGCCAATGACTTTAAAAATCTCACTTTTAGTCTAGAAACATAGACAAAAATTTTAAGAGGTATGATCTGGAAACCCAAATAATTTATATTTTTATCAGGCTTGATTATTTGTGGGAATAAAGTTATAATTTCAGGGTTATATTACATTTTAATAAAGCCTCAGTTTCCCCGTTGTTGCTGTAGGAGATATACTAGAACAATGCTTATTGATCAAATTTCTAAATGTATAACTTGCTTCTTCTTCTTCTATTTAGTAAAATGGAATAAAATACTGCAGGGAACAAACCCATTTTCTTCTGAGGTTCTAACTCTGGTTTGACTCCCATCAGTTTAAATGTCAGGGTTGACCATGCTTGCTATACTCTGCCTTTGTCATGAGCTCCTCAGCTCCTGCTCCTTCCTCTGTAGCACGAAGCAGTTCCTTCCCAATACAGTGAGGGTCACTGTATTTATTCAGTGCCAATAAGTGAGGAATAAATTCTGACATGTTGGGTAGGATCTTCGTTATTGTTTTGCAAATTAACTAACTGAAACAAAATAGTGATAATGTGTTCTGAAGTTTAAGGTTAATAAGCTACTGATTGCTTCTAAAAGATAAAACTGCAGGCACATTATTTTAAAGGCCCATTTTGCTGAAATAACTGATAAATGAGCTTATGCATAGAATATGAGCATAAGCATGAAATCTTGAGCCGGGTAGAGTAACTTCATTTCTCTTCACCAGTTCTATACATTCTGTCTTGGCCTGGGCTCCTGTGTCATTATTGACTACTTGTGACATACCACCAATAAGACATTCATGAAGTTATTTTACTTCTTTGCATAACATGTTTGCAATGTGAGTATGCATGGGTTCAGGTATCTTTATACAAGAACACACATGCTTGTGGAAACCAAGTTCCATCACATTCCATCTTAATCACTTAAAGTCTCTCAGCTGAACCCAGAGCCCTCTGATATAGCTAATCTTATCCAGTTTGTTCTAGAGATTACTGATTCTGCCTCCCAGGTTCTCAAATTATAGGCAGGTTACCAGATCCACTTGGCATATATGTGGTACTGGAGATTATTTGAGTCCTTTTCTTCTTTTAGCCTCTGTCTGATTATTTACAGTTCTGTAGTGTCCACCTGCCACTATTCACAGAACAATGCCATTTAAAATACTATGTTCATCTTTCCAACGTGCCTTTATAAAAAGTTATTTACAATAATAAATAGTTCATTTTCACAATTTGATCACAAATTATTTTTGTTTTTCACTTCACCAAAATATTACAGCAACAAGAAGAACACTGCTAAATGCAACCAAGTTGTTACCTGAGAGTTATCCTACCTTCCTGGGAACTTTTATATTTTTATATTTTTCAGTAAGTCATTAGGACTACAACTCTGATGTATATCAGATACATAGTGGCTACTTTTCTATCACCTATCCCCTCCCATAATACTGACTGAATAATTTTAAAATCCTTCTGAAAAATTGATGGATATTCCCACACTCCTAACCATGACCAATGGATAGTTTCAGGCTGTTTTGACTATAGCATACTATTTCTCATCAAATGACCAAAGAACAAAAAACTAAGAGTATCAATGTACACTTAAAAATGAATGCATCTGGTGCTGGCAAAACTGGATCTCCACATGTAGAAGATTAAAACTGGACCCGTACTTGTCACCATGTACAAGAATTAATTCCAAATGGATCAAGGACCTCTCTATAAGGCCAGAGACTATAAAAACCGTAATTGAAAGGGCAGGGAACTCCCTGGAGCTGATTGGGCTAGGCCAACAGTTCCTAAACGGACATCCAATAACACAGTCACTACAACCAACACACAACAGATGGGATCTTGTGAAATTAAAGAGCTTCTGTTCAGTTAAAGAGATTGTAACTGGAGCACAAAGGCAACCCACAGAATGGGAGAAAATCTTCACAAACCACATATCTGATAGAGCTTTATTATCCAGAGTGCATAAAGAACTTAGAAAACTAAACACCAAGGAAACTAATGGGCCAATTAAAAAACGGGCCTTGGAACTTAAAAGAAACTTTACCAGGGACTTAATTAAAATGTCTAACAAATATCTTAAAAAATGCTCCACATCCTTAGCCATCAGGGAAATGCAAATCAAAACTTCCCTGAGATATCATCTCACCCTTGTCAGGATGGCAAAAATCCACAATACAAACAATACCAAATGCTGGAGAGGATGTGGATTGCTGGTGGGAAAGCAGGCTCATACAACCACTCTGGCAAGCCATCTGGTGATTCTTAAAGAAGTTAAAGATTGAAATGCCATATGACCCTGTTATTCCACTTCTGAGACTAACCCCTCATACAGCAAAAATTCACCTCGATAGCACAAGCACGACCATGTTCATAGTAGCACGTTTACAATAGTAAAGTCTGGAATCAGCCCAAATGTCCAACAGTTGACGAGTGGATAAGGACAATGTGGTACATCTATACAATGGAATACTACTCAGCCATCAAAAATGATGAATTAATGCAATTTGCTGGGAAATGGATGGAATTAGAAACAATTGTATTGAGTGAAGTATCCCAGACATGGAAAATTAAGCACTGTATATACTCCCTAATAGATGGGTCCTAGTACCAAACTCACTTAGAGACACTCAAAGACAAATCTCTGTAATACCTACAGTAATTGCAAAGATTATAAACAGGAGGGAAGGGGAAGGAGGGCCCCTGCCAGAAACAAGGAGAGAGGGAACTATGTTACAGCAGAGAAAATAGGCCACCATCAAGGACTACAAGTAAGTAATGAGACATCTGGTTAAATCCACAGACTTTCCTTCCTGATCATATGCAACTGATGGGGTATGATGTCATTCTAGAGTTTGCTGTTTTTATTTTTTAACTTTTATTGAACAATATCCAAAGAGTATGTATCCCCAGTGATTCCTGGGAAAGAGCCTAAACAACACAAAGATTCTACATTAAACATAAACACATACTAAGAAGAACATACCAGACAGCAGAATGGAAGCTGAGTTTCTGATGCTTTCTTGGCTTCTGACTTGACCGCCTGGAAGCATATTGTCCTCTGGAATTTCAGCTAGAAAGTCTTTTTTTTTGCCTTCATCTCTCTAATCAAACCATGGCAAGTAAAAGCTCTACTTTTGTATGTGTAAGCTAGAAAGGGGTAGCACAAGTGCTTAAACAGACTTTTCACATGTTTGTCCTACCATAGTTATAGAAATCACTCGGGGACAATTATAGTGACCTATCAATACTCCAACTGCTTCCTGAAGTAGGTATTAAAAAGCATGTGTCTCCTGAAAATTTCCACACAGAGAATGAACACCTGGAATATTTTCTGCAATTTTCCTAATCACCAAGGTACTGGTACTGATGTTGAGTCAATCACTATATAATTCTGACTAATATTTGCGACATTAGCAATTGTGGTCTTTATTTCAATTCTTCCCTGTTCCTTTCTGTCTTTTGTCTTTTTCTCTTCTCTCTCTCTCACATGCACACACACACACACACACACACACACACACACACACTCGTGCACTCATGCGTGCATACACACACAGACTTTGTATCTCTTTTAAATCTGTTACTTCCAAACTTACTTGCTTATGACAGCAACATTTTTAGTTCTTTCAAATACTTTAACTTTTTAAAAACTATATCTGATTGAAGAATTGACCTGACTCAGACATAATTTGCCTATGGAAACGTATATAGAGAATGAAATTTTTACAGTAATTGTCATAATAATAACCACTTTTTGAATGATTCCCATGACTTCTTTGTATGTGTGCATATGTGTAAGACGTATGTGTATGTTTTGTGTGTGTGTGTGAATGTGTGAGACAAAGAGTCAATGTTGGGTGTCTTTTTTATTATTATTGTTCTATTTTACTGAGAGAAAATCATTCACTGAGCCTTCAGTCACTATCTAGACAGGTTGATTAGAGAACTCCTAGTATCCTCCTGTCTTCTACTAGTGCTGGTGTCACAAATACTTGACAAATAACATACTGGGATTTGGAAATCCAAAATTAGGTCCTCTTACTTGAACAGATAGCAGTTTTAGTCACTGAGCCATCCTCCCCATCCCCTATTAATTCTTTTTTTTTTTTTTTTTTAATTTTTTTTTATTATTATTTATTCAACTGTGTGTACGTGCGCGCGCGTGTCTGTGTGTGTGTGTGTGTGTGTGTGTGTGTAGAACCACGGACGAATTCGCGAACCACCATGGACGCCTCCGCCCCGGGATTCACAGGCTCCGCCCTACCAGGACGAGAAGCGCAGGCCGCCCCCGCTTCCGTCTGGCGTCTATACGTGGGATCTGGGATCCGAACTCGGGACCTTCCGCCTGCAAGGCGGAGGCTTAACCCCTGAGCCACCTCTCCAGCCCATCCTATTAATTCTTAATATGGCAATTTCTCTAATGTTTACTATTTGCCACTTTAAAGCATGTGGTTTGCACAATTTTCAAGTATTGATTAATGTTTATTTGATCAAAAGATTTTTTGGTAATTCACCAAGACAGAGATTATTTTCTAGGAATATTGTTAGCTTCTTAAATCCTAGCACGATGTATGGCAGTTGGTAAGCGCTGTGTATGTTGAATGAATGGGAGAAAAGATGGCATACTGTAGAGTAGAAAAAGTTGAATGACAGCACTGTATCAGACAACCTGGATAAATTTAATTTAATAAGATGATAGAATCTAGAAATACAACAGAATAAATTTTATTTCATAACTATGTAATTTTCAATACAGTAAAATAAGTGTTCGCCTAAAAAAATTAAAAGCATAGCTTCAAGTGCATTTTCTTTTCCTTTCTTTCATTTCATGAGTAACTGAATTAAAATAGTAGATGTGGATGGTTTAGTCTTGGTGATACCAAATTTAGAGAGACTAAATACTACCAAAGTAGCATGTCATAGAACTGAGTCATGAGCCTTTGAGAAGTTCTTTTCAATCGTTGATTTGGAAGGAATATAAAGTTTGCCTAACTCTGTGACTTTTTTTTTTTCATTCCATAATGGATATTCTTCTTCTCTCCTTCCAGAAAACGCTAACACTAGTTATGGGGTTAAAAGAAAAGAATTCCTCAAATAATTCCTTAATCATAATCATATTTTCACTTCTCAGAATAAGAAAAGAGAAAAAGGGACAAAGAGATGAAAGCAATTTTGATTAGTGTTTAATGATGATTAAATCATTTAATTTTCTTTGAATAAATATTTCTCATTTCCTCTCTACAGATCAAAAATGCATGACTCAAGGGGATATTTATCTGTGTACATGTGCTATATTCATATGCAACTATCAAAATATACTTGACAATATTTTATTTATGGAGTCTAGTGCTTTACTTGGAGCAGTAGGTAGTTGTAATTCTTTACTCCATTCATTTGTTCTTGCTATCACATGTCATTAACAATCTCTTTATATGCCACGTTTCCTATTTCTTCTTCACCTATGCCTGTCAGTGAGCTTAACCTCCTCATGTTTCTGAAATAGGTATTTTGTGGAGACAAAGTTTCTGTCTTGATGCAGACGGTACCTATCAGAGGCTAAATGGTAAAATATCTCTCTGGGTGCACAGCTCCTAGTCATTTCCAATGTATTGAAATTCTTACTCAGAATTATTTTTGTATGAAAATGATGCTTTGTGCATTTGAGTCAAGTGTTCAGTTCACTTACATTGGTTTCCTGTTTTCTCTTAACTCTATTGCAAGTATTTTCAATTTTATGCTTCCTCTTACCTTCTGTTTTCAGCTTAAATGTGAAGAAACAGAGATTCCATTAATTCGAAGGTTGAAGGGTTTTATTAATTCAAGATAAACAATAGTAGGCTCCTTTGAAGATGGGAACAGGTGAGAAGGGCATGGGCTCTGCAGATAGTAAGTCATTCAATATTAAAGGAAAGACTCATTTCCTGAACCCTGTGACTTTTCACTGTAGTGCTCCAGTGCCTGTATAATTAAATAAAAAAGAAATGTTCACCCTTACATGTCATTAGCAATTTCTTTACATGCCACGTTTCCTATTTCTTCTTCACCTATGCCTGTCAGTGAGTTTAACCTCCTCATGTTCCTGAAATAGGTATTTGATGGAGACAAAGTTTCTGTCCTTAAGACTTGTGTCAGAGCTCATTTTGGACAACTTTCTAGTGTGTGAATCTTTTTGTGCGATATCTTCAATCTTAATTGAGACTCATTTCTTCGAGTCTACCTTTAAGGTAGTTTCAGCTGGAATTTCCAGGCAGAATTTCTCTTGGAAGAACTTTGGTGTGATTGACATAACAAATATGACTTTGACTTCCAATATAATGTTTTATATATATATATATATATATATATATATATATATGAGATTTCATATATATATGTGAGATTTCCATTAAAGTAATATAGCTAGCAAATGAATCCTCTGATTAGCTTTAACTATATAGCTTCAATGGTTTTAATCCAAAAGGCTAATCTTTTTTTTTAAATGGGTTTAAATCTTTCTTACATGAAGCAGATTTGTTTGGCATCTCTTCCTGTATCTTCAATACTTCATTTCTCTCTTCTTTTACTGTAAATGCTCAATAATCATAGTTAATGTTGAGTGATAACTCTGTGCTTAGAATTCAAGACTCAGTTAAAGTCTAAGGATATTGATATTGTCACCATCAGAAGGAAAACAAAAACACATGTTTCATACTAATCATCAATATAGTATTGTCCTACCCTAGTTCAAATAATCAGTAGCTCCATACTAGGCTTGAATGAGTAGCAGATGCTTTTTGAAACTGTATGAAAATCTTTATATAGCAATCTGAGCACAGGCATCTTCTTTCTGATGCTTATGTCTTCCTTTTGGTTTATAAAAAATCATAATCCATATTTCTTTAATTACAGGATCATGAATGATGCAGCACATATTGATCATATGTTATGCAAAAGAAGGATATCAGGATATTTTATTTTCTACTTCTTCAGCCACTTTCCAATTTTTTTCCTGTTAATATATTCTGAACGTATGCTATCATAAATATTAACTTTTTATATATTTTTTCTTAATACATTAGAAGGAAGAGGAACTCTAGGAGTGTGTCAGCTGTTTCTGAAGGTATCATATCTGTTCTGGTATCTTAATGCCCATAGAACTGGACTAGGTACATCAGGTTCATCTGGACATGTATTTATCTCAGAAACATCTAGCATGAACATGGGAATTGAAGGTTCTTTCATTGTTTAGAAGAAAGCTAAGAAACACAGTGGTTGATAGAAGTATTTTTATTTCTGCCCCTGAAGATAGTACTAGAAAAATATCAGCACATTGATTTAAAGGGAATCAAATAATAAAAATGAGAAAACATTTATATATAAACACACACACATACATACACACACACAAAGTATAAACCTTTATATGTGCGATTCTATATGAAAACATACAATTGCCTGGGAACTCATGGGATGAACTGCAAAATGAATTTGTGTGATGGCCTTCTCTTAACACAAAAACACAAGAACCCATAAGATTTCCTGGAGCTGCTAAATAGATGAGAAACACATTTCCTTCAATTGTTAGAGCTTCACCTCATCTAAATTATCCTCAAACAACAGAACTCAGCCTCAGAAACAAAGGGATAGGTCTAAGGGAGTCAAGAAAAAAAAGGGGGGGAATGCAAGTGACCTAGAAATGGGGGGGCACTTAAATGTGGGGAGTGATCAACAGCCTCATCCAACTATAAACACTATCACAACTTCTGGTAAGAAGAAGTCAGCGGAGCAAGTGGTGTGTAAGGCCCATTGGGAATCAATTACTCCCTGAATAGGTTCTAAATCCCCCTTTTGTCTATTGTCAGGGAACACAAGTCTGGTACTGTACACCTGTCCAAATAACAATAGAAGTGGAGGAAATAGACATTAGACAGGAACAGGTGTCTTAGTGCTGACTGTAATTACCTAATTACACTATCTAAGCACTATCTAAACACTTCTTATATCCTCAGATAAGAAAAGTTCACAATACTCAACAAAAGCTTAATGACACAAAAAACATCACAACTGGCTAGAGTGCAGAGAATTGGTGGTTGATCTTAGAATGCTCAAACCTAATCAGGCCATCAAAACCTTTCCAAGGCTCAAGGAAGCTTGCAAAAGAAAAGGTGGTAAAATTGTTAGAGCCTAAAGGGAGGACATGGACTGCCAGTCAAGACACTCCAGACAGGACAGGACTGTTGCATCTGGGAGCTCATTGCAAGATCTACAACCACCAGACTTTATCACCATTGGTCCTTGAACCAGAATGGATCTCAGTAGGAAGAAACACACTCAGAAACGACCTGTAGGCAGCTTCTGTACAAAAGAGGGGGATCCTCCCCACTTGTGAGCTTGCCCACTGAAGGGCCACTTATACTATCACGGAGTCCAGGGCACAAATGCCCCAAGGGAGCCCTGTGATTTGCACATGCCCAGGGACAGGAAGACTGGAGGGACTGGCTGGATTGGTGAAAGGAAGGGAAGGTGGGAGAGGAGGGGGAGGGGATAGAGATAGGATGGGCAAGGGCATGAACTAATTTTCTCTGCATATAAAAACCTCTCAATTTAAAGACAAAGGACTAAAGGAAACCATTAATGAAGGTAACAAATGTTTCAACAAGTGGAAACACAATTAAGGTTCTTAGTAAACTGAGAGTACACTTGGTCACCGCAGAAAACTTTGTGAAAGAGAAAGAAAAGCTTCAACTGATAGTAATACACTCAAGCAATAACAAAAACAAAAAATAACAAAAACAAAATTACACTTTGCTGAACCTAGATACGGCAACTTTGTTAAAATAAAAAACCCTATAGTAAGCAAAGGAAAACATGGCCATTGAGGAGAGTGGAATGAAATTAATGGTATATAGAAGTAAAAGCAGAGCAAAAGTCTGGAAACCTAACATGTTGAGATGTGATCTGGATGGGAAATTTGAACCACTGGTGGGAAAAATATGATTCTAGATGAGAAATAGACTCTAATTGCTCTTTTTTTTTGCCAGTAAAATGATGACAGTACTATCTCACAGGACTATTACAAAGAAGCAAAAATGTTAATATTTATAAGGGGATGTTAACAGTCCTGAGCAAAATACTCTATAAGTATTTACTAAATGAAAAAGTAAAACAGAAATGATGAAATTCAAGAACCACTTGTTTGAAAAATGTCAGTAGGATAGATAAAGAGCTCTTGCTACTAGCTGACAAACAAAGGAGGTAAATACATTGGAACACAAAGGTAAATGACTCTGATACAAAGAAATTCAAAGGGCCACTCACAAACTTTACCTGTATATATAAGGCATTTTGAACGGATGATTTCCTAAACTGATATAAGTGACTAACATAGATCCAGGAGAAATTAAAAAAACTGATATAAGTGACTAACATAGATCCAGGAGAAATTAAAAACACTAATATATCACAGTACACACTATAAAAGACAAGAGGATCATTTCCATTTAGAGTCTATTTGAATGTAAAAAGACAGAGAATATCAAGTTGTGGCAATTGATTCAGACTCAGACTAGAAAAGTTTCAAATTTACTTAATTATGGTAACATAATTTGAGAATGTGATTAAAATAGAATAAAAAATAAAACAATCTCACATATGTAAATACTCAAAATAAAATATAGAACTCAATAACATTAGGGACAATAAAGTCTTGTCAAATACGGCTCAAAATCAGGACATTGGAGTTTTAGAAATATTAAGTAACTTACCCAAGGTTATTCATGCACCTTACGTGGCTACTCCCAATGACAGTAACAATGGAAATACTATTGTTAAGATGCCCAACTTCTGTTAAAACTGTTCTATGTTTCATTCCTCAGAAATTCAAAGATTCATCTTTGAATTTTGTCATTGTGTAATATGTGAAGTCAACAGTAATTTGCATATTAGGAAGGAAGCCATTTTTGAGATCATATATGAAAAATAAAATGTTTGTTTTTGATATAGCATGATGAGAAAAACAAAGAACAAAGAGAGATTAGTTCAATTCTGTCTTGACTGAGAGTAGGGAAGACACTTGTGATCTACTCTTACCAAAAGTGATAGAGGAAAAAAATATACAGGAAAAGGTTTCCCAAAAAGTCAAGAGCTGGGCTAAAGAGAAGCAGAAGTGGCAGTATTATCACTGTGGAAGACGAATGTAGTGGCACTTCTAATTTATTTAGTATTCAGGATTTCAACCTTAATTAGGATTCTTTTGTCACATCGTTCATCAAATATACTTGAAGAAATGGAAATTAACCTCAAAGTTTCTGTCGCCTCAGGCATGCTTCTCATACTTTCACTCATTTCAGTGTAAAGTGAAGTACAGTGGGCTAACTTGGAAATGTTTTTGATGGAATAAATAACATCCAGATGAAGAAATCACACATTATAAGCAATTCTGACAGGGTTAGGGAAAAAGAAACTATTTAAATGGATACTAACTGCAACCATTTGTTGGTAGTGCTTTAGTCAATGTTAAGAACATGAGGTATATTTTACCCAAAACTACTCTAAAGATTTGGTTTGGAAACATCCTTTAAAATCCTAAATTTTTTTTGTTAACATTAGAATTACAGTTTTGAAGGAATGTGCATACTTATGATTAATGAGAACTGCAGAGAACATAAGATTGTTGATCAAATGTTTCTCATATGTCTATCTTTGTGCCATGATCTGCTGGCATTCAGCTTATTCCTTTCTTCCAACTCCTATCTACTGCTCATTTTGTTCATACCACACCTTTTTTAAAAAAAAAATTCTGGCTCAAGTACAATGGATTCATTTTTTTTCTTGTATCTTTGCATGCATCTCTCACTTGATCTTATTTGTATCTATAAATGTATAATATGCTTTTTATGTATTTCCTGCAGCTAACATAATATAAAAATATAAGATAATGTTATATATTTCCATTTCTAAAATATATTAACTAAATATGCATTTAGTGTATTATTACCTTTCTTATAATTGTATAAATAAATTAATAAACAAATAAGCCCCGGGTCATAGTATAATCATTATAAGGTACAGTCTTATGATGCTTGTTTTATTGGGTGATCAGATATATTTGTGCTAGCAAATATTTTTTAAATTTATTTGAAAAACATAGTGCAATATTTTGTTGTATGTTTCATTATGGATGAGTTTTGATTTCTGCCTTAAAAGTAATAATTGTCTAATACAATTTACTAGGGCTCTAAACTAATATGAAACCTTGATTTATTACTTACCATCTGTGGTATTGTATTATCTTAGTTAAAGTTTTAAACTTTTCTACAGATAGTTTTCACATCTAAAAATATGAATGTTATATGATCTATTTCATGAATTATTTTATGTTGATGTTCAAATTAAATGAGTTAAGTTAATAATATGCTTGAAAGACATCAAGAAAGCTCGAGTTTATTAGGTATTATTATTAATATTGACTGGTATCTTCTTTGTAAATACTTATCTCATTCTCTTTGTATATTTCCCTTTCCTGGCATTTTAACATAAGAGACTACATTCCAAACTCTTGAATTACAAAGGTTTTCATAATACCTTGGTATATCCAAAGGTATGACACCTTTGCTTAGTGAATTCTAGCATTTTACCATCCAATATAAATATGCTATGAGGACAAAAGATTCCATTAATTTTCTTGGAAGGACCCTGGAAGATATATAGCACTTTGGAAGACAGAGTGAAATTCTCTGTATCAGAATATGAAGAAGAAAAACTTTGCAAATTTCTTGAATCAAATATGAGTGTGCGCTAAATAACACAGAGAATATTCTCTCTTCTGAGAACATTCCCATGTCTTATACTTCAGAGCTGTCAGTCAGTATTTTTGATCATTAACCATCTGTGATTATTTTAATTTTTGCCAGCAGGAGAAGGAACTCTTTTCCACCCAGGAGTTCTGTTATTACAATATAATTTATATGTAAAGAGCTCATTTCATCAGTGAGAGAAACTTTTGCACAGTATTTTTTTAAAGGTTTGAAAGAAAACCATGGCATCTTGGTGATTTTTTTCCTTCTTTCTCCCACTCTGTACCACTGATTCTCTGTCATCTGTACATTTTTCTATGCCGATATTTTAAAGAGCCTGACACTTTTGATAACAGGTCTGAAGTTATTTCTAGCTGTTTTAAACACAAAGTCTATTTTTCCATAGACGCTGTTTAAAGCTCATAGAGAATAATACAACTTTCCCTTGCAGTTATTTTTTTATAGCATTGGAAAGTTTCTACTGCGAATTCCTTATTAATAGTTCATTAAAAAACCATAATGACATTTAATCTATAATTAGGTAATAAGGGCAAGGCTTGGGAGAGACAAAGAAAGGCTTCAAAAGTTAAAAAGATAGCCTTTCTAAGTCACCCATGAGTTAGGTGTCCCAGCCACGGAATCACTTCCATAGCTCATCCCACTCTTGCTTCTGATTTCACTTGACCTTCGGCAAGACAAAGCTCCTTCAGTCACCTCACCTATAATGTGGGATAATAACACTTGACTGAATGTGGTGATTGTGAAGATTAATGAGTTGCTGCTCATAAATGTAGTCCATGAATTAAAAGGCTTTGAGCAAAAAGAAGACCAGAAGCCTGAGTCATTACTGCAGTGAGATTTGGGGAGGTGATGTGAATTATCGATCATCTACACAAAATTTGGGATCTCGAACTTTACCAAGCAATTCTCATTTTTCAGGATAGATATTAGTAATTAATGCCTTCCTACAGACCATGATATTTCTTGAGAAAACAGACAATACATTTGAGTTTTATTTCCTGGGAAAAAAGATTTTGTATAGTTTTAGAACAGCTGACTCGGAAGGGAAATTACTGATAATTTCAGGATATGTATATATATTTTACATACTCCTATTTCTAGTCCTTCTTTGTTGATATTTTAATCATATGATTTAAACAGAGCCATCAGCCTCTTAGGGAGGAGGGAAACTGCACCAATAGCAAGTAACGCACTTTTCTCTGGGCTTGTTGATGCCACGTTTAAGAAATGATTGAAAATACAGTGCAGATTATGGCTCAGTGGCTTAACACTTGCCCTTTATGTATCAAACCATGGGTTCAGTCCCTGGAACTGGAAAAGAAAATCAAAACAACAGCAAAAGCAAAATGATATTCCGAATTTGTTCCTTTAGGCAAATTTACTCAGAATTTTAAGAAAACAATGCCAAGATTTCCTTATTGATTTTTTTTTCCTCCAGCAGTGGTGCTGGTAGAGTAGAGGATGTGTCAACACCCACAGTACACTGGTACATGCATTTCCTGATCAAGTTGATGGAGAATCAGTACTGTCTTCTGAGTCATAACAGGGAACATAGTCAAGTGTTCAAATCGACCCTCGGTCACCAAGTCCAGTTTCATGGAAAACTAATCTAATCTGTTTGCAATTAGGGATCTAAACCTAATTTTCTTGGATAAAATCAACTCAGAGCCTCTTCCCCATGTAAATACTGAAATCTTTCAGGATATTCAGAAAAGTCAATGGCAGTAATAAATAATTACATGTACTTCATAGAGCTTGCCTATTAGAAGTGGGTTCTTAACTTAAACAATTGTACTTGAAAGCATGGGACTCTGTGATGCAGACTCGATTTGTGTCTGTATGATAACCACCTTTTTACAAAAATGGTGGACTGCAGTAATTAGCCTTGTAAGCCACATCTGGTCCCAATATCAAACTAAAAAGACATGTTTTTTTTTTTTTTTAAATCCCAACTAGAGTGTAAATTTTTTTTTTTTTATTCAATTGTGCGTGTGTGTGTTTATGTGTGTGTGTGTAGAACCACGGAGGAATTCGGGAACCGCCATGGACGCCTCCACCTCCTCCTTGTTTACTCCATCCCGGGATTCACAGGCTCCGCCCACCAGGATCAGAGACGCAGGCTGCCCCCGCTTCCGCCCAGCGTCTATACGTGGGGTCTAGGATCCGAACTCAGGACCTTCTGCCTGCAAAGCAGAGGCTTAACCCCTGAGCCACCTCTCCAGCCCATAGAGTGTAAAAATTTAAGATATTGAACAAGTCAGGTTTTTTTCAATCTGAGCCTTCCTGATCTTTTACAGCGGTGAATCATGACTTTTAAGCATTGTCCAGCATATGCCCGGAAAATGGTAGATGCACTTCTGTGTCCTGGTAACTGTCATTCACAGCCAGAATGGCGATTCAACTCTCAAATCCTCGAAATTCTCACATAACTCATTTTGGCTCTTCTAACTTGGAAGCAAAAGACAATCAGATCAAATAACACGGAAAAGAAAAAAAAAACCACACATACAATTAAGCCTTAGAAGATTTAAAAACCAAATAAGTTGATTATTTTATTTCTATGCAAATAGCAAATCTTTGAGACAGATCAAATGCCTTTTTCACTTCCATATTGCCAAACTTTGATTTGATTGATCTATATTTATCCCCACGTGGCAGCTGGAGCATCACTTTAGAGGGAAACTTTACTAATTCCAGTCTATCAAGAAAAATCTGCAAGTTAAAAAGTCACTTTTATCAGCAGGTATTCATAGGATGGCAGGTGGCAGAAAAAGCTCTTAGTGGATTCTTTTAATTGTGTTTTCCTTTATCTTCATAACTTAAAAATTGTAAGGACATGGATGGAGCATGGTAAGTATGTGTCTATCTTTCACTAATGCCCGTTCTGAAATATTCATTAACTTTCAGTATGAGCTATTTTGAGGGAATTTCTAAGTTACATATGGATAAATGGATATACAGATAAGTGTAAAGAAACATTAAAAAAGTTGAATGCAATGAATATGGAAATGTTGACTAATGAAACTCAATTCATTTTAGTGTCAACTCTTCTTTCGCTATTTTACATACTAATTTTTATTTCATATTTTGACTTTAAAAATAATGAATCATAGCATAAAGAATCAAATATCATGATGAAACAAAAAAGAAAATCTGTAGAAAGCAATAATGGCATTATTGTGCATCTTCCCTTCACAAAAATATCTACTTCAGTAATAAGTCATTCCTTCTATTGACCCATTCTACTATTAATTTTGATACTATGTATATATTTAAAATGAATTATAACCACAATATCCATTTAGACTATCTATAATCCAATCTTAGTATGGCAAGAGAATTTTTAAGTAATTGAAGTAAAGTGTTGAAGATTAAAGTGAGAATACTTCTCAGTAACCACCAATTCTGCAAATAAAATGTTCTATATTTTTGGAAGCACATAGTGCTATACCCTACATTCAGAAATATGCAAGTTTTCTCATGTTACCATTATGTGGAATGATCAGAAAGTGAAATGGATCAGTGTCACTTGGGTTGCATTAAAAAGTGACCCAACATATACAAAAAAAATTACAAAAACTTGTGTGTGCTACCCACATTTCTACTTACCTCACCTTACATGTGTACTGAGTTTTACATAATGTACCTTCAATTTACTTAGAGTTTATACATCTGTTCTTTGTTAGTAACCAAGTAGCAGGTTTTCAAAACTTATCTACTCTTCATAATTCTTGAAAAAATTTCTCCAAAATAGAATCACTTTTCTTAAGTGGCTAAAATGAAAATGCCTCAATGGAAATAAATATAGTATGGGATGAACTATTAAAGTGATATAGTCCACATTTTTGATTAAGTTACCAAAAAACTTCCATAGAAAATGTATTTTTGCTGACACTTGACAGCAAATTAGATGTTGACAGAGAGCTTTGCTCAGAAAATATATGGCAATATGAGTATTTGTGTTTTAGGAAGTCGAGTAGTCCTTCAGGATTTGGTTTACCATGAAACGTACTTATATTCTCAAGGGATCTTGACTCTTTGCAAAAATGCATGGAGAAGTATGGAAGTAGAGATAAACCTCCACAGGTAGATGAGAGCTATCTACATCCAGAAGGGCCTCTTGTCAATCACATGTAAAAGGTTTTAGGTTTGTCTGTTTTCATTCCAATCCCCTCAGGTCATCTTTTCTAAAAATTAACTATGATTTCCTGCCAAGTTGAACCTTACCAAAGTGACAAAAATTTCTCTCTTCCACCAATTTTTGGCTAATTAAATGACATACACTGCTCATTTTTTTCTCTGTGTCTGTGCTAGAAATGTGCAATATAATATCTCCTTTTAACTAATATCATATAACATTTCTTCTAACTAGTATCGAATATTCTCAGCCTCTTCTGCACAGCATATCTAGATTGTAACAACTGAGTAGCTGTCAGGTATACATAATGACAAGACTTTTTACCCACAAAATAGTTCCTCTTAAATATATCAATTACCTTCTACCATGTAAGTATGCATAAAATTTTATGGAGCTTGAGTATCCACAATGCCTCTGTCCAATTTGGGAACATGAGTTTGATTACATCATACTTAGAAACATTATAATTCAAAAAATTTTCAGTTTAGAACTGTATAACCCAATTCTGACTTTAGGTGGATCTTTGGGAATCAAATATATATTGCTGGTGAAATGTACATTAATGTGATTGATGCATAAAGTCACCATTCTATCCCGAAGGGGTTAGCAAAAACAGCTGAAATTGGATAAATCATCATTATAGTGATGATTCCTTGTATGAAAAATAGTGCTATGGGGATATGTAAGTAAGATTAAAGTGTAGCAAGCCTCACAGGATGTTAATGAAACATAAGAAACACACAGCAATGCCCAGAGCTCTCTCTCTCTCTCTATCATGTGAATGTGTGTGTGTGTGTGTGTGTGTGTGTGTAGGAAAAAAGCTCACAAAGGGAGAGAATTATCCCTATAGCAGTAGCATAATGTAACAGATCAAGTATTATCTGAAATGGACAATACAGAAGGTTACTGATGCATGGTTAATTCCCAGACTCTAAGTAGGCCCCCAAAGGTGTTTCTTTTCCCCCTCATTTCTGAAGAGTGGAAAGAGTTCTTTGTGTATGATTTGAAGAGCAAGTATCAAAACCCTAATTTCTTTAAGCCAAATCTAGAGCTGCTTAAGTTGTCTTTGAGAACTTGAGTAGGTTTAGACATAGCAAAATGAATCGGTTTATCACATGTGAAATGCTCATGCTCTTCTACACAACATATTTAGAATATAAGAAGTTAGCAGCTGACAAATATATCTTCCAGCAGTCTCTACTTGCTTATTTTGTTTTTTTTTTCCCAGAGATATGTGTATATGGAGTGTGTGTGTGTGTGTGTGTGTGTGTGTGTGTGTGTGTGTGTGTGTAAGTTTGCATGGGTATGTGCACGTAAGTGCGCTGCATGTATGCTCATGCCAGCGGAGGCATTCCCAGTCACTCTTTCACCTTGTTGTTGTTATCCTGGGCCTCTAATTAAATCCAGAACATTTCATTAGGACTAGTCTGGCGCCAGCTTGCTGTGAAGATTCCTAGGTCCCCCTTCTAAGGCTGGAATTGCAGGCAGTCTCCAACACCCACACTGAACTCAAGTTTTTTTGCTTGTGAAGCAGTCTTTAATCAGTGAATCATCTCTTTATTCTACCTTTAGGAAATATAGAAAAGTGAAATCTTAGTTTGTTGAGGACAAATTTTTTTAAAATTTGAAATTAGGCAAGAGTTTTTCATCTGTTATGCTTTGTGTAATTCATGTGGCTATTTTATTAAAGAATAGCAGTATTAACAAATCATCAGTTTTGCTTTGATTCTGTATATCTCATGTCATTAATAAAGGTAAAGAAAAAAATCACCAGAGCCATTAAGATGGACCAAAATACATGCATGTGTCAGGAAATAGTGAGCTTCCTTTAAGGCAGTGTATAATTGTGTTTTTGTAACATTTATCTGTAAGACTGAGGTACAGAATGGGGTAATATAAAATTATCACTAGAAGTGGTTAACTTCTCAGGTAATTTGAGGATTTGTTCATTACATGCAAATTGCTTAAGTTTTCTTAAATGATATATACTGCTCAACTTGGTTGTGATTTTAGTAAGTCATTTCCCATCAATGAATTTTCTTTTTTGCTGGCATGTCAATATTTCATTGTTATTATATTGGTATTATAGATCAGTGTGAATGTTAGCTGTGACAAACAAGCTCTGATTCTATACCTAAAGTCTATATTGTAGCATACAAAACAATGAAGAACAGCTTTTGGTCTTAGAAAGCACTGTGTATGATTATGTAATCAACCAAATTTAATGTAAACTTTGTATCAATTTATATTTTGTAGCCGTTACTCTTATTGCTGCTGTGAGAAACCACTCAGGCTCAAATAACTTAAGTGGAAAAGGGAGACTTATTTAGTTTACAATTCCAGAGGGGAGAACAGTACATTAAGGTAGTAAAGACATGGTTGGTTGGCAGAAGCTGAAGGTGACCTAAGTAATATCTATCATGGAGGCTAAGAGCTGCAAAACTTCCAAATGAAAGAACACCTCCTCTCAGAAGTGTAACAAAGTTAACCAACCTCAAGGCTCACTCCCAGTGATGCCTCCACCTCCTAAAAGTGCCATGATATTCCTGACACCAGCTAAGGATTCAAACACATGAGCCTATGAGGGATACCTCACATTGTAAGTCATACCATATTCAACTAAAGAATAGTACATGAATGTTGTAAGGGTAACCAACCATTTTTTGATTAGACTTACGGTCTGCTTCACAAGAGAGTGTTCATTTCTAGTACTGTAAGCCTGTTCAAGAAACTGTAGGTGGGAAGATCATAGGCTATAGGGAGACCCTACCACTATCATTTGCTAAGTTGACATAATAAACTGCCTTTTAAGTACATATCTGTTGCAGTCCGCCTGCATGGTCGCTGATAAATGACCATCACACAGCTTAAGGGAACAAGGAGTTTACTTTCTTACGACAGTCCAGTTACAGTTCTTAGTCCAGCTTGACGGGAGAGCACACACCAACACCAGGGCCGAGGGAACTGGCCACCATAACGGCTGAGAGATGGACAATCCTTACTTGCCAGACTAGCATGTCTGGCCAAGTATACAGAAGGATGCCAACTCTCTCAACCAGCTCTCTGTGATTTATCCAGGGCCTAATCCCACCCACCATGGGTTGGGTCTTCCCCAGCAGCTAGACAATCTCCTTCAGGTTTGCTCTGGGCTTAACTCAACCATCAACTCTCTACATCTGTGCCCAGAGCTCAAACCCTCAAGAGTCAAGTTGACACCTGTGCTTAACTATGACAATATCTTTATATCCAGCTCCCATCCTTCATTTGAAAATCTACTTTTGATGGAGATAGTGACTAATACAGAGAATCACCACTAAATAAAGTGCAGAGAATGAGTGAGTGTGGATTCTTCATATCTAATTAAACATTGTGGTATACTTTGCCTTTGAAAGCATCTGCTCATATAGGGTCATTATGAAACAAAAATAAAATATAGAAAACTCATTATATATACATATAAGTCACATTGATTTGGCAGATGAAAATTTATATTCAGGTCTGTCGAGTCACTTGAGAGTGAAGAAATTGTCATCTCAGAAATCATGGTATGAGATCACTGACCTGTATATGGTTTCGTCAGCAGGACTTTTAACACTTACCTATACAAATTTGTGTACAGAAACCAATAGCAAAGTCATGGAATCAGCCCAAATGTCCGTCCAACAGTTGACGAGTGGATAAGGAAAAGGTGGTACATCTATACAATGGAGTACTACTCAGCCATCAAAAATGATGAATTACTGGAATTTGCCAGGAAATGGATGTCATTAGAAACAATTATATTAAGTGAAGTATCCCAGACCCAGAAAATTAAGCACCGTATGTACCCCTAATAGGTGGCTCCTAGTACCAAACCCACCCAACCCACCTAGAGACACTCAAAGATAAATCTATGTAATACCTACAGTAATTCCAAGGATTATGAACAGGAGGGATGGGGTTGGAGGGCCACACCAGAAACAAGGAGAGAGGGGACCATGTTACAGCAGAGAAAATAGGCCTCCATCAAGGACTGCAAGTAAGTAATGAGACACCTGGTTAAGTTCTCAGATGTTTGTTCCTGATCATTTACAACTGAGGGGTTATGATCTCACCAGAAGGGGAGAACATATAGTCTGGCAGATAAAAAGGAACCATTTTGCAAATGGATGATTGACCCCTCCCTCACTGTGGTTTCCTATTTTTATTACATCTACCCTTGAATGTGCTCTGATAACAAGACTCCAGTTTAACAGCTTTTTGTCTCTGGCCAGGGGGTGACATACAATGCCCATCAGGATGGAGTGAAGGACATTGCAGGAGCAGCAAAACTGCAAAAGAAAATCAACAAACTACAATCCAGAACTTCAGAGACTCTATATCAACCACTTAGAACTAGGCCAGCCTAATCTCTCCTCATCCTGAAGCTCAGGGAAATCTGTGGAAGAGGGGGCGGTAAGACTGTAAGAGCAAAAGGATGGGAGGAGCAATGATTTGCAAGATACTCCACACAAGTTAGGGCTGAAGCAATCATAATTGGACTTTGCATGCCTTGTGCAATATCCAGCACACTACTGACCTCACAAATCTTGCTAAAGCACCAAGATCCTTGGAGACAAGGAATTGACAGCCACAGTAGTGTTCCTATGCTTAAGGGGAGCACAGGAAAGGGTTCAAGGAAATACAACTGGGCCCTTGTATATCATCGGAGAGGAGAGCCCAGAGGAGATTCTGGCATGCACATTAAAGGACTCTCTGGGGATTGGGGGGGAGGCACTGGAGGATGGGGAGGGAGGGGTGAGGGGAGGGAGAACAGGGGGATCGGGGGGAGGAGAAGGGAGGGATGGAAGTGGTGCACCTATTAAGTTTGTATGAGCAGAAATAATAATAAAAATGTTAAAAAGAACAGAAAACCATCTCAAATACTAAATTAAGTATAATTTCTAAGATCCAGATTGATATTTGAAAAAGTAATATATATAAATATATTTTCTAAATATGGAAAAGGCATAAAAATTCAAGACTCCTATAAGTACCAATGACAAAATCCACAAAAACTATATCATAAGAACTACTGAGAACAAAAAAGAAATAGGAAACTTAAAAATAGAAACAATCTGCCTTTAGATGATAAATCAAAATCAACAAAAGCAATGCATTGGAATGTTTGGAAAAAATAAGAAGTCACCTCTCTTTCTATACACACAAAATTGCTTTGATACAAAGATAAAGATGTTTTAAAGAAATTAAATATAACACCATAATCACCAGTATGATACCTTGCAAAAATACAAAAGGAAGGATGGCAGACAAAAGAAAACATGTCTATTTTAAAACCAAAGAATACATGAAGTCCAATAAAGGATGACTGAATTCCATTAAAAGATGATTACCTGAGTAAGTGTGAAAATGTCTACAGATGTCTCATTAAAATTATCTTATGTCTAGAATATTTAAAGAACTCTCAAAATTCAATGCATTAGATAAAAGATAAAAATAGATTTATATTTGTATTTTTAAAGATAAAAAATAAAGAAGAGTTTCCTTAGAGATTCACAAATCACTGTGAAATGGAAGCATACTCAGCATCATAGGACTAAGTAAATGCAAAAAAAAAAACCCACAGTGAGATAGAATTGTGCACTTATTATGCTGAGGCAAACTTGGGATGTTGATGCTGATAATGACATGAACAGGGAGTCAATGGAACTTTTATACATTGCCAGTGGCAGAACATGATTTTAGAAATAGGTTAGATCTTTATGAAGAAATTAAATGTGTGATTTTAATGATGTAGCATTTCCACTCTGAGATATTTACCCAAAGGAAATAAAAATTTCACACAGAAATAATATGGTTTTATCACCTCTGTTTAAATCACCAAAAGCAGAAAGAACTCAAATGACCCTCAACGGAGAAAGTGATATTACACATGGTCATAGTGGTGCATAGGATCCATGAAGTATCTCTCAGTGACAAAAAAAATAATAAATAAATGAGTGCAGATAGGTACACAACATGGGTGAATCTTAAATGGGATAGATCAGGTGAAGGAAGCTAGTATCTAAGATTTCGCTTGACTGTTCCCTTAAATGATATTGAGGAAAAATTTACAACTGGTCAGACTAAAGGGAACCAGAAATTATATTTTCTCTTATTATTCCTTGTCCAGCAAGGTAGGAATGCTCACACCAAATCCACAAAATGGCTGAGAGAACAGCAATCCTTACTTACGAGACCAGCATGTCTGGTCAATATATAGAATAATGACAACTTTCCTAATCTTCTTACATCTTATACAACTGTTTGGGAACTCCCATTCACCATGGGCTTGGCTTTTCCCGTCAGTGAGACAATCTCCTTCCTGAAGGATTGTTTAGGGCTCAATTCAACTAGAGGGCCAGAGTTGGATCTACAGAAACACAAAAGTAGCTGGGTGAGATGCCCCATCCTTGTAGTCCCAGTGTTGGAGAGGCAGATAGCGGCAGAGCCCTCACGGTTACTGACCTGTCATATATATATATGGTAACTAAAAAACTTTCTCAAGATTGTGCAGAGCTTTCCGCATGTATGTTCAAACATGTGACTGTGCACATAATTGAACAAGACTCACATGTACACACATGGACAATAACAATGTCCCAATATTTCTAAATATTTTTGAACACTTAACCTGCATTAATTTCTCTGTTTAATTTCTGAAAAAAATCAAAGTAGAAGCTGAAGAGTTGTTTCTATGAGGAAACCAGGCTTCTCAGGTTCACAAAGATGATTGTTCACAAATTTGCCAGAAAGAAAGCCTTCAACTCTCAAGTTGACATCTGCATCTAACTACGACACATAGCATTATGAAAATGTGAACACATAGAAATGCAAAGCAATTGAGCAGCACTCAAGGCTAGTTCAGGACAGGGTTTTGCTTAAAGGAAGCAGTAGAGCTTCAAGCACTGACACACTCATTTGAATCTTGGTTTTGGTTATATGTGCTCCTGAGCAAATTCTAAATTGAATACAAACAGTGACTGCCAATAGGTGAAAGTAAAAATTGATTCATCTTGTTTTTATCTACACACACACACACACACACACAAATGCACACACACACACACACACACAGATATGGGAATGTATTTGGGTAATAATTTAAGATAAGTTTAATACTTTTATCATAACCTAGGAGACTATTTTGAGATTTGTATTAAATTTTTCTGCCAATGCAGTGAGGAAATTTTAGTTATGAGTCATTGAAATCTACCAAAAGTATTGGGATCTTTAACAAGGATGGGGTATGTAGCAGAGAATGAAAACATATAACTCCATTATATTTGTATATAAAATTTTCAAAGAATAAGCAAATAATAAATTAAAAGAAAAGATTATTTAGCTGTTCATGCGTCTTGCTTGTCTTCATTCTACAGTATTCTGGGTGCAGTAATTTTTTTCAATTGGCTTTTACAAAATCCTGGTCATTTTTGGAAAAAGGAAAGAAAAAACTTTGTACTTAAGCAAATGGCAAAAACTTAGCAAGTAATAGGACAGATGAGTGCTAAATGTTAATGAATGTCTGTTACATGCAGCCAGACACTTATGTTTATATTAATTGATAAGGTTAATTAAGAGTAGATATAAAATGATAATGAATTTCAAAAAAGAACACTGAATATTTCTCTCTGTAACTTTACTCATATCTTGCTTTCCTGAAAACATTAATTATTTGTTCTTCTTGTAAAAGAAAAGTAGTTTTTGATGGCTATTCAAGTATCTTTCAGAGAAGACACAGACTATGTCTTTAAATGAAAGCCTAAAAAGAATCCAGAATAGTCTCTTGCTCTGTCAAAAGATGTTCCTTAGAAAAAAGACACATTTATTAGAGGAAATGTGTTGGTTTCAGTAAACACAGATGTTTATTCTAATCTATTTATATTTGACTCTACATTTTTGCAACATATAAATAAATTTCATAAATTTGGTGTTAATGAGAGTGTGTGGTGTTAATAACTGACTGCAGTTGGGGAAAGTGCATATTGGCTATTCTCCAAGTTGGTTCACACACCTCAGCTTCTCCCATACCTCCATTTCAAATCTGTAACACCCCACTAAAAAACTGGCATAAATTGTGTAAAGACTGGCAACTTACTGAATTATTTGGAACACAAATTCGTATCTATATATGGAGATTGTTGTGCTTATAACATTTTCCTCTGCAACAAATGCTGGCATGAAGTTAAAATATGCAAAAATCTGAACTGTGAGAAAAGAATGCAATTATCTTTTGCTTATATTTCATCCTATTTTTCCTTAGAAAGTGTTTAACTATGTGCCCATTTGATATCATCATAAACATGAAACATAACATATACCTTATACTTCATATAAAATTTTCAGAAATGGATTATCAAGGTACTCAATCTAAAATTGTGAAATTTATGAGAAATAGCAGAAAAATTTCATAACTTTGGGCTAACTTTACTTAGAAATGAGACAAAATATTCTTTTTATCTAGTAATACTAGCACTTTAAGACTACATCAAATTCAGTTCTTGGAATGTGAAAACAAATAAGCTGAATGTGCACACAGTAATCTGTCTTATCTGCTTTCAATTACCTGCATGCAATTGCAGTCTAAAATTAATATAAAGAAATTTCCAGTAACAAGCAGCTATGACTTTTAAATTCAATGTTGCTCTATATACCCGGTCTTCTCCCTGGGATCTGAATCATCCTTGAGCCAAGGTATCTACACCATATGCACCATTTGCCCATTAGTAACTTAGAAACATCTGTTATCAATCGGCCAGCTTGTGTTCAAATAACCCTTAATAAAGGCCCACAGCATAAAGTAAGAAAAGTTATTCTGGTAATTTCATTGCAGCATATTGTTAACATTGACTTAGGTTATTGCTATTATTATTTTTCTTTCCTACATAATTTGTAAGTTAAATGTATCCTAGGCTTATAAATGTGTGTGTGTGTGTGTGTGTGTGTGTGTGTGTGCCCATACATGTACAAACTAGGATGTACATAAAGTTCAGCACTTATCCTTACATAAGACATCTACAGGTGGATTTCAGTAAGTCCACATGAATAAGGAGGGACCATGGTGTAGTTATTCTAAACCTGAAAATCCCTTAAGCACTTAACACACATTTTGTAGAAATTTTGAAATGGGAATTCTGATGTACATGAATATATATACACTTATATGCAGTGAAGATATAGTACCAATATATAATTTTTAATGTCTACAGAATAGGTTAAGATAGTATAAGATTGCATAATAATTTTCAAGAGCTGAATTTAGCAGAGTTCTAGGCTAACATTATTTTCTAAAGTTTTTTATGATAAAACTTCATAAAACATGTTTTATGATCTTTGCTCAAACCTACAATGTCATACTCTGGTATTAGAGGTCTATAATTCTATAATTTATCAATTGCCTAAAGTAACTCTATTCTTTCTGGCAGTTTTTGAAAAGCTGAGAAGCATTCATTCAAATTCCACCATTTCCTTTTAGTGTGATTTTTTTAAAACAAATGTAGCATATCAATACATGGTTAGTGCTAATTTATAAGTGGTAGGATCTAGAATGTGAAATAAATCTGTAAAATACAGCAGACACATATTTCCATGACTGCTGTATTTGCTTTATTTCTAATGAAAAATTTTGACTAATAACTTACATGAGATAAAATCCCTCACTTTACAGTATAAGTCATTGATTACAATATATTCACAGAGTTTTACAGTCACCACCACTATCATATTTGAAACATTTTGATTATCCTACTAAAAGATCTATTAGCGGTTAAGTTCCATTTTCCCCATCCCTTACCCCTTTCTATTGCTGTGGAAACTTGCCCATTGCAGACATATTTTATAAATGAAATTACACAGTAGGTGTCCATTTGTGTCTGACTTCCTAAACATGTACTGTTTTCAAGAATGATCTGTGTGGTAGCAGCATTGATACTTCTATATTTTTGTACAGAATCACTGATATTGAATACATAAGAGTGGAGTCATCAGGTTGATTAAATTAATATGCCAGCAAACCCCAATATTGTCAAACATTTGGCACATAAACAACTGCTTCATGCTGCCAATAGGAATATGCATTGGCATAATAATTATGAAATTACTTTGATTTTATCTTTGGGTTGAATTTGATATTTTTCCTTATGACCAGAAAATGTATTTTTTCCTTTTCTTAAATTTATTCATGCCTTAAATTCTGTTGTTAAAAAATTTAAAATAGGAGTAAACTTCACAATATTGCCTAGGAAACAAAATTCCTAAACCTTAAACAGAAATTCAGCATCACAGTTCTTTCCACAACACATAAATACATAAATTCAAAGGGAACTATTCTGTCCAAAAATCCCAATCACTTTCTTTCTGACTATGAGAGTCTACTACCACTACACAAATCTTCAATACTGTAGGCAGAACACATCCTCCTCCTCCTCCATAAAATCCTCATCCATTTCTACTGTGATCACACCAACATGCCACACCACAGAAAAGCACCTCAGGCCCATATAAGTAGCTATAATAAATTTAGCATATTCAACAAGCTCCAGAATCATATCAGAATTCCAAGTCAAATACTCCAGACAAGAGTTTAATGCTAGCATCCCCATATAAGACAGAACATGTGATGTTTATCTTTTTGCATCTGTGATAATTCATCCAACATTATTCCATTTGCTATCAAATGCTACAATCTCATCCTTCTTGCTGAATAGTATCCCATTGTGTATATATACCAGTTTCATTACCCATTCCCCTGCTGATGGGCATGTTAGTCGATTCTGTTTCTTGCTATTGTAAACAGAGCTGCAATGAACATGGAAGAATTAGTATTTTTGTAGTAAGACATAAGTTCCTTGGGAATATCCCCAGTAGCCATATAGTTGGGTCATTAAGGAACTCCATATTGATTTCCAAAGTGGGTGTAATAGTTTACACTCCCACCAGACATAAATAAGTGTATAAAGGGTATAATTTCAATTTTTCTGGTTTTGTGGATGCTTGTTTTGTGCATACGGTCTGTTTTGAGAAAGCTCCGTGGGCCGCTGAGAAAAATGTGTATTCTTTAGTACATGGGTGAAATGCTTTATAAATATTAATGAGCTCCATTTGATCTATGGTTTCATTTAACTCTAATGTATGTCTGTTTGGTTTTTGACCCATTGACCTGTCCAGTGGAATAAGTGGTGTATTAAGCCTCCCAATACTTATTTAGAAGAATAAATAACAGCATATTTAACATGTTATTAATTTTGTTAATCAAATATTTGAGGAAATTGCTAAACTTATTAATCTAATAATGGATTAAGAATTTTTGTATAATATAACTCTGCAAGAAGTACAATGGAAGAATTTTAATCTAGTTACAGCTACATTCAATAACATAGCTTTTAAGAAATTGTTGGGTAAAAGTAATTAAGTACAAAATAATTCACGGTGTGTCACATATATAAAAATATAAACAATGGTGAAACTAAGCCATGATGTTTTAGCACGCATATTTAGGGGTTAACCTGTTTGCTATGGAAAGTTGTACAACAAATAACTTATTGGTTTTGATGTGACTGACAGGTATTTATCCTATTTATGGAAATTTATTGAGCTTCACATTTAGCTTTGTGTTCCTGCATTTATGAATGAACCATTTAACAATAAAAATGTCTTATGAAAGAAAAATTATGCTATCTTCTCCCTGAAATAATAAAATCCAGATGTTCAGAATAAAATATAGTTAAAAATATTTCTTCAAGTTGAGTGAAGCTACGTTTGAAATTATTTGTAATTGTTAGCCACATGCATTACTTAGAATCACCAAAAAATTTCTGTTTATTAGAAGGCAAAGGAAAAATCAGCAAATACAATCATTAAATCATGATTTATAAGTCATATGAAAACATATTAGTTTTAATAAAGAAATTGCTGTATCTATATCCTGCTCTACTTAATATAAATGTCATGCCATAGGTATAGACATAATAATTGTAGAAATTGAACAACAATCATGAAGGCTTTTTACAATGCAATAATTCAATTTAGAAATAAACTCATTTTAATTATTAAAAGAATGGACTGCATTATAATTGATAAAACTAGGACAAATATAAGTAGATTTATTTTTCTAAACTAAAATATCCCTATACACCTCCAACTATTCTCATAGCAATTTGTATAAAATTTTGAGTTACCAACTTCATTTTGTTCTAAGATTTATTATCTTAGATAATGCTCTTTAAGTAATAAAATATGTTCACAGTGTGCTAGTCATTGACAGATTGTTATTTTGATTTCACCCACTCCTGGGATAGTTTCCAATGAAGTGTGATAATTTGTTACCAAGTTGATTAGTCTCGTCTATTAAACCATACAATATGATACCTTCAATTTTTCTCTGCAGCCTCCCAAAATAAATATCAAAATGTGACAATGAGGAGCACAAGTTACAATTGATACTTTAAGAAATATTTGTTTTCTTGGATTAGCAAATAAAAGTAAAATGAGAAAACATTCATGATTTCCTTTCATGTTAATTAGAGGGAAGAGTGTAGATTATAGAAAATTCTGAAAATTGAGACTTTTAAAATTGGTGACTTTCTAAAGGTCCTAAGTTAGGTTTTCAAATTGGTATTTGGGACAAATATCATATGAATGGAATAGATTGTTTCCAAGTTACTGTGATTTAATCTGTTGTATTATTCCAAAATAATTAAGAAGGGTACTTTGAGTGAAAATAAGTCTCAACAAGATTTCATAAAGAGGGGCTGGAGAGGTGGCTCAGGGGTTGAGCCTCTGCCTTGCAGGCGGAAGGTCCTGAGTTCGGATCCCAGATCCCACGTATAGACGCCAGGCGGAAGCGGGGGCGGCCTGCGCTTCTGGTCCTGGTGGGGCGGAGCCTGTGAATCCCTAGGCAGAAGGAGGTGGAGGCGTCCGTGGTGGTTCGCGAATTCGTCCGTGGTTCTACACATACACAGACACACACACACACAGACACACACACACATGCGGGCACATACACACGCACATGCGTACAGTTGAATAAATAATAATAAAAAAAATAAAAATAAATAAAAGATTTCATAAAGAAGTTAAATTTCTATCTCTTCAACTTCTCATAAACTTTTTTGTTACTTCACTGCACATTCTCTATGTACTTGAACAAACTGAATTAGTCTCATAATGAGAGAAATTGGAAGTACAGAAAGATCAGAAAATCTGCTTTTTTAAAGATAGGATTTTGCTTCCACTCACTTGTTTTTATATGGAATAGCAGAAAATACTTGCTTTACAATATAAATCATGTTCTTTAAAGTTTGAGTTTATATTATCTTCTTAACAAGAAGAACCCAATAGTGAGCATTTTCCCCATCTTTTAAAATATTTTTTTCCAAATGCTCCACATCCTTAACCATCAGGGAAATGCTTATCAAAATCTCCCTGAGATATCATCTCACCCCGGTCAGGATGGCAAAAATCCACAATACAAACAACAACAAATGCTGGAGAGGATGTGGAGAGAGGGAAACTCTCCTACATTGCAGGTGGGAATGCAGGTTCATACAACCACTCTGGTGAGCTGTCTGGCTATTCTTAAAGAAGTTAAAAATTGAAATACCATATGACCCTGCTATTCCACTTTTGGGAATAATCCCCCATACAGCAAAAATTCACCTCGATAGCACAAGCACAAACATGTTCATAGCAGCACTGTTTACAATAGCAAAGTCATGGAATCAACCCAAATGTCTAACAGTTGACGAGTGGATAAGGAAAATGTGGTACATTTATACAATGGAATACTATTCAGCCGTCAAAATTATGAATTAATGAGATATGCCAGGAAATGGATGGAATTAGAAACAATTATATTGAGTGAAGTATCTCAGGCACAGAAAATTAAGCGCTGTATGTACTCCCTAATAGGTGGATCCTAGTACCAAACCCACTTAGAGATACACTCAAAGATAAATCTCTGTAATATTCACAGTAATTGCAAAGATTATAAACAGCAGGAAAGGGGAAGGAGGGCCACACCAGAAAGGAGAGAGGGGGAGTCATGTTACAGCAGAGAAAATAGGTCACCATCAAGGACTGCAATTAAGTAATGAGACATCTGGTTAAGCTAACAGACTTTCCATCCTGATCATTTGCAACTAATGGCACATGATCTCACCAGATGGGGAGGGCATATAGTCTGGCAGATAGAAACTAGCCATTGTGCAAATGGGAGACTCACCCCCCACCACCACGGTCTCCACTTTTATTCCATCTACCTCTGAATATACTCTTATAATAAGACTCTAATTTAACAGCTTTTTATCTCTGGCCAGGTGGTTACATCCAATACCCATTAGGATGGAGTGAAGGGCATTGCAGGAGCGGCAAAACTGGAAAAAAAAATCAACAAACCATAATTCAGAACATCAGAGACTCTATATCAACCACCTGGAACCAGGCCAGCCTAATCTCTCCCCATCCTGAATCTCAGGGAAATTTGTGGAAGAGGGGGCAGTAAGATTGTAAGAGCCTAAAGATGGGGAGGAACAACGATATGCAGGATACTCCACACAAGTTAGGGCCAAAGCAATCATAATAGGACTGTGCATGACCTGTGCAATGACCAACACATTATTGACCCCTCAAAGTCTAGCATAGACTAAAGACACTAGGATCATTAGAAGCTAGGGATTAACAGCCACAATAGTGTTCCTATACTTATGGAGAACATAAGAAAGAGTTCTAGGAAATGCCACTGAGTTTTTACATTCATCAGAGAGGAGGGCTCAGAGGAAAGTTTCACATACACATTAAAGGATACTCCAGGGCTGGGGGGGGGAGGAGGCACTGGGAGATAGGGATGGGGGGGAAGGAAGAAAAAAGGGCAAGGGAAGCTAGGGGGTCCAGGAAGGGGTGGAGGGAGGGAGGGGACCCGTGTACCTATTAAGTTTGAATGAGTGGAAATAAATAAATAAATAAATAAATAATAAAATAAATAAAATATTTTTTCCTATTTTGGGAAAGTGGTCCTTTAGCATGGCTGAGAATGTCATGTCTCCTAACCCTGTCCAACACAGTGATAACTATTTCTGCTTAACCTGGAAGATTGCACCTGCCTGTTGTGCAGCATAATTTGTGTAGTTCAAATGAGACTTTGATAGTAGTTGAAGAAATGAAATATGAAGAAACTGTGGTGTGGCATCCACAGAAGCAGCTTCTTTAAAAATATTCCCAATTCAGGAAAGGAAGACCTCAAAGGAAAGTAGATAGGGGATCACGGTTCGGTTGAGAAAATAGGCCACGGTCATGTATTGCATGAAAGTAGTGAGGTATCTGGTACAGCTCATTCTCACTTCCATTCCTGGTCACTTGGGACTGAACAGGTTTGATCTCACCAATCAGGGATGGTGTAGGGACTGGCAGATTGATGGTAACTGGCCCACAAATGGGACACTGACACCCCCTTTCCACTGCTGTGTCCTACTGTTCTATCTATCTTTGAGTCTTTTCTTACATTAAGATCTTCATTTAAACAGTCTTTTATCTTTGGTTAGGAGGTGGCCTTTGATGCCAATCGGGATGCTGCCAAGTGTAGTGCAGGAAAGCAAAACTGAAATAATGACAAATTGCAATTCAGAATACCAAAGATCCTACATTAATCACCTGGAACCAGACCAGCCAAATCTCTCCCCATCCTAAAGCTCAGGAAACTTTGCGGAAGAGGGGGCAGCAAGACTGTAAGATCCTAAAGATGCGGAGGACCAACGATATGCAAGATACTTCACACAAATTAGGGCTGCAGCATCCAGGATTGGACTTTGCCTGACCTGCACAATAGCTGACTGTCAACGACCCTCCCCCCCAGAGTCTAGCATAGATCACAGGGGAGAAGGCTCCAGGCAGTAAGATCCTTAGAGGCAAGGGATTAAACAGTCAGAATAGTTTCCATACAAACGGGGAGCCCAAGAAGGGGCTCCAGGCTATGACACTGAGTCCTGAACTTTTACTAGGGTGGCGGGCTCAGAGGAGGTTTGGCATTCACATAAATGGATGCTCCATCCAGGGTATGGGAGGGAGGAAGGAGGATGCACTGGGAAAGAAAGAAGGAGTGTGAAAGAAGGGAAGGAAGCGGGAGAGTGCAATGGGGGATGACTGGGGAAGGGAAGGAGAAGAAAGAGGATGGGGGTATCTATTGAGTTCGTGTGGTTAGGAAAAAAATAAAATGTGGGAGAAAAATTTTAAAAAAAGTGTCTGCTATACCAAAAAATATTCAACTTCATTCAAATTATCTGAAGAATATATGAAATCTTTACAATAATTATTAGAACAGATGTCAGAAATAATTGCTATAATCTAGAAGATCAATTTCTGTCAAATAGAAATCCATTTAATTTTCCCAAAGTAAGAACAATGTTTTCACTTTTTCCTTTTAATTTTATGAGAAAGTAGAATACTGTTTATTGTTATAAATACACTGCTGAACATTAAGGATTTTTTTTCTAAATGTCCCTAACTGGTCCTAGTTTACAAAACAGAGAAATGTAGTCACTGAGTTTATAATTTGTTATAAATATCTAAAAAATAATAAAAGAGTAGTTTCTATTGAGAGAGAGAGAGAGAGAGAGAGAGAGAGAGAGAGAGAAAACACATGCCTTGGCATATGAATGGTGGGCAGAGGAAAGATTTTTGGAGTTCAATTATTTTCTTCTGTCATATTGACTTATAAGAATAAAACTAAGGACATCAAAGTAGAAACAAGTGTCTTATCTGATGAGCTATCTAATGGACCCTATTTGAATAGTTATGACACAACTACCCAGTATTACTTTTTTCAAGATTCTTTTGATCTTTAAATGGCATAATTGAGAATCAAGATAATTTTCTAGGAAAATAAATCATATTATCCTTTAGTGTGAATGTCAAACTTCCCTCTGAGTCCTCCACTATAGTGAGGTGTAAGGACTCAGTGGCATGGGAGGGGGAAAGGAGGGGCACTGAAAGAAAGGGAGGGAGAGGGGGCTGAAAGGAAGGGGAAAAGGGGGGAAGGGTACAAATGGGACTGGGGAAGGGGGGAGGTGTGGAGGGAGGGGATCAGGTACCTATTAAACTTGTATGATTGGGAAAAAATAAATATCATAAAATAAAAAAGAAAAAGAAAAATAAATCATATTATCACCTAATATTATTTTGAATCCTAATAGACCTCACATTTCACTGAAACACATGGAGTATAGCCTTTATTTATTCTAGAGTGTACTAAACTTAATATTTATTGATGAATGCCTGAAGAATCATTCTTTACTGTGCATTTCTCTTGTTTCCTTTCAACATGTCTGTTTTCTCTATAGCTCACCTGAATGAGGTTATAATACTCAAGATCTGCCCTTACAGAAAATTTCAAGTAGGAAGTACTTGAGCAGTCATTGTCTTTATGGTACACATTAGGTTTCTAGAACTTACTTTTCTACATAACTGAAACTTTATGCCTTTTGACCAACATCTCATCGTTTGCTGCTTACTGCATCCTCTAATATCTGATAATCTTCCACATTTTGCTTCAATGGCATTAATTTATTTATATTCCATGTGTTAATTGAAAAATATCCTTTTTTTTAATCTGGATTATTTTACACTTTTAGATTTACCCACGTTATCATGAATAGTAGAATTCTTTCATTTTTAAATAGTCTTCATTGTAGTAAAGTGTTTTCTTTGTGCTTTCACCTGTCAATAGTCACATTTCTGTGTCTTGTCTATTGTGAATAGTGCTGCAATGAATGTATGTCTGTATCTCTTCAATGTACTGACTTCATGTTTTGTGTGTGTGCTCTGTGTGTGTGTGTGTGTGTGTGTGTGTGTGTGTGTGTGTGTGTGTGTGTGTGATAGCCATCTATGATGATTACTGTGAATTGTTAACCTGTAAACTAGGAAGTAGATTTCTGGGCCCATCTGATTGGTAGTCTCAGGATTAAGTTGGCCTTGGGTACACCTCTCAGGTATTGCATTAATGACATGATTTATCTCAGAAGACCTAGCCCATTGTGGGTGGAACCTTTCCCAGGCAGGTGGATTAAAGGTGGGTTAAGATAAAACAAACAAGCTAAGTATAGACAAACAAGGGAGCAAGAGCAAGTGAGCCTGCCTTGGTCATGCCCTGTATGTAATGTGAATGGATTTCTTGGTTCTTGATGATATAACTCTACTCAGTGATGGCCTGTAAACTGGATTTATAACCTGAATATTCTCTTTCTCATCTAGGTTGTCTGGGTTGGTAGTTTTATTGCAGCAACAAATAATATAGATTCAAACTCCTTCCACCCACTCCATTAATTATGGCTTTTTGATCCATTCAAATTTACATAGTTATTGACAAAGAAAGATGGGCTGTTTCCATTTGTTTAAAATTATTTCCTTTTTCTTTTATTCCTTTTTCTCACACTTTTTGTGTTTTCTTATACAGTTTTGTGTGAAGAAGTTTTTCTTTCATGTAACTTCTATTGTGATTTTAGTAGTTTATTTTAAAATGGTTAATTTATTTGATATAAAAAATGTTCACTTTTATCCTTTGTTGCAGTTACTCTTTCTTGCTGATATAAGACAATACTGATACACAACTTATGGGAAAAAAAGATGTTTATTTAACCTATGGTTCCAGTGGGGATATAGTCTATTACAGTGAAAATGGCAGAGTGGAAGGCATGGATAAGAGGTTGAAGGAAGAGCCTGGTTCAGGTTACCACAGATGTCCTGGAAACAGACAAAGAGCAGACATAGAAGAAACAGGACTGGGCTACCAAACCTCAAGGTCTGGCCCCTGGGACATGTTTTCTTCCTGAAAAGCCACACTTTCTAAAGTTTCCACAGCCTTTTCTTACATTAACATCATCTAACTAGTGTGATTGAGAATGCCTGAAGATAGGACGCACATTTCCAATTACTAAACATCACTGTTTCTACTATTCATGAAAGTACTAGTTTCTAATCCCTGTTCTAACACAGCTTCTTCGTGCTATTGAAATTGAAGTTTAGAAGAACAACTGCATCGAGGACTAACCAAGTAATGGTAATGACAGAAAACACAAATGACTAACAATATTACCAATCTATGTGGCAGACAGCAGACACAGAAAAAGAGCAGAGAAACACTGGAACAGACGCCCACGAGGGGAGATAAGAGGGAAGGGACAGAAGGACCCTTTCCAAAAATTGCTCTCCCATCCCAGTTTTGTTCACTGGCCTTGACTGATCTCTTTCAGCAAGATCTGTGTCCATCTGTTGTTACTCCCCTTCAAAAGAAGGAACCAATTAAATCGCGATTTACATTAGGACAATATGTGTTAAACTATTTCTAATTTAGAGAAGAGGACTCAAGTTTGAAACAACATAAAAGAACTAGAGACAGTGATATTTTAAAGTTATGTGCTACTTTGAATAACTTGCTTGAGGAGGACAAAATGTGTAAGGGTAGGGCAGAAATTTATCAGTATGAAGAGAGTCAAATGCAGAATAGTTTCATCTAACAGCAGCCCATTGAAAAATCTTATTGTGCAATTTTTAATACTGAACACTGTCTACGTTTGCAAATTTTAGCAAATTAAAAGTAAATAATGTTATCATTTCGCAGTAAATGATATATGCCATGCATAGTAGCTACATAGTTGGTAGGCTGAAACTTTCATACTATTTCTCACCACAAGGTTCCCAAGGGGCTTTCTGACATTTTCACCTGATCTAACAAGCAACAAGCAACAAACTCTTTTATAAGCTTTGTTCCACTAGCCATGCTGCTATTTAGGATTTTGTAGAAACACATGATTTTGAAGTATAACTCTTGCTTGTTTCTATGTCTTGGTTCTTTTAAGCCCATCTTGTTCAACATGCATTTAACTATCAATTCAGTCTTCTACGACTATCTTCAAAATAGCTCAGAAAAGTCATTCTGAATCAGGAAAACTTAACACTCTTACTCTTAGTTTGCTTATTCAGTTAATTTCACTATTATGCCAGAGGGTGTCACATGGTTTCCTGTCTTATGGCTGACATGATGAGAATCTGCTCTAAAGCAAGGACATAAAATCTGATTTTTCACACAATTCTTCATAATAATTGGCATATATGGTGTAAAATAGTTATAATGTTTTAAGTTATTTTGTCTCATGTCTTTTTAATGATTAAATTTATTCTTTGTTAATTTCACACACACACAAAATGTATATTGGCCACTCAACTCACACCTTCTTTCTCTATTGCATCTTTCCAACTCCACATCTCTTTCCTAAAAATCTTTTCCTATTAGTTTTGTTTTATGATCCACTGAATATAACCAGCGCTTGAAAACAATGGGCTCAGTGGTGGTACACAACTGAATACAAAAACTAGGCTTCTCCCAGAATCTATCAGTAGCTAATAATTCAGAAAGAAGAAGCAGGTCTCGGTACCTCTCCTACCATGACTGATTGTTGACAGTCCTGTGCAGGATGAATGCAAGTAACAGCCACTATTAGTTCATGTTTGCAGAATGGTAGTTGACACCCTTTTTTTATTGTAGGATTTTTGGAGAGTCTTCTGGAATGTTACTTGAGCTTTAGAGGAGGTGTTACATAGGTATTTCTCAGGGATTTTTCTATACATACTTTCCATATTTTTTCTTGTTTTCCCCTGTGGGACTCAATGTGGCAAAATAAGTAGTCTCAAATTTTCTATAGAAGAAAAATATATAAAAAGCTCCATTAACACACTACAGTTTATGTTGTAAAAACACATCAATGGTATATAAAATGAATTATATTAATTTTCAGTTCTAAAAATTCTTGATCTCTAATATCCAATATCTCATTCAATTCTATTCTTATATTAATTTTCAGTTCTAAAAATTCTATTTCAATCTAAAAATTCTAAAATTTCTCTAATAGTGAATACCTCATTCAATTCTATTCTTATTTAATTTTTTCTTTTATGTTTTAATCTTTTATCTTTGTTTCTTAATGGAAATTATTGTTAATTTAGCTGTGCCATGCATTTTAAAATAGTTGGAACTAAAGTTTATTAGTTTCATTTTATTTAAATCAAGTCATTTGGGTTTATGATTTCAAGCTAGACATCAAATAGAAGTTCAATATTGTTAGGTATGTGTTATGTTGGTTCAGCTCACTGGTTATAAAAATGTGATAATTATATGTCATTATTAGCAAAATATATGCATTATGAAGCCAAAATATAATATTAAATAAATGTTTTGGTGAACAAAATATGGATCAAAATTTAAATTTCTAGGGTTAAGCTCTTGATTATCAAGAGGACCTAGATGAATTATTTTCTCTTAATGGCTTTTTTATTTTTATATGGCCATAAGTGGTCACACTATTTATACTTTGAAGTGAAATGAATGCCAACCTATATATCCTGTCTATGTAGTCTTTATCCTAAATTACATTTTTAATATATTTTTAAAAATGTATCCTTTGGATTTTAACAGTGCTATATTTATTTTAAGTAATTCAAATTCAAATACATAAGTCATGGATGCATAAAACTTTTTCTAACTTTAGCTTAAGAGAAATAGGAAAGGATCATTATTTTATTTTAAAATAGGAATTAGCAAACTTTCTAAATAGATGATGGTAATATTTTATACTGTATGAATTGTAGTTTATCTCTCTTACATTCTTTTCAATTTTAAAAATGAAACAACTGGGTGCAAGGGGACTGGGGAAGCGTGGAGGGAGGGAGGGGACCGGAGTACCTATTAAGCTTGTATGATTGCCAAAAAATAAACAAATATAAAAAATAACAACTATGCTGTGACACTCTTTGCTTTACAACATTAACAAATGCCCTTATCATTACGATCAATTATCTTATATCAAAGTTTTAATACTGAGTGTTGTAACAACTTTTAATAGATTTTTTAAAAAATTTTATTATTTATTCAATTGTGAGTCAGTGCGCATATGTGTATGTGTGTGTGTGTGTGTGTGTGTGTGTGTGTGTGTGTGTAGAACCACAGGCAAATTCTGGAACCACCATGGACCACCTCCACCTCCTCCTTGTTTACTCTGCCCCGGGATTCACAGGCTCCACTCACCAGGACCAGAAGCCCAGGCCGTCCCCCCTTCCGCCCAGCGTCTATATGTGGGGTCTAGGATCCGAACTCAGGACCTTCTGCCTGCAAAGCAGAGGCTTAACTCCTGAGCCACCTCTCCAGCCCCACTTTTAATATATCTTATATCCAATGGTTAAAAACATGTTTGTTCATATTGTCACTAAACAAACTTTGATTTTTAATACTTCACTTATGATTAGACTACAGATGTATAGTGACAATAAATTTTAGCTCACAAGTTGCTGTATATGAAATATAACAATATTGTTTTTTGCATTAAGTACCATAAACAGGCACATGCAAAATTTTTAGAACCATTTTTACAATGTTATAGACCTTGGGAATAAGTTTTGATCTTTTTAGAGGAAAAAATTCACAAGGTAAGTTTTATAAAGACAGATACCCACTTAGAATTCCATTCTGTCATTAATTCAAAGAGATTCACTCAGATCCAGAACAAGTATGTATCATTTAGATAGACTCCTCAACCTTTGTCGATTCAAGCATGAATTCGACCTCTTCAGTGAAAGAATTGCCACCTTACTGCCAAGGATATTTGGCAATTAAATAAATCATCTCAGTTTGTAGTTTGGTGGCTCATGCCTATAATCCCAAGGTTTTAGAGGGAGAGAAAAGGATAGCTGCCAGTTCAAGGCCAACACTTTCAAAATAACTCAAATTTGTATGAAAGAGTCTATTGGGTCCTAATTTGCAGATTGGGTTTATTGGAGATTGTGGAATAATCTCATTCCTTTTTCTGTGGTGGAAACTGTGGTTCCATGTGTGGGAGGTGGGGAAGCACAAGTGCTAGGTCTTTTCCATCACTTAGAGGAAAACATAGACCAAGTTTCTAGTGCCAAACATCAGAAACTAGTGCATAAGAAACATTCTCATATTTTTAAATATATTAAATCTGTCAAAATTGAACTTAGAGCCTCAGATGTTGACATAAAGTCATTGGATTTTACTGACACATTCCTTAGGATTAATCACTTTAAATTTCTGAATCTTATGAAGTTCTAAATGTCAGGCAATCTCTCGACTATGTAAATTATCCCCAGTGACAGGTAAAATGTCCATCACCAGAAGATAACTGGGATGTGATCTTATGATATCAGGAGTGGTACTAAATAGGTAAGTACAGAAGAGCACACAAAATCTTTTTTTTTTTTTTTGCCTGTGAAACTGTTTCATATATGAAATGCATTATTTCAAAATGCATTATTTCTTGGTGATGATATCAACCTAAGTACTTATATAAAGAAAAGCATGCTGGAAAGTCAAAATAAATAAAGAGAAACAGCAGACGGAAATAAAAGCGTAAAAAAGAGGGAAGCAGTTAAAACTGAAATAATTACACACAGCTGAATATTTATACACTGAAGCAAGCCATTTCTTTAGGCATATCTATATAATTGAGGTAGTAAGGATACCAAATAACTTCATATTTCCAGAAGCTTAGATAATCAAAGCAGCAAACTTTGAAGACAATTTCTGCACATTTCCATTCAAATTAAAACAAGTCAGATATTGTGATAGAAAAGACACATATACAATGTGATTTAAAGATAGATCTAAAATAAGACATATTGAATAACAATAAAAAATAGAATCATTTGAATGCTAGTAGTCATGCTGTTTTTTCTTTTCAACATTTATGCTATTTAAAAAGTAAGATAATAAAGGTAAAAATGTAAATGTTTTATTAGTTGCTTCATTTTTTGAGTTAAATTCTGTTCTTGGATGAGTTTTTAATGTTCCTTTTAAAGTCAGTAGGGGTGATAAGTATCGAGCCAAAGGCTTACTTGGCCTCCTGATTCTAGAGAGAAGCAGATGTCCATGCAAGATTTGAAGAAAGGTAACATTTGTAAAAAAATATTGCAAAATATAAATTAAATGGCTCAACATACTGGAAAACACTAAGCATGTAAATTATGCAAGATGTATTTACTGTGGAAGTGCACTGTACCTATTTACAGACAATTAAATAGAAGTGGCAGCAGAAAGGAAAAAGGAGAAAAAGTCATAGGTTAGTGGCATATGTATAAAAGCCTTTCTGGAAGCTAAAACCATGGGATTAGTTGACATTAAAATAGTAACTAAATATACTTTATTACCATTAAAACTTAGTTACAATGGAAAATTATTGATTATTTTCTAAAAAGATTCTTATAACTGTATACCTTTCTATACCAGAAGCTCCACTAGAGTAAAAAGTGCTACCATTTTATGGCTATAAAATCAAAATGAAAAAAGTTTTGAAAATAGTTGTAGAACATATAATGATCTCTGGTATTATTTTATATTTTGAGACTAATTATCATGTAATAAAATATATTTCACTGGTCCAGTCTTCTTATTTTGTCACCTTTACAAACAGACCAGCTGATTTTTAGCTACATGCTCTGTTAATATTTAAAATTGAATTTGATAAAGATGACATTAAATCCTCAAATTTAAGTATTTGAAGTTCCTATATTTTAGGTTGTTCATCAGCGAAAATAGTCTATGAAGTTAGCAGTTTTGCTAAATTATTTCTTAATTTTTTAAAATAGAGAAATATACAAGACAATCTGCATATGGTAGTCCATGCCTATAGTCTTAACAACCTGATAGGTAGAAGCAGGAAGATCTGGACTTCAAAATCATCCTCTTACACAAAGCAGGCTCAGTGCCAATTTGTATTATATGAGACTCTGTCTCAAAAAATTTACTAATAATGTATTATGGGCTTACCTGTTGTAATGGACATATTAATGAACTTGCAAATTGTTAAAAGTCATGAATCATGGAAAAGAAATATAATATGTATAGCATAGATCTTCAGTTTTACCACAAATCAAAGGAATATAAATTTAAAAGTTCCCTTTCCCTGCATTACATGTGTCATATTTCTTCCCCTTTGCTTTTACCTCAGCTGGGTCTGGCTGAATAAAATACACAAATTATTAGCAGTTTCTAAGAAACAAAATAATGATAGAAATCTTTTGTACCTCAACATAGTGTCACACATCAAAATGTTTAAAAGCATTCTTCATAATTCACTTCATAATTCTACTTGTATCAACTCTAAGAAACTTATTACAGCAATAATTGAATGAATAGCAATAATGTTCTATTAGTATCTGAAGTTCTTTTCCTGGATTCAAATACCCACACAGCAATATGTTATGCAATATTATTGTGGAGTAACAATAGTATGTGTTAGTTCATAATGCAATGCGTAAGAGGAGATGTCTATTACTCATCCTACTTTGGTGCATATTTCTCAATAAATTTTATTTCAGGAGACCTTCTACCATATTCTCAGGAACTTCACCTTGACAGCTGTTGAAGTAGGTGGAGCTTCTAGTCTAACAGTGGGGTCTTTGAAAGTGAACCAAAGACAGAACTACCAGAAAGATGAATAGCAGAAAATCTTTCTGGTGGGCAGTAGCACTGTTTCGGTGGACAGAAACAACCATTCAAAAGATATTGAGTATTTATCAAAAGAACAGAAAAGATTGTATTCATTAATATTTTCCAAACTCCACATACTATGAGAATTTGTAGTATTTTAACATAGTGCTTTTATTTTCCTTGCTACTCAGCTTAGGTCGACTGGCATACCATGGTGTATTTTGCCCAGATATGGCAGAAGAAAATCTACATCATTAATGCTAAGATGATCACACCAGCTACTGAGCAGAGCATGACAACCATCTTATATTTCTGGGAGTTGTCAGATATTATAGTGATCTGAACGGTGAGTAAAGAGAGAAGTCCAAATATCACAAGGTGCCCATGGTTGGAAATGCAGGTGGGATGTACAAAAGAATTACCATACAGAAATTTCACAATATTATACGTAACTTAAGCTGAAAATGGAATAATGTGATTTCCAAATATCTCACTGGTCTGGAAGTCAACGTGTATACCCTTGTGATGAATAAGCAGAACTACAGTACCTTGATGGCAAAATATCAGATCTCCGTATGGGCAGGAGAGACATGCAAAAGGTTAGTGAAAATCAAAGGTAGAAGACCTGAAAATTGCTTAAAGCATGGTTTCATTCCTCAGTTTTCACAAATCCATCAGAAGGAGGAGTGCTGAGGCCATCTTTCTTTCTGCTGCTATGAGACAATACACATATACAATTTTATTTTTAATTTTTGAGAACCCTCTACGTTGATTTCTATAGTAGGTGTACTGGTTTAAGTTTCTATAAGCAGTGAATAAGGTTTCCTCTTTCCCTACATCCTCGATTTCATTTGAAACTGTTTCCTTTCTCACCCATTCTGACAGGGTAAAAGATGGAATCTTAAGAGAACTTTTAATTTATATTCCCCTGATTGTTAAGAGTGTTTAATACCTTTTAAAAATACTTCTAGTTTTTTTGTTTTTTCTTTTGAGAAGAATTTGTTTGTTTCATTAGTTTTTTAGTGTTTAACTTTTCAGTGCTTTATGTATTTTAGATGATAACCCATTCTTCCTGACTTGTCTGCTGAATTTTTACTTTTCTGCACTGAAACCTTTTTAACTTCATGTGTTCTCACTTCTCAATCCTTTGGTCTATTGCCAATTCCTGTATTTTAAATTGTTTTCTCTTTAGCCTGCTCAGCCTTTTTTAACTTAAAATTAAATTCTCTGATGTACTTTATGGTTCAGGATGTGAAATGGATCCAATTTTATTATTTTTCAGATAAATATCAGAATCATGTTTTTGAAAACTTTGTTGTAAAAAAGTAAGTTGAACTTATAAGTGTACTTTTATTTCTGAGCAACTTTATTCTGGTCCACAAAATTTTGTTCTGCTTTTCTCTCAGTAAAAGCTGCCTTTGTTGGTATAGTTCTGTAGTGCAATTTGAAGTTAGGTGTTGTGATAACCCTAATTGTTATACTATCAGCAGAATAGTTTTTGCTTAGAATTGCTATGGCTATTTATGACTTCTTTTTGTGTTTCCACTAAATTTTCAGGTTATTTTCTAGTTTTGTGAAAAATGGAACTGGAATTGTAATGAGAATATCAGTAAATCTGAATATTACTCTTGGTAGAATAGTATTTCACAGTATTTATCTTCCAGTTCAGGAGTATAGAAGGTTTTTGAACAACATCTTTATTTTCTTTTTTTTTTCAGTGTCTTCATTTTTCATGTGAAGGTCTTTCTATCCCTTTATTAGGCTTGTTCCTAGGTATTTTTTAGTTACTGAAAATTGATTATTTTTCTCCGCAAGTTTGCTATGGGTCTATATGAAAACTCCCCTTGTGTGAACGCCGAACTTCCCTCTGAGTCTTCTACTCCAGTGAGGTGTAAGGACCAGTGGCATAGCCCAGAACTCTCCCTTGGGCTCCCCCTTAGTATGGGAACATTATTATGACTACTAATCCCTTGCCTCTAAGGATCCTACTGCCTGTGATCCATGCTAGACCCTGGGGGGTTGTTGACACTTCAGTCATTGTGCAGGTCATGCAAAGTCCAGCTATGGCTACTGCTGCCATAACTTGAGTGGAGCATCTTGCATATTGTTGGTCCTCCCCATCTTTAGGCTCTTACAATCTTGCCGCCCCCCTCTTCCGCAAGTTTCTCCTAGCTTTAGGATGGGGAGAGATTTGACTGGTCTGGTTCCAGGTGATTAACGTAGAGTCTTTGGTATTCTGAATTGCGATTTGTCGTCGTTTTCAGTTTTGCTTTTCCTGCACTACTACACTTGGCAGCATCCCGATTGGCATCAAAGGTCACCTAACCAAAGATAAAAGATTGTTTAAATGAAGATCTTAATGTAAGAAAAGACTTTTGGGGGCTGGAAAAGTGGCTCAGGGGTTAAGCTTCTGCCTTGCAAGCAGAAGGTCCTGAGTTCCTATCCTAGACTCCACGTATAGGCGCCTGGCAGAAGCCCGGGCGGCCTGCGTTTCTGGCCCTGGTAGGGCGGAGCCTATGAATCCCTGGGCAGAGTAAACGAGGAGGAGGTGGAGGCGGTCCATGGTGGTTCCCGAATTCGCCCGTGGTTCTACACACACACACACATACACACACACGCGCTCAATTGAATAAATAATAATAAAAAATTAAAAAAAAAAAAAAAAGAAAAGACTTTTGGTTCTGGACTGTTTTTTTTTTTTTTTTTTTTTTTTCAGACTTCTTGTTCCTGCAACACCCTTGGTTCCATCCTGATTGGTGTAGGAAGAAACATTTTTAAATACAACACAACTCAATTAAAAATAAATGCTCAATATGTTATTTTACACAGGGATACTCTCTTATATGTAAGGCAGTTGTAAGAAACTAATACATACATTAATTTCACATACATATATAATATTCATATAATATAGACCTAGTAATTATGAAATTATAAATAATTAAAATTATAAATACCAAATATAAAGTTTTCTTGTATTTGGTAAATTCAAGGAGAAAATATGCTATGTATTCTGTTTCAAGAAAAATTCTTTATTTTTTATTACATTGTTTTGCCTAGTTATATAAGCTCAATAAGTATCCCCTTCTTCTCCCTCCCCCCTCCCTTCTCCCTGTTGTCCCCCATTGCACTCTTCCCCCTTCCCACTCTCCCTCTCCTTCTCACTCCTTTTCAAGAAAATTTCTTTTGTTTCTTCAAGTTTATTAATGTAATTCAATACCAATATATGATCATTGTTTATTGTAAATTTTTTTTTCTTAAGATTTCTGAAAGGTACTATTATTTCATTTTCTTAACTGAAAAGTGGGGAAGTTAAATTGCAGTAAAGTTAGTATCCTCTCTGCATGAAGTCACATTCATATTGTATATAAAGGGATATAAAACTGCATATCAGAGTCATTCTCATCACTCTGAAATTCCAAAATGTGAATGAAATTTTTCATGAGAAATGCCTAATTGGTGAAGAGAGAGAAGGAGCAATACTAAAGTCTTGAGGAGGCGGTGATATAAAGAAATTTCCCTGCAGTCATTACATGTCATCTATGATCTTCCACACTGAGATGAACCTGTTGTGGTTAGTGGCACTTTCTGCCCCAAGCTTTTGACAACGACACCATGAGAAGGTCAGACCTTCTTTCTGAACCCTTCTTGAAGTCAATGCAGCAAGTAATGATTCCTAGTCAAACTTCTTTTCTATCTGTGGTGCTATTGAATTCAGTCTCCCAGGACATGGCTCCCATCCATCTGATCACCAAGATTACAAATTGCTAGGAAGATCTAGCAGTGCAGGGCTCTGGAATGAATCAAGAAATCCCCTAATAGATTTCACCGTTTATCCCAAAGTATACCAGGGCCGAACTTCTCCTGCATCGCCTGGCTTCCAGAAGGCAGCTTCATTTTAGGGTTGTGCTCCTGCAGATGAACGCAGTCTTATTTCCACCAGACTTCTAAAGGGAAAAACAGAAAACAGGAGAATACTGTACAGAACCTAAGTGATTCTGGAAATGATTTTCTAATTGTGAAATAATGCAGCGCTTCCTCAGCCATAGAGAAAAGTTTGATCGTATTACTTACATCCCGTGCATGAATTACAAAGAAGGCATGGATGTATTTGTTCTATCACAGGGATAACCCACTTATGGATAAGTGGTAAGGGATGGTGTCGATGTTAGTTTTTATTTGGCACAGACTCTTACACTCTTACATTAGACTTACCTCTCTCACTAATATCTTCATTTCCTAAATCTCCAAAGAATGCAAGCCATAATTCCACAGTGAATTTCCCTGAAATTCCTAAACATGGATCTGGCTAGCCCCATCTGAGAAGTGTTATAAAATAGATGACCACTTACGCCAAGATCTCTATCCTGTTTTTATTCTGCTCTGGTCTCAGGTCAGATTTTCTTTCTCAATTAGCATGAACCCCAGTTGACTTCTGGGAAGGAAGAAACACTTCTTCCAAAGCAAAGCAGTACTGCTCTTTCATAAAAGCCAAAATATTGACACCCCCCCCCAACTCCTAGAATCCCAATAAAACCTAAGATAGCTGAGAAATGAAGTAAACAGACATACATCTGGTCACCTTATGTTTTCTCCACAGTTAAATCAGTGTGTGAAAGATTTGGTCCCTTTGCGCTGTGAAATTGAAGCACATTTCCTACATGGTTTGGCCTTTGACTCAATATTCCTGTGGGAAGGTTGAGGGTCTCCTAGCAGCAAGCTGATTGCCTCTGACTTTTTTTTTTTTCCTAACTGAAGCCTGCTATTGTCCTATGTCTATTCAGATGGGGGGGAAATCTGCCCTTTAGTTAAGAAAATTGGTTTAAAAAAGTAAAAAGTTTGGGAATGGTAGTGTTAGCCTGTTCTCTGAAATCCACCAACTTATTAGAAAAATCAAAGTGTGTATGTGTGTGTGTGTGTGCGCGCGCGTGTGCGCGCGCGTGTGTGTGCTTGCTATTGTACTAATATAGAAAGGATAGATGAGACTGAGAGAGACAAAGTGTTTGAATAGTGTGAACTCGGTGAGACCCAAACAAAGATGGCTTCTGAAAGCTTTCAAAATGTAAATCATTCTTCTGAGAATCTTTCTAAAGCTGAAAAAAAAAAAAAAACATGTGGTAGATTTAAGGGCTGTGATAGGAAAGAAGCGTGTATGGACACATTTTCTTCAGCGGTTTTCTTTTGTTCTGTATTGTTTTGTTTCTTCATTAAGTGTGATCCTCAGAAGAGCCAATACTTGTGTTTAGGTACACGGTCCCTAATTTTAGACACACTCAGAAAAAGTCCATACATGCACCATTTTCTGAATATTGATGAGAAGAATGGTATTGATGTCAAAATCATCATTGTAAGAAAGGTAGCACGTGGTAAAAACTTTCAACAAAAAATGTATATTAAAACCTTAAAAATCCACACAGCTAATATATTTTTGGGTACTTGCTGACCAAAATAAAAAGAAACTGAAAAAATATGAAATGACAACTTAACTAGAGGTAAATTGGTGCTCACAAAGCAATTTTTAATCTAAATATCTTGAATATTTATAATGAAATACAAAAGCTTGTATTTTCTTAATATCAAATTCCTTGAGAATGTTTTCATTGTATTTAGTTGAGCTATAAATACAATGTGTATAAGTGATACATATATTTTTAAAATTTTTATTACATTTTCTACCTTTAACATATACATCACAGAAATGATCTATCTAAAAATATACAAGAAGAAAAATGTTGCTAAAACAAGGAAGACCTTTACCTTCATAGGGTGAACAATGCATTAAAATATTGAAAAAGAAAATAATTTTTAATTCATCTTAAAATCAGAATAAGGTATTTTAATTGTGAAGAATTAATAATAATTTAAATATATTTCAGATATGAGCAACATGTACCTTAATTAAAACATTTGAATGATGTCTAGATTCTGTGAATCTTGAATGTCATTATTGACAAATAAGAAAAATCTTCCTTTCTTTTGTTCACAGTAATCATCTAAAGTAGTCCTTAAATAACTCATTCCCCACCAAGGCAACTTGATTCTTCAAAGTATAAAAGATCTTTTCTTCCTTTTTCTATTTCCGTATATTTTTGAATAACTGATATTTACAAATTTGTCTTGTTAATGCTTTAGTTAACTAGCAATAAAAAAAAAATACAGCACTTACCTTCAAAGAAGTACCAGATGTAGAGATAGTTTGGAAAATTGAGCATTCATAAAAATGGGAAATGATCTAAGATACAGGTAAATAGATATAATATGATTTAGACATTTTGGGAGGAACATCTCTTAATGAAAATAGCGTTGCAGCCTTGCCATGACCTAGGAAGATAATGGTCACAGACTGACTCATTACTATTGTGTTTGAAATATAGAAAGTTGTTAGTGTCCTAACCAGAGTAAAGATATGGGGACACAGCACTAAGGGAAACTAAGAAACACAGAGTGGAGACATCTTTTAAAGGAAACTTGTAAATTAAAAAATAATTAGTTTTGACATAATGCTCCCCAGTTAGCAGATTTGCAAATCAAATGTGCTGGTTCTGCATAGTTTCCATTTCAGCCTGACAATGTTGAGCAGTTTTAATGTATTTCATTTTACTGGGGGCAATGACTTTGACTGCAACATAATTTTTTAAAGCCGCAAGTTTCCCCATTCACATGACAGCAATTATTTTAAGATATGTTTGCAAAGGATTTTTATCTTAACACATGCATAGTAACTCTTGGTAGTTTGCATTCATTTGCAGTGTATGTGTAATGGGTATTTCTCTTTTATTATTTAATTATTGTTAAACTAACAATTTTTAAGAAAATGTGAATTGCTGGGCAATGTTGAAATATGACAGCTTTATTTTACATGAAATGAAATTAACCAAATATTGTGATTTAAACTATACAAAATGCACCTTCTTTCTTCTATGCAGTGACAGGAACGACACATCCAAGCCATGCCTAGCACTCATTTAAATGCAACCTCGGAGTCACACTGCATGTTACAAATATCTGGGAGCTGTGTGATTAGTTAACATCTTGTGCATAACCCTTAAAATTATAGCAAGTTCTCAGGAGATAATTAGTCTATCCTGTTTCTATACTAAAATGAACTATGTTTTAGCAATTACTCTCAGGAATAGCAGCAGGAAAATGCTTTTAAGTTAGATAAATTCAAGAATCTCTGAATAAAATAAAAAAATCTTTTTTTAAATTTTATTATTTATTTATTCAATTGTGTGTGTGTGTGTGTGTGTGTAGAACCACGGGCGAATTCGGGAACCACCATGGATCGCCTCCACCTCCTCCTTGTTTACTCTGCCTTGGGATTCACAGGCTCCTCCCTACCAGGACCAGAAACGCAGGCCGCCCCCGCTTCTGCCTGGAGTCCTATACATGGGGTCCAGGATCCGAACTCAGGACCTTCTGCCTGCAAGGCAAAGGCTTAACCCCTGAGCCACCTCTCCAGCCCCCTAGAAACAAAATCTTAAGAGAATAAAGTAGTTTCTTTTTCTGGGACTGTAAAGCACAAAAAATTGGGATGGTTGAAGGTGAAAGGTACAGTCTGTCTCTAGAATCACCAGTCTCCACCTGACTCTCATCTGGTTCTTGGTGCTCTGAGATAAGAAATCTAAGAAATGCGGAAGCCCTTAGATTCTTCTTTCTGTGTAAGACTTCACAGTAAGACTTGTGCATGAAACAGAATTCTTTAAGCTGAATGATGCTTTTTTGCTGTGCCAAGTTTATTCAAATTAGAGTCAGCAGGATTGCCAGAGAAAGTGTCATTCAGGATTCTCGTTTTTGATAGATTGGAGGGCAATGAGGATTCAGGCTAGTTTGAAGAACTGAAATGATTCCTGAAAGGGTGAAGGTGAACGTTGGCTATTTTTATATTTATGTCTTAGGATTTCCAGATCTCATAACCTGGACAATGAAGGTTACAGAGACACTAGTAATACAAACAAAACCCAAACAGGAGAAGCCATGTCTTATACTATGCAGACACAAAGGAGAAGCATGTGAGCTCACCATGAGATTTGAGTGCTTCTTCGATGACTCTCGCTTGAGTCCTTTTCTATTTCACCAGGTTAAATTTCTTAAAGCAAGAGCAAGTTTGGCATAAAATTTGTGAATTAAAGGTGCCATGTGATGATTCTTGGTTTGGTTCCTCATTTTTGAATAAGTAACAAGAACTCTTTCTAGTGCTTTTTCACATTGAATGGGTGAATTTGCACTTAATGGTATAACACACTTAATAGTGTGAAATTTATCTACAACAAACAAGAAAGTAGGCAACTACTGTAACCTACGGGCTAAAGTAGCATCAGAAACCAAGCAATAACCCAGTGTAACTGCTAAACTCATTGAGGGGACAAAACTTTTAGGACACGTACCATGTGATTTATAATCAAATGCTGGCTATTACATACTTTCTTCCTTTTTACAAAAAAATCAGTGAACACATTATTATTAAACATACCTCATATTTTAAAACAAAATTTAAAGTCTCCAGTAAATAGTTAAGAAGATAAATACTGTTCTCAAGTTCAAACTGAAGAAAGTTGTCAACTGCCAATAAAAATTAAGATTATATACAAAGCAAAACTAAGAAAACATATATCCCACTTCTTTGATTCCTAACCTTGAGAAAAATGTTATTAGTTTCTTGTTCCTTATTAAAAATAATTTGCATACTCTAGATATGAGAACTTTAAACACTGATATTTATTTTTTAAAATATGAAGTCTGATTTTTTTTGAAATTTTTTTATTATTTATTCAATTATGTGCATGCATGTGTGTATGCATGTGTGTGTGTGTGTGTGTGTGTGTGTGTGTGTGTGTGTGTGTGTGTTTGTGTGTAGAACCATGGGCAAATTCGGGAACCACCATGGACTGCCTCCACCTCCTCCTTGTTTACTCTGCCCTGGGATTCACAGGCTCCGCCCTACCAGGACCAGAAATGCAGGCTGCCCCCGCTTCCACCTGGTGTCTATATTGGGGTCTAGGATCCGAACTCAGGACCTTCTGCCTGCAAGGCAGAGGCTTAATCCCTGAGCCACCTCTCCAGCCCCTGATTGTTATTTTTTTAACAGTAGGCTGCTTACTTTTACAAAAAAATAGTGTGGGTTATAATTTTTCTTACTTTGAGTCTGTTTAATATTTTAATTAGTTCTCTGTTAAAATTCAAGAACTAAGTATAATGTGGCAGTACAATAATATCTTCATTGCTTAAAGTATCAACCAAATTATTATATTAAAATATTCCTTACCAAAATATGATTAAATTATTTTAGTAACCTTATTGATACAATATTGAACTTTTCACAAAAATAAAAAGTATATTATAATTAATTGGATATATCACAGTGACAGCTTTAAATGTCATAGAGCTAAATATTAAATCCTTTTGAACAAGATTGCTCAGTATATTTCATCTGAGATTTAGGATACATTTTTCAGTCTAAGCAGCTTTTTTTTTTACTTTAATGACAATGTTTAATTTTCTTTTATGACAGTCTTTAAAGTTATTTGCTTGTTTACTGAGCTAATTCCAAGCTGCGATGAGAGCCTTTCAAAATATGCCTGAAGGTGCAAAAACTTTGCACATATGGACAAGCATTGCTTAATGAAGTGAAGAAAAGAGATTAGGTTACTTATTATAATCTCAAGTCTTGGCCACTGTGATTTTTAAGGCAGTCATACAACAATGGGCAAAGGGTCCTATAGCTCAATTTAGATAAATCCTGACTAAACAAAGTCAACCCCCTTGATGGCATCTAAGAGTCTCAGGGGATGGTATACACATTCCAGTGGTCCATCTTCAAGCTGTAAGAACTAGTGCTTAGACTCCTGCCACTGGAGTCATGACTCTGAGCTTAGCATATTGGGGTTCTTCTTCAGGTCTTAGTGTTAACAATTCTTCCACAGCTGGGCAAAGTATTTTCTGGGGCTTCCTGAAGCTTCTTCAGGACTCATAACTCTGCGGAAAGTTCTTGCTCTGTGCACAGCTCTCTCTCATTACAGCATTTCCACAGTCTGAGTTTACCAGGGTCTCTGGAACTCTTCTGAATTTTTTAACTTTGCTAAATTTGCCTGGGATTAGAAGGCTAGGGGATTGTTCACTCTTGATGTTTTCAATTGAGCTTATATAATCCATTATAAACACCAGGGCTACTGTGGTATAAGGAGATTAAGAGGTATGTAGAGTTGAAATGTAGAGTCCTTAGAGAGTGAGCTACTAGACTGGGGATATGGTTCAGGGGTTAACTGCTTTTGGGTTTCTGGATCCCATGTAAAAATGACAGACAGGAATGGCACCTGCCTGGCCTCATGGCCCTGGAATGTGGAGCCAGATACACCAGAGCAAAACAAAAAAGAGGTAGAGCAATCCAGAATGATTCCCAAAGTCATCCTTGGATGTCCACAGCCACACACAGTGTCCTCTGATATACACAGGCACAGACACTACACACACTTGCACACACACACACACTAAATAAATTTTAATTAAAAAAAAGAGTGAGAGGATTTCTGTTTGACAGTAAGTCATCATGTGTTCTGTTGCAGGGTAGGGGCTGCTACTCATGACTAGTTTGAGAACCCCTGAGAAGAGGCGCGACACATCCATGGGTGTGGACATCTGAAGTGATTATAAGATGGATCCCTGGAAACTGTCAAAACTGACAGGAAGTCTTGGGAAGTAATACTTGTTAGAAGTGGTGGCCTAATAATGTGAGAGTTCCCACAACTGGAATCTCATGTCTAGAATCTGTAGCTGGTTAAAAGGATTTTTGCTGCCCTTGGCTGGGTACGAGACTTCCTAGCATATAAAACAAATTGTTGTTTTGATGATCACTCCAGAAGTCTTCAGAGGTTGCTATTTGATCGATAATTCTGCAGTTCTCAGGAAACCAGAAAATAGGCTGAACTTGTGGTTCTTACTCCCCTGGTGAAGTCTTCAGATCTGTAGCAATATGCTAATAATCTCAGTGACTTGGAACCACACATATAGCTATGTTACTTCTGATTGGGTCTTCCTTTGCCTTAACAGTTGCCCATTTTTGCTTCCAGACAGCTACTGTTTCTAAGGAATCACTGGACTGTCAGTCAATTTAAACAAACTGCTCTTGTCTAACATTTAATATTCAAAGGAAAAAGAAAACACCCAAAATGACAAAATTCTAATATAAATCCAACATATTTTTTTAAATATCTAGCAGGCATTATTTTTCTTTTATTTTCTGGTTCTTGGGTAATTTACATAAATAAAATTGGCAAGGACCATAATTATTCTTCAGAGTAAATGATGATTAAATCTCTGACAAACAGCTATATAAAGAGATGGGTCCTCCTAATTTATCTCATTCATAACTTCAAATAAATGTTCAAAGATTCAAGTTAAATGAGATTACACAATTACACTTGCTCATTGTCACAGTTTGAATATGTTGGTCTCCACAGGTTCATGTATTTGAATCCTTAGCTGATATTTTGGAAGGTAATGGCACCTGAGGAGGTGGGACCTTGGATGAAGCCCGTAAATGCAAAATAAATTTTTAAATTGAAAACGCTAGCACCCATTTATGTCTGTGGTTAACTGTTGCCCTAGCTGCTTTCAAGACAGATCATAAGAACATTGAGCAGTTTTGCCTGTTAGGATTTTTAATGGGTAAAGGTAAGATGCATATGTGCTAGAGTTCCCCAGCCTCATTTATGTTGTAACCAAAAATATAAACTCAGACTTTATAGACTCCAGCTTTACTCTCTTGCCAGGTCTTGGAAATCCCCCCCCCAGCTTTGTTGGAGAAAGTCAGTCACAAGTAAGAGGTCTTGAGTTTGGCTAGCCCAGCCTTGCTGCCATGCTGTGAAAGATGCAGGCAGTGGAAGCCCAGCTTATGATGATGGTCCAGAGGGGAAAAGAGACTGTGTTTGCAACTGGATGAGTGACACATGGAGCCATGTGTTGGTAGAGAATCTAGTGAAACTTTGCCCTTATCTTGAAAGCTTGCCTGAAGTTAAACTGGAGTGTTTGGCAGAAGAAATTTCAAAGCAATGTGGTCTTGACAATGTGATATGGCTACTTTTTAGCTGTCTTCAGAGTTATGAAAAAGATCAAAGAATCAGCCAGGAAGAAGCAAAAACTGTAAGATCTAATGAAAAGTGCAATGCCAAACTTAAAGAGTTGAACCAGGAAAAAGCAGAGAAGCTTTTAAAGAGATTAGCTCCATTTGTAAATCAAAGCCTGCTCTCAATTTGAATAACAGAAGAGGCCCTTGTTTGTGGGCAAGACCCTCAGGGAAGACTACCATCCATAAGAATGCAAATCCTTTCAGAAGACTTTGAGCTAAAGGGTGGCCTTTCAAAACAAGAGTTGGTTTTTCCTACAAAACAACTGCCCAGGTGTGAAAGAGATGATCAACATAGAGAAGAAGAATCAGCTGTGATTCAAGGGGGCCAGTCTTGGCAAAGTTGTCCATGTGGTTCTGGTTTTAGAAGCATCAAGGATGCAAGAGGGAGGAGATGGTGGAGTCCTCCTCCAAGATTTCAAAAAACGATGGAAGCCAGGCAGAATGTGGCAGAAAGTCTGGAGTTTAGAGGCCCAAGAAGGGCAGTTTGTGCTGTGGAGTTAAAGTCTGATTTGCCATTGAGAAGTAAAGATGTTAGAGATGCCAGAGAGAACATGGGACACCTGCCAAGGATATACCCTGGGAGAAGTCAACTCAAGAGAGCAATGTGTTCTATGAGCAGCTGCATTGGAGGGGTGGAATCACAGCACATTGGAACTGAGATGATTTTGTAGAATAAGAAATTTCCTGGACAGGCAAGAATGTGGTGAGCTAGTCTCAGGATCACATTACCTCACCCCGACCCAAGAATTCCCAAAAAAAGATAAAGGACATGCGACCAGACCATGTAAGGCTGTGTGTCCAGGCCAGATACCGGGACTCCCCCCGACTCTGGAAATTCCTTTTTTTTTTTATTATTTACGTATTCAATTGTGCGTGTGTGCGTATGTATGTGTGCGCGCGTCTGTGTGTGTAGAACTACCGACGAATTCCGGAACCATCATGGACGCCTCCACTTCTTCTGCCCCGGGATTCACAGGCTCCGCCCTACCAGGACCAGAAGCACAGGCCGCCCGGCTTCCACCTGGTGTATATACGTGGGATCTGGGATCCGAACTCAGGACCTTGCGCCTGCAAGGCAGAGGCTTAACCCCTGAGCTACCTCTCCAGCCCCCGACTCTGGGAATTCCAAGGAAACACACTCATCCCCAGGTTTCTGGGTAAAGCAAGCGAGTATGTGCTGCTATGCTCGTCGCCATCGAATCCGGTGCCATCCCTAAACTTGCGCCAATCAGTTTAAAAGTTAAGTGCCTAAGCCAATCATTTCATAACAATGCACTATCTCAATACCTCCCTACAAAGAATGTATAAAAAGTCTGTGCCTTTTGTGCTGGGGGGTCCTCTCTCTCCTCTGTGTGTGGAGCGACCCCAGGGCACTAGAATAAAATCCTCTTGCTTTTGCATTGAGCCCGAGTCCGTGAGTACTCTGTGGGGGTCCCATTCCCTGGTGTAAGGCCTCTTTGGGTTTTACATTTTTTGGTGCGTTGGCCGGGAAACCAGAGCGCCCTCCCAGACCTCACTATGACTGGGATCGGAGGTTCAATGGAGCAGGTCTGTGTCTTCCTTTGTTTCGCTTTCTGTTAAGTGTATCTATGTGCCTGGTTGGATTTGATCTGGTTTGTTCGTGGTCGTGACTAGCCCGTCACGGTGAGCTTTTTGTGGAGTCACAGGGAGACTCATTTGATTTGAATTTGTAGAGACCCGAAAGGGCTCATTTATATTGACCATAGCAGCAGGCAGACTTGCCCAGACGTCGCAGGTTGGGAAACTGGAGGACGCTCCAGATTCCATTTGTATAGGGTCCGAGAGGATCCTTCTTCAGCCGGAGGCAGCCCTTGCAAAGCCACCAGCAGGAACTGTTGGCGTGACAGGACTGTGGCATTCTCAGTCAGGACGTTTTTGTCTCATTTGTTTCGTTGTGAGTTTCGTTTTCATTGTAGTTGGTATTGGACTGACGCCTTTCCTCTTTCCCGACTGATTGAAACATGAGACAGACTATTTCTACCCACCTATTTCTAACCCTAGATCACTGGACTGAAGTTAAGGCCAGAGGACATAATCTGTCTACAGAGATTAGGAAAGGAAAATGGCAAACTTTCTGCCACTCAGAATGGCCTACTCTGCAGACAGGGTGGCCCCCTGAAGGATCCTTCTACATAAATAAGATCAGGGAAGTAAAAGACAAAGTCTTCCAGAACCCCGGGGGACATCCTGACCAGATTCCCTATATAGTTGTTTGGGAAGACCTAGTTCTCTCCCCGCCCCCCCACGTGGGTCCACCCGTTTGTCCCTCCTACAGGTCTGGCTACCATTCTTGCACTGAAAGAAAGAGACCAACAGCAGAAGGAGGTCCTAACCTCACCTGACACCGACCTTCTACTTATGCACCCCCCTCCACCTATCCACCTGCGGGAAACCCATCCCCCGCTTACCCCAGATGGAGGCAGCTCTGTCACCACCTGTAGCACCCCCATCTGGCAGGAATGCAGAAGGACCATATGCTCCCTTGCTTGCCAGCATACGGGAATGAGAATCAGGACCTGCTTGAGGGACTCGCAGCAAACGTGGGGGAACCCCTCCGGTGTCCAGGGCCTTCCCCCTGTGGGCTTATGGGTCCCTGGATGAACAGGGCCAACAGCCCTTACAGTGTTGGCCTTTTTCCCCCCCATGGACCTCTATAACTGGAAAACCCATAATCCCTCTTTTTCAGATAACCCCCAAGCCCTAACCTCTTCACTTGACTCTATCCTTTTTTCCCATCAACCCACATGGGATGATTGTCAGCAGCTCCTGAAGGCTCTCTTCACCACTGAGGAAAGACAGCATATCCCTCTAGAGGCCAGAAAGAACGTCCCAGGAACAGAAGGGAGGTCCTCACTTCTCCCTAACGATATAGATGCTGGGTTCCCACTGACATGACTGAACTGGGACTACAATACTCCTGAAGGTAGGGAGTGCCTAAAGGTCTACCGCCAGGCTCTAATGGCAGGTCTCCGTAGGGCTGCACGGCATCCTACTAATTTGGCTAAGGTAAGAGAGGTGGTCCAGGGGTCGGAAGAATCTCCATCAGCTTTCCTAGAACGGTTGATGGAGGCGTTCCGCCAGTTTACTCCTTACAACCCTGATGCAGACGAACATAAGGCAGTTGTAACAGTGGCTTTCGTTGACCAGTCTGCCAGAGATACCAAAAGAAAGTTACAGAAATTAGAAGGATTACAGGACAAGTTGCTGAAATATTTAGTGCAAGTGGCTGAGAAGGCATACTATAATAGAGAGACAGAAGAAGAGAGAAAGGAAAGAGAACATAGAGAACAGGAAGAGAGAGAAGAAAAGAGAGAAAGACGTTGGGACAGAGGTTAACCAAAATCCTGGCCACCGTGGTAGAAAAAGGTCAGGGACCTAGAGAGAGAGCACCGGGCAACCAAAGAAAACTATGGGACAGAGACCAATGTGCCTACTGCAAGGAAAGAGGACACTGGGCAAAGGAGTGTCCAAAGAACCCAAGGAGGGAGGGAAAGGGAAAGGAGGGAGGCCCTAGGACTGGAGTTCTTGCTCTGGGAGAAGACAGTGACTAGGGGGGATGGGGTTCGGACCCCTCCCGAGCCCAGGGTAACCATGATAGTGGAGGGGAAGCCCACTCAGTTCCTAGTAGACACCGGAGCTCAACATTCTGTTCTGCTACGAGATGATGGACCCCGATTGAACAAAAAGTCGTGGATGTAAGGGGCCACGGGCAATAGACAGTACTCATGGACTACCCGAAGAACAGTGGATCTCGGTGTGGGCTGGGTATCCCACTCATTTCTAGTCATCCCGGATTGCCCTTAAACCCTCTTGGGCAGAGACCTACTCACCAATGTTGGTGCCCAAATTCACTTCTCTCCTGCCAGAGCCACAGTAAAAGATAACAAAGGAAACCCACTACAAATCCTGACCATTAAATTAGAGGATGAATATTGCTTTTTTGAAACATCCACAGGGGATGCAGCCAGCCTGGACTGGTGGCTTAAAAATTACCCCTAGGCATGGGGCAAAACTGCAGGCATGGGAGAGGCAAAAAGTCAGGCTCTCATTCATGTAGAAATAAAATCCTAGGCCACACCTGTCATGGTCTGCCAATACCCTATGAGTTGAGAAGCTCAGGAAGGAATAAGACCCCACATCCTTAGGCTGTTGGACCTTGGAATTCTTCGAAGATGCCAGTTGGAATGGAACACGCCCCTGCTCTCAGTGCGTAAGCCCAGGACCAATGACTACTGGCCAGTACAGGATCTTCCTGAGGTAAACAAAAAGAGTGGCAGACATACACCCCACCATACCTAACCCTTACAATTTGTTAAGTTCTCTCCCTCCAGGCAGGACTTGGTATACAGTCCTTGACCTGGAAGATGCCTTCTTCTGCCTTCGACTGAGTCCCAAGAGCCAACCCATCTTCACCTTCGAATGGAAGGACCCAGAAGTTGGCATCTCGGGACAGCTTATCTGGACTCGACTCCCACAAGGGTTTAAAAATTCACCCACCTACTTTGATGAGGTGTAACCTCAGGACCTCGCCATGTTAAAGGCCCTGAATCCCCAGGTAACGCTCCTTCAGTACATAGATGACTTGCTACTGGCTGCCCCCGATGAACGGACTTGTATTAAAGGAACTCGGAGACTACTCCAAGAACTCGGAGATTTAGGATACCAAGCATCTGCCAAGAAGGCTCAGATCTGCAAGAAACAAGTCAGTTACCTGGGATACCTGTTAGAGGAAGGAAAACGTTGGCTCTCAGAGGCTAGAAAACAGACTGTGTTCCATATCCTGCCACCCCAAAATGTTAAACAAGTAAGAGAATTCCTGGGAATGACAGGGTTTTGCCAGTTATGGATCCCAGGATTTGCTGAAATGGCAGCCCCATTATACGCCTTGACAAAAACAGAGGGCTCCTTTTGCTGGGGAGAGGACGAACAGATAGCATTTGATAAAATCAAGAAGGCCCTCATGACCACCCCGGCACCGGGACTACCAGATATGACTAGGCCTTTCCACCTGTACCTGGCAGAAAACAAGGGAATTGCCAAGAGGGTCCTGACACAGCCGCTAGGACCCTGGAAAAGACCAGTAGCATATTTATCTAAGAAACTGGACTCAGTAGCCGCAGGCTGGCCTGCTTGTCTGTGAATAGTGGCAGCGGTGGCGGCCCTAGTCAAGAATGCCGACCCATTAACACTCAGACAGGACTTGACTGTATCGGCTCCCCATGCCCCTGAGAGTGGCATCTGCCAGCCGCCCGACAGATGGCTCACTAACACCCACATGACTCACTATCAGACTCTGCTGTTAAACAATGACAGGATTACCTTCACTTCAGCCACTGGACTGAATCTGGCTACCTTGCTGCCAGACCCTGACCTCGAGCCCCCACCCCACGACTGCCAACAGGTGCTAGCTGAAGTCCACGGATGGTGAAAGGACTTGACGGACCGATCCCTACTGAATGCTGAGGTAACTTGGTACATGGACGGGAGCAGCTTCCTAGAGGACGGAGAAAGGACGGCTGGGGTGGCATTGGTGGACGGTCAACGAGTGATATGGGCCAAGGCCCTACCAGAAAGTACATCGGCCCAAAGAGCTGAACTGGTGGCTTTAACAAAGGTTCTAGAACTGGGAAAAGACAAAAAGGTCAACATCTACACTGATAGCCACCACTCATGTACATGGGGCCATTTACCAACAGCGAGGGCTCCTCATTTCAGGAGGCAAAGAAATAAACCAAACTGAAATACTAGCTTTGCTTGGAGCTTTACTCCTGCCAACAAAAGTAAGTATTATACACTGCCCGGGACATCAGAAAGGGACTTCAACAGTGGCGAAAGGAAATAACATGGCTGACTGTGAGACTAAACATGTCGCCAGCGAAACATCCACCATCCTTGCCACCGCCAACAATGAAGACAACTTGTCACCCCCACTCATGAGGCTGAGGACTTTTCCCTAATAAAAACCTTAGATGGGATCTTTGATCATCAAAAGGGCGTCTGGAAAAACTCCCAAAGTAAAGTCATACTTCCCCAAGAGGCTAAAGCCATGATAGACCAGATGCATAGGTGGACTCATTTAGGGTCAAAAAAACTGACAGCCAGTGTAGCCAGTGTCTTGAACACTGAGTTCTACATTCCTGGGCTGGCTTGGTTAACTCAACAGGTAGTACAAAACTGTGTACCTTGTCAAAAGGTTAATGTAATTAAGAACCAAGTAGCTCCTGGTAAACGGCTAAGAGGAGATAAGCCAGGAACCTACTGGGAAGTGGACGTCACTGAAATTAAACCAGCCAGGTACGGTAATAAATATCTCTTAGTGTTTGTAGACACTTTCTCTGGATGGGTAGAGGCCTTCTCTACCAAAAAGGAAACGGCTACGGTGGTGGCAAAGAAGATTTTAGAAGAAATCTTCCCATGGTTCGGCATCCCTAAGGTAATCGGGTCTGACAACGGACCTGCCTTTGTTGCCCAGGTAAGTCAGGGACTGGCCAGGTACCTGGGGATTGATTGGAAACTTCATTGTGCATATAAACCCCAAAGCTCATGACAGGTAGAAAGAATGAATAGAACTTTAAAAGAGACCTTAACCAAATTGTCCATGGAGACTGGCGGGTCAGATTGGGTGGTGCTCCTACCTCTGACACTCTTTAAGGCCAGGAATACCCCTTCTAAGTTTGGTCTCACCCCCTTTAAGATCCTCTATGGAGCACCTGCCCCTCTGACCCAACTGGGAGGCACCATCAACTCAGTGCCCAATAATAATAGTGACTTGTGCCAGGTTAAAAGGATTACAGACAGTACAGAGATCTGTATGGACACAGCTGGCTGATGCCTACACACCTGGAACACCTGAGACCTCCCACAAGTTCCAGGTTGGAGACTGTCTATGTCCGACGACACCAATCTCAGAACCTTGAGCCCCGGTGGAAGGGACCATACATCATGCGCCTGACTACGCCAACTGCAGTCAAGGTAGAAGGAATCGCTGCCTGGATCCACGCCTCCCACATTAAACCAGCGCTCCCAGAGGACTCCCGGGCGAGCTCCCAGTGGCACGCCCAGACCACCAGAAACCCGCTCAAGCTCAAGATCATCAGGATACCAGACACCAAGGACAATGAAACTCCTCCTCACTGTCTGCCTGGTACTGTACCTTAACCCCTTGTACTTAACCGACTTCAGCCCTCACCAGCCACATAACCTAACCTGGCAAGTTATAAACGGGGCTGGAGATATTATTTGGAGTTTATCCAAGTTGGCACACCCGGTTATTGGTGGCCTGATCTCTCTCCGGATGTCTGTAAGCTGGATATGGGTATCCCGGATAGCTGGGATATAGGAGGACAGTCTTCCACTCAGGCAGCCCTCTCAATCCCCACTCCTCCTGGTTGGTGGCAATGGCACCCAGCAACAGGCAGTTGCACTAACCAAGAACAAAGGAGCAAGCTGAGGCCCTTCCCTCTTTACGTGTGCCTGGGGTCTCACTGTTCTCAGTCTTTCGGTTCCAAATGTGGGGGGGAAGCAGTTTTCTTTTGTAAGAATTGGGGTTGTGAAACCTCAGGAGACACCTATTGGAAACCCACCTCAACATGGGATTATATCAAGGTACAAGCCAGTTACTCCCACGAGAGAAAAGAGAGTGAAATATTCAAAGAATGCAAGGGATGGTGTCACCCTCTCAAAGTTTCCTTCATTGAACCTGGTAAACGGGCATTAGGATGGACTGCCCAAGGATACACTTGGGGTCTCAGGTTTTATAAGGCAGGTAATTATAATGACGGGTTGTTATTCACGATCAGACTTAAGGCAGAACCCGTCTATACTCCTGTGGGCCCCAACAAGGTCCTGGCTCCAGTAGTTTCCTCAGCCCCGAGGCCCAAGCCACAGACTGAGAAACCCAAGTCCATGGATGCCGAGAACAGACCTAAAATTAACAAAAATACCCAAAAGCTCTTTACAACCCCTCCGAGAACAACGGACGCCCAGACCCATACAGATTCCTACTTAGCTGAACTAATTCAAGGAGCCTTCGTAGTGCTAAATACCACCAACCCCAAAGTTACTAAACAACGCTGGTTGTGCTATGACATAGCTCCACCTTACTATGAAGGTATAGCTTACTCCTCAAGTTCTCTAAATGTAACTGCAGATGCAAGCCAATGTAAATCGGGACAAAAAGAAGTAAAACTCACCCTATTCTCAGTAACTGGTCAGGGACTATGCATGGGAAAGGTGCCCCCCACTTACACATATCTATGTAACGCCACTTACTCCCCCTCCCTTTCAGATGACGACTCCTACTTACTGCCACCTCCAGACGGATAGTGGGCCTGTGCTTCAGGAATAACCGCTTGTGTTAATCTTAAGCTCCTCAATAGTACCCAAAAGCTAGAGTATTGCATACTAGTCCAGCTCGTTCCTCGACTCATTTACCACTCTTATGAAGAGTTATTAGATGCCTGGGACCCTGACAAAAATTCTCTAGTCAGACCAAAAAGGGAACTAGGGATAACTCTCTCCATTGTGCTGGGAATAGGATTAGGTGCCGCGGGCAGGATCCTCCGCCATCACCCTCCAACACAAGGCCGATGGTGAACTTAGAATGGCCATAGGCACAGATATAGAGAGGATAGAAGGGGCCATCTCAAAACTTCAGGAATCACTAACCTCCTTATGTGAAGTTGCCCTACAGAACAGAAGGGGACTAGACCTCTTGTTTCTACAGCAAGGGGGACTATGTGAGGCCCTAAGAGAGGAGTGCTGTTTTTACATAGACCATGCGGGGGCCATGTCCGACTCCATGGCAAAAGTTAGAGAGGGATTGACAAAGCGTAAACGTGAACGTGAGTCAGGCCAGGGATAGTTTGAAGGATGGTTCAGCTCCTCCCCATGGCTAACTACCCTCATCTCTACTCTCCTGGGGCTCTACTCTCCTGGGGACCCTGCATTTTAAACTGATTGCTTGCTTTTATTAGGCAGCACATTAGTACAGTACATGTGATGATGTTAAGACAACAATACCAACCTGTATCCCAGTCAGATTTATAAATTTTAAGGTTAAAATTATGCCAAAGAAAAAGGGAGGAATGTAGAAAAAGAAATTTCCTGGACAGGCAAGAATGTGGTGAGCTAGTCTCAGGATCACATTACCTCACCCCAATCTAAGAATTCCCAAAAAAAGATAAAGGACGTGCGACCAGACCATGTAAGGCTGTGTGTCCAGGCCAGATATCGGGACTCCCCCCACTCTGGGAATTCCAAGGAAACACACTCATCCCCAGGTTTCCGGGTAAAGCCGTGAGTACGTGCTGCTATGCTCGTCACCACCGAACCCTGCGCCATTCCCTTCGCACCTAAACTTGCGCCAATCAGTTTAAAAGTTAAGTGCCTAAGCCAATCATTTTGTAACAATGCAATACCTCAATACCTCCCTACAAAGAATGTATAAAAAGTCTGTGCCTTTTGTGCTGGGAGTCGTCTCTCTCCTGCGTGTGTGGAGTGACCCCAGCATGCTGGAATAAAATCCTCTTGCTTTTGCATTGAGCCTGTGTAAGGCGTAAGGCCTCTTTGGGTTTTACAATTTCAAAGAGAGGCTCATCTGTTGGACTTGGAACTACAGGATTTGGAGTTTGTCCTGCTGGTTTTTGGACTTGTTATGGATCTATTTTTCCTGGATGTGCCACTTTTCCTTTTTTTTGAAATGGAAATGATTATTCTGTGTATGTTGGAAGTATATAACTTGTCTTTTGATTTTACAGGAGGCTTTGGACTTTGGACTATTAGACTGTGTTGGGGCTACTGATGTAGTCTATGAAGCCTTTTAAAGTTGGACTGAGTATGGTTTATATAATGAGATGACAATGAGCCTGTGGGGGCCAGGGATAGATTGTCATGGTTTGAAATATGTCCCCCACAGTCTCATGTGTTTGGCAAAGTCATGGAACCTTGAGAGGTGGAGCCTTGCTGAAGGAAGGCAGTCACAAGGGGTGGGCCTTGAGGTAGACTAGTGCCACCCTACCTCTAGGAGAAGTCTGCCTTTACAGCAAGCAGTCTAGCAGCTCTCAGCTTCCAAGATGTTTACATGTGATTTAGCCTCCTCCAGATTTGGCCAGCCAGCCATGTCACCTCTGCTTTGAAAGACTGTTTCTCCACTTTGGAATGGTAAGCTGAATAAATCTCTCTTTCTCCCTTAAGCTGCTTGACTTTGAGTGCTCTCTCCCAACATAGTAAAGAGTAACTGTTACACTGCCTCTAGCAATCAGTTCTCATTGTTTGCTCTCTCTATCTCTAGCCTCAATGATGTCTGCCATGACTTAAGACTCCTTCAACTTCTGCTGCCCTCCATGACTTTTCCACCTTATTGAACTGTGTCTCTCCTCTGGAACTATAAGTCAAATAAATCTCCCTTTCTCTCTTATGTTGCTTAACTTTGAGTGGTATCTCACAGTTAACTCATGGAAATATGATCAGTTGAATAAATATAACAAAATGCCAGGATTCTCCAACAGTTTCTTTATTATGTAATGCAGGAAACAAAAAGGGGGATAATGATTGAAACTAAAATTTAATTCTCTAGGTGAAAAAGACATTGAAAGTCTATTAAATTTAATGTAGAGGGCATTCATACTGAGTTTTAGAGTCAGATGAAAAGTTCCTGCTTCTCTAATTCATGAGTAGTATTTTGTTACTTTTATCTTAGTAGCATATAGACAAATAGCTTTAGTATACACTGAAAGTCAGTGTGTCTGATAAAGAAGTTTTAATATTTCTCCTGAAATTTCATAATATTCAATAATGTTTATTCATCATTTAAGCAAGACATTTCCATCAGGCATTCCACAGGTCACACATGTTAAAAACATTAAATATGTTGATAATATGTATGGAATGCTTTTAAAAGAGAAATACTTCATCATGGCAAAAAAAGGAATGGTGCTATACCTTTTCTATAGCATGTCGAGGTTTTTAAGTTCAAGTCAGGTTATAGACCTATTAACATTATTGGTTCATATGGTTTACAGTCCTCTGCTATATTGCTGCCTCATAAATTATTTTATGTAAACTAAAATATTCTATGCAGCAATGCACAGCAGTAAATTTTTGGCAATATTAGCTATGTGTTGTGGCTATGCTTTTTTTTAAATGGATGCTTGCCAAATTCCTGTCATTTTTTTTGAAAGTCAGACACAAAAGTTTAGCATTTGGAAGTTGATTCTCTACTTAATTCATAGGTTAGTGGAGATTTTAATAATCTCTCATTCTAAGCAAAACAAGTTATCTTTGATCAATACTTCTTACCTTAATTAATTCACTTTTTTGAATGCTATTATATGACCAATTGTACAAGAAACATTAATCTACTTCAGAACACAATGAAAAATGTATAAACTTAATGTGGTCACTAAATAGTGTAACTTGTAAACAAGTATCCCTTCTGTTTTCATTTTATCCTCATTTCTTTAAAGCAACTGAGCTGAAAGTGTTAACCATGGCTTGTTTAAAGAGGACTAATTTTTGTACACAATTGAATATATCTAGGTATTTTTCTTCCTCACTCCCAGGAAAAAAAAAAATGGAGATTTTAATCCTCCAGCTTATTGAACTCCATTAGTCAACAAGATAATGATTGTCTATGTACCTAGAGTGGCTTATTCCTATGTAAATTTAGGAAAGATTATTGTCAGAGAATTACCTCTTCACTTAAGATTTATGTTTTCTATTGATTGTTTTTACTTATGTCATTTTTGATAAGTGAAGCATAATTTAAAATATTGTTCAGAAATAAATGGAACAACTTTTTTGATCATTGTACTCTTGGGATTAAAACTACACCTACTTCCAAAGCAATAAAAGGTCAATGACGTAGCTCAGATCTCCTTGCAAAAGAATCTTAGGCGCTGTAAATGTCTAAAGGACAGTTCATATTGTAAAAGCATGGCCAAGATCTAATGACCAACAACAATGGCAACATCACTGGGGCATGCAGGGACATGGGTTTGCAGCAGCAGCATGCTTTGCAGATGGACTTTAGACCAAGGAAATCACTTCTCTATACTGTTGGCAAGAAAATTACTGGCAAGAAAATTTCCTGTAGATGACACTACATCTTTTGTTACTTATTCTACATATTTTGGACTTCTGTATTGAATACCTCATGTGAAGTTTTACCTAAAGCTACTAACACAAATTCTTTTTTTTTTTTAAATATTTTTTTTAAATTTATTATTATTATTATTATTATTATTTATTCAACTGTGTGCATATGCGTGTGTATGTGTGCGCGCGTGCGGCTGTTTGTGTGTGTGTCTGTGTATGCGTAGAACCACGGACGAATTCGCGAACCACCATGGACACCTCCACCTCCTTCTGCCCCGGGATTCACAGGCTCCGCCCTACCAGGACCAGAAGCGCAGGCCGCCCCCCGCTTCCTCCTGGCGTCTATACGTGGGATCTGGGATCCGAAATCAGGACCTTCTGCCTGCAAGGCGGAGGCTTAACCCCTGAGCCACCTCTCCAGCCCTACTAACACAAATTCTATATGAAACTCACAATTCTGCTAATATCACTCCATTAAGTTTCTGATGAAGCATTTTCATGTTTCACCTCATGGGAAGAGATGGTTCCTCAGACAGAAAATGAGCCATCAAAACAATTGCTTCTCTGAAAAGGAGAATTACAAGTTCTTCCCAATGTCCAAGAAATATTCTAGCCTTACACTGCAGTTTACCAATTATTAATTTTCCCTAAAAGTAACTGAACGTTAAGATGGGCTCACTTCCTGAACTGACCATTATACATTGTTTGGAAGCATTTCCATATACTTTGCATCATTAAGTCTTTTTCACAAACCCCAGGACGAATGTATCAATTTTCCATCTTTAAGTGGTCATAAAAAGGAAAGAAGATTGATAGACTGTATTATAACCCGGAATGGTACCAGACAGAGATAGAAAGTAAGGCACTGTCCGTGGTTAAAGAAAACAAATCCAATTCATTAAGAAAAAAAATAATACAAGAAAAGTACATACTATATGTAATTTATTCATATGCAAACATTATGTAAATGATTTGCCAGTAAACAATGTCTACTTCTATCACTGGTAATTTTGTAATTCTTTCCTGTGATTCTTGTCTGGTAAATGTATTTAAGATGTTAGGGTCCTTGAATGTGTTCCACCATATAATCATCTTCAGTGAAGAGGAAGAGAGGACTGGGCTTTTGTCATTTTTGTCTTGACCATATGACATTTCTTTACTAAAATGTTTTTGCTTCAAGCAGCACTGGCATCCCTCTGCAATCAGAATCCCTTAGTATATCCCTAAAGCTGAGCTGAGATGTCTCTGGCAAGGGATACAAATGCATCAACTTGTTTTAAAATAGGACATCCTGATATATTTTTGGCTAAACCCATTTGGAGACACATCACTGCTCATCTCTGTCTAGATTTGAGAATTCAGTCTATGTGTTCTCATCACTCTTTTTGAATTTGTTCCTCAACCCTTTTTCTATTCAACATATATTAGGGAGTCATCCCTAGCATTAAACTTTACTCTTAATGTTTCTGAATAATGTTCTTTTCTTTCTGGTACTGAGAATTTTTAGTCAATAAACTAATGAACCCTCAGCAAAACTGGGAAACTTGCTCAAATCTTTACATGTTTCATTGCATTGAAATAAAGTTTTCAGTCATGAAAACTTGTTGAGTGAGCACAGTTAAAGCAGCTGAATAAATAATTTTCAGATTGATAGACAAAATATTTATCATGAAAAACATGTACATTTTTAGAATGGCAAAATCAAGATAGTATGGAGATTACCTCACATGCTTTCGCTCTAATAAAAACATTTGAGGACTTCTTAAAATCTGCTCTCTTAGCAATTTGCAAATATGAAACACTATTGACTACAGTTAAAGTGTTATAAAGTAGATGCAAAGTTGAATTTGCTCTTCCTCTCAGGTTGATATTTTGTGTCTTATGATCATCTAAAATGGGTTGCATGGTTATCTAAATTAATATAAAATTTAATTATTTTAATTTTTACCTTCTCCAACTTTCATATGACACAAAGTTTACCTCATACAAATGGCTTACTTACTCATTCAAATCTTGATCAAACTATACTAACAATTTAAAACACAGCAGTAATCATTACAGTATCAAAAAACAATTGGGATTTACAGAAAAGTTTCCATGTTCCAAAATTCACATTCCTGGCCTGACTTCGCTTCTGTTTCAGAAAGGGATAAATGAATTAGGCTTCTCCCTCACCTACTTTTTTTTTTACTTGCTTTATGGAAAAGAAAATAGTTTGCAGTCATTAAAGAATTTACTCAGAATACCTGATTATAAGATAATGAAGGTTGTGGATTAAAGGGTTTAACTTTCCAACCATTTTATTTTGTGGAATATCATGGAAATACTTAAATAATGTATTCAAGTTTAGTTATTGCAGCTTGAAGTATATGCATACATATGTCTCATATAAACATTGGAAAACTATAGAACAAACTAGAACAGTGAACATTCTCTAACACTGAAGTTCAACAAATCTACTTGTAGGTATATAGCATGGAGAAACTGATGAGAAGACAAACAAAACTGTAGCCAGAGTTATTGAACCAACTGATATTGGTCCCAATATAAAACTGAAAAGTAAAACCCCTCAGATTTCTACCGAGAAGAATTTAAACACACTGCTACATTTGCACAATGAGATGTCTTTATGTGATTCCAATTTCTCTTAGATCTAAAATATTTGGGGAAAAATTGAGGATTAAAAAAACTACGATACCACTTCTATTTGTGAGTATATTTACTTAAATGAAGAAAAACGATTAAGACCAAATGTCAAAATAGGGTGAGGACTACATGAAATCGTCTGATAGGGCTGGAGAAACAAATCCATTCGGTGGTGAAAGCTGGGTATTGCTGCTGAATTTTTGTGACACATCTTCAATCAAGATGATGGCTCTATGTGAGTATTCTTAACATTGAGTTTCTTCTGATTATTAAACAATCATGATGCTGAGGAGGACAATTGTGGAATTTTATGTCAAAAAATGTCAAAAATTTTGGAATGTAAAGGAGAGGAATGAGGAATCACAGACTTCTGTGGTGCTTTAAAAACATCCAAAAGAGCTGGAGAGATGGCTAACGGGTTAGGACTCTGCCTCGAAAGCAGAAGGTTCTGAGTTCAGTTCCTAGGACCCACGTAAAAACCCCTGGCAGAAAGGCCTAGGGCCTGTGCTTCTGGCCTCAGTGGGCAGAGCCTGGGAAATCCCAGAGTGAAGCAAAAATGAGGTAGAAGCAATTCAGGATGATTCACGAAGTCACCCTTGGCCCTCCACAGGGACATACAGTGCCCTCTGATACACACACACACACACACACACACACACACACACACACACTAAATAAATAAATAAAAAGTTTAAATGCACCCAATAAGTTCTGAAATTAAAAGGTTGAAGTGTGAGCACAGAAATAGTAATACACAAGAATATTAACAAACTGACAAATACAATATAAGAATTCAGCGTGTAGAGGGTCTGCATTCAAACTTATTCATCTTCGTAAGGGATAAATTATATTGAAAAAATTTGGCTATGGAATGCAAATTAGATCCCTATGACTCATGCTTTTTAAAAAATGCAAATGTATAAATATTGAAATGCAAATTATAAAGCATTACAAGAAAATAAGATAAATTATAATTTCGAAGTAGGAAAAATACTAAGCAAGCTAGCAATTCTGTAGCTAGTGGCAAAAAAATGAATTTTTTACACTGACATTCTCTCTTATTGACAGAAGAATAAAGTGAATATTAGATAAATATTTTAAATTAAAAGAAATTACAGAAAGTAGCAGCTATATTTTTTACTTCTATTAGTGTATTAATATGTTTGTTAATCACATGGGTTGAAAGGAATTTCATTCATAAATGAGTATCTCTTAAGAAGAACAATATTTGAGTATAACAACTTTTAAATTCTCTTTTTATAAATGTAGTTAGCTGAGGTTTCTTATGTCTACATATTGAACTTTTAGGGTAGTTTTTAATAAATACATATAATATAGCCATTCCCAAAATGATACTCTTTGATGTGATTATTGTGATTAAACTCTGCATGCCTTAAAGAAGAGTGTGTCAGCTATGACAGAGTCCAAACTACAGCAAACTATTATCTGTAAGGTTGAGACCAAATATAAGAAGATAGGAGGAGCTACCTCGTATTATAGACAGTAATGAAAGTTTTCAACCTAGTCTCCCCACTTGATTTTAGGGGGCAGTACAAACACATTGGTAGTGCAGGCCATGGCAGAATCAACTCAAGCTGTGCTCTTAGGAGGAACACCCAAATTACTAACACCTTCTTTTTCACAAGTCAGCTGTTTAAGATTAAGATCGAAGTCTTTTACTTACAATGAATTTGCTGCTGTAAATTAATGATCAAAGTGATTTATTATTCAGTTGTGCAACTGCTGCTTTATTTCTGTTGATCTTTGTTTTTCTGCTTAATTTCTATAAATTACTGTACAGTTCCCCATAAGGTATAATTAAGCAGAATTGCTTAAGTTTTAATTATTGTGTATCATAGATGCTGAAAGCAACATTAGCACTTGGCTTTTAAAAATGTGATCGTATATTTATAAGAGAGCGTTTATAAACACATTTACATATAGTTAAGATGAAAAAAGGTATTTGAATTGTAGTCATTAGCATTTCTTCAAACATATGGCAGAGCAGCGGAGGCCATGGGCCATGCCTTCATTAACTGAACACTGTTTCATCAGTGCTCGGGCTTCCTGCTGTGCCACCCTGTGGCGTTCCCTTCTGTCCCCGAGGTTTCAGTGACAAGGGACAATATGTCCCCAAGGTGAAAATCTGGAAAATATAGCAGATTAGCCCTCAGAGAAGTTCTTATGATTATTTAATCATACTTAGGGAAAGAACACACAGGACCGCCAAACTGGCTTCAGTGTTTCCCTCTGAGCTTCCATTTCTCTGTTTCAGAGGCTAGTGCTGTCAGCCAGGCAAAGCAAACGCAAGGGAAGAGGGAGCCAAGCACGTTCACGCTGCCGTGGAAAGGCTGAGCTGTTCCCCATTTGGTGACATGGTGGTCAAATCCGACAGAGCCATTAGGTGAACATATCCTGAGTTAATCACAATTTGAGATGATAGATCAAGATGCAACTTCTGAACAATGCCACATGTGATCGCGTCACTTTCTTCATAAAAAAGTCAGGAAAATTATTTTAAAAACCGTCTTGGAAGTGTTACAGGCATATTTTATTGGTGGACTTCTCTGGTATGTAAATAGCACAAAAATCTGAGAGATAAAGGCACCTATGTTCAGATTTTAGTCACTTTTATGCTTCCTCATTAAGATGCATGTCATTGATGTAGAATTAAATCGGGGATTCACATAGCTTTGATTATGGGATACACACACACACACACACACACACAAATGTTCACATGCACAATCATGTTAGCTTTTAATCTGAGATACAAATTTCAAGACAGATTTTCTGTTATACCTAAAAAAGATACATGTTAAGGACAATGTATGTATTTCCCCCTTTAAGTGTGTGACTATGGTTGCCACACTTGGGAGTTTCATAGAGCCACTTAAAAATTCATGATTCCTGGGATAATTTAGAGATATTCCAATAACTGGAGCCACCATGAAAAGTAAGGAAAAGTTAAAAATATCGATTCTCAATGTGATATGTTTTCAGGACAGAAATTATTTCCCACAACCTATTTTTCACTTATATGCATAGTATATGCAGATTGTGAAATTTCTTCCTTGCCACTAAATTCACTGTTTTGAAAGGTAACATATCGAATAGGGAAAAGAGCCAATAAACCTATAGGTAGGAAAATAATACACCACACTGCTCTGTAAATAGTTGTTATTATATCTATAGATTGGAAGGAACATGCAACATTCAGGGGGAAATGAGATTGTAAGGACCTAAAGATGGGAAGGTTCACCTTTGGACAAGACATCCCACTCAAGGAAGGACTGCTGCACCTAGGAACTCACTACAGTGAGAGTTGCCCTTACTAGACCTGCATAATGACTGACATACCAACATGACCATAGACTATCAAGGAACTCAAGAGAGATAAGAACATACAGTGGAAACCTTGGGGACTAAAGTTGGATGAGTGAAGGGAAATGCCCCTATCACTGGGACAGCCTGAAGAGTGGCAAATTGGTGTGCCACAAGAGGCCTGAACCCACACAGGAGTAGACAAGCCAGAGGGAACCCTGGGATCCGTAGAAGCAAACAGGCAGAAGGGTGGGATTGATGGAGGGATGGAAGGAAGAGATGATGGATGGAAGCAGGCATAAGCACTCAATATGCTTGTAAAAGTAGAATAACTAAAAAAAGAGTAGACAAACCAGAATGAACCCTGGCATCCATAGAAGCAGATAGGCAGGAGAGTGGACAGAAGAGGATGAAAGGGAGAGGGATGGATGGGAGGGGGGATGGAGTGAGATAGGGATAATTATTCAATGTGCTTTTAAAACTAGAAAAATAAAATAATTTAAAAATAAATAAAAGGTAGCATATTGTACTACAGAGTGAATGAAAAACACTTAAAGAAAAGAAAAATCATCCCTTTCTTCAGAAAATTACACTCTTCTGTGGGATGTTAAACTAAACAGAAGTCAGCCTGTTACAGTTACCTTTCTTCCTTTCTTTCAGGGATGCATTCTTTTCTGTCTCTATCACTGTAATTAGAACACAGACTCCACAGTAGCCTGTCTCAGGTTGAAACTTACATCCACCACAATCATCTTTGTAACCTTGAGACTCCTGACTTCCTCACAAAACAACTCTTCAGTTCCTACTTCAATTTTTTTCAAGGATTAAAGAGAAAAATTAATGCACGCCAAGCATTCACAAGAGTTTTAGAAATATTGAGGATATTTTATTGTTTTGTATGTGTGTGCATGTGGTCTTGTTCAAGTGTGTGTAGGGTCACATGTTTGAACATGTATGTGGAAGCCTCTGAACAGTCTTGAGAGATTTTCCTCAAGCAATGACTACCTATTTTTGTTGTAACTGTTTTTGCTACAGTCTCTTACTGGCTTGAGGCTCGCCTTTTAGATTAGGCTAGCTGAGAGGTCAGTGACCTTAAGGCTCTGCCTGTATCTGCCTCGCCAACAATGGGACTACAAACGTGGTATCTCATCCAGCTACTTATTTGTGATTTCTGCAGATCCAGCTCCAACCCTCTTGTTTCAAGGCAAGCACCTGAACTCATAATTATTAAAACTTCTTCAACCATTACATTTTTTTAACATTTCATACCCTCTCAACACTGTTTTCCCTACCGCACAGTCAAATCTATATCACATCCCATAGTTCCTTCTCAAAACCAAACATTTTGGTACAAGTCACTTAGTGCCTATGGGAAATTTGAGTGAGGATAACAGTGCAATAAGAGACAAAATAATTGTCCCTTTGTTTGTAACACATTCTTCAGCATAGAACCAAGTATAAGTTGATATTTCATGCTTATCAGATAATAACATCCCAGAAGTTCAGTTCTGAACCAACACAAGTGCTCTTTCATTGACTAATGCAAAAATCTCTGCTATATAGCCAAAGGTATTGTTGCTAGCAGTAAATTTGCTCTACCTATATATGCTGCAGATGTAGACAGAAAAAATAGAAAATAAACAGCCAAATTTTTAACATATCAAACTACATATGTTCAAAAGTGCATCCTGGGATACTATTAATATTTACCATAATACGCAAAAATGAAATATTTCTTTATGATGAATCAGTAGGATATGATATCAAATCATAGCAATATGGCTTTGGGGAATACCCTTTTGAACCCTTTTATTTGTCATCATCTCTTAGCATATCCCAAATCCCCAGAAATATGCCATGCTAATATTGCCAACTGAGTTCTTCCAAGCAGAGATGACATCAGCCATCTGTCACACAGTACTAGTGCTGGGAAGCAAAGCCAACTATAGAGAAAATAAATACCTTTCATATCGATTAGCCAAATATTTATGCTGAGAATGAAATGATTAAAATCTCACTATTGGAGCTAATTACCCTAAGTGAATATTTGCCTCCAAGAGAACGACAAACAGCAGAGTGCTTGCCTTATTGCTTTCCTAAAACCAAATTTCATTGTGAACATGTGTGCTACATGAGGGGCTTGTGCTAGACTTTGCAAGGTGTTGCGACGCACCACCATACTAGCTATCTTTCAGCCTGCAGGTGTATCCCCTGCTGCTTGGTTGATTTGATCTATACGCTGTGCCACACTGGTTTCCAGATGGCTGCTCTCTTGTTCTATTTTAAGCCACTCAGTCTCTTCAAGGCAGATCTCTGGAGCTGGTCATTGCAGGGTCGAACAATCAGCATTCTCTACATCTGACTTTGATGCTGAAACATCTATTATTCCAGAGATGCTTGAGAATGAGATAATAAGGCCACTGCTTTGATAACTATAGACGATTACAGTATTTTCTCCTTTATTCCCACTTTCCTTTATCAGTTTATTTGCTCTCTGACAATTGCTTATGTGTACTTAATGCATTCTGATCACTTTTTCTTCTACATTTTCTTGTCTCTCTCCCTACCCTACCAATCCCCATTTCCTACACATCTTCCTCCCAAAATCACTTCCTTTTGTTTTGTATTGTTTTCTGTCTTACTGTGTTTAACCTGGATCTTTAGAGTGATCCTGGGTTTAGGATAATCTTTTTGAACCTAGTAATGTGCCCTATGGGGTACAAGACAGTATATGTCTCACTACAATGTTCTAAGTGGAATAACTGTTCCAAGACAGGAGAAACTCTTCCAAACTCTGTAGCTGTTACTGTGGCCACACTGAGTCATGGAGTGTCAATAAGGAGTGTTGGCTGAACTTGCTTTGTCAGCTTTATAAAGCACATTCAAGGGACAGACTCTGTTCTTCATTGCATCCAAGTCTGTGGGAGGAAATGAGCTATTTCATAAGAGTATGTATATTTTTTCTGGGGAAGGAATAAAATTCAGTGGTTTATGATTTTATTAAGTCATAAAAGGTGCATTGACTCTTCTTCCAGGTGACCTAAAGGTCATTGTATAGAGTGTTTCTGGAACTTAAATATTTACATTCACCTTGGCTTGAAACTGCATCATTTACTAAAATAAATGAAACATGAAGACAAAAAATATTTTGGGAAAGTTTGGAGCTTTATATAGCAGCTAAAGTCAAAGAATTATGTGACTTGTCTTGGAGTTCAGTTACACTTAGGTCACTGTGGACTATTTGATGTAATATCTGAAATACAATTAAAATGAATAAATAATCACTTCATTAGCTATCTCTTTACATACTGAATTCTTCAGATGTGTAAAGATATTTGCCCTGGCCATTGAAATTTTAGGAAAAAGTTACTCATATATATTTAAGGAAAAATTTGAAGGATATGCCTTTATCAGTTTTCATAGTAAAATACTAGTCTGATAGTCGGTATTAACTTTCAACTTGATGAGATCTCAAATTATCTAGGGGACAAAGAGTCTAGGCACACCTTTAAAGCATTAGGTTAGGTTTGTCTTTTGGCATGCCTATAAATGAGTATAGAAGAGAACTATCACTCTTGGTTAGGCATATAGAAAAGAATGAAGTACTAGGTGGGATCTCATAGCTTTCCAAGAAGAATGAAACCCCAGGTTGAACCATGAAAATCTCCAAAATAACAATTTCAGCTGGTTGTTCCTGAATTCTTCCCTGGAGATTACAGAACTAAGGATGGGTTCTTGTCAGTTATGACACTCTCCTAAACTCATTATATTTCCCCAACTAACCACTGCTCCCCAGTCCCCATACTCTTGAACCAACTTACCAGGTATGTCTCTGAAACATTCACAGGACAGTCCAAGTAACAACCAAAGACCATGCCTCTGTTCTAGTCTATCAATCTAGGGAAGGGAGGCAAGATGATGCCCCTAATGAAGATTCTATTTCGTTGGGCTGAGAATGGATTCCTACTCAGGAATTCCTCTTCTCTTCCATGAGTCTTCCCTTCCTTTGTTCTTTGCTGCTTGACTAATGCTATGAAAATGAAAACTCTGCAAACATTTTAATTCTTTCCTTCCATTTATTCTTCAAATCAGCAGGAAAAAATAAACTGTTTGCAGACTTCTAGATGACAGCACATGTTGATTTACTTGGGCAGGTTTAACTTATTTGGAATTCCCATGCATTATGGCTGGCACCATTACATGGGATTGGATCCTAAGATTTGAGAAAAGGAGAAAGTAAGCTGATCACAGGTATTTGTCCTTTGTTTCCTGATGGTGGATGTGACATGTTCAGCTGCCTCAAGCTCTTGTAGCCTTGACTTCCACAGTGTAATGGATTGCACTTTGACTGAGAGCCAAAATACACTCTTTCTCTCTTAAAAAGCTTTTGTTAGTGTATTTTATCACAACAACAGGGAAAAGTAAGTTGGTTGTCAATTTTCATAAAGGCAATAGTCCATCTTAGACAACATTTACATCTATGTCCTTTAATTTTGACTCATTAGATTACAAATTTTATTAAGCAGTGGTTATTTCTAAATCAATTGAGAAGCAAAGCAATAATACAATAAAGAACAAATAGCTATCAGTATTATCTACTATCATATTTATACACTAAACAACTACATTAGGAAGCTCACTTACCCTATCATGGGGGCACCACTACCATAGTAGGTCTCCACTCTGCTTCTCTATTGTGTATAGGGGGTAAAAATGCATTCTGCTATGCATACAATTGTAGGATTACTTTTAAGACTAAAAATATGAGTTACTTGTTAAAAAGATAAATTTATTCTCATGAAAAGTTTTATCCTTTCTGGGGGAAAAGAATGATACTGAGAAAGAAGGGAGAAGAAACAAAAATTGCATTATCTTCTGACATACTGTGATTTAGAAAATATTCTTGGTTTTTTCAAATGGCCCAATTAAAAAATGGGCCTTGGAACTCAAAAGAAACTTTACCAGGGACAAAATTGAAATGTCTAACAGATACCTTAAAAAATGCTTCACATCCTTAGCTATCTATCAGAGGAATGCAAATCAAAACTTCCCTGAGATGTCATTTCACCCTGGTCAGGATGGCAAAAATCCACAATACAAACAACACCAAATGCTGGAGAGGATGTGGCAAGAAGGGGACTCTCCCACATTGCTGGTGGGAATGCAGGCTCATACAACCACTCTGGCGAGCTGTCTGGAGATTCTTAAAGAAATTAAAGATTGAAATGCCATATGATCCTGCTATTCCACTTTTGGGAATAACCCCCCATACAGCAAAAAATCACCTCAATGGCACAAGCACGACCATGTTCATCGCAGCACTGTTTACAATAGCAAAGTCATGGAATGAGCCCAAATGCCTAACAGTTGATGAGTGGATAAGGAAAATGTGGTACATTTATACAATGGAATACTACTCAGCTATCAAAAATGATGAATTAATGAAATTTGCCAGGAAATGGATGGAATTAGAAAAAAATCATATTGAGTGAAGTATCCCAGATACAAAAAAATTAAGCACCATATGTACTCTCTAATAGGTGGATCCTAGTACCAACCCCACTTAGAGACACACTCAAAGATAAATCTCTGTAATACCTACAGTAATTGCAGGAGGGAAGGGGAAGGAGGGCCCCTGCCAGAAACAAGGAGAGAGGGGATCATGCTACAGCAGAGAAAATAGGCCACCATCAAGTACTGCAAGTAAGTAGTGAGACATCTGGTTAAGCTCACAGACTTTCCTTCCTGGTCACTTGCAACTGATGGGGTTTGATCTCACCAGACAAGGAGGTCATAGAGTCTGGCAGATAGATGGTAACCATTTTGCAAATGGGAGACTGACGATCCCCCCCCCCACACGGTGGTCTCCTACTCTTGTTCCATCTATCTTTGAATGTACTCTTATAGTAAGACTCTATTTTAACAGCCTTTTATCTCTGGCTAGGAGGTAACTTCCATTACCCATCAGGATGGAACCAAGGGTGGTGCAAGAACAGCAAAACTGGAAAAAAAGACAACAAACCATAATTCAGAACTTCAGAAATCCTACATTAATCACCTGGAACCAGGCCAGCCTAATCTTTCCCCATCCTAAGCTCAGGGAATTTTCAGAAGAGAGGGCAATAAGGTTGTAAGAGCCTAAAGATGGGGAGGAGCAACGATATGCACACAAGTTAGGGCCAAAGTAATCATAATAGGATTTTGCATGACCTGTGCAATGACGGACATATCATTGACCCCCCCAAAGTCTAGCATGGATCACAGGCACTAGGATCCTTAGAGGTAATGCTACTGAGTTCTTACACCTCATCAGAGAGGAGGACCCAGAGGGAAGTTTGACATGCACACTAAAGGATGCTCCAGGGATGGGGGGAGGGGGCACTGAGAGAAAGGGAGGGAGGAAAGGAAGGAGAAAGGACAGAGGGATCAAGGGGATTCAGGGAAAGGTGGAGGGAGGGAGAGGAAGGGGGTACCTCTTAAGTTTGTATGAATGGAAAAAGAAAAATAAAAAAAAATAAAACCTCCTTATTTTCCTATAGAAAAGAAAATATACTTGATTTCTTTATGGGAATACGTGTGTGTGTTATATATACATATATACATACATACATATATATATATAGAGAGTCAGAGAGAGAGAAGATAGATGTAGGTATATATAGATAAATTTCTTCTTCCCTGTAATTAACCACTGTAACATTTGAGGTATCTACCTTCTCTTTTTTCTTTTTTTTTATTATTATTTATTCAACTGTGCGCATGTGCATGTGTATGTGCGCGCGTGTGTGTGTGTGTGTCTGTGTGTCTGTATGTGTGTGTGTCTGTGTCTGTGTAGAACCACGGACAAATTCGCGAACCACCATGGACGCCTCCACCTCCTTCTGCCCCGGGATTCACAGGCTCCGCCCTACCAGGACCAGAAGCGCAGGCAGCCCCCGCTTCCGCCTGGCGTCTATATGTGGGATCTGGGATCTGAACTCAGGACCTTCAGCCTGCAAGGCGGAGGCTTAACCCCTGAGCCACCTCTCCAGCCCCTTACCTTCTCTTTTTTCAAGCAGAGATATATTTATGTTTTGGCAGGCAGCTATATTTTGCTACAAGGCAAATTATATAAAAACAGTGACTTTAGTAAATAATCAGCTATTTATTCGTAATTCTGTGGATTAGCTGGAGTAACTGTTCTGTGTAGCACATGTACTTGAAGGGCCCCAATGATGCACTATCTAGAACTGGACATACTGAACAGTCTCCCTCAGGTTCACAATACCTCTGTCTATTCCAAGGCAACTTTGTTTTCCTTTGTTGATTTCTTATCTGTCAAATTGTAGTAAACATCTTCATGGGATGATGGAATACTTAAGAAAGTGCAAGCAAGGGCTGTAGAGACTACTCAGGAGTTAAGCTTTTGTTGCACAAGAAAAGAACCTGAGCTTGGATCTTCAGATCCCATTAAAAAACACCACATAGAAATGGTGGCAAACTGTACTTCCTGCCCTAGAAGTCAGAGCCGAGAAAACCCCAAAGCAAAATAATAAGGTAGTGCAACCCAGCATGATCCCCCTAAGTCATTCTTTGGCCTCCACTGGTACCACCACAGTCCTTTTTTTCTATACACATTCACATACACACACACACACACACACACACACACACACAAGTGCAAGCAAAACTGTAAGGTCTACTCCCGAATGTCCAGTCTCAGAAGTCACATTTTATTTCAGAAAAATTTTATTAGTTAGAGGAAAATCACAAGACCAATGCAAAATTAATCATGTGGTGTATCTATTCAGGGAGACAGTATTTGAAAGTGTGGATTTTGAAGCCATAATGTGTAAATTTGAGATTTAGGCTCTGCTCTTTATTTATCATATATTGAACAAGTTATCTCCCTTCTGTTTTTCCAATTTCTCATCTGTTAAGTGACAATGATAAGCTATCTATAGATTTGTTCTGAGAAAAGTTGAGACATAGAAGCTTCTGAATGGTGCTTGAAATATTGGAGCACAATATTTTATTTCTATTTAAAATAATTTTATCAGGGCTAGAGAGGTGGCTCAGGGGTTAAGCCTCTGCCTTGCAGGCGGAAGGTCCTGAGTTCGGATCCCAGATCCCACGTATAGACGCCGGGCGGAAGCCGGGGCGGCCTATGTTTCTGGTCCTGGTAGGGCGGAATCTGTGAATCCCTGGGGCAGAGTAAACAAGGAGGAGGTGGAGGCGTCCATGGTGGTTCCCGAATTCGTCCGTGGTTCTACACACACGCGCACACACACTCACACACACACATACACACACACACACACACACACGAGCGCACGCACACACACATATAATTGAATAAATAATAAAAAAATTTAAAAAAATAATAATTTTATCAATGTGGATGAAAGAACTGTATTTTTCTGTTAGTACTATGTAAGTATTAGTCCAAAATGTAAAAATGGAGGAAGGTCTTTGACATTGTCAGAAAGTGATTGGAAAGGTGAGGACCCTCACCTGCTAGTTGTATAAGCAAAACTTTCTGTGGTTCCTTATTTTGAATTCTTCTTTGGAACTGTCTTCTTTGTGTAAATTGCCTGGATTGTTAAACCAGGTATTAAAACTGTATTTTATAATATGTTACAGTCTTTTAAAGGCACTGCATCAGAGGAGGGGAAATGATCAGTTTTTTAATCCAAAACACTAACAAAATACCACGTACTTGTAAAAAAAAACTATTATGCAAAAAACTCAGGTGTACTGGCATATGCCTATAATACAGGCCTTGTGGAGGATACGACAGGAAGTTTATGAGTTTGAGAGCAGCCTAGGCTACATAGGGATACCATGCCTCAAGACAAAACAAAACAATTTAGTCATTTAATAGAGAAAAAAATTAAATGACTGATTTATAAGTTCTAGAAAGACAAAGTAAACTATAGAAAAATAAACTGATTTGACTTTTCCATCTACTAGGAGTTTCTATTAATTGGAAACCCCAAGAAACAGTTTAAATATACAAAATAAAATTTAACATTATAATAACATTATAAACTAATAGCCTCTATATAATCAAAATGCTAAAAGAGGAGGCAATAAAAAACTAACAACCTATCATAATCTTAAAAAATAAAAGTATTTAACAAACTATAAATTTATTAACATGAAATAAAATAATCATAGAAAGCATACAAGAGTAGTAGATGAGAATAAGAAATAAGAACTTTCAAATCTGTAAATAAATGAAAGTAAATAATAAATTATAGAATATAATTAATATACTTTATAGTTATATAAGATAATTACTATAACAATAATGTAACATAAACTATAATATGGAATGCAGAACAAAGAGAACAAAGGAAATTAAACCTAATGAAGAGAAAAAGAGTAAGGATAGGTAAAACAATTAAAAATGTAAATTTTATGCTGTGAAGTACAAAGGATTAAAACATTCATTAATATGAAAGGAGAGAGACCAGGATAGTAAATTAGAATGGTCAAAATGAAGAAAATAACTCAAATACCAAATAAATAAATAGTTTTTCTGGCTAATCTCATTCAATTATAATCTATACTTGAGCAAACTTACTAGATCCATTTGAAGATCCATGGAGAAAATTTGAAGAAATTTCCATTGTTTTTAGGAACAAAGCCTGAAAATTGTAAAGAAAGCAAGTCAATTTCACATCAAGCATTTCTGTAACAATATAATTCAGACAAATTCAGACAAAGAAAGAGGTTATAAGATTTTTTTTAAAAAGTATTAGCTTCCAGGTTTATAGCAAGCCAAACTATCAGTAAGTGATAAAGTATATTTATATTCATACATAACTGAAAAACATGCATGTTTTAAGGGAAATAATGTATTCACAATAATTCTTTTTTTGTCAAAAGTGTTCTTTAAGTATATTTATATTTATATATAACTGAAAAACATGTACATTCTAACAAAAATATATTCACAATAATTATTTTTCTTTTTTTGTCAAAAATATTCTTGAAGACTTCTACTAATCAGTAAGGTAAGCTCTCCAATAGGGGCACAATTGGGAAATTTATAGCTATTAATGAGCCAAATTTAGAAAATATATGATAATAAAAAATGAGACAAACATGGAAAATATCATCTTTATGCAGCTGATACTCTGATATTTAATCATTGAGAATTTATCTAAAATATATATCTCCCATATATATGAAAATTAGTTAGCTTACTTTCTCAGTCTAGATCCATATTCACACAGTCTCAGGATGCATATTACAAGAAGGCAGTGTTCAAACGTTGATTGTACAATACATATTTGAGATAAAATATCTTATAGCTAATACATTGGCTTACAAGATGCTTAAACATTTCATAAAATCAGAGTCAATAGAAACATTACATTATTAAATTTTAAAGCCAGATAGGCAAATATAATCTTAAATTATTAAAAATCAAAATGATGATCAATCTGCAGTAAGTTTTTTTTTAAATTATTATTTATTCAACTGTGTGCATGTGCGTGTGTATGTGTGCGCGCGTGTCTGTGTGTGTGTGTGTGTGTGTCTGTGTGTGTCTGTGTAGAACCACGGACGAATTCGCGAACCACCATGGACGCCTCCTCCTCCTTCTGCCCTGGGATTCACAAGCTCCGCCCTACCAGGACCAGAAGCGCAGGCCGCCCCCGCTTCCGCCTGGCGTGTATACGTGGGATCTGGGATCCGAACTCAGGACCTTCCCGCCTGCAAGGCAGGAGGCTTAACCCCTGAGCCGCCTCTCCAGCCCCTGCAGTAAGTTCTTAAATCATGCTTTAATCTCCACTTTTTCATGAAAGTTTTTAATGGGACAGACTATTAAAATGAAAAGGAGAGTAGGAATACATAGGTTATAAACCTCACAAAACACCTGTGACAGTGACCTAAATCAGTCTAACAATACTTAGTTATTTCTGATTTAACTACTTTAAACAAAATTTAGCATATTTTCTTTATTTTTTGCATATTTCTTTAAAGGAATTTTCTTTTCAAAAGTACATTAGTCAATTCAAGCAGCTCATTCAAAATATTGTTATATATGTAATTTTAAAACTAATGATTCCCCTAAATAATTGTAACTTCTGACTTTTCTATTTATAGTTATTTGGCAACAACCTTTATATAGTATGTTTTTTAACCATTTTTATCTGTGTGTGTGTGTGTGTGTGTGTATGCGCACATGTGTGCATGCGTGTGTGTGTGCGTTCGTGTGTTAATTATGTGTATGCCTGGTCACAATGTTCGCATGTGGAGGGGGCTCATATTTACATGTGAATATCACAGAACTGTGTCAGGAATCATCCTGGATCAGTTTCTCACCTCTTTCTTTAGATAGGGACTGGAATAAAACCCAGAATACATCATTAGAACTAGTTCCTCTCCTAAATAGGCTCTAAGAATTAATAGTGTTGGACTTCAAAGGCTGGAATTTCACATGGGGTGCCACATATACATGGCATTTTATGTAGATTGTTAGGATTTTAATTCCTGTTTCATGGACAGCAATCACTGTAATAGCTGATTGTCCTTTCCCATGGAGTGTATTTTTTAAAGAAGATAATATTGAACAATTATTCTTTTATTTTTTCTTACATTTTGGCATTTGTCATTAATGTTTCGCTTTTAAGAATGTTATTCTCATGAACAAATATTAAGTTTAATAGAATATATAAAGCATGATCTTTTAATAAACATATTTTTATGAATGTACATGATTCTTAGAGTAATATATGTTTAGTTTAGTATCATGAGCATTTGAGTGACAATTGTCCCCCTTTTCCTGGTCTTAAATTTCTCATAATTCTGTACTTCTCAACAAATGAAGAAAAGAAAATACACCATAGACACAAATTTTCCAGAAAACCTGAAAATAATTTCTGATAACTACTGATGGAAAAAGGGAGAGACATTATTCATAAAGTAAGATGTCTGAAATACCTTGGCATAAACCTAACCAAGGAAGTAAGAGACTTTACAATGAAAACTTTAAAACCCTAAAGAAAGAAATTGCAGAAGAGACCAGAAGGTGGAAAGACCTCCCATGTTCCTGGATTGGCAGAATGAACATCATAAAAATGACCATATTACCAAAGGGAATATGCAGATTCAATGATACACCAATTAAAACACCAAAGCAATTCTTTAAAGAAGTTGACCAAACAATCTCAAAATTCATATGGAGGCACAAAGACCCAGGATAGCAAAAACAATCCTGAGTAACAAAAACACTGCTGGAGGTATCACCATACCAAACTTTAGTCTATACTACAAATCCATAGGTGTAAAAAAAAGCCTGGTACTGGTTCCAAAATAGACACACAGATCAATGAATAAGGGTTGAAGACCCAGATGTAAGCCCACACAACTACAGCCATTTGATCTTTGACAAAGGGTCCCAAAAAATCCAATGGAAAAAGAACAGCATCTTCAACAAATGGTGCTGGTAAAACTGGATCTCCACATGTAGAAGATTAAAACTGAACCCGTACTTGTCACCATGTACAAGAATTAATTCCAAATGGATCAAGGACCTCTATATAAGGCCAGAGACCATAAAAGCCTTATTGAAAGGGTAGGGAACTCCCTCGAGCTGATTGGGCTAGGCCAACAGTTCCTAAATGGACATCCAATAGCACAGTCACTCCAACCAACACTCAACAGATGGGATCTTGTGAAATTAAAGAGCTTCTGTTCAGATGAAGAGATTGTAACTGGAGCACAAAGGCAACCCACAGAATGGGAGAAAATGTTCACTAACCACATATCTGATAGAGCTCTATTATCCAGAGTGCACAAAGAACTTAGAAAACTAAACACCAAGGAAACAAATGGGCCAATTAAAAAACAAGCCTTGGAACTTAAAAGAAACTTTACTAGGGACAAAATTAAAATGTCTAACAAATACCTTAAAAATGCTCTACATCCTTAGCCATGCAAATCAAAACCTCTCTGATATATCATCTCACCCCTGTCAGGATGGCAAAAATCCACAATACAAACACCACCAAATGCTGGAGAGGATGTGGAGAGAGGGGAAACTCTCCTACATTGCTAGTGGGAATGCAGGCTCATACAGCCACTCTGGCGAGCCTTCTGGAGATTCTTAAAGAAATTAAAGATTGAAAGGCCATATGATCCTACTATTCCACTTTTGGGAATAACCCCCCCATACAGCAAAAATTCACCTCAATGGCACAAGCACGACCATGTTCATAGCAGCACTGTTTACAATAGCAAAGACATGGAATCAACCCAAATGTCCAACAGTTGATGAGTGGATAAGGAAAATGTGGTACATTTATACAATGGAATACTACTCAGCTATCAAAAATGATGAACTAATGAAATTTGCCAGGAAATGGATGGAATTAGAAGCAATTATATTGAGTGAAGTATCCCAGACACAGGAAATTAAGCACCATATGTACTCCTTAATAGGTGGATCCTAGTACCAAACCCACTTAGAGACACACTCAAAGACAAATCTCTGTAATATCTTCAGTAATTGCAAAGATTTTAAACAGGAGGAAGGGGAAGGAGGGCCCCTGCCAGAAACAAGGAGAGAGGGATCATGCTACAGCATAGAAAACATGCCACCATCAAGGACTGCAAGTAAGTACTGAGACATCTGGTTAAGTTCACAGACTTTCCTTCCTGATCATTTGCAACTGATGGCATATGATCTCACCAAAAGGGGAGGGCATATAGTCTGGCGGATAGAAAGTAACCATTTTGCAAATGGGAGATTGACCCTCCCCTCACCGTGGTCTCTACTTTTATTCCATCTATCTTTGAATATACTCTTATAATAAGACTGTAATTTAACAGCTTTTTTATCTCTGGCCAGGGGGTGACATCCAATACCCATAAGGATGGAGTGAAGGGCATTGCAGGAGCAGCAAAACTGAAAAAGAAAATCAACAAACCATAATTCAGAACATCAGAGACTCTATATTAACCATTTGGACCTAGGCCAGCCTAATCTCTCCTCATCCTGAAGCTCAGGAAAATTTGCGGAAGAGGGGGTGGTAAGATTGTAAGAGCACAAGGATGGGAGGAGTAAGGATATGCAAGATACTCCACACAAGCAATCATAATAGGACTCTGCATGATCTGCGCAATGCCCAGCATATCATTGACCCCTCAAAGTCTAGCATGGACTAAAGGCACTAGGATCCTTAGAAGCAAGGGATTAACAGCCACAATAGTGTTCCTGTACTTAAGGGGAACACAAGAAAGAGTACTAGGAAATGCCACTGAGTCCTTATATATCATCAGAGAGGAGGACCCAGAGGAAAGTTTCACATACACATTAAAGGATGCTTCAGGGATGGGGGGAAGGAGGCACTGAGAAATAGGGAGGGATGGGAGGAAAGGAAGGAGAAAAGGGGGGAGGGACCAAGGGGGTCCAGAAAGGCGTAGAGGGAGGGAGGGGACCGGTGTACCTATTAAGTTTGTATGAGCGGAAATAAAAAATTTTTTCTAATAATCCAAAAAAAAGTAAGATGTCATGCAAAGCAAACAAAATGTAACATACTAAAATGTAGCAGTGTATAGTATGCTAGGGATTATAAGGTATTACAAGTTTTAATTATCATTTTTTATCATCTGTTGGTAAGATAGCCATGTTCTAAGTAACAAAGAAAAAATAATTAAATGTTACTTAAAATTTTCAGAATTCAGTAATAAATATTTACTTAAATGAATAATTTCTACTTATTTTTGATTACAGAGAAAGTGTTCTATAAAGAAGGGGCCAGTGGGAGGGAGTAGGAAAGATGGGATAGTGTGAAATGAAGCCAATATGAGGGCAGAGCATAGAGAGGTAATACTGAACCTCATTTGTATGTGTCTGAGCTTTATCTCTCTGTTACTGTAATGATTACATGATCCAATTTAGGGGAGTGAGACTACTTTTATTCGTGTGTGTGATTTCAGGGTTTTTTTTATTTCAAATTACAGTTATGGCAACAGAGTTACTGGAAGTGGCTGAAGGTATTAGCTGCAACATATCACAGGAAGAGCTGGGATTGATAAAGAGATCAACACCGCACACGTGCTTTTAAACATGCTAGAGGTATTTAGACAGAACTAAATATTGAGACACTTTTCAACTCTTCCTTATTTCAAAATAGTAGAGTTCCAGTGATTGCCTTTGAAAGACTCAAGAAAAGGAAAAAGCACAGGCTTCTCATCTCAGCACACAGAAGACGGAGGCAGGAGAATGGGTTCCATGTTCATTTGGCTACACAGTGAATTTCTAGAAAACTTGTGCTCTGGTAAGACGTCTCAATATAAAAGAAAAAACAGAAAGGAAAATACAATACACAGAAGCTGGGAGATGGCTCAGTGGGTAAAATGCTTGCTATGTAAGTTTGAAGATAAGAGTTTGGATCCTCAACACCCATGAAAATGCCAGGCATGGGAACATGCATTCATTCTCAATGCTTGAATGGTATATACAGGGAATTGTTAGGAGGCTAAATGAGCCAAGTAGATAAGTTTTGGGTTCAAATGAGAGACCATGTATCAACATGTACATTGGAGAGAGATTGAGGAAGACAGATGATGTCAACCTCTGACCTAACATACACACACTGCACATACATGTATGTCCTTCATCCCACATGTACATACATACCATAAAATACATATACATACCTAAAAAACACTAACAAAAAAACCAGGAAAAGGATGATATTTACCCTATCACAACTTGTCAAAATAGTTTTTGGTCAGTTACTGGACTCTATTTGTCACTGGTGTAGATTAGAAGTAATTACATAATTCAAGTACATGTGGCCTGGTTTTCAGTCAAGGTTTTCATCAACTACTGTAAGAGACATGCACCTTCTCTCTGACTCTGCACCCACATTTAAGAAATAGCAACCATCTGAGTACATATTTGTTGATTATTGTACCTGTCAAGACAGGTTCAGTTGTGCTGCTATAACACGGGCTCCTTAGCCCTGAGTTGCTGTGTGCCACATGTCTATTGTTCTGTTCAGGTCTGTTCTAGTTCTGGGCACCACTCCAGAACACCTGTTCTCCAATTGTGTGCTCAGTGACACAGCTGCTTCCATCTTTAATATCTCAGGAGTTCTAGGAACTGACCACATCATAATCACATAGGAGCTGAGAAAAGGATATATTTTATTGCATGCCAGTATTTCTTAATGCAAAATACTGAAACATCTCTTTTCATCTTATCTACCCTTCTAAAGAACACACCCATCGGCTTTGAGCTGAATCTTCTCACATCAATTAGATAATCTCCCACAGGCTTACTCAGGGCTTTCTTAAGTAAATACATTTTCACAGATCTGCCCAAAGGCTCAGCTTTTAATTGTCAAATGGCATCTGTAACCAACTCCCACATTATTCCTTTGGATAAGTGGCATGAAGTCTATGAATAACTTAGTCTTCAATACTGTTATTAAAATTCAGTAAATATATGCAAACATTTCAGTTTGTGTGTCTGGTGTTACTCTGCTCTGAAAGCTCATTCATATACTATGAGAAATTTTAATGACATTTGAAGGAATAATGTTCTGGGACCCTAGAGGAACCTGGGACCTATTAGAGGAAGAGTGAATGCCTGAGAAATACTTAAGTCAGACACCCATTTCCAAGCACTGCAGTTACTTTAAGGGGAAGGGAAGTTTTCCATATGGTCTTACACAGAGGACAGATAGATAATAAGGATAGATCATCACAGGCAAGACAAAGTGTATGTATACTCAAAGACCTCAATCATTTAATTGCTATAATTGAATGAAAGGTATATAATGACATTAGGTGAGGTTATGCCACTATGAAAATTCCTAAATTTCGCCTTAATACAATAGAGAATTATGGAAAGGTGGAAACAATAGGAATGTGCAATTACTTACTTTAAAAATGGATCAGGTACTGTCATTGTTTGAAATGTGAATTGTTACCCACAAAATTCTATATTTGAATCCTTAGCTATATTTAGGAAGGTCATGACAACTTTAGGGGGTAGAACTTTGGTGGAAGAAGACAATCACATGGGGTGGGTCTTGAAGTTAATCAGCCCTGCACTTCTTGAGTGAGTGAGTCTGCTCTTAGGCTTGCATGCAACAGTTTTCAACTTTTAAGATCTTTGCAGTATTTAAACTACCTCCACTTTCTGCCAGCCAGCCATGCTGTTTCTGCCACAGAAGACTGTATCTCCCCTCTGGAACCTTAAAGTGAATAAATCTCCCTTTCCTTCTTAAGTTGCTTGAGTTGAGTATTGTCTCACAACAACAGAGAAGAGTAAATGCTCCAGGTACAATATTGAATTTGAATTTGAAACATAAGCAATAGAATCCAAAAATTAACTAGGATTTATTGCCATAGCTAAAATTAAATATTTAATATTTTATTAGGTATTGACAATACATGCAAAAGAGATAGTGAATGAATACATATTTAGACAGCAAAAAACAATCAATTTTATTTGATAAACTGGGCATAAGTTGAAAAAAAGAATAAACAAAATTATTAAATTACTTTCAGAAAGACAGGTGTTAACTTGCTGTAGTCACACATATAAAGGCACAGTAGGGAAAAATATACATTTGAAAACCAGATAACTACTCTGGACAAGAACAAGATTAAAACATTATGTGTCATTGTTGGGAGGAGACCACCAACCCTTGATAAAGGACATTTGGTGAAGGACAATTGGAAGTTCAGGGTTTAGGAGAAAAACAGTTTCATTTGACTGTGTGTTGGAGTCACTGATAAGGTGCCCTTGCTCTAGTAAATAACCTCCCACTCACATGTGGGCAAGAAACTCTAATTAGAACATGCATTTCAGCAACAAACAGAAGACATGAAAGGGGGGTGGCATTTATTGGGAAAAAGAGTTTCAGTGTGAGTGATAGGAATGAAGAGGTGAAGATGAATGAAATTCATCATAAATATATGAAATTGTTAGACAACAAAAAGTTAAGGTAAATGAATCTTCTGTTAATTTCACCTTAAAGAGTATTCGGAATGAATAGCAGATGTTCTTATGAAATTTGGTTTAAATTTAAGAAAAAAATGTGGCTTTTATTATGGAATTAAATCCCTTTTAAAAAATCTCATCGATATTGGCCCAATTAAAAAATGGGCCCTGGAACTTAAAAGAAACTTTATTAGGGATGAAATTAAAATGTCTAACAAATATCTTAAAAAATGTTCCACATCCTTAGCCATCAGGGAAATGCAAATCAAAACTTCCCTGATATATCATCTCACCTCGGTCAGGATGGCAAAAATTCACAATACAAACAACACCAAATGCTGGAGACGATCTGGAGAGAGGGGAACTCTCCTACATTGCTGGTGGGAATGCAGGCTCATACAGCCACTCTGGTGAGCCGTCTGGAAATTCTTAAAGAAATTAAAGATTGAAATGCCATATGACCCTGTGATTCCACTTTTGGGAATAACCCCCCCATACAGCAAAAATTCACCTCCACAGCACAAGCATGACCATGTTCATAGCAGCACTGTTTACAATAGCAAATCATGGAATCAACCCTCTTATAACAAGACTCTAATTTAACAGGTTTTTATTTCTATCCAGGGGGTGACATCCAATACCCATCAGGATGGAGTGAAGGGCATTGCAGGAGCAGCAAAACTGAAAAAAAAATCAACAAACCATAATCCAGAATATCAGAGACTCTCTATCAACCACCTGGAACTGGCCAGCCTAATCTCACCCCATCCTGAAGCTCAGGGAAATTTGCGGAAGAGGGGGCAGTAAGATTGTAAGAGCACAAGGATGGAAGGAGTAATGATATGCAAGATACTCCACACAAATTAGGGCCGAAGCAATCATATTTGGACTTTGCATGCCCTGCACAATGCCCAACACACTATTGACCCCACAAAGTCTAGCATTTGCTAAAGACACTAGGATCCTTGGCTGCAAGGGATTGACAGCCACAGTAGTGTTCCTATGCTTAAGGGGAACACGAGAAAGGGTTCTGGGAAATGCCACTGGGTCCTTGTACCTCATCGGAGAGGAGGACCCAGAGGAGAGTTTGGCATGCTTATTAAAGGATGCTCCGGGGATGGGAGAGGGAGGCACTGGAGGATGGAGAGGGTACGGGGAGGGGAGGGGAGCACAGAGGGATGGGGGGGTGAAGGGAGGGAAGGGACCGGTGTACCTGTTAAGTTTGTATGAGCATAAATAAAAAAAATATTAAAAAAAAAGAGTGACCAGCAAAAAAAAACCACAACTCATTGATAGAGGCTATTTTTTTCCCCATAGAATGACTTTTTAAGTATACATAGAATGAGAAGAGAATAAAGCCAGGCGTAGAATTTACTTTTAAAACATTTCTAAAACAGACCATCCTGCATTAGCCTGCAAATTATTTATTAAAGTTGACTGACACAATTTTAATTAAAAATTTCAGATCTTCTGATCCTTCTAGCAATTTTTGATCAATAATTGAACATTCTAATTAATGAGAGATCATCAACAAATAAAAATGAATACACAAAAACTTTAATTAAAAATATTCCTGTTGTATAACATTTAGGTGAAAAATGAAACACTGACAGGATGGCAGGATCTTCTTTAGTAAGGTATGTATGAAAAAGTTAAAAATGCTTTAAATGAAGCAGTATGCATTTGGTTTATATTAACAAGAATTTTGTCTGTATAAGAACTAAGAAATGCATGCTTATATTTTCTCAAGATTCCTTGCTGGCACTGAGACACCTATTTTGCATCTTTAAACTTAGTTGTAAGTCTTCTAGTTGGCTAAGATAGGAAGAAGCATATTTAACTTACATACACAGGATATTCCCATCGTAGGAATGGCCAGAAATGGAGGGTAATTTATTAAGGGATGAGGAGGCACCTTTACAGCTGCTGTGGCAACTGACTGGCATTACACTGGATAGAAGAATGTTCATTTTTGAAAATGCATGTATGTAGAAGGCTTAAAAGTGTGTTGGTCAGTCAGGAAAGTGGGATGTATTGAACAACTATGCTTTGTCCACCTGACAGCAAGCAGCATATTAGCTCACTAGCAAGAGCAATATATGCATCAGTTAGGACAAGAACACATATTTTCTGAAAAAGGAGCTTGCTTGTTCATTATTTTGTCATTTGGGTGAATAATAAATAGGTCGCTAATACAATAGACAGGTCAGGCCTTTATAATTGAATTGTAAAAAAGATATGATTTCAAGGAAGTACCCTGATACTAGTTGCTTTTTTCCTGCTCTGTGGGAGCTTTGCAGAATCATTTACATCTCTGAGGTTCTGATTGCTTTGGAGCATCAGAGGTTCCTTTGCTATTTACTTGTCTCAGAATGTTTACCTCAGAGAGCAAGACAGATTCAGTAAAAAGAGTGCATGTGACTTCATTTTTTTTTTACAGTTTTTTCTGGACTGTGTCTGTCTGAAACTTTTTTCTTCTGTTTTTGAATCTAAAATGAGCTACAAAGGAATTAACTGGTATTCGTTAGCTATCGTTCAAAGCAATTGATTCACATATTCTTAAGTTTTTTGATGTCATGAAATCTGTCAAATTTCTCATACAAAGACATACTGCATATTACTCTTTCACTTTGAAAATCATAATATTTCTTTAAAAATTTAAAAACTAATTGCATTTCAGTCAATTATTTATAAAGTTCATTATGATTATATCACATACGCATTATAGAAGTATAACTTGACATTCTCTGGGACTAATTATATCCTGAGAAGTATGGCCTCACATTTACATTATACCAAACTGTAGATGTTATTTGTATCACCACTGAAGATCTTAAACTTACAAAAGTCGTTTATGAGTCTTTACCAACAATATTGGGAAAATATTCATAAAAAAATGTAAAAACAAACTAACCTCTCATTATTCTTCATTCACAATGTTAGTTTAGACTCATATGGTAAGAGGAGTTCTTTCAGAATTAAAGACAAACCAGTGGCTACAAGTTGGAAACCCAGAACATTATCGTTTTTGTTTTTTTTTGTACAAACAAATCTACTCTCATCTTTTAGAAAATCACCCATATAAAACACACTTGTTTTGTTGAAAGCTTCAATATATAACTGTAACTGCTTTTGGATAAAAACAAATTAAATTTTTTTCTAATCATATGGAAAATTTTATTTAATTTTCTGACTTTTTCTAGACATAATCTTCATTTGTTTCAACAAATGTAAACATTAACTGTTGCTATTATCTTAGTTTTATTTTACAAGAATTGTATTTGCTCTACCTACAAATAGTTCACATAAAGCAAGAAACCTAATATTTATATTTTACAATAAATATTATGAATATGTCTCTCAGGGAGAGAAACTGTTTAGATAATCTGCTTTTCACCATAAAGCATCTTGCCAGAAAATACAGTCTTTTCAAATTTTTATATTAGAAACAGCTTTTACTCTAAAAGCAAAATGATGCCTTTTAGCGATAGTTAAT